>JAQPZY010001669.1:7222500-8473800 GCA_029931535.1 Margaritifera margaritifera | reverse complement strand
ATTGTTTAAAATTACTTGTATTATATTTTGTATTATATTATGTTATTTATATTGTAAGTACTGTATTCTGGTAAATTTAAAACCTGTCACATTTTCTGTTAAGCAAAATCATGAAACTCGAACTTAAAATGACAAAGTGTAGTATATTCCTCACCATTACTGTTACATCCAAGTACTAAGATTATTTATTGTTGTTAAGTTATTCATAGACCCAATATGTGAAATTATTTTATCTCTTCGATGTGTCACTTATTAATGTAAAGGATATGTTGGTAGCTTAATTTTATCCTTCTGTGAATCTTTCTATGCCAAAAAATGTTGATGAATTTTTCAAATAATTAAAATAACATCCTACCCCTACCCTCTCATTGTCAATGCTGAAGCAACTTTAAAACATGACCGGTCTTCTTGGGGTCCAGTAATTAAATATTGCTATCAATTTAAAAACCAAAGGTTCTAGCAGATCTTTGAAAAACTTTTGTGTGTGTGTGGGGGGGGTAGGGTGAAATGAAGCATAAAATCAGTATTGATGTTGCGCCAATATAAAGTACCGTGGGTATATTTTAGTGATTTTAATGGTTTTCAAAATGTTAAGTGCTTTGATTCACTCATTGAGGGACTCGCTATTGTAGCATCCAACTTTCTTGTTAAAGTAAACAAAATCATTAACTATAATGATTAAAAAATTAGATGTGACATTATATAAGGATATGAAAAGTATTGAAAACCCATTTCTCTCTAAGGGGGCAAATCCTACATTTTACTGCAATAAACTTGCACTATCCAATTAGTGGAGTTGAGTAAAGAATTTGCCAAGCCACGTGACTTAATGGTTTTTTCCTTGTTTCTAAAAATTAGACGGAATATTCAAGGACTTCATTTGTATATATTTTTGCGCCGACATGATTAGTATTACATTTTGTGAGGTAAATGTTTTTTAAATATCAAAAAATCCATATTTCTGAGAAAACTGATAATTCTTGATCATTATCATTTTTGCTGGATGAAATGATGGATATTGAAAATTAAGGACTATTGGTAATGCACAATTCAGTACAGAGGTGGGATCTGGTACTCTGATTTGTTAAGGAAATGGCTCTTAAAAATATATGGTAATAGTGTCCCATTTCTTTCAGTCAACAAGTATCCTGTAACATTAGCAGTGGAGTGTGTGAAAGAATAACTAATAATAAAAACATATTCCTATACATTTTTGTCCACAGACTTTGATGCAGTGGTACAAGCAATACGGGAAAGCCTGTTAGGAAGTGAATAAGAAATGTCACTGACACTTATGAATAATCCTTTTAGTTGCAAGGAGAAGTGGATTTTTATATTAAAAACTTGGAGAGATTTATGAACATGAGCTATGTTCTACACATACTGTTTGCAAATAAAATGGATTTTTTGTCAGTCCTGAACAACCTTTACAGTAGTTTCCTAAAGAAAAGGTTTGGAAGGCATTATACTGGCCTATAGTTAAGCTAGCATTTTTATGATGAAGACAATGACACAATTGTACATGAATTTTGCTAATATAAATAATGGCACATATTTTCAGTCCCAAAACTATTATGATGATCCCCAAAATGAAACAGTCTGGAATATTTTCATATTCTGCACGCTCGCATGTCTTTCTGTACATACACTGTAGAAAAGCATGTGGATATTTGTCTATGTATATTGAATCTTATTAAGTGTTTGCGTAACCTTGGGCCATGCATTAATAAGTAAGTCGTATTTTAAGTTTCTTTGGTTAAGTTTGTCTACAGGATGTTGACTGGATATTTGAGTTGAGTTCAGGGCCAGTCGTCGTTATTTTCACAGTTATTCACAACCGAGGCTTTGGGGATTTTCCACAAGAACAAAATGCATGTTTCTATTGCATTGTGGAGTCATTAAATGACACGTACTGTTATAAAAATAGGTTCATTTGAAAAGTTGTATATAAGGACTTGATGAATGCGTTATAATCATTCCTATTTTAAATTCCTGTTTTAAAAATCAGGTCTTTGGGGAATCTGTTTTATGATCAGAGTTTTTAGTTGTGCTGCCAGACATAATTTCAATTAGGAATTATTTATTTGAACATTTATTGGACGTAAGTTACCATTAAGTGACCTTCCTTAACCCTTGGAGTTTATATATTATAGACATTTTCGGATATTTGTGGAACAATTTCTCAAAGATATTCTGGATTGTATCGTTGTGCAGTATATTAGGACATTCAAGTCGTATTCATTCATTCGGAACATTCATTCATTTGGAAAAACATTCATTCCATTCAGGAATTATTTCTATTATTTTCATGACTTGTGTTTTAGAACAGTTTAGGATTATGTGGAATTTAATTCACAAATTGTTAGGTGTCTTTTGAATATTTTATTTTAATTATAGAGAAATTAAATTGTTGGTTTCCATTTTCTTTCTGTTACATTATTTTAAGGACCTTTAGAGTCGTAACTATATTACTACATTGTATAACCATGTCATATTCACCATCATTATAGCATGTTTTTGCTATACTTAGTTTTAACATTCATGGATTATTTGACAATTGTAAAATCCATAAGAACTGAACAAAGTTCCTTCTTCTAAAGATATGCAACTGCCTCATTATGTCTTAAAGATCAGTTTGGTAAATTTTGTATTTTAAAATTTGTCTTTTTCTTATATTTGAAACCAATACTCTAGATTTTATGGGAAGTTTATGCCTTTTCACACACTAACAGAAAACACATACCTCAAGCTACCATGTACAATTAGTTCTCATACTGTACAAGCAATGTCAATAAATTATATGAAATTTGATGCATACATATAAGGTTTTATTTAGGATCAATTAGCTAATGTCAAGACCACTTTTCATTAACTTTTAGAATGGGTGGTATTAAGAATGAAGGAGCCGATAATACTCGAAGTTTTATAAAAACTTCGGCGGATTATTTATTTACAGAACTACATGCAGTTGAAAAGATTGAGGAGGAGAGAGGAAAAGAAGTTACAATGTAAATAAGCAGATAAGTCATTTCATAGTACATATTTTCCAGCAATGTTTATGAATTTTCTTAACTATTAACAGTGGCCAATCAACAACATGTACTTTCAATATGGAAAAGTGTTGGATAGCCATAGGGTTACAGGTATACGTGTAATATGACTGTCTGTCTTGGGGACCGGCTTTTGACTGGAAGAAGACCAATCTGGCAGGCTACCATTACATCGCATCGTGGTGTTTGCCCTCATGCATTGTGCACAATGCATAGTGTATATGAATAATGTAATGCCACCTGCATCTTGGCAACACCATAATTACAATGCATGCAATAGCTAACTACCATCTCAATGCCGTGATTCTATTGCGCATAAAATGCAATATCAAATTGCCTATTTTAGATCTTATATATATCTTTATCACAAACCAGACTGTACCTGCACATTTAAGTTACAGTTTTTTAATTTAATAACTTATAAATTTTCACTTGTTACATCCTATATGTGATAAATGGCTATACCACACCCACCCACCCGGTTAGGCCTATTCGCATTACCAAAAGCCCTTAAGAAGTGAACACATACCAGTAACATATTTTTATTGTATAGCCTTGTTACAAAGTTTGCTCTAATATTCCTTTTTTATGGTGAATTATTGATAACAATTAACTGCACTGGTTCAAAGAATGGCATATTCCTGTGTATATTATCAAAAATCTTTCAACTGTACTATTCAAAATTTCAAATGACTTCACACATCGCAACTGCGGGATGCCGAGCACATGTTTATGAGTGGCGCATACACTGTTACATACAATGGAGGATGAGTGTAGATTGAACTGCACTTTTGCTTTAATCCTGTGATTAAACTATTGATTTGCTTCATATTTATTTTCTAGATTCATGCTCTCAGTCGTATAAGTGATAGCTATGTACCAAAGACTTAATTTTGGTAGTACTGAGTATCTTGATCAGATTTGTCATGAAAGGTGTCCTTATGCATTAAAGGGGTTGGTGTCAAAAGGCATTATTATGCAGTAAAGGGATATAAGTCATTGGTAAGTGCCTTTATTCAGTGTGATTAAATTTTTTGATTATGCATGTTCATTATGGTACCCGTATAGATTTGCAATCCACTCTGGGATGATTCCAACAATAAAAGTTTGAGGCCCCCAATCCTAACATTGGGAATTTTTCATTGTACAGTGGGATATCTTTGGGAATTTTTAACACACAAGCTTATGGTTTCTAATCACTTAGCCCTCGTCACTCATAATTTTTGTTGCAATTTATTTTCTGATGTTCCTTTATAGCAGATTAAAAAAATAATATTATAAACCAAATTAGTTATATAATTTTGTTCACGTTTTGTAGAGAAGTTGCCTTTTTAAAATAGTAGAAACAGAATAAGTTGCTGTTGTTGTCGGGTTCTTAGTATAAAAAAAACTTCGTTTTTAAAATAAAAAGTATGAAACAATTTTATGTTTATTTATCTAACATAATATAAATTTAGGCTGGTATTATAATAATTACTGTTTTGTTACATACAGGTATTATTGGAATAAAGGTGAACTATGATCATATGGCACCATTAATTAGTTTCACATCATATTTAAAATTCTGTTTTAAAAGGATAGGAATCTGTACAGCATATTTACCAAGCAGACACAAGTCAACCTAAACTATAATAATAAACACCTTATTTAAAACTATATTCCATTTTCACTATAAAAAAAGCATTGCAAATAGAATGTGATAAAAAAAAAATGTGTTTATTGACCATTATCAATGTTAACTATTCCAACAAGCTAGTCAATTTTTTTTTTTTAATTATGGAAAGAATAATTGCAGTGAGCCATCTGCCTCTCTAGTCAGCCCTTTTTGACAATGCACATATATTGGAGAATCCCAATACTTACAGGGTCCACGCTAGTGTGGGGTTGATTTTGCAGTGAAACAGTTCACATTAGAGTCTGTCATTTCACCTAAACAGGCCCCAAAAGTTAACTCTGCATTGATCTCACAACATTGCCAAATTATCGGATAATCCCCACCCCATTTTATTTCAATATAATGCATTAATAACCAAAGTAAAACGTCGACTTTGTATCAATTTTCCCTTAAAAAAGGAAGGTCGAAAGACAGAAAAAGAAGTCTTATGTTCTTTAGTCAGTTTTGGTGCTAATTTGATGATCATAAATACCAGAAATTACATTGCAATCTATGGAATTCACGCTGAAAATTCACACATGATTCGTTGAAAAACAAATGAAAAATTGAATTTTTGTAGCCCAGTCTGAATCATTTTATCCAATATTTCATCATGTTGCCATATGAAATGTAGGCTTTGTGCTAATATTGGAAGCTGGTTCCAATTTTTGTCTGTAACCTATTTTCGGGGTTGCCGTTTTAAGTCATATAACAACTGTGGTGACCCAAAATAAGAATAGTTTTAATATTTATAAAACATAAACTTTTAACAATAATTTATCTGTATTTTTAATAATCGGACATGAAGATATGCCAAAAATATTAGTTTCAAGTGACTGTTTTCAACTTGCTATAACCAATTCTCTCTATTTTCCCCAACTTTGTTCTATACGTAATGGGGAGAGAGAGAGGTAATTTTGCCCAAATATTAGGGTTCAGTTTGGACCCTGACTTATTATATTAAATGCATTTAAAAGCAATGCCAATCTTTTGTATGATTAAGATGACTTCTGGTAATGAAAAAGCTAAAACTAAAATTCTATTCTCAGTAGCACATGTTACATTTTGGAATGGAATAATGGAAAAGTTATGGAAAAAGTAAGATTTACTAAATTTAAATTGGGATATTTCAAAAAATAAACCTTCTGGGCCTGCCATGCAGCCCTAATTAAAATTGCAGAATCATCCCTGCCACTAAAAAACAAAATTACCTGATTTCTTCTAGATTTAGGGTTAAGATCACATATTGGCACTGATCATATTTACTGAGTATATGAAATAGAACTAAACAATATTTATTGACTTGTCCATTGTACAGCTTGTTGATGTATGTCTCAAACTTGCAAGTTTGTTAGAAAAATCAATTCATATTTTACCTGTTTTAGCAGCGACACACGTAACTTTATGATTCCTGCTGTCAAATTTCTGGCTTTAAAGTCCTTCATATATCAAATCTTTGAATTGATCTACATACTGATCTAAAATGTATACCCAATATGAAAAAGCTGAAAAAGGTAAAAGGAAGTGTCTATTCACATGGCCGCTGTGTACCAGCTTTTGGTAAGACTATTCTCATGGCTGCCGTGTGCCCAAAATAGAAAAAAATTGTCCGCACGGTAACCGGTGAATGCACGAGGGACGAGTCCAAAATATTCTGACTGATGTAAACACAGTTACAGATGACACTTACCCATCAATTCCATTAACAGGTTTGGGGTTGATTTATTGGATTTCAATTTTACTTTAACAGCCCAGAATTTGGTTTTCAATAGACAGCCATAACATAAGCAAAAATATATCCTCTTCCAACATATGAAATCACTGTAGTTGAGTGGAAATATGTCAATCTGTGATGCAAAAGATCCAAGATCAAATCCCACTCTATGCCTTTTGCTTTAAAAGTGTATGCTTTGTTATCTGGAATTAAGAAAGAATTGCTAGCTCGGATTTACTGTGCGAATGTACACAAAACACTGCAGAACATAAGTGGTAAACAGCTGACATTAGCTAAGAAATCTGCTACTTCAAACTCTTAATACACTTAGCTAGCCAACTCATTTGAGAATAAAATCAAAAGAAAATTTGTTTGTTCTGAGTGAATAATGGAAAAACGTTCATCGATTTGGGTGACAATACTGGACTTTTTCACCCAAGAGAATCACTCCAATATTTATTTGAAAATTTATATTTCTACCAGAGGTGAAGGAGTGTTGCATTGAACAAGTTTTAAACAACAATGACTTGCAAATATGGAATTAAGGTAATCAGTTGTGAAAATAAGCTATTTTTGCATTTCAGATACACATCTGCCATATGAATAGCTGTTCATAATTATATACACTGTGGCTGTGTGAATAGTCTTTTCACATGAGGTACTGAGCGGCCGTGCGCTTAGTCCTGGCCAAGGTAAAAAGCCATTTATTCAGATCTATTACTGAAAACAGTGACCACATTCATGTACTACTATAAACATTCTTCATCATTCTTGCAGACAGTTATCCTCCCTATTCCATATGCTGAATTGTACGTATGCATATGAATTTTATGCATTGTTACGACTCCAGGTCTTAAAATATATGCAACAGAAAGAAAGTGAAACCAACAATGTAAGTAATATCAACAAGCAATTTATTTCCCTACAATACAAAGTGAAATTCAAAAGATACTTACAATATTGTGAATTCAATTCCAAATAATCCTAACTGTTCTAATCACAAGTCACAAGTCCAAAAATGTGGAATATTCCAAATGAGTTTCAATCTTGAATGTCCTGACATAACAAAATGATACAATCCATAATGTCTTTGAATGAGTTCACAAAAGTCCAAAGTAATGTAATAATTCAAAAGTCAATGAGCACTTTAGCAATTCCAATGAAAATATGTCAAATAAATAATTCCTCTCAAACTATGCCTGATTTCAATGGCACAATATAAAATCTGATTCCAAATGGATTCCCACAGACTGATCTAAAACAGGAATGAATTATTTGTTTACCAAATCCCTATTTATACACATTTTCATGATCTATATCCTAACAGGATGTTAAGCAATCCAATGAAGAAAAAAAAAGTCTAACTGTAAATAACAATAGCCTTGAACTTAAATACTATGTAAACATTCTGTTTACTAGTGACCGAGTCTAAAGTACAACTTACCTTCATGAAAGAGATTTAAACAAATATCAAAGATTAAATATACATAACAGTATTCTATTTTTAATGCCTGATGGGTGTCATGTGATCAGTAATTAAAAAACAACAATGGAATAAGTGAATATTTATTCATTTTACTATCTGTGTTTATCCTTAGTATATTTAGCTCTACTGGTGATAGACCAGAAGATTTTATGGGATGGTCTGTTGTCCGTCTTTTGTCCATCTGTTAGCACAAGTTTGTTATTGGTACTACCTCCTAAAGTACTTGGAGGATTGCCTTGAAACTTTACACACACATTCATCCCACGGTCTAATTGGTTCTATATTAAAATGGTGCTGCTTGGGACTTCCAAGTATGCGTTCACCACAGTGGCCATCTTGAAAATGTTGCTATGTATCACTACTACCACCTCAACATGGGGTTTTAATAAAAAGACTTCTTATTATGTCTAGTTGGTGCTAAATAAAATTGGTGCCAATCTGACATCCAATATGGCCACCATGGCAATTATCTTGAAAATCTTGTTATCGTTACTCCTCCTAAATGGATGTTTGAATCAACAGGGGTTATTCCCTGAAAGATTTCGTATGATGTCTGGCTGGTAATAAAATAAAAATGGTGCTGATCTGAAGTCCAATATGGCCGTTATGGCAGCTATCTTTAAAATCTTGTTATTACAACTCCACTTGAACATAAAGTCATAGTGATGTTGCGTTTTCACCAGAATACTTCTTATGTCCAGTTGGTCTTAAATGAAAATGGTGCCGATCCGATTTCCAATATGGCCACCACAGCAGCCATCTTGAAAATCTTGTTATTGCTGCTCCTCGTAAATGGATAGTCACATTTTGAAAATATTATCTCTACTTCTCTCCCAGTGGATGGCTATATCAACATTGGGTTTTCACTAACAGACTTCTTATGGTCCTAACTGAAAATGGTGCCAGTCATATATCCAATATGACTTCCATGACATCCAATATGTGTATCACACCAGCGAATTTGAAAAACTTGTTATTTCTGAAGAATATCAGAGATGGTTTCAACACTCGATGGTTAAAAGGAAGAAATGTTCTTATCTTGAATTCCTGGAAATTCTTTTCACCCATTAGAGCATCAGTCCCTTCGATGGGACTCTTGATTAAATGACGAATTGCAAGTTTAATTTATACTGTGATTTATAAAATATAGCGAATAAATCTTATCTTAACCAAGTATACAAGTACCTTAAATAAATAAACATCATCCTTGCAACCATATGTATAGTCTATTTGATTTCCTTTTACTTTAAAATGACATAATGAAAAAAGACTACTAAAACATCACACTGCATTAGTCATGGTTTCATCTTACCCTTCCCACCCCATTTTAGGTATTTTTACATTTACGTTGGGGTGTCAAAATATCTAAAATGGTGTAGGAAGGGTCAGAGGAAACTCAGACTATGTTCATACATATGTAAAAGAGTATTCGGTTTCTGACACGTACCTGTGTGTGCATATGAAACTGACACTTTCCATATGCTAACCTGGGACAATACTGAAGACACGAATTTCCCAAAAGACAGGGGTATTATCATGGTTAGATAGTATCTTCTCGGGATATTTCTCCTCTTGGGAACCCCAAGAATCTTGAGTATTGGTCCAAGGCAAATACAAGCTGAAGTCAATTGTACCATCGTTAATGTCATTGGGTATGGAAATTCATTCAAAATCATTTTGCCAATCACATTTCCACTCGCACCGCTAAAATACCATAATAAACAGACTAAAATTAGTTTGACTGCATCTAGGAGAGCACTGTTCTTCATTTGCAACCGGTAATACTTCACTCATGAACTAGAAAAACATAAAAATGTGTCTGACAGATGGTAAGAATGAATGACAGGAAGAAGTGTACACGTTTCCACATACGTCGAGGACTGAGAGAGACACGAAATGTGATTGGTTAATTTTTTATATGCACTAGTTCGGGCACACGTCTTTTTAACAAATTGGATAATTCTTCATATTTACATATTGAGTAGGAGAGATTATTCCATTTATTTTATATAATATTTCATTCAAATCGACACTATCACTGGCTGAATAATACGTTGTGTATATACAGATTTTGCGGGAACACATAATCTTGTTGCCTGCTTTCAATGCTGCTGCATACGCATTCTACTAAATCATCTCAGGTGAAGCGTAATCATGTGATCAAAACAAAATGGGCAAATATGGAGAAAGGTCGGTAATCAAACCGTGGCACATTTATTCATTTAATTATATCTTCGGTACTGACACAACGTGCGCTTTACTAATACTGTCGGTTTGGTCTATATTAGTCGTTATCTTGTATTAAACTGAACCAGCAATTTGGTCACATAATTATTTTTTAAAATATGCTCACTTGTCGGCGAATATGAAGGAAAATAGTATCATATACAGAACATTTTTTTTGGTTAAAACTTGCACATTTCCGACTGCGTCATCTCATAAATTCCTTCCCTAATAGATTCCTTGATAAATTTTAGGTCGAGTGTTGATAAAAGGTGCTAGATGACAAGCTTAAATTTGCCAAAGATTAAGGCCAAGATGCGGGTGCGTAGAAACACCTTAACACATTGAAAACACCGAATCGCACTAAATTATAGATTACGGGACAACTCGGCCCATAGCAGAGTCGGCCCACTAACGTTCTCGGCTCATAACGAACTCGGCCTACCCAAATCGGCCCATAACGTACTCGGCCCATTTACGTACTCGGCCCCATTACGAACTCAGCCCCATTACGTATTCGGTCCGCGATTTATATAACAGTAATGTTGATGTAATGTTGTTTTTTTTTTCAACAGTCATTTCATTTGTCTCTTAATCTTTGTACGTTTCTTTATGTAAGTGCATCTGTGTATGATTTTTACACTTTAATTAACTTCACGAAAAAACAGTTGTCAAAAAAATTAAAAACATGTGATATTGTTACTTTTTATTTCAGTTAAAAAAAAATACTTTTGTCTACATTTTCAGTTCCGAAAAATAACCATCATTGAGCAAAAGATATTGTAACTGTCATTGTAAACGAAATTTGGATACCAAAAAATGATTGTAACATACCTGTATTACAAACTCTATGTTGCCATGAGTTACAGTAATCGCAAGCAAGCGCATGCTGCTTTGCAGTTACTACTCTTGAACACTCCACACAGTGGTCAGTACCCATGGGTGCGTTTATATGATCATTTTATTTTGGGAGGCAGTTTTTTTGTTGTTGTTTTTTTTTTTTTTTTTTTTTACTAAAAACGCCCTTTTACAAAAGCAGGTGACTGTTTATAAAACCCGCAACGTTTGCAGAAGCATTAATGAAGAACTAAATAGTCGGTAAATAACATGTTTCGGGTAAATATTTCTTGTTCAATAACAGCAGTTGTTACGAACCCATACAAGATCAAAAACAAGGATAAAAAAAAAAAAAAACTATTTGGTCCGAACCGGACATTGCTTGCTATTTCTTGTACAATAACATCAGGTGTTACGAAGTCATACAAGATCAAAGGTTAAGATCACCAATAAGAACAAGTGTTTCGAAGTCATACAAGATCAAAGGTAACGCCGGCAAACAGTTGAAGGCAGTACGTGTCTACTCTACTACTTGTGATTGTAAACATGTGTTGACACATGTGAATCTGATTACGGTCGCACGTCCCATCTGTATACCATACATTTTTCATCAACAGTTAAATAGATATTATTTAAATAAAAAAAATAAGCACAGAGACAAAGCAAATATATCTAATTCTTGTGTGTCTATTTTTTTTTTAGTGTAACATTTTTTATCTTTGCCCTGTCTTATTCCTTCTCTCAATACTAACCGTAATTAAATATTGTATTTATATAAATTTTGCGCAATGAGACATTCGAATTAGAATTAAGAGAGTTCTTTTTGCAATCTTTAGTTATTATGGGCCGACTTAGTCATGAGCCGACTCCTTAATGGGCCGAGTATGTTATGGGGTTAAATTTGTATGGGTCGACTCCGTTATGGGGCCGACTCCGTTATGGGCCGAGATATCCAGTCACCTAAATTATATTGTTTTCATACTGAGTAGTATATCATTGGTAGTGCATGAGTAGTATATCATTGGTAGTGTATGAGCAGTATACTTTCGTAAATGACGAAAAGTGATACAATGTCAAATTTTCCAGGCAAGAATTGGAGAAAAAATTAATAAGAAGCTGGAAATTATGTCACCTGAATTTTGAAATTACATTAATTATAAATATATCACATGAACAATGGATTCAACATTGAAAATTGCGCTTTTTGGCGACAGTTTTATCACTAGACTGGGAAGATACTGCAACTTTGATTTTAAGCTATTTTATTTTCATTTAATTTTTTCATTGTAGATCCATCTACTCTATTATATAACTAATATTAAATTATCAAAGTTATGAATTATACATACACAACGAATGATACACTATGGTATATACAATATAATATAAGTGTGTTTCATTCTTTTCAATGCTGTTTCGGTGTTCTGTGTACCGCCAAAATACCAACTGTCTTCTGTGAGGGGTGAAGGTGACAATATTTTGCCAATACTGCACGTTTGAGACAGCATCATCTAACGTACAAGTCATACAGGTCATGTAGGTGTTTAGTACTGGCTATTTCAGTAATGAGTATCATTTTTTAGAATTTTATTACACGTATCTTTAAATGAGCATTACTGGCTTTATTCCGATCCTTGTACATTCATATTTGTTGGAAGGTCATTATACATACGCCCCGAGAAATACATATGGCAAAAACAATGTTGAAGTATGTGGAAATTTTTGATGAGGTCAGCATGAAGGTATGGTCCAGAACAAACCAGATTGAATGTCATGCGCTGTGATATCACAATGAAAGTGGTGCATGTTGAACAAAAATTTGTATGACCCTGTTATCTATTATTATTAGACCTGATGCCCTCTTTTCTTGACCCAGTTTAGTACCTGGCCACCATTGTAAAAGTCCATAGCAATAAATAATTTTCATCTGAAAGTTTTTTATGACGGTTAAGGTGCAGTGCATTGAACAGTCGGGATTGAATAGACTTTAGTTAAACTATGTTAGTATTAAATTTTAGAACAACAATTAATATTTAATTTAAGATGAAGAAATGTGCCTACATGACCATGTTGACATGCACTTTAAACAATTCCATTTGCAATCGAATCCTTGGTCAATTTTGCATTTATATTGATATATCATTTTTTCATGACAGCCCAGATTTTGCTAAATTAATTTGTTAATCACCATACTTCAG
This sequence comes from Margaritifera margaritifera, assembly GCA_029931535.1. Classification (NCBI taxonomy): domain Eukaryota; kingdom Metazoa; phylum Mollusca; class Bivalvia; order Unionida; family Margaritiferidae; genus Margaritifera; species Margaritifera margaritifera. Next base: position 8,460,638 of record JAQPZY010001669.1, on the reverse strand, counting down.
TTATGAATTCCTCACAGAGGGGAATACTTTTGTTGAAAGATGGGGCACTTTCTGGAACAAAGGGTACATTTTTTTGCAATAAAAGGATGGTGCAGCTGGTTAAATTTTGAATTTCATAAATTTTGAATTTCATCTTTTTGGAAATAGAAACAGATAAAAGCACATTGATGTCTTTATCTTACATTAGATAAACATAAAAAATAAGAGAAATCAATAGAAAACGACAAAGTTTGAAGGTGTTTTAGAGATGTGGAGGGAGGCAGAGGCGAAGGGCACTGAGGATAAAGTGGATAGTGCCCCTCTATTTCTGTGTAGCATGAGCACTGATTAAAACCAACATGCCAGCTTTCTTTTATGAGGGGTGCTGGAGACGTGGATTGAGAGAGGGTGTAATGGGATGAAAAATCAGATTATGACTATTGTCCAAAATTTACCATTGGTATCATCTTTATTGACTCTGATATTTTGTGTTCACGTGGTCATTTAAAGAAAAACAAAATTGTTGTTTCAAGAAATAAAAGTATATGTACATGCCAAAGTTTATAATGAAATATTTGTGGTATTAAGTTAAACATTCTTGCACCTAGGATCCCAAGGGCAGGGGACACTGTGTCCCCCAACTGCCAAAATTTGGGGGACACAACATTTTAAAGAGACAAAGGAAAAGTATAGTACATAATGCACTATAGTAGTGATAAAAGAATGAGATAATCTTATTTGCTTCGACAGTTTTGCATGTTAACTTTCTCGTCTGCACTGTACTATCATATCTTCCTTGGACACTTTCATTATTACAATAAACATGTTGTTGCTCCTACTCCTGCCGTCAAAGCAACAGTTGTTTTTCCTCCTACTGTTTTGTTCTATTCTTCCCATTTCTTTTTCTGTCTTTCCACTTCCTTCTCCAGCACAGAGACAACCAGATCTTTGGCTATTTTAAAATGGACCATCTTTAATAGCTCTTCTGATGGGATGCAGCTCCATGTCTTCTACCTGGCTTAGGAGGTGTTGTACTCTGAATACTCTCTAAGAGCGTAAAACTCCAGAATTTCAATTCATGATTCCCGAATTAGATTCCATGGTGTGTGGACAATATTGTGTGTATTTTCTTCATCAACGAAGCCTTGGATTCCCATTAGAATATTTACTGACTTGTTTTGGACATGATTTCCATAGAAAGGATGAACAATAGAAATGTGGTTTAGTGAACATTATCGATATATCTGTTTTCTTCAACTCAGAAACGTAGTGTCCATCACTGACAAAATGACTCTGTTCTAGATTGTTGGAAGTCAGGTCTTACTACCCAACGTTGTGAACCTTGTAAATACATTCATGTTTAACTTTTAGGCATTTGTATTTAAAAATGAAAATATTTTGGGTAATTGTATATGTATTTTAACATAGTGTAATGAAGAGGAAAGACTGCCCTAATCCTCACTCTTTATTTCTTTGTTCATGTTTCATTTAGCGGGGCTTATTGTTTTTGAAAAAAAAATTCATTTTCGAAATGGGTGTTGGTTAGTTTGTGGTTTTAAAAAAAATCTTGTAGATACTCTTTAATTTCTCTCTCTCTCTCTCTCTCTCTCTCTCTCTCTCTCTCTCTCTCAATCTTTTCTTTTCCTTTATTTCTTTCTAAGGGGTTGTTTTCTTCAAAGATGATTTCTTTCACGTCTGCGTACCAAATCTTAATGATGTTTTCATTCACGTCAGCGCTGTAAAGCGATGCGTTCACCTGTCTTGCCTCATTCATCTCAGCAGTCTGCCACCAGCCATCAGAGAGAGAGAGAGAGAGAGAGAGAACGGCGATCTAAGCTGTGCATACGGGAGGAGAGTAGACACACCTATCACCACAGCAAGTCATCACCAGATACATGCTCCTCCAAAAAAGCGGACTAGGCAGGGGTTTTCAATTTGGCTCTTGAAAACCTCATTCTGATTACAGCTCTATACAATGACAAATTTTACTCTTTCGACCCACCGTGTAAAACAAAGCTATAACTTCATCATGAACTTGGCGAAAAAAGTAAGATCACGAAAATATGGAAAGGAAACTCACATCCCGCATTGATATGCACTTTTTGGACAGAATAAGTACACTCGGTACACTAAATTCTAAATTTGAACGAAATAGGTAAATTGCAACTATACACAATCATTACAATTAAAATATGTGGCTAATAATTGGCACGTTAGGAACAGTCCGACTTAGATAACTGGGCAGAATGTGACTAAGCGAGTATAGCTGGCATCATTTCAGTTAATGATTCCGGTGCCACTTGGCTTTCTTAACTTTGCCTCTAACAGACTTCATTTAAATAGTACACTGTCCGTACATTTATTAAATAGTCATGAATGGCCGAACAGGACTCAAATTAAAAATCATCATCAGTCTTGCCATCAAACCGTCAGCCGTCCAGGAGAGAACATCGGGTGATCAAAACAGCGAACCGATCTGTTCCAGTTGGGAGGGGATAAACGATTATAACTCAGACTCTTTCAGCCCACCGTCTAAACCAAAATACATGCATTATAATTTCATCATCAACTCGGACAAACAATAAATATCACTAAATTATTTGAAGTGTAACTTATGCCAATATTGAGTTATACTTTCCATACACAATGAGTACACTTTGTACACTAAATTCAAAATTTGACTGGAATAGATAAAATGCAACTAGACACATTTATTACAATCAAAATATGTGGGTAACACATAATTGGCATGATAGGGAAAACACAACTTAGATAACTGGGCAGAATTTGACTAAAAGCGTATAACTCCGGAATTTCACTTCATGATTCCGGTACAGCTTGGTGCTGCTAGGCATGCCCTTTCTTAACTTGGCCTCAAACGGACAATACTTAAATAGCGTTCGGTGTGCACATTTTAAATAGTCGTACATGGCTGAACAGACAAACACGACTTAAATTCAAACTACTACTACTGCAGTCTTGCCATTCATCATCGACTTCTCAACGAAGAAACCTGAGCCAGAGTAGTGTGATAATGGTTTTTTTCGATTTTGGTGACAGAACTGGGTTAACGCCTTCTACCCCCCCCCCCCCCATGACTTGACCCATTTTTTACATGCGAGTGCAGCACAAGTGTATTTCCGTTGGTGACCGTACGCAACAAATACGGGTCCGAGCGCGGTTTTTGTCGTGCCCGCGGTGAGCCTCTCGTTTGAAAGCTATTATCGATTGCGAGTCTCCCTGCAGCAGGAATAAGTTTGGCTACTGTTCTTGAGAACAGAGTAATCTGAGAAATCTTTGGTACTGCGTACCTTTAACTCTCAAAGAAAAATCGGAGATTTCTTGAAATAAAATCTCTAGCAGATAAACTTAACTACCGCTGATGTGAAAATGAATCGAATCATTGTTGGTGAATGCGCCACCGATGATTACGGATTCATTTTCACATAAGCAACAAGGCGGGGGTGCATCACCAGCGCTGTTAAATTAAAGTATGAGTTTTTCTCCTTATTGTTAAGTGTATGTACGACCTAATCGGTTAGCGTGTCATGCTCTCATCGAGACATTCCAAGTTCGAATCACGCTCGCGGAAAAAATTATTTTCCATTATTAACTGAGGCACACAAAACTGAAAGTTAAATCTGACGATGTACTACAGCGTCAATTACACTACCTATCATGTATGCATAATACTTTTAGAGGTAGTCCGGGCTGAAACAACCTCTGAGCCTTCTACAATGTTGTTTGGCACTCTAGGGGCTCATCTTGGGTTGTGTAAATTCACACCACCGTAATTGACACTGGTCAGACACATCTGTTAACCATAAGAAATTAATGTGCGACAACTTAAGACAGTAGCGTGCTTATAAATCTCAAAATTTCCTTTTTGCGTGAGAATATTATATTAAATAATCACAGTGAGTATTATATAATGTTATCGAAAACATCATCGTTTGATACGCACAGTATCGTGAAAGAATTCGCGCCCGTAGCCAATGCAGGAATTAAACTGCCTGCGCAGTGGTGTGTTTGTACAGTTACAGAAAATATTAAATTCCTGTTTAACTTGAATGCATAATATCGGCTTGTCAAAGAGACCCCAAAAATGCTGAAAAAATAACCGTATTAGGGATCGTGTTGGAACGTGCACGGCGAAAACTTGGCGACGAATACAACAAGAAGCATGAAAAGTCATTGTATGATATTGTGCAAGGAAACTTCAAGTCGATGATTTTAGCTGAGTCGCCGGTGCGCACCATTGATGACCTTGAAGACAGTGACACACCCAGTGAAGGCAGTGAAATATTTAATGAAGACAACGGAGATGACAAAAACAGTGAAGATCTTTACAATAAGCATTAAGAGTAAATTAATTAGCGAGATGCATTCAGCATATAATATATGGAGACACCAACGATATTTACTTGCAGTGAAAAAGCATATGAGGAAAGTATTCGCAGGATGGATAATTGATATGAAAGAGAATGGTGGGATTTCTGTGAAAAACATTTCAAGTGCAAAGACACAGAAACCATAGAGTCAATATACAAGGAATGCAGGACATTTGATATTATTGGATTCCAATGTTCAAGGGGTGGCCATTTACGAGTTGGTATAATACATTTTTTTGTGTGGCAAGCGTGAAGTGATTTAACCAAATACCAGCTTGAAGAAAATTATATTTGAGCAGGAAAAGCTATTGGATTCTAATCCGCAGTTTCTATAGCCTGGTCAAAAAGCTCGTTTACAGGACACTACCCTGACTTTTGGCATTACTATCATAGGTGAAAAGTATTTTAGGGTTAATGGACATTAGATCAAATACTATCCACTGTGGTATACTATACTCTGGTGCATAAAGTACCGTTGAAATAGTGGATAGGATACATTTGAAGTTACGCACGCCATGAATCGAGAACACAGATGATTACTTTTATTACAGACTAAAAGTGTTTTCATATATATATATATATATATATATATATATATATATATATATATATATATATATATATATATATATATATATATATATATATCTATATATATAACAATTATGGTCCAGGAACGTAATCGATGCAAAGGTGTTTGTCTTGGAAACTTTGCGGCAGAACATGCCATTACAAATACTGTAAATCTCACTTCCTCGTGTTATGTGTTGGCACAGGTGTTCGACCATGCCTGCGATGCAGAATCGGAGTAAAGTCACGTAAACAGCTATGCAGACTATGCAGATCTATTTGCGAGTATTATCATGAGCAGGGACGAAGACTCACCAAGGCAAATGTTGTTGCCGTTGAGGGGAAAAAAAAAACAACGATGTTGTTGACGCTGTTTAGGATAAATCCAATGCGCCGTTGAAAAAGACAGAGACGAATATGAAATAATATCCAGGATGGAAACGATTGCGGTTTCCGATCCTGATAAAGTAATACTAATTTTAACTTTATTGTTGAATAAGCAGTTAGATAAATAATAGTTATTATATGTATGCCTACTGTGAAGCAACTTGGGCAATCCGCATGAGACCGTGGAATAAGAATGCAAAGAGGTGCAAGAAAAGATGACATACTTGCACTATTAGGACTCGCGGATGAGCCACGGCTGGTTGCAAGGCACCTTCTTTCTGTTGAGCCACAGCCAGTTGCAAGGCAAACTGTCAAATCAGCTTTGACTATATGCACAAAACCGTGGAATAATGATTCCAAGGGGCGCAAGAAAAGCTGATTTGTGTTATTAGGAGTTCTCCCAGAAGAACCGCATCCAACCACGAGGCAGCTTCGTGCAATGGCAGCGCAGTTGCATATCCAAATTACTTTACAGGCCAAGCGGGCTGAAATTGCATGCGTAGTCGCCAATGAACAAAACCGTCGTCGAATCGTTTCCATTATTGCTGCCGAAGCTGTCACGTATGTTATCAACGAGTCCAAGTACTCTGAGTTTAAGTTTTATAAGCGCTGTCGTGATCTTCAAGACTACCGAGCAATCATCCCAGGCGCATACAAACCAAGCAGAGACGCCGACAAGCTTTAATCTAAAATGCGTCCGGGAATCATATCAACGTTGCAGCACGTGAGTGAAACGGCGTTGTCGTTTGGATTGAAGGTGAACGTTGATCTCAAGAATTTACCATGCCTGGGCATTTAGCCAAAGAAGGCTTCGCACCATCTATAAATCTCACAGCCATGGTTTCGTGGTGATACCCATGTGATCTTGAACCACAAAGACACTGAGACCATCAATGATGAAATCGACAAAGGTTATGCAAAGATCTTCGAGAGGTTTGAAAATTACTCCAGAGGAGGTTCAGGATGGATGCTTTCCAGATGCTTGGAAGTTCAGCTTCATATTTCCCAATACCAGCCTTTCCGCGGGTCGAGTTATATTCCAACACCAGCATATGTTCCACCGCAGACAGTAATAAATGTGAAAAACTACAACAACCGATGTTTCAAATGGGCGATCTTGTCCGCGTTACTTCCCGCGCATGACAATACAGATAAGCCTCGAAAAAACAAACAGTACCTGGGCAAACTCAAGTTTGGTGACATAGAATTTACCGTACAGGTTACTGACATCAAAAAGTTTGAAGAACTCAACCCAAGTATCACCGTTAATGTGTTTGCTTGGAATAAAGGCTTTTATGCGCAACGACTATCCAACGCAGCAAACAAAGGTTTGCGCGAGCGGACGGAGGTTGGTCTGTTGCTGCTGAACATAGATGGTCCAGATGCGCTGCATCATTACCTGTGGGTACAAAATCCATCCCAAATGGTTTGCCCTCACAGCAAACAACACGGAAAAAAAAATTCTGTGTCGGCGTTGGCTGTACATGTTTTCTATGCAACAGTTGCTTGACAAACATGACTTTTACTGTGGGGGAGTCGACAAGAAGCCGCAGTGTACGATCATGCCAGAACCCGTTAAGAACATTTTGAAATTTACAATGGAAGATGAAGGCCCACTATGTGATTTACGCGGACTTTGAATGCTTGAACGTTCCCATGAGTTCCATAGACAAAGAATCACCCTCAGTTCAATCAAACACCACATAAGTTACGGAACAAGTCCCGTGCGGGTTTTGTTACATTGTTGTTAGATGCGACGGAGCAACTGAGCCACAAATATTATGCCATGGCAAGGGCATGGTTGAGGTGTTCCGTAAATCACTCTAGGTGACAGCGCGCTCGAGGTTACAGCGTAATGGATCCGACAACAGCTTTCTCACCCGCGGACATGATTATGACTCATGATGACATGTGAGAGTTTTTCGTGGCCACTCATTGCTAGCTCTGCGAAGGAGCTTTCGGCTCCACTTATGAAAAAGTTCGAGGTCACTGCCACTTTACTGGTACATACAGAGGAGCTGCGCACAGTGCAAACATTCTACATCAGCGAATTTGTTCCGGTAAAATAAGAATTAGAGTTGTCCATCATAAACTGCGTGGATATGATGCATTTGATGATGCAAGGAGTTGCCGCAGCATCAAATGCACCAAGAAGCGTGATTCCAAATAAAATGGAAAAGTACATGACGTTTAGACTAGGACAACTGCAGTTTATTGACTTGCTGCAGTTCCTGAAAAACAGCCTGGACAAGCTCGTCAGCAACATTGCGGCGAATGGTAACGAACGTTTTATAATTAATCACCAATACTTCGGTCCCGCTGCTGAACCGGAAAAATTAAGTCTACTTACTTGCAAAGGGGTTAACCCGTACGAGTACATGAGCGACTGGGGCAAGCTTGATGAAATTCAGTTGCCTCCAATTGAGGCTTTTTATTCGTTGCTGTCCCGCGAAGGTATTTCCGCCAGCGACTACACTCACGTGAACGACGTCCGGTTGGTGTGTGATTGCCAGAATCTTGGCAACTACCACAACCTGTACCTGCGCATGGGTGTGTTGTTGCTCACAGATGTCTGTAAGGCGTTCCGCAATATCGCCATGCGTGTGTACAAGCTCGATCTAGCTTATTATTTATACCGCCATGCATGTGTACAAGCTTTATCCAGCTCATTATTTCTTGTCACCAGGAATAGCCTAGGACGCGCTTTTGTCAAAAACTAACATCGAGTTAGAATTACTTACCGACATTGATCAGCATCTGTTTATTGAGCGCGATATCCGCGGCGGAATTTGCATCGCAAGCCACCGATATATTCGAGCCAACAAGCCGCTCGTGGATTGATATGACCCAATGCTGCCAAAAAGTTACATTATGTACCTGGATGCAAACAACTTATAATGCAGCCCATGCCTGTTGGCAGATTTCAATGGGTTGATCCCGAAAGTTATGACATTGAAAAATATATAAAATATTACAAAACGCAGCAGCGACTATAGTTGCTTACAGGAGGTGGATTAGAATACCTGAATAAACTTCACCGGGACCATAATGATTACCTGCTGGAACCGGAAGCGTTGTCGGTGCCACAAGTGAGGGATCATCCATGATACCGGGCATAAGTACACTGAATATACTAAGCTGGTACCAAATCTCTGAACCAAGAAAAATTATGTTCATGCGTGAAACCTGCAGTTGGATTCGCGACTGGGGATGCGGGTGCTGCGTGTTCACTAGGTGTTGTTTCCACCAATCCGCCTGGATGGCCCCATACATCCACATGAACACGGATCTGAGGTCGAAGGCGAAACATTAGTTTGAAAAGGAATTTTTCAAGCTCATGAATAATGTCGTATTCTGCAAGACTATGGAGAAAATGCGGAAGGGAATGCGCGTTGACTTGGTCCGTGACTCGGAACAAGATAAACTTTGCAGACTCATTGCTGACACTGCATTCGAGTTGCACAAAATATTTGACAGTCGACTTGTGGCCATCCATAGTACAAAATCTAAGCTGAAGCTGACAGAGCCAATTTACAAGGGCGCGTCAGTGCTAGATATTTCCAAGCCCTTCGTGTACGAGTTCTATTACAACTTGATCAAGCCGTGGTATGGTGACGGCATTAACATGCTGTACACCGATACAAATTCTTTATTAATGCACATCACCACTGATGATGTCTATGCAGATATGGATGAGACATCACTCATAAACTAGTTCGATACTAGTGAGTACCCGAGGGACCAACCACTATTCAGCAGCACAAAGAAATAGGTTGTAGGAATATGAAGAGATGAGTGCATGGGCAAGCCCATCAAGGAATTCGAGGGACTACATCCCAAAATGTACTTGATAAAGACTGCAAACTAAAACATAACTAAAGCCAAAGGAGTCCCACGTATGGTTGTGCAAAAGGATCTCAAGCGTGATATGCATGTGTAGTGTTTGCGCGACCGACGTGAATTTACAAACACGGCGAATTTTATCAGGAGTAAAAAACATCACATGGGTGTATACCGTTGCACCAAGGTGAGTTTGTCCCGGCTAGATACCAAACGATGGATTTTCCCTGATGGAATCACCACTTGCGCGTACGGGCACGCGCAGATTCCAAAATAGATCTTGGTGGCAATTATGTATCCGCGGGAATGACTTGCAATTCTTCCCGCACGAATGCTCTACTCGGTTCTACGCGCCGCTCGTTCATCCGCGGGCGTCAGATAGTAGCGCGTTGGTTGTCCCGGAATATCAATCCGGTCCGAGATAGTAAATGCATCGATGGACCATACTGGGTCAGTAGCACGACGTTGTCCACCTTTTAACTCCCCCGGGTCATACAGGTACCGGATTAGATTGTTTCCGGCTAAATCTAACACGGGTAACTGTGAAACCGCTTTGTGGGTGGCGGAGACAGTTTTTTGCTGAATCGTGTCAACGGGTTTTAATCCAATCTTGCGTGTAACTTCTTTATTCAGCGCAACTACGACCGGGCGAAGTCGTGTCATCCACTCGCGAAATGCGGTTCATGATTCATTAAATATTCTTGCGCTTACTGGTGCCCGAATAATTGTTCTGCAAGTGTGCGGTTGAATCGTTCCACAATGGCTTGATCACGATGTAGGCCAACATGTGCACGACGAACCCGAACATGCTGCGCTGCTAACAATGCAGCAACGGATCTGCGAAATTCTTTGCCTGGATCAACCTGTGGAAACCGCGGCCATGTTAGCAGCGAGCGTGCATAGATGCGTTTGAACGCGTCTGAAACACTTGTTGAATCTTTGAACGTTAACGGCTCGGATTCCTTGTACCTGCTGGCGATATCCACGATTGTTATTTGTATGTACACGCACGTACTCAATCATGTGGGGAGGAACAAAAGATCAGCCTAATGAACTTCGTTGGTGGTCCACACATCAAACCATCCACGGGAAATCTTTTTTTGGCGCGGGCAAATAAATCTGCCACAACGCTTGTTTGCCCAGCCATGCTCGTACGACATCACGAGCAATTTTTGCCGCGCTTGCTAACTTTTCGACAGCTGCTTCACCCTTCCAGTAAACGCGGGGACTGTAGTATATTGCCGCCATCCAGTTTCGCATCCATGTTTGTAATATCCACGTCAGCGGGTTGACACGCACGGTGGTCATCATTTGATTTTTTGTACGCGTGATCATTGTCGGTAACATGCGGCATCGACACGGTTTAGAGATTCTTCTCCGGGCTTCGGTCGGTTATCATCCATCGTAGATCCAACCGTGTTCCAGACCCGCAGTAATTGTATATGGGCCTCGGAGGGAGGCAAGTATGCTTTTCACGAGGATATTTACTCCACGGTGCCCCGGGGAGTTTATTAAACCTGGACCTGAAGCTTTAGCTCCACCGATGGACCTGGAAGCTCCGACAAACGTAAACTTCTTTGCTCCCCACCGGACGCAAGTTCCAGCGCTTGCTGCTCGATTGTTAAGCATTCGAACCCGAATTGGATTCGCGGTACGTGTTTATGCGCGGCATCGCACACAGTATGAAGGCATGATGATTTGTATACAACAATTGGCATTTAACATTGACGCGAAAGGGAAAAATCAAAGATGTTTCCGTCATTGACCTTTCATCGTTGGCGAAGCCCTAAACACCAAACCACGCCAGTTCTATATTTCCGAATTCGGTTTGCGCGCTAATCATTCGTCCGGCAGGATCCGGGAAAATTCAACTGTTGCTCAGTCCGATTGTGCGATGGTTAGCGTAGGATCAGTTGTACGTGATTGCACGTGTTATAATGTACTCAGGGATTTCGCGGACGCGCTTGCGTCGTCAAGTGGTGAAGCCACCATGAGTGGTGAAACTGCCGTCCAGTTCTTTGCCACAATCGATGAAGTCCACGCCGTTGACGACCTCGATCCGGAGCACAATAATCGTGTCATGTACGACAATGTGATGTTTGACCGGCAAGAGAACCCCGCGAGAACGTTTTTTCGGGGCCGCCACAAAAACACAGACGTGATCTATGTAACACAACGATACGCACACGTGCCTAGAATTATCCGGAACAACTGCAACATGTTCATAGCATCAAAAGCGCTGCCGTGCACCAGTTTAACAATCTGGGATCGCAGACGTTTCAATTGCTTCGAGCTCGACTACGACGATTTGTAACTCAGGCCCTGCGCAACCAAAGGAACTTCCGTCGACGGCAACAATGCCCGCGCCTGTCAGTAAAATCATTAATGAAGCTGTCCAACGACGTCAGGCCGGGTTAACGCAAGCCAGCGCCGATTCGATTGCAAATACGGCAAGGGGAATAGGATTACGGTTGTGGACGGGACCTGGACGGCAAAGCCGTTTCGCAAAAGGTATTAGATGAAATTGATAACGTTTAAAGTTTCACCATGGCAAAATTCGAGGAAGTATCCGATTCCGCATTTGATATGAATGCGCTTATGGAGGTAGATCAAAAGAAAAAAGATTTTCAGTATTATTCGTACCCGGCTAGGGTCACTGATAAAAAAGATCGAATAGAATTGCAAGTGCATGACACGTCTCGGTATTTTCTCACGTGTGAGGCCTTCTTGGAAATCGATGGAAAACGTGTACATAATGACGACGCCGTTACCAATTACGACGCCGGTACTAAGATTGGATTTGTCAACAACGGTATCATGGCGCTGTTTAGCAGCACAAGATATCTCATCGACGGGAAGGAAACTGAAATGTGTTTGACCAACGTTGACATTGCTACTACGATTCTCTGACTCTCCAGATACGACGATGATTACGCGATATCTGCTAGCCCGTCTATGATGTTTCACAAGATACAAAAGACCGTGTAGATCATATCCAGTATATCATTGCAAATGCTAGAAATGCGGCAGGAGATGCACAAACACCCGCTATAACTGCCATCAATAATAGTTACAACCTTGGATTTCATCAGCGTCTAGGACAACTTCATGGAGCTTCGTTGTCGTTTTCGTGTGCGATTCCTCTCAGTCATATATTCGGGGTTTGTAGAGATGTCGGAGCCAAACACACAGCTGTGTCAATTGACTTTTACGGACGCCCGAGCGCAGCGATTCGACGCAGTGCCGATGTGGACCAGGTTTGCCACCAAAGGAGATTGAATTGAGTTAAGTAACCTGGTTGTTGTTGACGTCGACCCTAGAGGATCTTGTTATTTTTCAAGATCAAACTGGAAAACCTAAAACGTGATATCAACGATGTTAATTTGAGCCTGGAAGAATTCAATCTAGAAAACCTGGCCGAGTTCAATGAAGCCAGGAGAATCAGTGACTCTGGCGTGTCGGTTGCTTCTATCAAAGACTATGCCAACAATTCAAATGCTGAGACGAAACAATACGTGGATGTAAAGGCCGCCAAGGTGCTATCAGCCATACCCTCTCCAATACGCGTATTAACTGCATGGTTTGAATTTAAGGAATATTAACCAACGAAGCAGAGGAAAAAACTGATAGCGTAGTAAATGGCCGACTTGTTTTCATTGGTGTCGGTGATGTCTTTGAAACAACTAAACCTCACATCTTAAAGATGTGTGAGTCTGGAAAATACTTGTTCATCTTAACCGGAACTAAACGCGGGTGGAGGACAATAAAAATATTATTAGGAAATAATAAGCATTTTATTGCTCCACCAATATCGTGTATCATCGACGCCGATGTTTCAGAATCTTTTGCATTTGCAGCATCAGCATCATTGAACGCCGGAGATGAAATTCAGTTCGAAGGATTCAACATCTATCCGGAGGGGTACATAACCGTCTTTGGCGTCTGTGTTTAAGATTTGTCATTATATATACGTGATGGATTCTGCGCAGTCACGGCGATGGGGTGTTGGATTAGCTGACAGCAGATGCTAACATCGATAGCAATTTTGTTTCACTTGTCGACGAATATCTGCATCAGAGTGATGTTACCAGGTCCTCATATACACTCAAATATAATCTACGTGAGGGCAAGGTAGAAACTGACCGTTGGGACCACACTGATGTACCACTACCATATCGAAACCAGTTTGGAATCATCGTATTAACGCATGAAAACACCCGATCGCGGGAGGTTGAAAAATCAAATGTGAAAACATCAAAGGATTGTTTCTACAATGATGAAGTGAAATGCACTGACAAATCCACGCCGGTTACATTCCCGATCAATTATGTTCAACCAACATTGACTCAACTAAGAAGAGAAAGGTCTCGACTCTTATTCAAAAAGAACGCAATTGACCGTGTAAACTGTTCTTTGGCGAAAACAAGAACGATCGTTTCTGACATCAACCAAGGGCGCAATTAATCTGGTTCTGCATGAACATGGTGCCAGTTCCTCAGAACGCACAATTGCCGGAGACTTAAATATTCCCCTTGCAGATATTTTCTATGATTACATGGCAGTTGTACTAGTAAAAAGGTAATTGGTTAGAAGTGCATGTGGGTGTTGCACCCGGGCAAGGCCAGCCTGTTAAGCAATAATACTACGCGATCACATTATTAATAGAAGAGCTGTGATGTACCCTCAAAGATACCGTCGCGAGAAAAAAATTGAAGCTGAACAACAGCTACGAGATGAAATCACCAAAAACACAATTGTACTCGCGAAATATAAACGCTTGTGTGTTGTCGTAGCTGCTATTTGCGGAATCGTCGCTTGACCACCGTTGGCTTTGGGGCGGTTGGAATCGTCACCACGGCAACTATCATAGGCACACGTGTCGGAATTGTTGTCGGAGCTATATCGATTGCAACCGGTGTGGCCGGTGGAGCTGGTAAAATAATTTAATTACGGCTGCATTCGCAAATACGCGTCTATTCAGAAATTTTTGCAACGGAACAAAGCAGTCTTAACACAATTCCCAAGCTGTACTGTGTGTCTATTGAAGATAAAACCATTACCTCGGCTGAGTTCGAGACCGTATTGGCGGAAATGGAAAAGAACCAAAACAGAGGTGTGATTTACAGGCAGTTAAAGTCAAGTAAACAGTTGGAAAGTGCAGCTTCCAGCGAGAGGCGTCGCGGGAGTTTCTCTCGCTGTGGGCCCACCGCAGGCGCAACAAAAACCACGCTCGGACCCGTATTTGTTGCGTACGGTCACCCATGGAAATACACTCGTGCTGCACTCGCGTGTGAGAAATGGGTAAAGCCACGAGAGGTAGACGGTGTTAACCCAAATCGGTAACCACAATTTAAAACGTCCATTATCACACTACTCGCTACTCTGCCACGCTGCCTCAGGTTTCCTCGTTGACATGACGATGATGAATGGCAAGACTGTAGTAGCAGTAGTCCTAGTTTGAATTTAAGTCGTGTTTGGCCGTGTATGACTATTTAAAATGTGCACACAGCGCTCTATTTAATTATTGTCCGTTTGAGGCCAAATTAAGAAAGACCATGCCCAGCAGCGCCAAGCTGTACCGGAATCATGAATTCGACTTCTGGAGTTGTACGCTCTTAGTCAAATTCTGCCCAGTTATATAAGTCGGCTTTTTCCCTATAGTGCCAATTATGTGTTGCCCACATATTTTTATTGTAATAATTGTGTAACGTTGCATTTTATCTATTTCAGTCAAATTTTGAATTTAGTATACAAAGTGTATTCAGTATGTCCCGAAAGTATAACTCAGTTTTGGCATAAGTTACACTTCAAATAATTTAGTGATATTTACTATTTAATTAGAGTCCGCTTGAGGCAAAGTTAAGAAAGCCAAGTGGCACCGGAATCATGAACTGAAACGGCAGCTATACTCTCTTAGTCACATTCTGCCCAGTTATCTAAGTTGGACTGTTCCTAACGTGCCAATTATGTGTTAGCCACATATTTTGATTGTAATAATTGTGTCTAGTTGCAATTTACCTATTTCATTCAAAATTAGAATCTAGTGTACAGAGTGTGCTTATTCAGTCCAAAGAGTGTATATCAATGCGGGGTATGAGTTACCCATCAATAATTTCGTGATCTTACTTTTTTACTCAAGTTCATGATGAAATTAGAGCTTTGTTTTACACGGTGGGTCGAAAGAGTGAAATTTATCATTATACTGAGCTGTAATCAAAATGAGGTTTTTGAAAGCCAAATTGAAAACTCATGCTCAGTGAACTTTTTTGAAGGAACATGTCTTTGGTGATGACTTGCTGTTCCTACTCCAACCCTCCAAGCATCTTGTGGTGACAGCAATGCGTACTCTCTCCTCCCGTCTGCACAGCTTGGATCGCACGTCAAAGAAATCATCTTTGACGAAAACACTCCCTTAGAAAGAAATCAAAGAAAAGATTGAGAAAGAGAGAGAGAAAGAGAGAAATTAAAGAGCATCTGATAGATTTTTTGCTTTAAAAATCACAAACTAACCAACACCCATTTCAACATGAACATTTTTTAAAAAGCAAAATAAGCCCCGCTAAATGAAACATGAACAAAGAAATAAAGAGTGAGGATTAGGGCAGTCCTTCCTCTTCATTACACTATGTTAAAATACGAATACAAATCCACAAAATATTTTCAATCTCAAATACAAATGCCAAAAAGTTAAACATGAATGTATTGACAAGGTTGACAGCGTTAGACAGTAAGACGAGAGTTCCAACGATCTAGAACAGTCATTTTGTCATTGATGGACACTATGTGTTGAGATCAAGAAAACATATCCATAATGTTCACTAAACCACGTTTCTATTTGTTCATCGTTTCTATGGAAATAATGTCCGAAACAAGTCTGTAAATGTTCTAAAGGGAATCCAAGGCTTCGTTGATGAAGAAAGTATACACAATATTGTCCACACAAAATGGAATCTAATCCTTGTAATCTCACATTATTGAATTGAATGGATACCGCATTTCGTCTCATACAGTAAATGATATTGTCTTCGATAGGAGGTAGTCCATAGGAATCAGAATATTCCACGCTGTCGACATTGGAAAAGTAGACTGTGACCCAGTGGGTTCCTGGTTGATGACTGTCGTCCGTGTTGATGACATAAACTCGAATATATTTTATGTTTTCGATGAGGAAGTTCATCTTTAGACCACTATATTCCAGGGAGATGGTATTCATTTGCTTTCTCACAGGTAATGATTTGACACTTTGCTTTTTCTTTAAAGAGGACTGTGAAGTAAGTCGAAGAGGGGGAATTATCTATACTCTGCTACATGAGAGCTTTAATGCATTTCGAGTCTAAGGGAATCGGTCGAGGTTTCGAGTGGTCTTTTTTTCTTGACTCGTCATTAAACAACTTTACCAGGATGATTGATGTGACAACCTTAACAATATTCTCTGGTGAAGAGTATGATTTTTTCGGCCAATTAGTGAGCAAAACTGAAGAATACGTGTTATTCTTGTTCTGGCCATCGTGACACTATTGTTTCGTCTTCTCCACTACTCCTTTGAAGTTGTATCTGTAACTGCTATGGTCCCTGTTCTTGATCGTCTATGTCCATGGCTTTGTGTTGCATTTTTTTATATCCCAGGATCACTTCTTTGAGACTGTTGATTTGCAGGGTACATCGAATTCTGCAAACAAGATCACGATCACTGTGTTATCGAGGAATAGTGCAAACTGAAGTTCCACACGGAGTTACCTGTATATTATAGATGGAAATGTCTCTCGTCATTGCCTTGGCCAGGAGTGAAATCAAATTCCCACAAACAATATTCTCCTGCACAGTGGTCGTATTGAAATACCGTGTGAACTTTTGGTCCCCGATTGTCACGTGGCTTCAAACAGACTCAACTAAGATCTCAACTAATTCTTCTGGGCAAAGTTAGGTTCAAAGGGTATTGTACACAACGTCTGGCCGTCCCGGATGACTTCTATCTTAGATACGTAGCAGTGATGGAACTGGAATGAGTTTTCATCCATTGCTCTGCTGAAGGCAGCATTGCTGATGATGCCAATGAGCAGACGTTTAGGGAGCTGATAATGGTTTCCGGAGGCAGTGGTTAAGATTTTGACATCAATTCGTCAGAGCTTGCCTGAAATCATTTCCAACTTTTGGTAAGATTTGCACACGTCGCACGATGTTGGCTTTGTACTCGTTAGCAGCAGTGGTTCAGATTTTGACATCAATTCGTCAGATCTTGCCTGGAATCATTTCCAACTTTTGGTAAGATTTGCACACGTCACACGATGTTGGCTTTGTACTCGTTAGCATCAGCCATCGACTGATAAACGGTACTACGATCCGTCATTTCTAAACTACGCCATTGCTTTATTTTCTTTTGTCAGTCATTAAATCCTACATTGTGAGGATCGTCAGTCCCTGTCAACTCTGTGTTGTTGGATGCGCGCAACATGTCGGGTTTCTACACCACACAAGCATCGAGGAGCGTGTGACTGGCTTCTTTTCCGTAAGTCAGGAGATTCTCAAGGTTAGTGCGATAAGGGTAAAAATGTTCAAGCTGCTGCTGACGAGTTTGTTCTTCAGATACAAATCCAGTTCAATCAACGGATGCATGAAATTGGTGACTATAGTCACTCTGACATCTGCGTCTGGAATCGTGTTGCTATTTTTTGATGGCTTTCACTTTCAGGTACAGGTAAGTGCTATTCAGATCGATTTAATCTACGGTGTGTCCTTGACTTTCAAACTCGAATGGAGCTGATGTTGTCAGAGACGACATGGGATGAAATTCTACCTTCTCAGATACTTGCATCGTAATCATCGTCGGTGGCACGGCAAACATATCTCGTTCTGTCCTGGAACATTCGTCTTTTATTCTCTCTCTTGCCTTGTTCTGTGAGGTCTTAATGACTTTCGGTGTCTCTTTCTGCCTTATCCTTGCTACGACGTGGATGATGACTGAGTACCTTCCACGGGAGTGTGAAATGAATTTATAGGTGTTTATCGGGGTTTCAAGAGCTCCTTTCCTGTCTGGATTAACACACTTTTCACTGCATTCAGTAACGCTTGTTTGGGACTCTGTTATTCGATGAGTACGTTTTGGATGAATTCATTTACTTGAGTCAAGGCCGCGTTTTTCAAAGCATGCAATCCTTGAGAAACCACATGTTTCAACACGGGTGCCATGTGTTGAAAAATCTATGAGAACAGGCTCCCCAAACAATGTCCTCATTGTCGAGATACTCCCCGGTATACGGGATACACGAGTAACATGATCACAAAGTGATCAGCCATAGTGCAAATGACCAGTTTTTCCGAATCTCACACATTCAAGCTTCTTTGTTTATTCAAATCACAGGATTTAAAGTACGGTGATCCTGTCTATTTTAAAGTATTCATTATGTATTTGTGTGCATGTTGTATATTTGTTCTGTTAACATCTGAGAAATTGATTTCATAGATCCCAAAAGCGCTTAGATAGTTTAACACTAGTCTTTGCAAAAATGTTTTCTCACGTTACAATAATATCTTCTATGTCTTTAAATCTCTTTAGTAGAGCCTTGCACTTTCGGTGTCTACCGGGACCCTGTGTTAAATAGGGTCAAAAATGTACGGGGTTCTACGGGAATTTATCATTGGTGCCATCTTGAAAGGTATGTTTTGTAACAGTGTAGCATGAGGCGACGGTCTGCACTCGAACAGAAAGGTCGTATGACGTCAGGTGAGTCTGTCTGTCTTGTAACAGTGTTGCGTGTGTTTGGAAGAGAAATGCGAGTTTGGTTTACTCTCTAAATAAAATGCTGTAGAGGAGGCCTGTGTTAAATAGGTTCGAACGTTTATAGGGACAAACGGGAAATTAACATGGTAAAATTAATGGTCGAAAGTTAAAGGGACAAAGGGTCGAAATTTTGTGAGAAGGTTATGCTTACTGGTCGAGCGCTTGTATAACTATGATAAACAAATAAAAACATTGACTTATTCTTAGTGCGCTCTATTAATATGGCTTATCAACTTTCTATCTATCTATCTATCTATCTATCTATCTATCTATCTATCTATCTATCTATCTATCTATCTCCCGGTCCACACGGGGAAAATAATGTAAAAAACAGACAAAGCCAAACCAATTCAGATATCAAACAAGTACACTGTGCGCCTTGTTGTGACGATATCATTGGCGTTTTAAAATGACACGTGCAGCTGATGAACTACCCATAACCCCGAATTGGACAGATATATTGTTTGTCTAAAATTATAGATTCTGTTTACGAAACACAAATTATCATTGCAAAATGTCATCCAACTAATGTTCTCTAATTACATACTTATGTTTAATGAAAAATTGATGTTATTCTTTAAGTCCAGATTCACCATTTCTAGTTGTTTGTTTTCTTTCTCTTAATACGTGTGCTTTTGACCAACAGTTAACCGCTTCGTGTCATGTTCCATTCTTAATTATGCAATGGTCGTAATGAAAACCACTAATAAAAATTCTCAAAGAAAAAGTCCAAGTTAATCGATATTCTTCTCTCAGGGCAATGTTTCCACTTGATAGTATACATTTTTGTCTTTTCGTTTTATATTAGAGGTTTATGTCCCTTCGTTCATTGTCTTCAGCACAGCCAAAAATATTCTGTTCATTTGAAAAATACAAATTTTATCTATTTTTAAATATAGATTTGAGCAAGATCATCTTTGGGATTAAAAGAAACCGTCTCCTTGACTGTCTGTATCTCTCAGTTCGACTTTGCGTACGAGAGGAATCACGTAACAAGATATATTGGGGCCTTTCATGTTTGTTCTTGCAGTCGTAATTCACATGCTTCTAAATTTCACGCGCTTATATATACATGTGTCAGATTATCTCTAAATTACTTTTAATATTTGATAAATTAATGTAACAACTAATAAGTAAGGCAAGGACCACTGATATTTTCTATTTTCTTCACAAAACCAACAACTGATCATATTTGCTAGGTATCTCATGGGGTGTATCAAGCCTTATAGTAAAAGTACGTGAAAGTTGTGAATAAGGACACTCAAGAGACTACAGAAAATGGCCCTATCCTGATATTCGGGAGAACAAAAATGTTGGTAAACACACAAAGGAGTTTTGTTTTAAGGACCTGTTATCGTTTAGTAGAGGTTCCTGCTAAGGAAGAATTCATTGTGCTCCACGGATGATCATCTAACATTGTGACTATCTGTTGTTGATACATTTTCCCTTTTCCATGTTTCACGTATGCAGTCTTTAGTGTCATTACGTTCCAGTGGAATTGTTATAACGAAAATCGATTAAAAATAATCAGTAAACTAATAGTTACTTTAGTAAAAAGACAGAGAAGAAAACTTTGTGCTACAGTGGAAATCACAAAACAAGTTGTTTTGATGTAATCCACCGTTGGGTGCAAAAGTGTTTTGAAGAAAAATGGTATATAAATATATATATATATATATATATATATATATATATATATATATATATATATATATATATATATATATATATATATATATACGTACACACACAGACATGTTAATGACGCATATGAATTGATTCAAAACAAGAAATGACTGATAAATAATATCCTACTATCAAATTCGTCGTAAAATCGGGAGAAAGACTTTGTTCTTATATTACGCATGCAGGGCGCCAATAAAACGTACACTTACACACCCAAAAGAAAACAAACGAGACAAAGAAGTTAATGACAACTGAATTGACAGGGAGAGATGTAGATAGAACGACAGATAGATAGATAGAAAAATTGATTGATTGCTGGAAAGATACATAGATAGATAGATATCAGCTATCGGTACCACCAGTAGCTGATGGACCTGCGATCCAGCAGGGGTAAGGTTTGGAGTGTTTCTCAAACGGGATTCGAACCAGTGCCTCAACGGTATATTTTATATTGGGACAATGGTCTGACAGGTACTTTTCTTCACTGCACGTAATTTCGAATTTTCCCGTACATGGCAGTGAATAAATGTTTACATTAGAAACGGAGAAGCTTCTTAGACAGACGTATTCTTATAATACTTTCTCGAAGCATTTTCACTGTATGGTCAATTCTCAGTCTTGGCATTTCTGGAGCGGCTGCGTCTGGCACGGCCGTCTAGAATAACTGCAACTAGTGTCTCGGGTTGTACTGCATTGAAAAGGTGAATATAATGAAGACATTTCGATATCGAATACTGAGGGTGTTCAGTTTACATGTTGCAGATACAAAGAAGTGGGTGACGATAAAGTTACATTAAATTCACTGCAAGATTTACCTGTGATGAATGAGGAGACTAAAGGAAATAATCGGAAGTAGTTAGGTTCCTATTACCGAGGCATTGAGCATTTCCGAGAACAGATGAATCTATTTATTGACCTCCATACCACTCTCCCTCCGTCGCTCTCTCTCTCTCTCTCTCTCTCTCTCTCTCTCTCTCTCTCTCTCTCTCTCTCTCTCTCTCTCTCTCTCTATCCCTCCCTCCCAAATCTCTAACTCTCTCTGTTTCACACACACACACAGACAGACACACTTGAGTTTCCTATAGAATGATTTAGATTTAAATCATAATTTTATCTGTTCCTCATTTAAGATACCTCTAAAAAATTTGCCGTATTCAAATAGATTACGTGAAACAGAAAGCTATGTGACTTTAGTTTCTGAACCTTGCATAAGTTTACATGTGTTATGAGAACAATTTCTATCCTATGTTTGCTGATTTCATAAAAAGAGAACCGATAACTGCTAAAAATCTTTAGCGTGGCGAGAAACAATGTAACGGTACATGACCTTTTTAGCGTGATTCCAATATTAGTTAGTTTGCTTCAATGTTAGCCCTAAAACAGGAGTCTACGAAAACAATTCAGTGCTGTCCTTGCTTCAAAAAGTAGCAATTTTAATAGCGCCACTCTTTGCTTTTAAAATTTACAAGTGCACTAAATATAGCGCCAAGGTAACATTTTGACGCCTCGTACGATGTAAATGATACACTGAATATAGCGCCTAGATACAATTTTCAAAGTCGCGTACGATGTAAAAAAGTACACAGCCCTTGGTTGACAGAATATAGGGTATGCGTTGTAACATATTTAAAAAATATTACATGCCGTGTTGAGTGACCGAATTTTAGACTTAAATTCAGTACATTTGAAATCATACTGTGTTCATTAGACAATAAATATAGATTTAACACCGTTTTTTCCAAAATTGATGAATGAAAAAAAAATATGACAATGAATATTTCTAACATATGATTTATCCTGTTTTGTGTGTCTTGCTTCAAATATTCGTTGACTCTATCCCCCCCCCCTCTCTCTCTCTCTCTCTCTCTCTCTCTCTCTCTCTCTCTCTCTCTCTCTCTCTCTCTCTCTCTCTCTTCTGATAAACCTATGACATCCTATTCGTTTCTGTTAGAAAGCAGACGACCTCTCATTTCTCTCCATACACAAGCAACACTGTAAAAAATCAGACAGACTCACCACACATGATAAACCTATGACGTCATACCACATTTCTGTTCAAGTGTAGACCGTCACCTATTGCTACACTGTTGCAAACCATACCCCTGGTTCTCAGATACCTATCAATGAAATTTTTTGTCAATGAACGATTGTGACATAGGATTTACCCTTGTCTTTAGAAACTCATACAAATAGGGTACTCGATTGTTAATTTCTCGTTGTCCTATAATACGGTAAAAATGGTGTCCTACTTACATTTCTTATTACATTCCATAATAATAATAATATTAATAATAATAATTTTGTATGGTACGTTGAGTATGACCCTTGATAAGGCTGGCTATTAAAAAAACAGGGTATTGGATAGTAGATAACTGGACTTTAAGTATCTCTCTTTCTCTCTGTGTTTCAGACACACACATACACACAGGGACCGACGCAAACACACACACAAACATACACACACCCTCTTCTTTTAAGGGTTGTTAGTTTTATTTAGAAGGTCTTTATATGGTCTGTAGCCTGTTGAGTAAGGTTTACTCTATAGGGCTGTAGTGGAGATACTGAAGGAGGTAGAGTAGGTATATTATAAAGGGAGGTAAGTAAGGGGTCTTATAGAAGGGCTATATGTTTTCTACTTAATTTATAAGAGGGATAATAAAGCGGTATTTGAGGTTAGTGATATTAGTTTTATTTAGAAGTGATAGATAACTGTTTGGTGGATAGTAGGTCCCTGTTTGTTGGATAGTAGATTTTTGGTTAGTGGATAGTAGATCACTGGTTGTTGGATAGTAGATAACTGGTTGTTGGAAGTAGATCACTGGTTGTTGGATGGAAGATATCTGGTTGTTGGATAGCATATCCCTGGCTGGTGGATAGTAAATCCCTGGGTGATGCATAGTAAATAACTGGTTGGTGAATTGTAGATAACTGGGCTTTGATAGTAAATAACTAAGAGTGTGTGCATATTTCATCCCGTCTGTTTACATCCTACCCCCTCTTGTGGGATAGTACGTTTGTTTGTATGTAAGTATACCGCGTGTATCAACACTACCACCCTTTTCTTTAGATAGTAGGGGTGCGTGTTTGAATTGTAATCAAAAGCAGTTGCTGGATAATAGAGGTGTGTGTTTGGATAGTAATAAAAAAGGGTTGATGGATAGCAGGGGGGGGTGGTGGTGTTAGGGTTGTAATAAAACAAAGGGTTGTTGGGGCGGTGTTTGGATTGTAATCAATAAACAGTTGCCTGGATGCTGGATAATAGGGGGTGCTGGATAGTAAAGGTGCCTGGGTGCTGGATAATAGATAACTGGTTGGTAGATAGTATATAACAGGGTGCTGGATATTAGACAACTAGATGGTGGATAGTAGATAATTGGTTATAGAAAGCGCTAGATGTTCTTATTTTACTTAATTTATAAGAGAAATCATAGAGTGCTGTGGGGGTTAGGGACATTAGTTTTATTTAGAAGGGATGCATAACTGATTGGTGGATAGCATATAACTGTGAACTGGATAGTGGACAACTAGGTGGTGGATAGTAGATAATTGGTTAGTGGAAAGTATATAACGGGGTGCTGGATATTAACAACTAGGTGGTGGATGGTATAAAATTAAGTATTGATATGTAAGGATTATGAGGATTTATCGTTTTTTAAAAACAGGAGAGTGGTTAGGGCTTGAAATATTATTGATTGGGATAGAGATTTTAGCCTGATATAGAGCTTAGGGTTAGTGTTATGGTTGTTAGTATTATTTAGAAGATATTTAAATTCTATTGTATATCCCTTCTTTTAGATCTTAGCCTGTTCTTGTTATAGACAACAACTAAAAATAAACCCTACACGTGATAAACCTGAAGACGTTGCAGCTTGTGTCATCCATACAGACGCTCGTCATTGCAAAGGACCTCTGTTAAGATACACAACTTCAATGTATGTCTGTCTATCTGACTGTCAGTCGAGTTTGTTATTTATTTCTTGGTCATTGTTCTTTATGTGCACGATTTCCGATTTCTCTTGTAAGTATAATATTTTCTATATAATATATGTGCAGTGCCTTCCTCCTGATATTAAGGCGACCTTGATATTCAGAAAATATTATTAATGTTTCTCCTGCTTTTTCGTATTAGAATTTCAAAATATGTACTGTTAGTAAAAATTACTCCATTATTATTCAACAAACCTTGCATAAATATTTACCATATCCGCCTGAGAAATAAATGAAAGGCATTAGTGTTAGGGTTTCATTATTATAGCAAAATTATTCAATGATTGGATTCCTAATATTCGGTTTATTTCCTGGTAAACTTCGAATTTACTTAATTATTCATAATCGAATAATCGATTTGTCCTTTTAAAGTCGGTATATTTTACACAAGAATTAAGATGGTATCTATTCAGGTTATAACAATCCTACTGGACTGTAATGAAACGACAGACTAAGGCTGCATTTGAGGGGGGAAAAAAAAGGCAGCATGTCCCAACGATACATAGCAAACTGTTCGAGGATCAATAGTTTGAAACAATGATTCACCGGACGATGGTATTGCACAAATGTATATTTAAATGTAGGTGAAAATTGTATTGTTTATCTGAACAGGACATTTTTACCATGCTTGAATAATGAACGAAGGGCCCTGAACCCCAAATCCAAAGGAAACGATCAAATGTTTGACAAGCAAGTGGAATGATTTCCCAGAGAAGTGGATGAGATCCGGCAATGTTCAATATGGCTGACATCTGTACACCGCTACTAATGTCTACCGTCTCTGTAGGAAACTGCATTGCAGTCCGAGCCAAGAACTGGATTGCGATTGAAACACACACACGCACACACACACACACATATATATATATATATATATATATATATATATATATATATATATATATATATATATATATATATATATATATATATATATGATGTGTGTGTGTGTGTGTTAGAACTGTCAATTGGTAACTAAGCAGTTACAGAAGAATTTGCCAACATTTCGAGCAATAAACCTTTTCGTCACGAGAATAAACAATTTTAAAAAGCAATCAAAAATCATATATATATATATATATATATATATATATATATATATATATATATATATTATATATATATATATATGTGTGTGTGTGTGTGTGTGTGTGCGCATCGTAGTGTCGTAGTATTTAGAATCCTCGAAGCGCTGAGATACCAATATTTCGTTCGATTGTGTGATCGTTTCGAGGTTTCCGAAGTCGCAGACAAGAAACTGCATTACAACAGGATTATGCAGATCCTACTAGTCATATAGATTACTGGGGTAGCTCATGTTTGGCTTTTTGAAGTTATATATCTTGCCAGAAATATAATACTCCTCGCCTATTTCCAAAACAAGGTAACAACCATATCTGTTCCGTATACTATGCAATTCGAAAAAATCGCTCTCTTTCATGGCACTAGACCCGGGCTGAAAAGGTGTAGGTGAAATGTCTTTTAAAAGAATAAGATAAATGTTCTCTCCTGTGAATCTAACAAAGTAAAGAGTGCTAATTTTAATTAATAAATCTTTCTTGAGTGGGCAAAGAAGTGTTAGTATATTCTGACTTCGGATTAAAAATTATTCAGTTATAATAGAAGTTTACTGATAAAACTGGATGGAATGAGTTGCATTTTAATATATCTTTGAACACGTGGTCTATATTTTAACCAATGTTGAAATATAAGCTTAGTATAAACCATAACAGTAGACATCCAGTAAACATGCTGTTTTGGGTCATGTATCACTGTACACCTGATACTATGAATATGTGGTGTCCGTGTCGGATCACAGCGATCGGTTAGCAATACGTGTCTTTCGTGTCCCTTACTCCACTGAATACCTCAACGTTAGGCAGCTACACAATATTCATATGGAATCTGCTGGTGATTTATTTGTTATAGGATGTCGAAAACAAAGAGATTGAATTGAAAAGTATCGTCTCTTTGAGTGAATCATGCAGACGTCCAGTTATAAATGTAAGAGGTTTAAATAGATTGCAATTCAGCAAATATAATTGTTTTAATTTTAACGCTCGTTATACCGGCAATTTCAATGAAATCGTACAGGCATGTGTACCACATAAGTAAGATATCAATGAGAAATGAAGATAACGGAGCATTTAGGAATTCATTTACTAAATCCCATACCGAGATGCAAAATTACAAGGATAGTTAAAAATGCAATACAATAATCTTAAAATTTTTTTGTCTTGAATGATATAAATTTTGAATTCATTTTTGCTGCAGAAGGACATAACATTCACAATTCTAACTACTTCATTGGACGAAATGCCTGGTGTTTGTTAAATAAATGAATATAATTAATCACGATGAATCAGTGCAAATTCATCACCCTATCAATCCATTGGGTGAATTTGATAAATGCTTGCAATAAAATGAAAATGTTCGAAGCACTACATCACCCTACTTTGAAATAAAGAATACAAAACGATACAAAATCTACACAGAAAATGACATTCTCAATCGCACTGGTAGAAAATAGATTGATTTTTTTTAGTTAATACGCAATTAGTAAATAGCAAGGAGAACATTTTACAAGATAAGAGATATGTGGAAAAGACAAAATCACCAAAAATTAAAAGAACTTTTTCAAGTGCGCACAATATTAGATTCAATTTATTCTGCAGCATATTATCAGCTAATGGTATAAGTTGTAACAGTATAGCACAGGAAAATAAATTGACACTACTAATAAGAAGTTACATTACAGTTCCTTCCCCATTTCATTTTAAATGTTCTTATGTTGCTCTACATCATGGGAAGTATTAGATGCTTGGTAAAATAATGAATTGCCATTGCATCAACCAAACAGTGTCCTTAATGACGAAAAATATTTTTAGACATTGCGCTCCAGAAACAAAGCTTAACTGTTGGGATTGCTTCAAAAGTATATCATAAGTAGATTTATTTACTCACTTGGTACAGGACATACAGATACATCTTGTATATTGTGCGGGTAGCCAAAGTTCCTTCAGGAACCAGTTTTGGCAGATTTACAATGCGTTATTCTACACGATGTGTGTAATGATCTTATGAACGCCACTATAGGCAGCTTCGTGTTTTGGCGGTGCTTTGACAGGGAACACGCTTCACTTTTGTCATGGGTCGGACCTTCTCTGTGTTTGTGTGACATCATTTTTCCTGTTAAAGTGTAACAGAGGATTAGGTGCGCTTGAAAAGTCACAGTACATGTATTTAATAATGATGGCAGACAGGATACGCAATCTTTGTTCGCTCTGTATCATTTGCGCACTTTGGAAAGAGCATGGTCTAGGCTGACTGATTCTTGTTCGGAGTCCCAAAAAAAATCCAGCATGGCACAAGCAACTGTAAACAGTCCAATTAATATTAACCCGATTGTAGGTAAGTACAAACAGTACATCGCCTGTTCCTGCCGTCCATGTGGCAGATTCCGTATAATTTGCTTGATTATCATACCAAACCTCAAGCTTGCTATGCCGAAACGGATGCAATTATCTCAAAACGTTTGACATAATCCCACAGTCTGATTCCTTGTTTTCAAATTCACCGCATTGCTGACTTAGTCAATAACATTTTGAAAAACACGGCACAAATTTCCCTACCCCAGCCCTTAAAAACCAAACAGAACGAACTGGAATGTCTAACTTGATTTCAGAGAAAGAAATTTTAACAGCTATTACAGCATGGTTGTCATATTAAATTCCAGCTTAATTTTTAGAGCTAATTTAGTCTAAACTGGATGATAACAGCATTTTGAGTAACATATATATTTATGATGTGCAACAATACCAGGCGTATGTGTCCTTCTCTTCAAAAGCATGTTTTGTTATTATTTATTTATTTTCTAAAACTGAGAGTTGTATCATTTACCTCAAGACATTAAAAATGAACTCTATTTTTTCACTGTTGCATCTTTGTTTTCATTGTCCTACTGAAAATTAACATTTGGGGTGAATTACTCGTTTTTTGTTTCAAGTGTTATCTAGTAATAGCTATAATAACATGCTAATCTAGTTGTTGCATGAGTATGATTCACTATTTGAAATCAAGAATTCTACCAAATGAGCTAGTTGAGTGGAGGTAGTACATTGAAGTATTACTAAGACCTATAGTGATTGATGAGCAATATTTGGACAATAAGATTTTCTATGATGTGTTACGACTCTAGGGGTAATGTAACAGAATAAAAGACACAAACAAGCTTTCAAGATTAAAATTCAAATCTTTAATTTCCTAAAATATTAAAAGAATTAAAATAGTTCAACAAATAATCAAAGTGAAAGAATTAAAATAACTTACAGTATAGAATATCCTAAAAAGTCCTGAAATATTTTAAAGCTCACTTCCTGATGTTAATCCGAGTAATCCGGATGAAGTATTCCGAATGAAAATAACCTGTACTGTGCTGAAACTGATAAGTTCTGATGTAATCCAAAATAATCCTTGCAAGTCTGGAATCTCACAAGTTTTAGAATAATGTCCGATAATTCCACGGAGCAGTATAGTAATTCAGATGAATTACTAATTAAATAAATTCCACACTGAACTGAATAATTTCAATAACCTCTCTTCATTCAAGCAATTGTAAAGAATGATAATTCCCAAGATTATTCCCTATATATCTTTACTAAGTGCGCAGAATTAAAAGGGAATATCCTTTCTCCGTCTTTAATAATATGGTATTTCAAAATAGCACAACCCTCTAAGAACCAATCAGGAACTAGGTTACGCGTCATTTACCCAAAGGTCTAGTGTACTAAAATCTTAAAGAGTAAACATAATATTGATTCAGAATGGAATGTGACCTTTCAATGTTGATTTCCAAAAATACAGAGCTAGGTCGACTTCATTTTCCCGCGCAATTGATCATGTGACCACTTATTGATCGAGCATTCAGAATAAAAATAGAGATCATAAATTAGTAAATTAAATCATTATAAAAAGGTAAAAAGGTGTGATTCCGTAACAGATGGTAGTAGTAGTATATGTAGAAGTAGTAGTTGCAATGATGGTCAACATATTCCTGTGGTGTATTCACTTGTAAGAGAGCTGGTGGTAGTATTAGTATCAGCAGCAGTTGTAGAAACAGTATCAAAAGTAGTATCGTTATTTAATTCTTTACCACTACTATCGCCACAACCACCATCATCCTCATCCAAATTATTCAAACTATTTTTGCTCTAGTTTTTAGCGTGAAAGCAAGAATCCTACGAATTTACTACTTCCGTTACCAACCTGTTAGCTTGCTACAGTTGGCCTCCTCCATTGTGAGCGGTGTACCATAATCGCAGGCAGAGATTGCTTGGATGGCCACAACCAGCATCAACAGAGATTGAAGGAACATTACTGATCTCTCCATGATACAATAACCATAAAAAAGGAAACATCTGATCGTACATTTAAGAATATAGTGACAAGCATAATGTGCTAAAACTGTGCACATGTGCAGATATATACTTATCTTTTGTAAAAACTACACGTAATGAAGATATATTCCTTCGTATAAACCCACAGCTCACAATTATAGTAAAAAAAAATTGAAGAAAAAAAAATTAAATATTGGTATAAAATCCCCCAAACTAACTGCGATACAGAATTTTGTTTTCTCTGTATCATTTCATCACATTTTTGGAATAAATAAGTTGGGATTTTATTTCTCCCCCCCCCCCACCTACCCCGCCCATAATCAAATTCAAATAATCGTAACTTATCAGATTTTGAATATTGAGCCTCCTATCATAATTATACTAAGTCCAGACTCATAAAGATGTCTCTCTTACTAAACATTAGTTATTTAAACTATTTGGAAGAAATATACAATGCATTATTACAATAATAAATATGAATTTTATCTTTTGTCAGACAATTAATATTTTTAATGTTGGTGTAGACGATTATAATAGCAGCGAAGCGTTTGTTGATGTTAATTTGTGCAGAAGAAACGACTCAGCTGGCTTATATAGTACACACCACTTGGCGATAGACTTTAGTCTAAAGGTCAAATAATAGAAAGGCGGTGTGGCACTTTTGTCAATTGTGACATAATGTTTACTTAGAAAGCCACGTTGAATTGACGTCAGTCATCTCGGAGAATGATGTAAGTGGTTAATCCAGATATTGTTTGAAGTTTGAACAGCTGTTTCTAAGCCTAATTATACAAGGTGGCCAAAACAAGTCTGTTAATGGGTCATATGAAAACTGCCAATTAGTAGTGAAATTAGTGTTTTGTAATGGTGCACAAACAAGTTAAGATCAGTCACTTTTTCGTTAAGAGTTAGTGATGATTTAACTTATTGTATGGATTGAAGTGAGCATTATACAGTAATATTATCTGAAAGATAACTTTATGAGATAACAACATACACATGTATTTTATTATTTTTTTAATAGTGGTCTTAAATAAATCAGATATAATAATAATAATAATAATAATAATAATAATAATGGTATTCGCGCATTGAACTTGTCCAAAAACCAAGTTCGAAATCTGAGCATGCATACAGGGGTCACCTGTTTATAAATACCAGTTTTGGCCTTGTCCAATTGATGGCTATTATTGATAGGTTTTACTTTAACTATATCAACATTTCCCCATAATACAAAAAGATGAATCTTTAATTGGTGACAAAACCTCTAAATAACGAAAGCGAGTTTTACGCATGGTTTTACAATGCCATAAGTAGCGTTGTTTTAACTATCTGAAATAGCTTGTGTCTTAAAGAAACAAATCGTCTAGGAGTCAGACTGAAATTATCGGTTAAATTCTACTGTAGTTTAAATTATATATTGTTGCTTGATCATGCTGCTTTATGTGACGCGTGTGATTTCTGGCGTCAACTCTAATCAAAGATTGGAATTACGTCAGGCTACGGGAATAAATGTTTCTCGTTCAAATATCATTCTTATTTGCATGTATTTTGGGAAGAATCTGTTCATTTTGTAAAAGATTATGTAGATAATGTGATGATACATTTAAATAATTTGTAAAGTTTAAACGCATACGTGAACATAATACTGACAAAATCGTGACTTTCAGACTTCGCTTGCGATTACGTTGAAATATGAGTCGCAATGCTCTGATTAAGATCTTAATCTTTAACTTCTACAGGTATGAATGTTTGTCATATGAAACTTTATGTTTCGAGTAGAAGCGCTATGGAGCAAATATTCGTTAAATTCTTAAGTTCCAGAAAATATGACTTCTATAGCAACATCACCTTTTGACAAGTTGTGGAATTATCAGATTTATTACAAATAATTGATATAAGTACTAAAATGTTCATTCATTCCAATTGTGAATGACTAAGTATAGTCAAAATCACACGTGTGTATATTTAACATTTTAAAGACTTTGACAACCAATTATATTTTTTTTACAAAGCAGCCATAATGGAGGCCTATGGGCAATTGATTGTTCAACATTGTTTGGTCAACATTACTGAGTCACCTCTTGCAATAAATCTCCAGTTGTTTAAAAGAAAGACATTCCTTTGTTTAAAATGTTTTTATTTTCCTACAAAATAAGAATAAAGGTGTGGGTATTTTACCTCCATATACGGAATGGTGATACTATAAAAAACTGTAATTACCATATAAATCTCTGGAATTGCTGGAATGGAAACCGATTTATGGTTACATACTGTACAGTATGACTGTGTGATTTGCAGCTGGTGTTTCACAACAAGAAAATAGTTATTTTGCTTACTTCTGCCTCTTTTTGAGCTATATTTGTAAACCATTGAACAATATTGCTTAATAAATATTTGATCTGCCAAGTATATCACGGAACAATTTATCCGTCGGGCTTGTTAAAGTTTGAAGAAATCGTATATTTTGAGTGATTCATTCCTTAGTCACAGAGATTTCACAATTGGATTAAAGGATTATTTTGTCTGATAGTATAGTCAATATGCTTAAATTCATCAGAATCTGCGAACTTACAATTGTCAGGCCGTAGTTAACTAACGTTTTTGTGCACATTTCTTTACAACATAATCCAGGTTTCTCTAAGAGTTTTTTTAAAAGCTCAGCCTGTTAAACCAGTTAATAAAGGACAGCCCGGAGAGATCACCACTAACGTGTGACTCATACAAAATACATGTTTTTATTAGCGTTGTGCGACTGATCTTTTTCTATGATCATTCTTGTCTGGAACACAGAAATATTTTATGCACGGTGTGAATGTAGCTTTCTTGTAACAATAAATGGAGTCGCAATAGGGCTTTACAATGAGATCTATATACATGCAATGGGTTATATGCTTCGATGTGGGAATAGTGGTGTAACAATCTTTAAAGTACATTGCAGGAATGACAACTAATATCGTCAACAGGTCGATTTTCAATAGATACGTTTTACAAAAAGAAAAAGAAAATTTGTCACATCAATACAGTGTTAGCATCATTTCTTAAAGAGGACAACGTAAACTGTTGTTGTTTATATTGTCTACCAGGAACAAGTGTACACAATTCACTGTACAGACATGAAACGTGAATGGAAACTGTAGGAAAATATATTTAAAAAATAGCTGTGCAGGTTATTTCCAATATTGCTGAGCTACATTCACTGGTATTAAGATCTGCTGTTGCATTTGATACATCTACCCATCATACTGCCAGGGCTTCTGAGACGAAACTTGTGCTGGTGTATCAGCCAAATTCCATTGCAATATTATGTTCCTGTTATAACTGGACCAACGTTACTATATCTGAAAACGAATATGCCCTGGTTTAATACTGAAAGCATACAAAACTACATCATCAAAGTTGAATTTTTGTGATAGTAGAGAAGCACAGCTGGCATTCACCTTTAACAATTCCTCTTTTCAGTATTTTAAAAACTGCTTAATAGGCTTACTTTGGATAAGCGAGTTTTGGGTTATTCCCTTGGGCATGTCGCGTGACACCTGTACAAACAAAAGCCATTACACAATATTGTCATTATAACGTATGCGACCTAGCACCCATGATTGTAAGTCTGCATTCACTGTCTAATGCAAAATGTAACGCATAATCGGTTCGAGTAACACGAATGTTTTAGGAGGCGAGCTATTTTATTACGCCGCGTTTTCTTTAAATGTGATTGAGGCTCCTCTTAAAATGGGACTCAGAGTTGGTGCAGAGAGCTTGAATGAAGATCATATTTACATGTTTATAAGAAGTTTCAACCACGGTTAAATCATTCCTCACTCGCATCAGTGTAAATTAGGGTTGGTGTTTTTTTTTGTTTTTTTTCGGTGTTGTGTTCCTTGCTTTTTGTTTTAAATTGTATCCCCAACCCTTTCTTAACGTAGCATTTGACATTTATTCGACCATGCTGGATTGAAATTACCGAGGGATGTACAATATGTCGAGATGCATATAGATACTACCGGTATATTCTTTTTTTCAAATAGATATTGAAGGTGGATTGCGAAGACAAAATAAGCAAAGATCAATTCTAAACTGAATCAAATATTGAAGCAGTATATCAGTAAATCGATAAATCAATCATCAAACAATCGATCAATCGTGTTGTTACTTCCTTCACAAGGATAAAAAAGACAATGACACTTATAATGATCAATAATAATTGCAGTCTCTTGTTTAAAATATCTCGGTTTCTGCGAATTGTTAGAATAGGAATAAATATAAAAATTCAATTTTCTGAACAAATCAAAACCATTCTGCTACACTTTAAAATCAAACTCGAAAGACATGGAGTGAGCCGCTGTTTAATTGCCTTCACTGAGACATAACCAGGAAACTCGCGAAATAGGCAACTAGTTAAGAACATATTGCGGATCAGCTCTTCGCTTCTAAATATTAGTGGTCATCCGAGTATATTTATCAAAGATCGCTAGTGTCTTGTCCAAACAAATTTAGAATCATTGCTAAGTCGCAAATTTATCCAAAGGGAGTGTTTTTTATTTTTATTTATTACATCTTTCTATCGACCTTGTTTATATAGATAGCGCGTAAATACTATGTCAAAGGTCTTCCAGTAGGTAATACGTGCTTTAAAACAAGGAGGTTTTATACAAACTTTGTGACTGATTTAAATTGTATCACAATTTTTCATCTTTGATCGCCTATTCAGGCGGTAAATGTTCGAACATGAAGAGGGAAAGAAAATAGATTTATTGTGTGATGTTCATCAAATGACTAAACATTGGGCGGGTAATTTATATTGTGAAACACGTTTTTTAGAGACACAAGGACGTGATCTTTATCATAAATTTTCATGTTCCCTATAAAGATCAAAGAACGTTTGAAAAGGTAGTAAGGACTACCAATTGTGTAAGATACCAATTCACTTTATACTACACCTACGAGAGGTTTCGGATTTTAAAAAAATCGTTGCCTTATCAATGAATGTGGGTGGACTCTCTCTCTCTCTCTCTCTCTCTCTCTCTCTCTCTCTCTCTCTCTCTCTCTCTCTCTCTCTCTCTCTCTCTCTCTCTCACTCGTCAAGAATTAAAGTTACATTAGTATTTTTTTTAAATTTAAGGTGAAACAGACTTTTATCAAGACGCTTTAATGAATATATATATACATATATATATATATATATATATATATATATATATATATATATATATATATATATATATATATATATATATATATGGAGTGAGTAAAGACGTTAACGGAAAAGGAAGTAAATATGATTTTTCTTAGAAACATCTTCATCGTAGGAACATGTAAAGTACTGATACCCTCTGAATGTGCTATTCATCAGATTTTCATGCATCTTTTAAAAAAGATAGGATGAAAAAATTATAATACAACCATTAGCGTTCGCACTATGTATTCAAATTAAGAAAAGTATTGTTTACTCGAGGAATTGAAAACCTAATTTTTGTCAATTATTATATATGAAATATCCATCATAGTTATAATGTTCCAAATCAATGTTCTCTTACTTACAATGGATCCCATTTATTACATAAATCGTACAAGAGTCCATGATTGTGACGTGAAGTTTATGTATGAATATCTGCTTTTAATGATAGCAATCATCCTGAAAATAATAAGGTGTTACCTTAAATTTGCCAATCGTTGGGAGTCTTTAAATATTGAGATAAATTCGTACATAAGTTGTACAATTATTTTGAGGTTGAGCAATGGTTCCATCGAATTTAAGACCAAAAACAAGTTAAAAAATCTCATTTTTAACGTTGTTGGGTAACCTGTATGTCCCAGAGTTCATAACGCTACAGTAAATCTTGGTAAAAAGTAATAATCACGTCATTTGGAGCTACACGTAAGCGTTGATTCTACAAATGCGGAATATCTTTTGTATGCACATGTTTTAAGCGAGCATGTGCGTATGTAAACATCTTATACAACTAAGAGAGAGAGAGAGAGAGAGAGAGATGTAGGCGTTAATATAAACTCTAAATTTCAGATCTAGTTCTTGTATAATTTCTATTATCACAGTGTACAGAGAGTGCGCACATTGAAACGCTCAAAAGGTGCACACCAGTTAACGTTTTCGATATGTGATGCTCTGAGAGGACAGATTTATTTCCTGTTTCTGTATGTAGCATCCCGGACAAAATATCTCATCGAGTGGGACGTTTGGTGTAAGGGATAACTCAATATTTGAATTTCCTTTCATGTTCCCACAATTGGGATCCATCTGCCGAAGAGTAATGAAATTAGGGGTAACAGAAATAAGTTTGTAGTTATTACTACATGGTGACGATCAAAAGGACCTACAGAAGTTAATTAAGAGTTGATTGATAGTGTGAGACTTTTAAAGAAAATTGTGACACTTTAGCATTTTACACAAGCCTAGAAATAAATTAAACACATACCAGGTATAATTAAGTTCTGATAATCATTATCATTTTTGGTTTACGAAATATTCTTATTTTAAGCTTACAAACATCAGTGGACTTCATATTTAATAGCATTTATATTTGATCTAGGCTATAGCCCACGCATTTCCCTTCGTTTCGACTGATTTTCCGTATTGTTCGAAATATTCACTTTTCATATCATCTACTCCTTCATATAATCTTGAATTTTAAAAGAAATGAGCAAACAATGCAATTCTTTTGTATTCACTGCCATAAAATGATATATCGGATGACATTTGTTTCATGGAATTTGTCAAATGTATCTGTAGTTTAAGCCTATCATTGTATGGATACTACGACGACAACAACAACAACAAAAAAGCAAATACTAGAGCTGTGTACACTCAAGATCCCTCCATTCTAGGGAATACAAAAGCCGAAGAAACAAATTTCCACATTTTCTAAATATAAGGTAGATCACTACCACTGATGACCACACGCTTCTGATGTTATGCAGCTCCATGTCTTCTACCTGGCTTAGGAGGTGTTGTACTCTGTATACTCTCTAAGAGCGTAAAACTCCAGAATTTCCATTCATGATTCCGGAATTAGATTCCATGGTGTGAGGACAGTATTCACTGCCATAATATGTGATATCGGATGACATTTGTTTCATGGAATTTGTCAAATGAATCTATAGTTTAATCCTATCATTGTATGGATACTACGACAACAACAACAACAACAACGACAACAACAGCAAAGTAAATACTAGAGCTGTGTACACTCAAGATCCCTCCGTTCCAGGGAATACAAAAGCCGAAGAAATAAACTTCCACATTTTGTACATATAAGGTAGATCCCTACCACTGATGACCACACGCTCTTACCAAGCAATGCTATAAGAAAAAGAAATGAGGTCTTGAAACACGGATCCTCCACTAGTGTCTGAAATGGGAAAGGGACCTAAACGCAGGATCTGTTGAACGGACGGACAAGCAGAAGGACGGGCCTAAGGACGGACGGACAAGGATAACACCACATGCCTTAACATTGTCGTACTTGGGCGTAAGAACCTCGTCTGGATGCTAACAACAGTGAAATAAAAGTTGTGCGAATGCTTTAACTGATAAGTGAACTTACAGCTGATGTTACTTATAAAGTAGGTAGATTACGTCCTCCTACGATCAATTCTCTCTAAACAGTAATACCAAACAAAGATGTCAGAGCGGCGTTAATGGAAATGTAGTGGTTTTCGCAGTTAAGACATACGACATAAGATTTTTATACTGCCGGAAAATGATGAGTCAACAAGAATTCAATTAAAAGAGAGTCTTAAAACCTAGACCCCTAATAATTACGGCTTGGAAATTCAAATTATGATATGAAAACTATTTTTAATAATAAAAATTCCATCGTTTATCAAATATCAACTCTTCAGATTATAGCTGTATTTTATGAGTGCAAAGACACTTATCCCTAGATTTCAATTTTACTCCAGTAATTCTTGTCAATTTACTTTGATTTTGTTAGTAAAGGTTTGCTCAGACTATGCACAAAAACTCGATATTTATATCAACATAGACCCATTCGACCTTTATATACTTTTAAAGTAGAGGAAGCGCCATCAGTATTCTAAGTTCAACTATTCTCACCTCTATATTTTCACTCTGTACCACCTACGATTAATTTTGGAAGAAATAGGTTATTAAAGTTTAAAAAATTTGAGATTTTGAATTGCTATATTCACTTCATATTGCACTTGAAACGTTCAAACACGTAATGTGCTTAGAAACAAAATATACATGGGGGTTAAGATTAGGTAAGTGTGGTATTGA
The DNA here is from genome assembly GCA_029931535.1 of Margaritifera margaritifera. Lineage (NCBI taxonomy): Eukaryota > Metazoa > Mollusca > Bivalvia > Unionida > Margaritiferidae > Margaritifera > Margaritifera margaritifera. Next base: position 8,422,367 of record JAQPZY010001669.1, on the reverse strand, counting down.
TAAATGAGAATTGAGTATCTTAAAATGTACATCTAAGGGGAAAGTGGCCTTTTGTTTACACAAAACTCTATATGTGTACGTTCTTCTATTATTTCTCAATCGTCTGAGCAAACATCTGCTTACAAAACAGAAGTTAACAAACCAAGGTATGAAGATTGTAAAATTAAATCTTGCTGTTAAGGATCGGTGAATTTAGACTTCTGAAAAGCAGACAAAACTTGATAAATAACTTCAAAAAGATGAAATAGGTAAAGAAAATAAATTTAACTATTTTCTTTGAATAATAAGAAAAGACATGGGATAGAAAAGGATCAGTCGCACTACACTAATAAAGACATGTATTTCATATGATTCACACATTAGTGGTGATTTCTCCGGCTGTCCTTTATTAATTGGTTTAACAGACTGAACTTTAAAAAAAAATCTTAGATATAAGCATTATGTGCTAAAGCTGTGCACACGTGCAGATATATACTTATCTTTGTATAAACAACATGCAGCTATGTTCCTTCGTATTAACCCACAGATGTAACAAAAAATAAAATTAAAAGAAAAAAAGAAAGAAAAAAATTTGTATAAAATACCCGAAAATAAATGCGATATGTAATATTTTTTTAAAATAAAGTTTCATATAAAAAACATTCATACCTGTAGAAGTTAAAGACTAAGATCTTAATCAGAGCATTGCAACTCTTATTACAACGTATTTCGATGTCTGAAAGTCACGAATGTTTCATTTTTAAGACAAAGTAGATTTTAAACCTTACGTTCCCACATACGTTTAAACTTTACAAATTATTTAAATGTATCATCACATTATCTACATAATCTTTTACAAAATTAACAGATTCTTCCCATAATACATTCAAAAAAAGAACGATATTTGAACGAGAAACATTTATTCACATAGCCTGATATAATTCCAATCTTTGATTAGAGTTGACGTCAGAAATAGCACGAGTCACATAAAGCAGCATGATCAAGCAACAATTTTTAATTTAAACTACAGTAGGAATGTAACCGATAGTTTCAGTCTGACTCCTAGACGATTTGTTTCTTCAAATAGTTATAACTACGCTAGTTATGGCACGTTAAAACCATGCGTAAAACTCGCTTTAGTTGTTTAGAGCTTTTGTCACCAATTAAAGATTCATCTTTTTGTATTATGGGGAAATGTTGATATAGTTAAAGTAAAACCTATAAATTGCAGCCAACCACGGGAAAAGGCCAAAACTGGTATTTATAAACAGGTGACCCCTGTATGCAGGTTCACGTTTCGAACTTAGTTTTTGGACAAGTGCAATGAGCGAATACCATTATTATTATTATTATTATTATTATTATTATTATTATTATTGTTGTATCAACTGATTTATTTTAGTCCACTATTCAAAAAATAATAAAATACATGTGCATGTTGCCCTCTCGTAAAGTTATCTTTCACATAAGATTATTAAATATACCCAGCTCCTTTCCTGTCAAAGTTTACGCCCTATGATAGTAAAAAATATGAAGAATAATCTTCCTTTATAGGTAAGAATGAAGAATAAACTTATTACCTCACTGCAAGATTTACCAGTGAAGAATGACAAGACTAAAGGAAACAATCGGAAGTAGTTAGGTTCCTATTACCGCGGCACTGAGCACTTCCGAGAATCGCTGACGTCTTACAACCGAAATGATACAGAGGCTATCTTTCCCTGCATCAAGAACACATTCGATTTCATGCAGTTATGACATTTTTCATTGCTCAAGTGAGATTTTGAATAATGTTGGCAGACTTCCTTTTGAGTATGTTTTCTAAGTAGTCACGAGGAAACACACATACATACATACATACATACATACATACATACATACATACATACATACATACATACATACATACATATCGATAACGCCTTAAAACCGGACACTTGGAATACCGGAATCGCCGCTAGATCGAATTTTCTAAGGGACCCGAATATTTCCTTCCTTAATATCATCGTATTTTTTAAAAAGAATTTTTTTTACGTAACCCAAAAACTCTTCAACCTTGAGAACCGAACACAATTTCGATATCAAATTTCATTTATATAATAAAAGAAAGAACATGAAACCGAAACTCACTTCAAACTTGGAAATGTATTTTAGCTGATAAATTCCTGACACAAGCCATATTATTTGCGATTAGCAAATACTGTCATAAACCTATCCGTGAGAAAATTTCCCAAGGGTGCGTGAGGTTATAATAGTTGAAACGCGCGCCAGCACAGATTAGGACCGACAATAGGCTAATTTGAAGTCTTAGCACTACAAAAAAACTAGGTATTAAGGTAAATTATTAATAACTAATCATTGGTAGATAAGGCGTTGAAAAAAAAAGATTGTTTATCTGATTATTACCTAATTCAGATTGATGTTATTCATTTGCATAAATGATTAATATAATGTGCTTTGTTTGTTTTTGCTTAAGTAAATACCCGGGCTTTATAAGCCAGGCATCAACAAATCCTACAAATTTGAAAAATTTCACATTTGCGAAACCCTCAGTAAAAGGAAAACCTCTCAAAACCGATTTTTAGGTAGCAATCATTCAAATGCAACGCATCTAAATGAGATATCGTTTGAGTTAGAGACAAGTAACAGAATATTGCACTTTAGGTCTCTAAATGTACGGGGCTCTACGGGAATTTAACATAGGTGCCGTCTTGAAGGTATGTTTTGTAACAGTGTAGCATGAGGCGACGGTCAGGACTCGAACAGAAAGGTCGTATGACGTCAGGTGAGTTTGTCTGTCTTGTAACAGTGTTGCGTGTGTTTGGAAGAGAAATGCGAGTTTTGTTTACCCTCTAAATGAAATGCTGTAGAGGAGGTCTGTGTTGAAAAGGGTCAAAAGTTTATAGGGACAAACGGGAAGTTAACATGGGAAAATTACAGGTCGAAAGTTTATAGGGACAAACGGGATATTAAAATGAGACAGCCATACAATGAAGTTGTGTATCTTAACTTGCGGTCCTAAACGATGACGGTCTTCTTTATGGATGACATAAGCTCCAACGTCTTCAGGTTTATCATGTGTAGCTTCTTTTTTAGTTGTTGTCTATAACAAGAACAGGCTAGGATGTAAAAGAAGGGGTATACAATAGAATGTAAATTCCATCTAAATAACACTAACAACCCTAACACTAACCCTAAGCTCCATATGAAGTTGAAATCTCTACCCCATTCTATAATATCCCGAGCCCTACCTACTCTCCTTTTTAAAAACAACAAAACTACAATCCTCATATTCCTTACATATCAATACTTAATTATATACCATCCACAGTTGTCTAATATCCAGCACCCGGTTATATACTTTCCACTAACCAATTATCTACTATCCACCACCTATCCAGCTCACAGTTAAATACTATCCACCAATCAGTTATCTATCCCTTCTAAAAAAAATTAATGTCACTAACCCCTCATACCACTCTCTGATCCCTCTTATATATGAAGTAAAATAACATCTGGCGCCTCCTATAAGGTCCCTTAGTAACTTCCCATTATAATATGCCTACTTTACCCTCCTATGTTTTAAAACAAAACTACCTAGAGTATCTCCATCAACCAGTTATCTACTATCCACCATCTAGTTGTCTAATATCCAGCACTCTGTTATATACTATCCGCAAACAAGTTATCTATTATCCAGCACCCAGGCACCCCTACTATCCAGCAACCGCTTTTTTATTACAATCTAACACACACCCGTACTATCCAACAGCCGCTCTTTTATTACAATCCAAACACACACCTCTACTATCCAGCAACTGCTTTTTGATTAAAATCCAAACACACACCCCTACTATCTAACGAAAAGGGTAGGAATGTTGATACATGTGGTATACTTACATACATGCAAACATACTACCACACGAGAGGGGGAGTAGGATGTTAAAGGACGGGATGAAATATGTACACACACTCTTAGTTATTTACTATCAAAACCCAGTTATCTACTATCGAACAACCAGATATCTACTATCCAACAACCAGTGATCTAATTCACCAACCAGTTATCTACTATCAAACAACCAGGGATCTACTATCCACCAACCAACAATCTACTATCCAAGAAACAAGGAACTACTATCCAACAACCAGTGACCTACTATCCAACAAACAATGACCTACTGTCCACTACCCAGATATCTATCCCTTTTAAATAAAACTAACATCACTAAACCCAAATACCGCTTTATCATCCCACTTATAAATTAAGTACAAAACATCTAGCCCCTTCTATAAGACCCCTTACTTACCTCCATTTATAATATACCTACTCTACCTCCGTCAGTATCTCCACTACAACCCTATAGAGTAAACCTTACTCAACAGGCTACAGACCATATAAAGCCCTTCTAAATAAAACTAACAACCCTTAAAAGAAGAGGGGGTGTGTATGTTTGTCGCTGTGTTTTTGTGTGTGTGTGTATGTGAAACAAAGAGAGAAAGAGAGATAGTTAAAGTCCAGTTATCTACTATCCAATATTCTGTTTATTTAATATACAGCCTTACCATAAAAAATTAATATTATTAATATTATGGAATATAATAAAAAATAAGTAGGACACCATTTTTGCGGTATTATAGGACAACGAGAAATTAACATTAGAGTACCCTATTTGTATGAGTTTCTAAAGACAAGGGTAAATAATAAGTTAGAAACGTTCAATATGTTTCATTGATAAGTATCTGCGAACTAGGGGTATGGTTTGTAACAGTGTAGCAATATGTGACGATCTACTCTTGAACAGAAATGTGGTATGACGTCATAGGTTTATCATGTGTGGTGAGTCTGTCTGATTTTTAACAGTGTTGTGTGTGTTTGGAGAGAAATGAGAGGTCGTCTGCTTTCTAACAGAAACGAATAGGATGTCATGGGTTTATCAGAAGAGAGAGAGAGAGAGAGAGAGAGAGAGAGCGAGAGAGAGAGAGAGAGAGAGAGAGAGAGTGAATATTTGAAACAAGACACACAAAACAGGATAAATCCTATGTTAGAAATATTCATTGCCATATTTTTTTCATTCATCAATTTTGGAAACAAACTGTGTTAAATCTATATTTATTGTCTAATGAACACAGTAATATTTCAAATGTACTGAATTTAAGCCTAAAATTCAGTCAGTGAACACGGCATGTAATATTTTTTAAATATGCTACAACGCATACCTATATTCTGTCAACCAAGGGCTGTGTACTTTGTTACATGGTACGTGACTTTGAAAATTGTATCTAGGTGCTATATTCAGTGTAGTTTTTACATCGTATGCGGCGTCAAAATGTTACCTAGGCGCTATATTTAGTGCACTTGTAAATTTTAAAAGCAAAGAGTGGCGCTAACAAAATTGCTACATTTTGAAGCAAGGGCAGCACTAAATTGTTTTCGTAAACTCCTGTTTTTGGGCTAACATTGAAGCAAACTAACTAATTTTGGAATCACGCTAAAAAGGTCATGTACCGTTACATTGTTTCTCGCCACGCTAAAGATTTTTAACAGTTATCGGTTCTCTTTTTATGAAAACAGCAAACATAGGATAGAAATTGTTCTCGTAACACATGTAAACTTATGCAAGATTCAAAAACTAAACTCACATAGCTATCTGTTTCACGTAATCTATTTGAATACGGCAAATGTTTGAGAGGTATCTTAAATGGGGAACAGATAAAATTATGATTTAAATCTAAATCATTCTATAGAAAACTTTAGTGTCTATGTCTGTCTGTGTGTTTGTGAAACAGAGAGAGAGAGAGAGGGGGTGGAGGGAGGGAGGGATAGAGAGAGAGAGAGAGCGACGGAGGGAGAGAGATCAATAAATAGATTCAGCGGTTCTCGGAAATGCTCAATGCCGCGGTAATTGGAACCTAACTACTTCCGATTGTTTCCTTTAGTCTCCTCATTCATCATAGGTAAATCTTGCAGTGAGGTAATAAGGTTAATCTTCATTCTTACCTATAGAGCAAGATTATTCTTCATTATTGTTTTCCCTATCATAGGGCGTAAACCATGACAGGAAAGGAGCTGGGTATATTTAATGTAACTTTATCGTCACCCACTTCTTTGTATCTACAACATGTAAACTGAACACCCTCAGTATCCGATATCGAAATGTCTTCATTATATTCACCTTTTCAATGCAGTACAACCCGAGACACTAGTTGCAGTTATTCTAGACGACTGCTCCAGAAATGCCAAGACTGGGAATTGACCATACAGTGAAAATGCTTCGAGAAAGTATTATAAGAATACGTCTGTCTAAGAAGCTTCTCAATTTTTAATGCAAACATTTATTCACTGCCATGTAAGGGAAAATTCTAACTTACATGCAGTAAAGAAAAGTAGCTGACAAACCCTGGTGCCAATATAAAATATACCGTTGAGGCACTGGATCGAATCTCGTTTGAGAAACACTCCAACCCCTCCCCCTGCTGGATCGCAGGTCCATCAGCTACTGGTGGTACCGATCTATCTATCTATCCAGCAATCAATCAATTTATCTATCTATCGATCTGTTGTTCTATCTACATATCACTCTGTCAATCGAGTTGTTATTAACTTCTTTGGCTCGTTTGTTTTCTTTTGGGTGTGTAAGTGTACGTTTTATTGGCGTCCTGCATGCGTAATATAAGAACAAGGTCTTTCTCCAGATTTTAAGACGACTTTAATAGTAGGATATTATTTATCAGTCATTTCTTGTTTGGAATCAATTCATATGCGTCAGTAACATGTCTGTGTGTGTGTACGTATATATATATATATATATATATATATATATATATATATATATATATATATATATATATATATATATATATACCATTATTCTTCAAACAACTTTTTCACCCAACGATGGATTAGATCAAAAGAACTTGTTTAGTGATTTCCACTATAGCACAAAGTTTTCTTCTCTGTCTTTTTACTAAAGTAACTATTAGTTAACTGATTTATTTATAATCGATTTTCGTTAAAACAATTCCACTGGAATGTAATGACACTAAAGACTGCATATATGAAATACAGAAAAGGGAAAATGTGTCAACGGCAGATAGTCACCATGTTTGAGGATCATAATAATAATAATAATAATAATAATAATAATAATAATAATAATAATAATGAGGACTTTGTATAGCGCCTAATCTTTAGAAGCTCTAAGCGCTTTACAACATTATATAACACCTAAAAAACACATATATAATGATATGATTACGAAAACAAAGAAGGGTGAGGACTGTAATCTTTCCACTATCCAAAGCAAAGAGAAGGTCGTTAACTACTTTCAGAAGGGTAGTTTCAGTACTGTGGCGAGGGCGATATGCAGACTGTACATCGCTAAAAAGACTGTTTGAATTCAGATGAGATACAAGTTGGGATAGAACAACTTTTTCTAAGATTTTTGACATGAATTGGAGGTTAGAAACAGGGCGGTAGTTCTTTAAATCGTTATGGTCAAGTGTTGGTTTCTTCAGCAGAGGCTTTACAATGGCAGTTTTGAAAAATGATGGGAATTCCCCGGATGAGAGAGAAGTATCAATAACATCAGTTAGTGAAGGCAATATTGGATCTAAGCACTCAAGCAGCAGTGATGTCAGAATCTGATCAAGTTCACATGACTTTGGGGCACACTTCATCATAAATCCATAGAGACGGGTTCAAATGCTGCTAACGGTTGCCGCTGAAATTCTGTATCGCAACTGTATGGTGACGACGACTCAATTGAAATTATGTTGTCAAGCTTATCTCTAATGGTTTGTACTTTGTCACGGAAGAAAGGTCGACTGGAGAGAAGGTAGTTGGAAGTGGTATACATTTGTTCCTTGACATTAGCTGGTTAGTAATCTCGAAGAGCTCTTTGCAGCTGGAACTTTCAGTGATCTTATTACTGTAGTGGGCTGATTTCGCTGCATGGACTATGTTTGTGACATTCTTCTTAGTAGCTTCATAGATTTGCTTATGAATAGTGAGTCTGGTGGAAACCCAAAGCCTCTCAGCCTTACGGCAGTCTCTTTTAGCAGTGCGAAGCTGGTCCCTAACACTGCTATACCACGGAGAACACTTTTTAATTGATACTCGGCACTTGGTTGCTGGGGCATGTTTGTCAAGCATTGAACGCAGGCAGCTATCAAGTTGTTCTGCTGTAGCAAAGTTGTTAGGATTGCTTGGATGTCATGCATTAGTTGAGTTATATTTATCATACGGAGGTTTCTCTTAGTAGCAAATACAGGTGGAGGGTTAGGGACTGATACGTCAAGATGGCATATAATGCAGAGGTGATCTGATGCAAGTTCGTGGGACACCAGGGAGGACTGTAGAATATTATCATCAGGTCTATAAAGAATCCAGTCTAAAATGTGACCATGTTTATGGGTGTGTTGGCTAACTGACTGTTTGAGGTTGAAAACGTGAATGGAATCTAGCACTTTTGATGTGTATGGGTTTCCAGGACAGTCAAAGTGAAAGATGAAATCTCCAAGAATAATCAGGTTGCCACCTATCGAATTTCCATACTCTAGGAGATTCGGAAACTGCTCCAAAAAGAGAGATTCAGTCAGCTTGTTTTTTCTACTAGGAGGAGGGCGGTAGAGGCAGAAAAAATGGACTGACCTTTGTTTCAGTGCGAGTGTGGTTTGGACTAGTTCAAACGATGTGTGGTTGAAATTGAAGGTTCTAGTGTGATTAAGACGGTTAATCATGGAGTTTTTTGCGATGTCAGCGATGTCAGCAATTCCACCTCCTCGGGAGGGGCGGGGGAACCACTTGATGGAGTAACCGGTGGGTGTTAGATCCGCGCACTTGGGCTCATCGCCTGATGTTTTTAGCCATGTTTATGTCAGGAAAAAGACGTCGATATTATGATCGTTGATAAAATTAACTATTTCTGTGCGCTTTTCCGGTGCTCCTAATGATTGGGCATTGAATAATGCGATGCGTAGTGGTATCTGTTGGATAGTTGACACAAAGGTTGACGATTTAAGAGGAATTTGAATTAGGTTATCTAAATTAACGGCCGAGTTTTCAAATTGGCGTGCCGGAAATGGCGAAAGGGAGATAACTGGAATTCTTCCTGTTCTACGCCGGCCAGCTTTAAAACAACGTTTCTTTTTTCGCTTCCGTTTACATTTAAGTAATGATGAATGTAGTCCCAGGTCGTTTAGCAGGAACCTCTACTAAACGATAACTGATCTTAAAAATTTTTTAATTCCCAACATTTTTGTTCTCCCGAATATCAGGATAGGGCCATTTTCTGTAGTCTCTTGAGTGTCCCTTATTCACAAATTTTACGTACTTTTACTATAAGAGTTGATACCACCATGAGATACCTAGCAAATATGATCAGTTGTTGGTTTTGTGAAGAAAATAGCAATGGTCCTTGCCTTACTTATTAGTTGTAACATTAATTTATCAAATATTAAAAGTAAATTAGAGACAATCTGACACATGTATATATAAGCGCGTGAAATTTAGAAGCATACGAATTACGACTGCAAGAACAAACAGGAAAGTCCTCAATATATCTTGTTACGTCTTTCCTCTCGTACGCAAAGTCGATCTGAGAGATACAGACAGTCGAGGAGACGGATTCTTTTAATCCCGAAGATGATATTGCTCAAATGTATATTTAAAAATAGATAAAATTTGTATTTTTCAAACGAACAGAATATTTTTCGCTGTGCTGAAGCCAATGAACGAAGTGACTAAACCTCTAATTTAAAACGAAAAGACAAAAATGTATACTATCAAGTGGAAATATTGCCCTGAGAGAAGAGTATCGATTAACTTGGACTTTTGGTTGAGCATTTTTATTAGTGGTTTTCATCACGACCATTCCATAATCAAAAATGGAACATGACACGAAGCGGTTAACTGTTGGTCAAAAGCACACGTATTAAGAGAAAGAAAACAAACAACTAGAGATGGTGAATCTGGACTTTAAAGAATAACATCAATTTTTCATTAAACAAAAGAACGTAATTAGAGAACATTAGTTGGATCACATTTTGCAATGATAATTTGTGTTTCGTAAACAGAATATATAATTTTAGACAAACAATATATCTGTCCAATTCGGGGTTATGGGTAGTTCATCAGCTGCACGTGTCATTTTAAAACGCTAATGATATCGACACAACAAGGCGCACAAGGCGCACAGTGTACTTGTTTGATATCTGAATTGGTTTGGCCTAGTCTGTTTTTTACATTATTTTCCCCGTGTGGACCGATAGATAGATAGATAGATAGATAGATAGATAGATAGATACAGATAGATAGATAGATATATAAATAGATAGATAGATAGATAGATAGATAGATAGATAGAGAGATAGATATATAGACAGATAGATCGATAGATAGATAGATAGATAGAAGATAAGCCAGATTAATAGAGCGCACTAAGAATGAGTCAATGTTTTTATTCGTTTATCATAGTTATAAAACCACTCGACCAGTAAGCATAAACTTCTCACAGTCAGGTTCACGTTGGCCAGTTAGAAGATCATTGATGACCATGTAGTGTTCTATGGGGACGTCGTGCCAGGTAACACGCTGTACGAAATCACAGCTAGTGGTGTAAAATGAACCATCTCCGAGTATGTTACCTAAAATTAGATATAATACTATATTCATTGTTATCGATCTATCTATATATCTACCGATGGATCTATATATCTGTCTGTCTATCTGACTGTCAGTCGAGTTTGTTATTTAGTTCTTTGTCATTGTTCTTTATGTCTTTATGTGCACGATTTCCGATTTCTCTTGTCAGTATAATATTGTCTATATAATATATGTGCAGTGCCTTCCTCCCGATAATAAGGCGACCTTGATATTTAGAAAATGTTATTAATGTTTCTCCTGCTTTTTCGTATTAGAATTTCAAAATATGTACTGTTAGTAAAAATTACTCCATTATTATTCAACAAACCTTGCATAAATATTTACCATATCCGCCTGAGAAAAAAATGAAAGGCTTTAGTGTTAGGGTTTCATTATTATAGCAAAATTATTCAATGATTGGATTCCTAATATTCGGTTTATTTCCTGGTAAACTTCGAGTTTACTTAATTATTCATAATCGATTATCGTTTTAAAGTCAGTATCTTTTACACAAGAATTCAGATGGTATCTATTTAGGTTATAACAATCCTATTGAATTGTAATGAAACGAAAGACTAAGACTGCATTTGAGGAAAATAAGAAAAAAAAAGGCAGCATGCACCGACGATACATAGCAAACTGTTCGAGGATCAATAGTTGGAAAAAATGATTCACCGGAAAGATGGTATTGCACAAGTGAATATTTAAAAGTAGGCGAAAATTATATTGTTTATCTGAACAGGACATTTTTTGCCATGCTTGAATAATGAACGAAGGGCCCTGAACCCGAAATCCAAAGGAAACGACCAAATGTTTGACAAGCAAGTGGAAAAATTTCCCAGAGAAGTGGATGAGATTCGGCAATGTTCAATGTGGCCGACATCTGTGTACCGCTATTAGTGTCTACCGTCTCTGTAGGAAATATAACAGTCCGAGTCAAGAACTGGAAAGCGATTGAACACACACACACACAAACACACACAGACATATATATATATATATATATATATATATATATATATATATATATATATATATGATGTGTGTGTGTATGTGTGTGTGTGTTTGCACTGTCAATTGGTGACTAAGCAGTTACAGAAGAATTTGCCAACATTTCGAGCAATAAACCTTTTTGTAACGTGAATAAACAATTTTAAAAAGCAAACAAAAATCAGATAGATAGACACGTGTGTGTGTGTGTGCGTGTGTGTGTGTGCGTGTGTGTGTGTGTGCATCGTAGTGTCGTAGTATCTAGAATGCTCGAGGAGCTGATTGACCAATATTTCGTTCGAGTTTGTAGTCGTTTCGAGGTTTCCGAAGTCGCAGACAAGAAACTGCATTACAACAGGATTACGCAGATCTTACTAGTCATATCGATTACTGGGGTAGCTAATTTTTGGCTTTTCGAAGTTATGTATCTTACCAGAAATATAATACTCCTCGCCTATTTCCAAAACATCGATACAATCATTTATATCCCGTTCGGTAAACAATACGAAAAAATCGTTCGCTTTCATGGGTCTCCCCCTGTCACAAGATGAAGCCGGGTTGGGACTGGATTAGTGAAGATACCGAAAGCAACTGCGTTAATAAGATGTTTATTTATAAACGCAATTTAAAGATGAACAAATCTGACACCATTATAACAAAAATATAAGGAAAATTATAAAGTTCCTAACATGGAACTATCAACAACAAGTAACTCAACGAGAAAAATCAAAGATGAATTTAACGAATGGAATTTTAAACAAACGTGAATAACATCCTATCACCAATCAACAAATAAGAGTATATGATCTACACCCTAATATAAAAAGGTCTTATTGAGTACCAAGGGTGACCAAAGCATGTGATTTATGCACTTATCAATGTAATACTCATTTATTCATCAATCTGTTAACTCATCAATTTATCAATTCATCAAGCGATATTGGAATATGTATGAATTTATGGATCTGTCGTTCATATAACGATATTGAAATGGGAATGCATGAAATTATGAATCTATCACACATATAGCGATATTGAAATGTGAATACATGTAATTTTGCACAGATAGCAATATTGAAAATAACAATAAAATGGAACACGTAATATGTATAACTATCGTGGCGTCCATTTGACGACCAAGATGTATCTCCGGTTCCACCCTCTCTAGTCAATGGTCAAGGAGTCACCACGCATGGTCCACCCCTCCCAGTCTGTCGAAGGATCCCTCAAGAGCCTTCACATTTAACACAGACCCGCTGGTCGAGAAGCCTTGGTCCCTCGCATCGAGAAAACCGGTACACTCTTCCGAAACAACGTCACCAGACTCAGCGTACACGTCACAAGAAACCACACAGAGTTCTGTGACTTCACATCACCAAACCATATGTAAGGCAGCTAAAAGTATAACAACTAAACCGTGTAGTACATATGACACGGTTAGTACTTTTGCATTGATATATGTTGCGCATGCGCGCGCATGAATTACATCTCGTTACACATTACATTAATCATTCAAAGCATGCTGCACATAATTAAATAAAATCCGTCTGTTCAGTTACAATAAATAGCTAACTTGAACCAGACTATAGTATTTCTAATATCATGGCGTTGTATGACCTAGGTATTGACTCTCTGTAGAATTTAGAATAAATTCTAAAACATCTAATATATGAAACAATTATGTCATATAAAACGAATAGTGATAAAGAATACAATCTTAAATTTCACATACCTCTACAGCTGAAGATTTGCTCCCGTAAAGAGGTAAGTTTTCTGACAAGACTCGTCGTAGTGTAATTTGTTTATAGAGAATTTCCTCTATATGTACCCTAGCTGTGACAGATATGCGCAACAGCTAGGTACTTAGGTTTTCACTGCAGGCAATTTGCACATGCAGCATGGGGTGAATCGCGCTCAGTATTTCAAAATAACTAGAGCCGAAAAAATAAACAACCCTCGAGTAACGCTCTAGTCGGAAACGAAAAACGAATACATTTTTGATCACATATACATATTGATATAAATCATACAATTCCGTGACACCCACCGTGCTGAAAAGGCTAAGGTGAGCTGTCTTTGAAAAGAATAAGATAAATGTGCTTTCCTGTGAATCTAACAAAATAAAGATTGTGAATTTTAATTAATAAATCTTTCTTGAGCGGGCAAAGAAGTGTTAGTATGTTCTGACTTGGGATTAAAAATTATTCAGTTATAATAGTAGTTTACTGATAAAACTAGATGAAATGAGTTGCATTTTAATATATCTTTGAACAAGTTGTTTTTATTTTAACCAATGTTGAAAAATAAGCTTAGTATAAACCATATCAGTAGGCATCCAGTAAATATGTTGTTTTGGGTCATGTATCACTGTAAACCTGATACTATTCATGAAATCGTACAGGCATGTGTACCATGTAAGTAAGATATAAATAAGAACTGAAGATAACGGAGGATTTAGGAATTCATCTACAAAATCCCATACCGAGATGCAAAATTACAAGGATAGTTAAAAATGCAATACAATAATCTTAAGAAATATATTTTTTTCTTGAATTATATAAATTCTGAATTAATTTTTGCTGCAGAAGGACATCAAATTCACAATTCTAAATACTTCATTGGACGAAATGCCTGGTGTTTGTAGAATAAATGAATATAATTAATCACGAGGAATCAGTGCAAATTCATCAACCTATCAATCCATTGTGTGAATTGGATAAATGCTTGCAATAAACTGAAAATGTTCGAAGCACTACATCACCCTACTTTGAAACAAACCATGCAAAGCGATAACAAATTCTACACAGAAAATGAAATTCTCCATCTCACTGGAAGAATACGATTGACTTTTGTTATTTAATATGCAATTAGTAAATAGCAAGGAGAACATTTTACAAGATATGAGATATGTAGAAAAGACAAAATCACCAAAATTTAAAAGAACTTTTTCAAGTGAGCACAATATTAGATTCAATTTATTCTGCAGCATATTATCAGCTAATGGTATAAGTGGTAACAGTATAGCACATGAAAATAAATTGACACTACTAATGAGAAGTTACATCACAGTTCCTTCCCCATTTCATTTTAAATGTTCTTATGTTGCTCTACATCATGGGAAGTATTAGATGCTTGGTAAAATAATGAATTGCCATTTCATCAACCAAACACTGTCCTTAATGACGAAAAATATTTTTAGACATTGCGCTCGAGAAGCAAAGCTTAACTGTTGCGATTGCTTCAAAAGTATATCATAAGTAGATTTATTTACTCACTTGGTACAGGACATTCCGATACATCTTGTATTTTGTGCGGGTAGCCAAAGGTCCTTCAGGAACCGGTGTTCCGTCTGAACCTGCATGTTCCTTGCTCAGTGGAGTTGCCATGACCACTGCAATACAGGAACAGATATTTTTAGCATTGTGATGAAACACAACTGTAAGGTTTCTACAAACGTACCCAGGCACGTTTGTATGTATGTATGTATGTTTGTATGTATTTATGCATGTATGTGTGTATGTATGTGTGACTGAATGCATGTTTCATTTCCATAAGATTGTCTTTGAAATCATTTCATTTAGTTTGACCGTTTTTATGGACTCTTTCAATTGAAAAAGTAAACAAAGCTACATATTAAGGATGACTTTATCAACTTTTGTTGTACTTATTTTATGCTGTTTTAAGACTAAAAGATCATATTAATTAACGTGGTATTAATTCGTTATCGTGGTGAATTTATCGAAGTAAAAAACTTTAATCACAATAATTCGTACTTACGTTCTCCAATTTTACGATTTCACAATTATGACATGGTTAATTGGGGGCGATGTGAATATTTCCAAGTGACTAACCTAAAGTGGTGACAATTTGTGTTGTTTACTAGAACAAGAACAAAGTATCTCAATGACCATTTAGTGCTGCATTTCGACGTAAATAATGGTAAGTATAAAGTCAAACAATGGAGTGTGATTCTATTTTTGACGCCTCCCGTGAAGAGTAAATAAACCTCTGCAGAAAATGTACAGAATGAAAGGGAAAAGAATGAGATGACATCCCGTGTTCATTTTTCTGACAAGAAGTAAATGATCTTGGCAGATTTACAATGCATTATTCTACACGATGTGTGAAATGATCTAATGAACGCCACTATAGTCAGCTTCGTGTTTTAGCGGTGCTTTAACAGGGAACACACTTCACTTTTGTCATGGGTCGGACCTTTTCTGTGTTTGTGTGACGTCATTTTTCCTGTTAAAGTTTAATAGAGAACTAGCTGCGCTTGAAAAGTCACAGAACATTGATGGCAGACAGGAGACGCAATCTTTGTTCGCTCTCTATAATTTGTGCACTTTGGAAGGAGCATAGTCTAGGCTGACTGATTCTTGTTCGGAGTCCCAAAACAAATCCAGCATGGCACAAACAACTGTAAACAGTCCAATTAATATTAACCCGATTGTAGGTAAGTACAAACAGTACATCGCCTGTTCCTGCCGTCCATGTGGCAGATTCCGTATAATTTGCTTGATTATCATACCAAACCTCAAGCTTGCTATACCTAAACGGATGCAATTATCCCAAAACTTTTGATATAATCCCACAGTCTGATTCCTTGTTTTCAAATTCACCGCATTGCTGACTTAGTCAATAACATTTTGAAAACTAAGTCACCAATTTCCCTACCCCAGCCCTTAAAAACCAAACAGAACGAACTGGAATGTCTAACTTGATTTTAGAGAAAGAAATTTTAACAGCTATTACAGCATGGTTGTCATATTAAATTCCAGCTTAATTTTTAGAGATAATGTAGTCTAAACTGGATGATAACATCATTTTAAGCAACATATATATTTATGATGTGCAACTATACCAGGCATATGTGTCCTTCTCTTCAAAAGCATGTTTTGTTATTATTTATTTATTTTCTAAAACTGAGAGTTGTTTCATTTACCTCAAGACATTAAAAATGAACTATATTATCTCACTGTTGCATCTTTGTTTTCATTGTCCTACCAAACGTTAACATTTGGGGTGAATTACTCGTTTTTTGTTTCAAGTGTTATCTAGTAATAGCTATAATAACATGCTAATCTAGTTGTTGCATGAGTATGATTCACTACTTGATATCAAGAATTCTACCAAATGAGCTAGTTGAGTGGAGGTAGTACATTGAAGTATTACTAAGACCTATAGTGATTGATGAGCATTATTTGGGCAATAAGATTTTTTATAATGGTAGTAGTAGTATATGTAGAAGTAGTATTTGCGATGATGGTTAGCATATTCCTGTGGTGTATTCACTTGTAAAAGTTGGTGGTAGTATTAGTAGCAGAAGTAGTTGTAGAAACAGTATCAAAAGTAGTATCGTTATTTCATTCTTTACCACTACCATCGCCTCATCAACCATCATCCTTATCCAAATTATTCAAACTATTTTTGCTCTTGTTTTTAGCGTGAAAACAAGAATCCTATTAATTTACTACTACTGTTGCCAACTTGTCAACCCTGAACAGATGGCATGCTCCATTGTGAGTGGTTGACCAAAACTGCAGGCAGAGCTCACTTGGATGGCCACAACCAGCATCAACAGAGATTGTAGGAACATTGCTGATCTCTCCATGATACAATAACCTTAAAAAAAGGAAAGATCTGATCGTTCATTTAAGAATATAGTGACAAGCTTAATGTCCTAAAACTGTGCACATGTGCAGATATATACTTATCTTTTGTAAAAACAACACGTAATGAAGATATATTCCTTCTTATTAGCCCACAGCTCACAATTGAAGTAAAAAAAAAAATTTGAAGACAAAAAAATTAAATATTGGTATAAAATAAACCAAGCTAACTGCGATACAGAATTTTTTTCTCTGTATCATTTCATCACAACATCCAGGGGAGAAATAAGGAAGTTTTTACATTTTTGGAATAAATAAGTTGGAATTTTATTTCTCCCCCCACCTACCCCGCCCCAAATCAAATTCAAATAATCGTAACTTATCAGATTTTGAATATTGAGCCTCCTATCATAATTATACTAAATCCAGACTCATAAAGATGTCTCTCTTACTAAACATTAGTTATTTAAACTATTTGGAAGAAATATACAATGCATTATTACAATAATAAATATAAATTTTAACTTTTGTCAGACAACGAATATGTTTAATGTTGGTCTAGACGATTATAACAGCAGCGAAGCGTCTGTTGATGTTAATATGTGCAGAAGAAACGACTCCGCTGGATTATACAGTACACACCACTTGGCGATAAACTTTAGTCTAAAGGTCAAATAAGAGAAAGGCGGTGTGGAACTTTTGTCAATTGTGGCATAATGTTTACATAAAAAGCCCATTGAATTGACGTCAGTCATCTCGGAGAATGGAGTAAGTGGTTAATCCAGATATTGTTTGAAGTGTGAACAGCTATTTCTAAGCCTAATTATACAAGGTGGCCAAAACAAGTCTGTTACACGGTCATATGAAAACTGTCAATTAGTAGTGAAATTAGTGTTTTGTAATGGTGTACAAAACAAGTTAAGAGCAGTTACTCTTTTGTTAAGAGTCAGTGATGATTTAACTTATTGGGTGGATTAAAGTGAGCAGGATACAGTATTATTATGTGAAAGATAGCTTTATGAGAATGCACATGTATTTTGTTTTTAAATAGTGGACTAAAATAAATCAGTTGATACAATAATAATAATAATGGTATTCGCGCATTGCACTTGTCCAAAACCAAGTTCGAAACGTGAACCTGCATACAGTGGTCACCTGTTTATAAATACCAGTTTTGGCCTTGTCCCATGGGTGGCTGCAATTGATAGGTTTTACTTTAACTATATCAACATTTCCCCATAGTACAGAAAGATGAATCTTTAATTGGTGACAAAAGCTCTAAATAACTAAAGTGAGTTTTACGCATGGTTTTACAATGCCATAACTGGCGTAGCTTTAACTATTTGAAATAGCTTGTGTCTTAAAGAAACAAATCGTCTTGGAGTCAGACTGAAACTATCGGTTACATTCCTACTGTAGTTTAAATTCCATAGTGTTGCTTGATCATGCTGCTTTATGTGACGCGTGCTATTTATGACGTCAACTCTAATCAAAGATTGAAATTATATCAGACTATGGGAATAAATGTTTCTCGTTCAAATATCATTCTTTTTTGCATGTATTTTGGGAAGAATCTGTTCATTTTGTAAAAGATTATGTAGATAATGTGATGATATATTTAAATAATTTGTAAAGTTTAAACGCATAGGTGAACATAAGGCTGAAAAAATCGTGACTTTCAGACTTCGCTTGCGATTACGTTGAAATATGAGTCGCAATGCTCTGATTAAGATCTTAATCTTTAACTTCTACAGGTATGAATGTTTGTCATATGAAACTTTATGTTTCAAGTAGAAGCGCTATGGAGCAAATATTCGTTCAATTCTTACGTTCCAGAAAATATGACTTCTATCGCAACATCACCTTTTGACAAGTTGTGGAATTATCAGATTTATTACAAATAATTGATATAAGTACTAAAATGTTCATTGATTTCAATTGTGAATGACTGAGTATAGTCAAATCCACACATGTGTACATTTAACAGTTTAAAGACTTTGACAACCAATTATTATTTTTTTTACAAAGCGGCTACAATGGAGGCCTATGGGCAATTGATTGTTCAACATTGTTTGGTCAACATTACTGAGTCACCTCTTGCAATAAATCTCCAGTTGTCAAAAGAAAGACATTCCTTTGTTTAAAATGTTTTTATTTTCCTACAAAATAAGAATAAAGGTGTGGGTATTTTACCTCCATATATGGAATGGTGATACTACAAAAAAAACTGTAAATACGATATAAATCTCTGGAATTGCTGGAATGGAAACCGATTTATGGTTACATACTGTACGGTATGACTGTGTGATTTCCAGCTGGTGTTTCACAACTAGAAAATAGTTATTTTGCTTACTTCTGCCTCTTTTTGAGCTATATTTGTAAACCACTGAACAATATTGCCTAATAAATATTTGATCTGCCAAGTATATCACTGAACAATTTATCCGTCGGGGTTGTTAAAGTTGGAAGAAATCGTATATTTTGAGGGATTCATTCCTTAGTCAAAGAGATTTCACAATTGGATTAAAGGATTATTTTGTCTAATAGTATAGTCAATATGCTTAAAATCATCAGAATCTTCGAACTTATAATTGTCAGACCGTAGTTAACTAACGTTTTCGCGCACATTCCTTTACAACATAATCCAGGTTTCTCTAAGAGTTTTTTTTTTTAAAAGCTCAGCCTGTTAAACCAGTTAATAAAGGACATCCCCGAGAGATCACCACCAACGTGTGACTCATACAAAATACATGTTTGTATTAGCGTTGTGCAACTGATCTTTTCTATGATCATTCTTGTCTGGAACACAGAAATATTTTATGCACTGTGTGAATGTAGCTTTCTTGTAACAATAAATGGAGTCGCAATAGGGCTTTACAATGAGATCTATACACATGCAATGGGTTACATGCCTCGATGTGGGAATAGTCGTGTAACAATCTTTAAAGTACATTTCATGAATGACAACTAATATCGTTAACAGGTCGATTTTCAATAGATACGTTTTACAAAAAGAAAAAGAAAATTTGTCACATCAATACAGTGTTAGCATCATTTCTTAAAGAGGACAACGTAAACTGTTGTTGTTTTTATTGTCTACCAGGAACAAGTGTACACAATTCACTATACAGACATGAAACGTGAATGGAAACAGTAGGACAATATATTTAAAAAATAGCTGTACAGGTTATTTCCAGTATTGCTGAGCTACATTCACTGGTATTAAGATCTGCTGTTGCATTTGATACATCTACCCATCATACTGCCAGGGCTTCTGAGACGAAACTTGTGCTGGTGTATCAGCCAAATTCCATTGCAATATTATGTTCCTGTTATAACTGGACCAACGTTGCTATATCTGGAAACGAATATGGCCTGGTCTAATACTGAAATCATACAAAACTACATCATCAAAGTTGAATTTTTGTGATAGTAGAGAAGCACCGCTGGCATTCCCCTTTAAAAATTCCTCTTTTCAGTATTTTAAAAACTGCTTAATAGGCTTACTTTGGATAAGCGAGTTTTGGGTTATTCCCTTGGGCATGTCGCGTGACACCTGTACAAACAAAAGCCATTACACAATATTATCATTATAACGTATTAGACCTAGCACCCATGACTGTAAGTCTGCATTCACTGTCTGATGCAAAATGTAACGCATAATCGGTTCGAGTAACACGAATGTTTTAGGAGGCGAGTTTTTTTATTACGCCGCGTTTTCTTTAAATGTGATTGAGGCTCCTCTTAAAATGGGACTCAGAGTTGGTGCAGAGAGCTTGAATGAAGATCATATTTACATGTTTATAAGAAGTTTCAACCACGGTTAAATCATTCCTCACTCGCATCAGTGTAAATTAGGGTTGGTGTTTTTTTTTTTTTTTTTGTTTTGTTTTTTGGTGTTGTGTTCCTTTGCAAAAATGTTTTCTCACGTTTCAATAATATCTTCTATGTCTTTAAATCTCAGTAGTAGAGCCTTGGACTTTAGGTGTCTACCGGGGCCCTGTGTTAAATAGGGTCAAAAATGTACGGGATTCTACGGGAATTTAACATAGGTGCCATCTTGAAAGGTATGTTTTGTAACAGTGTAGCATGAGGCGACGGTCTGCACTCGAACAGAAAGGTCGTATGACGTCAGATGAGTCTGTCTGTCTTGTAACAGTGTTGCGTGTGTTTGGAAGAGAAATGCGAGTTTGGTTTACTCTCTAAATGAAATGCTGTAGAGGAGGCCTGTGTTAAATAGGTTCGAACCTTTATAATTACAAACGGAAAATTAACGTGGTAAAATTAGTGGTCGAAAGTTTATAGGGACAAAGGGTCGAAATTTTGTGGGAACAGACAGAAAATTAACATGAGACAGCCATACATTGAAGTTGTGTATCTTAACAGAGGTCCTGAACAATGACGGTCGTCTGTATGGATGACATAAGCTGCAACGTCTTAAGGTTTATTACGCGTAGGGTTTATTTTTAATTGTTGTCTATAACAAGAACAGGCTAAGATCTAAAAGAAGGGATATACAATAGAATTTAAATATCTTCTAAATAATACTAACAACCATAACACTAACCCTAAGCTCTATATCAGGCTAAAATCTCTATCCCAATCAATAATATTTCCAGCCCTACCCACGCTCCTTTAAAAAAAAAACAATACCATCCTCATAATCCTTACATATCAGTACTTAATTATATACCATCCACCACCTAGTTATTAATATCCAGCACCCCGTTACATACTTTCCACTAACCAATTATCTATTATCCACCACCTAGTTATCCACTATCCAGGTCACAGTTATATACTATCCACCAATCAATTATCTATCCCTTCTAAATAAAACTAATGTCCCTAACCCCCACAGCACTCTATGATTTCTTTTGTAAATTAAGTATAAAAAAAACATCTAGCACTTCTATAACCAATTATCTACTATTCACCATCTAGTTATCTATTATCCAGCACCCAGTCACCCCTACTATCCAGCACCCCCTATTATCCAGCATCCAAGCAACTGTTTATTGATTACAATCCAAATACCCTCCCCCCCACTATCCAACAACCATTTGTTTTATTACAACCCTAACACACACCCCTGCTATGTATCAACCCTTTTTTATTACTATCCAAACACACACCTCTATTATCCAGCAACTGTTTTTGATTACAATTCAAACACACCCCCCTACTATCTAAAGAAAAGGGTGGTAGTGTTGATACAGGCGGTATACTCACATACAAACAAACGTACTATCACACAAGAGGGGGTAGAATGTAAACGGACGAGATGAAATATGCACACACTCTTAGTTATTTACTATCAAAGCCCAGTTATCTACAATTCACCAACCAGTTATTTACTATGCATCACCCAGGGCTTTATTATCCACCAGCCAGGGATATGCTATCCAACAACCAGATATCTACCATCCAACAACCAGTGATCTACTTCCAACAACCAGTTATCTACTATCCAACAACCAGTGATCTACTATCCACTAACCAAAAATCTACTATCCAACAAACAAGGACCTACTATCCACCAAACAGTTATCTATCCCTTGTAAATAAAACTAACATCACTAACCTCAAATACCGCTTTATTATCCCTCTTATAAATTAAGTACAAAACATCTAGCCTCTTCTATAAGACCCCTTACTTATCTCCCTTTATAATATACCTACTCTACCTATATCTCCACTACAGCCCTATAGAGTAAACCTTACTCAACAGGCTACAGACCATATAAAGCCCTTCTAAATAAAACTAACAACCCTTAAAAGAAAAGGGTGTGTGTATGTTTGTGTGTGTGTTTGCGTCTGTCTATGTGTGTGTGTGTGTGTGAAACACAGAGAGAAAGAGAGATAGTTAAAGTCCAGTTATCTACTATCCAATACCCTGTTTATTTAATAGTCAGCCTTATCAAGGGTCATACTCAACGTACCATACAAAATTATTATTATTAATATTATTATTATTATGGAATGTGATAAGAAATGTAAGTAGGACACCATTTATACCGTATTATAGGACAACGAGTAATTAACATTCGAGTACCCTATTTGTATGAGTTTCTAAAGACAAGGGTAAATCCTAAGTTAGAAAAGTTCATTGACAAAATTTTTCATTGATAAGTATCTGAGAACCAGGGATATGGTTTCTAACAGTGTAGCAATAGGTGACGGTCTACACTTGAACAGAAATGTGGTATGACGTCATAGGTTTATCATGTGTGGTGAGTCTGTCTGATTTTTAACGGTGTTGCTTGTGTTTGGAGAGAAAGGAGAGGTCGTCTGCTTTCTAACAGAAACGAATAGGATGTCATAGGTTTATCAGAAAAGAGAGAGAGAGAGAGAGAGGGGAGGGAGGGAGGGAGAGAGTCAACGAATATTTGAAGCAAGACACACAAAACAGGATAAATATTATGTTAGAAATATGCATTGCCATATTTTTTTTCATTCATCAATTTTGGAAAAGACGGTGTTAAATCTATATTTATTGTCTAATGAACACAGTATGATTTCGAATGTACTGAATTTAAGCCTAAAATTCGGTCAGTGAACACGGCATGTAATATTTTTTTAATATGTTACAACGCATACCCTATATTCTGTCAACCAAGGGCTGTGTACTTTTATACATCGTACGCGACTTTGAAAATTGTATCTAGGCGCTATATTCAGTGTATCTTTCACATCGTACGAGGCGTCAAAATGTTACCTAGGCGCTATATTTAGTGCACTTGTAAATTTTAAAAGCAAAGAGTGGCGCTAACAAAATTGCTAAATTTTGAAGCAAGGACAGCACTGAATTGTTTTCGTAGACTCCTGTTTTAGGGCTAACATTGAAGCAAACTAACTAATATTGGAATCACGCTAAAAAGGTCATGTACCGTTACATTGTTTCTCGCCACGCTAAAGACTTTTAGCAGTTATCGGTTCTCTTTTTATGAAATCAGCAAACATAGGATAGAAATTGTTCTCATAACACATGTAAACTTATGCAAGGTTCAGAAACTAAAGTCACATAGCTTTCTGTTTCACGTAATCTATTTGAATACGCAAATTTTTGAGAGGTATCTTAAAGGGGGATCAGATACAATTATGATTTAAATCCAAATCATTCTATAGGAACTCAAGTGTGTCAATCTGTGTGTATCTGAAACAGAGAGAGAGAGAGAGAGAGAGAGAGCGGGTGGAGGGAGGGATAGAGAAAGTGCGACGGAGGGTGAGAGGTATGGAGGTCAATAAATAGATTCAGCTGTTCTCGGAAATGCTCATTGCCGCGGAAATAGGAACCTAACTACTTCCGATTATTTCCTTTAGTCTCCTCATTCATCACAGGTAAATCTTGCAGTGAATTTAATGTAACGTTATCGTCACCCACTTCTTTGTATCTGCAACATGTAAACAGAACACCCTCAGTATTCGATATCGAAATGTCTTCATTATATTCACCTTTTCAATGCAGTACAACCCGAGACACTAGTTGCAGTTATTCTAGACGGCCGTGCCTGACGCAGCCGCTCCAGAAACGCCAAGACTGAGAATTGACCATACAGTGAAAATGTCTCGAGAAAGTATTATAAGAATACGTCTGTCTAAGAAGCTTCTCCTTTTTTAATGCAAACATTTATTCACTGCCATATACAGGAAAATTCTAAATTACATGCAGTGAAGAAAAGTACCTGCCAGACCATGGTCCCAATATAAAATATACCGTTGAGAAACACTCCAACCCCTACCCCTGCTGGATCGCGGGTCCATCAGCTACTTTTGGTACCGATAGCTGATATCTATTTATCTATGTATCTATCATGCAATCAATCAATTTTTCTATCTATCTATCTATCTATCTGTCTTTCTATCTACATCTCTCCCTGTCAATCGAGTTGTCATTAACTTCTTTGGCTCGCTTGTTTTCTTTTGGGTGTGTAAGTGTACGTTTTATTGGCGCCCTGCATGCGTAATATAAGAACAAAGTCTATCTCCAGATTTTACGACGAATTTGATAGTAGGATATTATTTATCAGCCATTTCTTGTTTGGAATCAATTCATATGCGTCAGTAACATGTCTGTGTGTGTGTACGTATATATATATATATATATATATATATATATATATATATATATATATATATATATATATATATATATATACATAGATATATATATATATCATTATTCTTCAAAAAACGTTTGCACCCAACGGTGGATTACATCAAAACAACTTGTTTTGTGATTTCCACTGTAGCACAAAGTTTTCTTCTCTATCTTTTTACTAAAATAACTATTAGTGTACTGATTTATTTATAATCGATTTTCGTTATAATAATTCCACTGGAACGTAATGACACTAAAGACTGCATATGTGAAACATGGAAAAGGGAAAATGTATCAACGACAGATAGTCACAATGTTAGAGGATCATCCGTGGAGCACAATGAATTCTTCCTTAGCAGGAACATCTGCTAAACGATAACAGGTCTTTAAAACAAAAGTTAACTCCTTTGTGTGTTTACCAACATTTTTGTTCTCCCGATTAATAGGATAGGGCCATTTTATGTAGTCTCTTGAGTGTCCCTTATTCACAAATTTCACGTACTTTTACTATAAGGCTTGATACCACCATGAGATACCTAGCAAATATGATCAGTTGTTGGTTTTGTGAAGAAAATAGCAGTGGTCCTTGCCTTACTTAGTTGTTACATTAATTTATCAAATATTAAAAGTAATTTAGAGATAATCTGACACATGTATATATAAGCGCGTCTTGTCCAAACAAATTTAGAATCATTACTAAGTCGCAAATTTATCCAAAGTATAAGGGAGTGTTGTTTATTTTTATTTATTACATCTTTGTATCGATGTCGTTTATTTAGATAGCGCATAAATACAGTGTCGAAGGTCTTCCAGTATGTAATACGTGGCTTTAAAACAAGGAGGTGTTATACAAACTTTGTGACTGATTTAAATTGTATCACAATTTTCATCTTTATTCGTCTATTCAGGCCGGAAATGTTCGAACAGGAAGTCGGAAAGAAAATAGATTTATTGTGTGATGTTCATCAAATGGCTAAACATTGGGAGGTAATTTATATTGTGAAAAAAGTCCTCCTTAGAGACACATGGACGTGATCTTTATCATAAATTTTCATGTTCCCTATAAAGTTCAAAGTACGTTTGAAAAGGAAGTAAGGACTACCAATTGTGTAAGATACCAACTCACTTTATACTACACCTACGAGAGGTTTCGGATTAAAAATCGTTGATTTATCTGTCATTTCCATTCCGAAGTCTTCAATGAACGTGGGTGGAGTCTCGCTCTCTCGTCAAGAATTAAAGTTACATTAGGATTTTTTAAATTTAAGGTGAAACAGACTTTTATCAAGACGCGGATCTATCTATCTATCTATGGTATATCAAACATTAATTGTGATGAACAAAATCTATATTAATGAATATATATATATATATATATATATATATATATATATATATATATATATATATATATATATATATATATATAGTGAGAACAAATATATGGAGTGAGTAAAGAAGTTAACAGAGAAGGAAGTAAATATGATTTTGCTTAGAAACATCTTCATCGTAGCAACATGTAAAGTATTGATACACTCTGAATGTGCTATTCATCAGATTTTCATTCATTCTTTTAAAAATGACAGGATAAAAAAATTATAATACAACCATCAGCGTTCGCACTATGTATCCAGATTAAGAAAAGTATTGTTAACTCGAGGAATTGATAACCCAATTGTATCAGTTATTATATATGAAATATCCATCATAGTTATAATGTTCCAAGTCAATGTTCTCTTACCTACAATGGATCCCATTTATTACATAAATCGTACAAGAGTGCATGATTGTGACGTGAAGTTTATGTATGAATATCTGCTTTTAATGATAGCAATCATCCTGAAATTACTAAGGCGTTTCCTTACATTGCCAATCGTTTTAACATTTCACGGGAGTCTTTAAATATCAAGAGAAATTTGTACATAAGTTGTGCAATTATTTTGAGGTTGAGCAATGGTTCCATCGAATTTAAGACCAAAAACAAATTCAAAAATCTCATTTTTAACGTTGTGGGTAACCTGTATGTGTCAGAGTTCACACCGCTACAGTAAATCTTGGTAAAAAGTAATAATCACGTCATTTGGAGCAACACGTAAGCGTTGATTCTACAAATGCGGAATATCTTTTGTATGCACATTTTTAGGCGAGCATGTGCGTATGTAAACATCATATATATACAACTAAGAGAGAGAGAGATATGTAGGCGTTAATATAAGCTCTAAATTTCAGATCTTGTTCTTGTATAATTTCTATTATCACAGTGTATAGAAAGTGCGCACATTGCAACGCTCAAAAGGTACACACCAGTTTACTTTTTCGATATGTCATGCTCTGAGAGGACAGATTTATTCTCCTGTTTCCGTATGTAACATCCCGGACAAAATATCTTAACGAGGGGGACGTTTGGTGTTAGGGATAACTCAATATTTGAATTTCCTTTCGTTTTCCCACAATTGGGATCCATCTGCCAAAGAGTAATGAAATTCGGGGTAACAGAAATAATTTTGTAGTTATTACAAATGCGGAATATCTTTTGTATGCACATGTTTTAGGCGAGCATGTGCATGATCCCAAAAGCGCTTAGATAGTTTAACACTAGTCTTTGCAAAAATGTTTTCTCACGTTTCAATAATATCTTCTATGTCTTTAAATCTCAGTAGTAGAGCCTTGGATTTTAGGTGTCTACCGGGGCCCTGTGTTAAATAGGGTCAAAAATGTACGGGATTCTACGGGAATTTAACATAGGTGCCATCTTGAAAGGTATGTTTTGTAACAGTGTAGCATGAGGCGACGGTCTGCACTCGAACAGAAAGGTCGTATGACGTCAGATGAGTCTGTCTGTCTTGTAACAGTGTTGCGTGTGTTTGGAAGAGAAATGCGAGTTTGGTTTACTCTCTAAATGAAATGCTGTAGAGGAGGCCTGTGTTAAATAGGTTCGAACCTTTATAATTACAAACGGAAAATTAACGTGGTAAAATTAGTGGTCGAAAGTTTATAGGGACAAAGGGTCGAAATTTTGTGGGAACAGACAGAAAATTAACATGAGACAGCCATACATTGAAGTTGTGTATCTTAACAGAGGTCCTGAACAATGACAGTCGTCTGTATGAATGACATAAGCTGCAACGTCTTAAGGTTTATTACGCGTAGGGTTTATTTTTAATTGTTGTCTATAACAAGAACAGGCTAAGATCTAAAAGAAGGGATATACAATAGAATTTAAATATCTTCTAAATAATACTAACAACCATAACACTAACCCTAAGCTCAATATCAGGCTAAAATCTCTATCCCAATCAATAATATTTCCAGCCCTACCCACGCTCCTTTAAAAAAAAAACAATACCATCCTCATAATCCTTACATATCAGTACTTAATTATATACCATCCACCACCTAGTTATTAATATCCAGCACCCCGTTACATACTTTCCACTAACCAATTATCTACTATCCACCACCTAGTTATCCACTATCCAGGTCACAGTTATATGCTATCCACCAATCAATTATCTATCCCTTCTAAATAAAACTAATGTCCCTAACCCCCACAGCACTCTATGATTTCTTTTGTAAATTAAGTATAAAAAAAACATCTAGCACTTCTATAACCAATTATCTACTATTCACAATCTAGTTATCTATTATCCAGCACCCAGTCACCCCTACTATCCAGCACCCCCTATTATCCAGCATCCAAGCAACTGTTTATTGATTACAATCCAAATACCCTCCCCCCCCCCACTATCCAACAACCATTTGTTTTATTACAACCCTAACACACACTCCTGCTATGTATCAACCCTTTTTTATTACTATCCAAACACACACCTCTATTATCCAGCAACTGTTTTTGATTACAATTCAAACACACCCCCCTACTATCTAAAGAAAAGGGTGGTAGTGTTGATACAGGCGGTATACTCACATACAAACAAACGTACTATCACACAAAAGGGGGTAGGATGTAAACGGACGAGATGAAATATGCACACACTCTTAGTTATTTACTATCAAAGCCCAGTTATCTACAATTCACCAACCAGTTATTTACTATGCATCACCCAGGGATTTATTATCCACCAGCCAGGGATATGCTATCCAACAACCAGATATCTACCATCCAACAACCAGTGATCTACATCCAACAACCAGTTATCTACTATCCAACAACCAGTGATCTACTATCCACTAACCAAAAATCTACTATCCAACAAACAAGGACCTACTATCCACCAAACAGTTATCTATCCCTTGTAAATAAAACTAACATCACTAACCTCAAATACCGCTTTATTATCCCTCTTATAAATTAAGTACAAAACATCTAGCCCCTTCTATAAGACCCCTTACTTATCTCCCTTTATAATATACCTACTCTACCTATATCTCCACTACAGCGTTATAGAGTAAACCTTACTCAACAGGCTACAGACCATATAAAGCCCTTCTAAATAAAACTAACAACCCTTAAAAGAAAAGGGTGTGTGTATGTTTGTGTGTGTGTTTGCGTCTGTCTATGTGTGTGTGTGTGTGTGAAACACAGAGAGAAAGAGAGATAGTTAAAGTCCAGTTATCTACTATCCAATACCCTGTTTATTTAATAGTCAGCCTTATCAAGGGTCATACTCAACGTACCATACAAAATTATTATTATTAATATTATTATTATTATGGAATGTGATAAGAAATGTAAGTAGGACACCATTTTTACCGTATTATAGGACAACGAGTAATTAACATTCGAGTACCCTATTTGTATGAGTTTCTAAAGACAAGGGTAAATCCTAAGTTAGAAAAGTTCATTGACAAAATTTTTTATTGATAAGTATCTGAGAACCAGGGATATGGTTTCTAACAGTGTAGCAATAGGTGACGGTCTACACTTGAACAGAAATGTGGTATGACGTCATAGGTTTATCATGTGTGGTGAGTCTGTCTGATTTTTAACGGTGTTGCTTGTGTTTGGAGAGAAAGGAGAGGTTGTCTGCTTTCTAACAGAAACGAATAGGATGTCATAGGTTTATCAGAAAAGAGAGATAGAGAGAGAGGGGAGGGAGAGAGTCAACGAATATTTGAAGCAAGACACACAAAACAGGATAAATATTATGTTAGAAATATGCATTGCCATATTTTTTTTTCATTCATCAATTTTGGAAAAAACGGTGTTAAATCTATATTTATTGTCTAATGAACACAGTATGATTTCGAATGTACTGAATTTAAGCCTAAAATTCGGTCAGTGAACACGGCATGTAATATTTTTTTAATATGTTACAACGCATACCCTATATTCTGTCAACCAAGGGCTGTGTACTTTTATACATCGTACGCGACTATGAAAATTGTATCTAGGCGCTATATTCAGTGTATCTTTCACATCGTACGAGGCGTCAAAATGTTACCTAGGCGCTATATTTAGTGCACTTGTAAATTTTAAAAGCAAAGAGTGGCGCTAACAAAATTGCTAAATTTTGAAGCAAGGACAGCACTGAATTGTTTTCGTAGACTCCTGTTTTAGGGCTAACATTGAAGCAAACTAACTAATATTGGAATCACGCTAAAAAGGTCATGTACCGTTACATTGTTTCTCGCCACGCTAAAGACTTTTAGCAGTTATCGGTTCTCTTTTTATGAAATCAGCAAACATAGGATAGAAATTGTTCTCATAACACATGTAAACTTATGCAAGGTTCAGAAACTAAAGTCACATAGCTTTCTGTTTCACGTAATCTATTTGAATACGCAAATTTTTGAGAGGTATCTTAAAGGGGGATCAGATACAATTATGATTTAAATCCAAATCATTCTATAGGAACTCAAGTGTGTCAATCTGTGTGTGTCTGAAACAGAGAGAGAGAGAGAGAGAGAGAGAGAGAGAGAGAGAGAGAGAGAGAGAGAGAGAGAGAGAGCGGGTGGAGGGAGGGATAGAGAAAGTGCGACGGAGGGTGAGAGGTATGGAGGTCAATAAATAGATTCAGCTGTTCTCGGAAATGCTCATTGCCGCGGAAATAGGAACCTAACTACTTCCGATTATTTCCTTTAGTCTCCTCATTCATCACAGGTAAATCTTGCAGTGAATTTAATGTAACGTTATCGTCACCCACTTCTTTGTATCTGCAACATGTAAACTGAACACCCTCAGTATTCGATATCGAAATGTCTTCATTATATTCACCTTTTCAATGCAGTACAACCCGAGACACTAGTTGCAGTTATTCTAGACGGCCGTGCCTGACGCAGCCGCTCCAGAAACGCCAAGACTGAGAATTGACCATACAGTGAAAATGTCTCGAGAAAGTATTATAAGAATACGTCTGTCTAAGAAGCTTCTCCTTTTTTAATGCAAACATTTATTCACTGCCATATACAGGAAAATTCTAAATTACATGCAGTGAAGAAAAGTACCTGCCAGACCATGGTCCCAATATAAAATATACCGTTGAGAAACACTCCAACCCCTACCCCTGCTGGATCGCGGGTCCATCAGCTACTTTTGGTACCGATAGCTGATATCTATTTATCTATGTATCTATCATGCAATCAATCAATTTTTCTATTTATCTATCTGTCGTTCTATCTACATCTCTCCCTGTCAATCGAGTTGTCATTAACTTCTTTGGCTCGCTTGTTTTCTTTTGGGTGTGTAAGTGTACGTTTTATTGGCGCCCTGCATGCGTAATATAAGAACAAAGTCTTTCACCAGATTATACGACGAATTTGATAGTAGAATATTATTTATCAGCCATTTCTTGTTTGGAATCAATTCATATGCGTCAGTAACATGTCTGTGTGTGTACGTATATATATATATATATATATATATATATATATATATATATATATATATATATATATATATATGTGTGTGTGTGTGTGTGTGTGTGTGTGTGTGTATACTATATATATATATATATATATATATATATATATATATATATATATATATATATATATATATATATATATGTGTGTGTGTGTGTGTGTGTGTGTGTGTATATATATATATATATATATATCTTTATTCTTCAAAAAACGTTTGCACGCAACGGTGGATTACATCAAAACAACTTGTTTTGTGATTTCCACTGTAGCACAAAGTTTTCTTCTCTGTCTTTTTACTAAAGTAACTATTAGCTTACTGATTTATTTATAATCGATTTTCGTTATAATAATTCCACTGGAACGTAATGACACTAAAGACTGCATATGTGAAACATGGAAAAGGGAAAATGTATCAACGACAGATAGTCACAATGTTAGAGGATCATCCGTGGAGCACAATGAATTCTTCCTTAACAGGAACCTCTACTAAACGATAACAGGTCTTTAAAACAAAAGTTAACTCCTTTGTGTTTTTACCAACATTTTTGTTCTCCCGAATATCAGGATAGGGCCATTTTCTGTAGTCTCTTGAGTGTCCCTTATTCACAAATTTCATGTGCTTTACTATAAGGTTTGATACCACCATGAGATACCTAGCAAATATTATCAGTTGTTGGTTTTATGAAGAAAATAGAAAATACCAGTGGTCCTTGCCTTACTTATTAGTTGTTACGTTAATTTATCAAATATTAAAAGTAATTTAGAGATAATCTGATACATGTATATATATGCGCGTTAAATTTAGAAGCATGTGAATTACGACTGCAAGAACAAACATGAAATGCCCCAATATATCTTGTTACGTCATTCCTCTCGTACGCAAAGTCGAGCTGAGAAATACAGACAGTCAAGGAGACGGTTTCTTTTAATCCCAAAGATGATCTTGCTCAAATGTATTTTTAAAAATAGATACAATTTGTATTGCTCAAATGAACAGAATATTTTTCGCTGTGCTGGATATAATGAACGAAGGGACATAAACCTCTAATATAAAACGAAAAGACAAAAATGTATACTGTCAAGTGGAAACATTGCCCTGAGAGAAGAATATCGATTAACTTGGACTTTTGGTTGAGAATTTTTATTAGTGGTCTTCATTACGACCATTGCATAATTAAAAATGGAACATGACACGAAGCGGTTAACTGTTGGACAAAAGCACACGTATTAAGAGAAAGAAAACAAACAACTAGAGATGGCGAATCTGAACTTAAAGAATAACATCAATTTTTCATTAAACAAAAGTACGTAATTAGAGAACATTAGTTGGATGACATTTTGCAATGATAATTTGTGTTTCGTAAACAGAATATATAATTGTAGACAAACAATGTATCTGTCCAATTCGAAGTTATGGATAGTTCATCAGCTGCAGGTGTCATTTTCAAACTCCAATGATATCGTCACAACAAGGCGCACAGTGTACTTGTTTGATATCTGAATTGGTTTGGCCTTGTCTGTTTTTTACATTATTTTCCCCGTGTGGACCGATAGATAGATAGATTGATATATAGATAGATAGAACGTAGATAAGCCATATTAATAGAGCGCACTAAGAATAAGTCAATGCTTTCATTTGTTTATCATAGTTATACACGCGCTCGACCAGTAAGCTAAAACTTCTTACAGTCAAGTTCACGTTGGTGAGTTAGAAGATCATTTATGGCCATGGAGTGTTCAAAGAGGACGTCGTTCCAGCAAACACCCTTTACAAATTCACAGGCATGGGTGATAAATACACCATTCACGTCTACGTATCCTAAAATAAGATATAATACTATATTCATTGTTGTCTATCTTTATATATATATATATATATATATATATATATATATATATATATATATATATATATATATATATCGATTGATCTATCTATCTGTCTGTCTATCTGACTGTCAGTCGAGTTTGTTATTTAGTTCTTGGTCATTGTTCTTTATGTGCACGATTTCCGATTTCTCTTGTGTTACGACTCTATGGTCTAAGAAAAATGTAACAGAAAGAAAATGAAACCAACAAATCAAGTAAAAATCAACAAGCAATTTATTACTAGATAATTAAAATGAAAAATCAAAAAGTCACTTACAGTAATGTGTTTATGTATCCTAATAATCCAATAAGAATGATTGTTCTAATCACAAGTCCTAAATATAGAATGTGTCCTTGAATGTTATTATGTGCTAATGGTCTCCAAAGTCCTGATGTACTAGAAATCTTGATGTGCTGAAGTCAAAATGAAGTAATCCAAAATCTCTGAATAAGTTCACATAAATTCCAAAATTGTCAATCAAAATCCAAGATTCAAAAGTTTATGAGCACTGTTAATAATCCAATGAATAATTAAAATAATTCCTCTCTTAGAATTTGGAATGAATTTTCACAACTGTAATAGCTCTTTACAAGACTGATGGTAATGTCGAACTGAACAAAATGTCTACCAAACATGATATATATAAAGATTGGTCACATGACAGAATGTTCTAGAATATGAGTCATCTTAATGGAATTTTAACTGTAAACAAAATCAACCTTGACCTTCAAATTCAGAAAACATATTGATCAAAACAACCTAATTCAAGGACACTAGTTATATATGTTTTTCCTAACAAACATAAAGATTTAAGCAAATATTAAAGTGAAGAAACATTTATAACCTCCCAAAACACATATACAACATTATATAAACATCATACATAACACCTCCCCTCATAAAGAAAAAGAAAGATTTATATAATAAAGCTTTCTTTTGAATATACATCTAATACTACAATAACCAAAATTACATAAGAACATGTTTTACGATACTGGACTTAATTACATCAAGCAATATTACATTTCTAGGCACGTGAGAGTGCATCTGCAATCACATTGTCTTTTCCCCTGATGTGTCTAATGTCAATGTTATATTCCTGCAATATCAAACTCCATCTCAACAATCTCCGATTTTTGTCTTTCATTTTGTTGATGAAAGTAAGGGGATTGTGATCACTGTACACAATAATTGGAGAAAGAGCTGAGGTAACATACACTTCAAAATGCTGTAAAGCCAATATCAAAGCCAAACATTCCTTCTCAATTGTGGAATAATTTTTCTGGTGCTTGTTTAGTTTTTTAGAAAAATAACACACAGGGTGATCCACACCACTTTTGTCTTCCTGAATCAATACTCCACCAACTCCTACATCACTTGCATCAACAGATAATTTAAATGATTGGCTAAAATTTGGTGCAGAAAGAACTGGTGCATTCTTAAGCATGGCCTTTAACTTGTCAAAAGATTCCTGACACTTGTCAGACCAACAAAATTTGGTTTTCTCTCTCAATAAACTTGTCAAAGGTTCAGCAATTTTGGAAAAATTGGAACAAAATTTCCGATAATATCCAGCCATACCTAGAAATCGCATCAGTTGCTTTTTACAAATTGGAACTTGAAATTCAGAGATAGCTTTGACCTTAGCTTCTATAGGTTTAACTTGACCTTGTCCCACAATATGTCCTAAAAATGTGACACAAGCATGGCAAAACTCACTTTTGCTCAAATTAATTGTCAGATTCGCATCACTGAGTCGATCGAAGAATTTTCGAATGGTTTCCAAATGATCTTCCCAGGTGTTGTTGTAGATAATGATGTCATCGATATAAGCGTCACAATTATCAAGACCAAATGTTATCATGTTCATCAGACGTTGAAACGTTGCAGGCGAATTTTTCATTCCAAACGGCATGACTTTATATTGATAAAGTCCATCTGGAGTTGCAAATGCTGAAATTTATTTTGCCCTTTCCGTCAGTGGAATTTGCCAGAATCCTTTTAAAAGATCAAACTTGGTGACATATTCCGCATTTCCAATTTTATCAATGCAATCGTCCATTCTTGGGATTGGAAATGAATCAGTTTTGGTGACACTGTTGACTTTTCTATAGTCAGTACACATACGGAATGTATTATCTGGCTTGGGAACAAGAATACATGGTGAACTCCAGTTACTTTTACTTGGTTCTATGAAATCATTCTCCAGTAGATACTGAATTTCTTTCTTCAAATAGTTCTGTTTGAGAGGATTCATCCTATAAGGATGCTGTTTCACAGGCGCAGAATCTACAATGTCAACGTCATGATAAATTTTTCTTGTTCGTGTTGGAACATCAGGAAACAAGTGCTCATAGTCATGTAATAGCTGTTTTAGTTCATTTCCTTCCTGTTGTTGTAGATGTGAAAGTTTCTGGTCTAGGTTGTTCAATATTTCTGAATTCCGAAGATTGGTTATACCAGAGTCACTATAGTCTGATCGTATTCCATCGTTGATATCTTCACTGTGTGGGACAGGTACAACTAAATTAACTGAATAATTAGCTGAGCTATCTCTGTCAAAATATTCCTTTAACATATTTATATGACAAAGTTGTTTCTGTTTCCGTCTCCCAGGAGTGTTAATGATATAATTTAAGTCATTTACTTTCTTTTCAATGGTATAAGGACCAAAAAATTTAGCCTGAAGAGGATTCTGAGGTATGGGAAAGAGAGCCAGAACTTTGTCACCAGGTTTAAAACTCCTTTCCTGTGAATTTCTGTCATACCTTAATTTCATATTTGACTGAGTAGTGTGAAGATTAGTTCTTGCTACTTCACAGGCCTTTGACAACTTGTATTTGAAATCAGAAACATAATCAAGAAGATTAATCTTTGCGTCTTCATTTGAAAGAAGTCTCTCTTTCAATAATTTTAATGGTCCACGGACAGTATGACCAAAAACTAGTTCAAAGGGACTAAAACCCAACGACTCTTGAACTGATTCCCTAACAGCAAACAACAACAAATGAACACCCTCATCCCAATCCTTTTCTGTATCAAAGCAATATGATCAAATCATATTCTTCAAAGTTTGATGAAATCTTTCCAAAGCACCTTGACTTTCAGGGTGATAGGCAGAAGATTTAAACTGTTGGATGCCTAATTCATGCATAACTTGTTGGAAAATTCCAGACATAAAATTTGACCCTTGATCTGACTGGACAGATTTGGGAAGGCCAACAAGTGTAAAAAACTTCACCAAAGCTTTCACAATAGTTTTAGTTTTTATATTTCTCAGAGGAATTGCCTCTGGAAATCTTGTAGATGCACACATGATGGTCAACAAGTATTGGTTGCCTAACTTGGTTTTAGGTAAAGGACCAACACAGTCTACCATTATTCTACTAAATGGTTCATCAAATGCAGGAATAGGTTGCAGATGAGCCTTAGGTATCTTCTGATTGGGTTTTCCTACCATTTGACAAGTGTGACAAGATCTGCAGTATTTAGAAACATCACTTTTGAGTTTCGGCCAATAAAAATGATTCAAGATCTTGTGATAAGTCTTACGGACTCCTAAATGACCAGCCAAAGGAGTTTCATGGGCTAAATTAAGAATTTCCTGTCGATATGACTTAGGAACAACAATTTGATAGCTCACTGACCACTCGTCACCAGCGGGTACATCAGGTGGTCTCCATTTCCTCATAAGGACCCCATTTTCCACAAAGTAACACACTGGAACTTGTGTGGCTTCAGTTTCACTAATAGCCCTCTGAAACAAACAAGATATCTCG
This sequence comes from Margaritifera margaritifera, assembly GCA_029931535.1. Lineage (NCBI taxonomy): Eukaryota > Metazoa > Mollusca > Bivalvia > Unionida > Margaritiferidae > Margaritifera > Margaritifera margaritifera. Next base: position 8,384,566 of record JAQPZY010001669.1, on the reverse strand, counting down.
GGATCTTGCTCCTGTTCAACGACAAGAGATTGTCGTTTGTCATCCTGAGTAGGACAAAGAGAATGAGTTGCCAAAAGAGGATCACTGTGATCAATACCATTTGATTGATCAATACCTGAGGAAAAGGTGACCTCATCAAAAAACTGACCAATACATGTGTCAGCTAAAGGAATAATATCCTGATCAACATCAATCTCAAGAGTTCTTTTTGCCATAGCTCTAGTAACTGCACAAGCAGGGTACAAATCAGGGATTTCAGTTTCGACAGGATCAACTTTCTGATCCAAACAAGGTTTGTCAGTTACAAGTGGATTAACCACAACCTTATCTCCAGCTAGGTCATTGCCTAGTAATAAATGAACACCCTCTATGGGTAAAGAAGTCACTGCCCCAACAGTCACAGGTCCAGAAACTAAGTCTGATGCCAAATTTACACAATGAAGAGGAACATTTACAAAGCCGCACTCTACTCCCTGAACAAGAACACTTTCACTTGAAGAAGACTCCTCAGACAAAGGCAAAATACCTGATAATAAAAGACTCTGAGAAGCTCCAGTGTCCCTTAATATTTTAATTGGGATAGGTTTGGCAAAATCACCAATAAGTGATATAGAACCTTCTGACATGAATGGTTCATAAGCCTCTAAAATAGAATCAGACTGGGGTTTGTTTGACCCAACAAATGTATTGCTTTCAATACAAGACCGTGACCTTGACCTCGTAGAAATAAGAGCATTTGGAAAAGCTCTGTCTTTACTCTGTTGCTTATTTTTCAACTTGAAGCAATCAGAAATAACGTGCCCTTTCGTTTTACAATAAGTGCACGTAGGAAGAGATAAGGATTTCTGATCAGTCTTATCAGATGTTTGATTCCTAACAGTTGTGCTGTTGTGAAATTTGGAAGTACTCGAATGAGATTGAAATGGTTTTTTACCAGAAAACTGCTGAGAGGACGACTTATTGCCAAATGAAATTTTGTGAGTCAAGGAATAATCATCAGCCATACGAGCAGCATTTTCCAAAGTTTCCACTTTCTGCTCGTCAAGATAGGTTTTAACATCACTATGGATGCACCTCTTGAACTCTTCAATTAATACGAGCTGTCTGAGGTTATCATAAGCTTGATCAACTTTCTTGGCTGAGCACCACCTATCAAATAGTTGTTCTTTATCCCTTGCAAATTCGACATGAGTTTGTCCAGTTTCTTTTCTACAATTCCTAAACCTTTGTCGATATGCCTCTGGTACCAACTCATAAGCTTTCAAGATGTACTCCTTAACCAAATCATAATCAGTGCTTTGTTGTACTGACAGTGAAGTGTAGACTTCACGAGCTTTGCCAATAAGTACACTTTGTAATAACAAAGTCCAATGCTCTCTGGGCCATTTCAAGTTTTCAGCTATTTTCTCGAAATGAAGAAAGTATTTATCTACTTCTTTTTCCTGAAAAGGGGGTACTAACCTAATATATCTAGTAACATCAAAACCTGAACTTGTGTTTAAAGGAGTGGAGTGTGCTCTGTTTGCCAGTTCTAATTCTCTTAATTTAAATTGCATTTCCCTTTCTTCTCTTTGCATCTGCATTTGCCTCTCTTCTTTCTCTCTCTCCATCTGTATCTGCATTTGTCTCTCTTCTTTCTCTCTCTCCAACTGCCTCTCTTCTTTTTCTCTCTCCCTCTGCCTCTCTTCTTTCTGCATTTGGATCTGCCTCTCTTCTTTCTGCATTTGGATCTGCCTCTCTTCTTTCTCTCTCTCTCTCTGAATCTGAAGCTTTGCCAATTCTAAATCAATCTGTTTCTTTAACTCTAATTCCCTTAATTTCCTGTCAGAACCAGATACAGGCTTTCTCTTCAAACTTAAAGCACTGCTATCAAAAATTCCCTTTCCTACTAAATACTGAATCAAAATAATCTTTATCTCCTGTTTTGTCAATGATACTTTTGCCTCAGATAGACTGTATTTTCTGGCAAGCTCGAGCAACTCATCCTTTCTCATGCACTCTAACCCCTCCTGGGTAGGTTTTGAAATGAAATTCTGAACATTAGATGCCATTGTAAATGCTTGTTGGTTTTACACAAAACAAATTTCTCTATTTAAAATCTTTGCCAAAGACAAAAAAAATTCAGAGACAAAATCAATATGAATTTCAAAGATAAATTTAATATCTCTAATATGCTTTAATGAAATTCAGATCCCGGCTTGGCCCCCAATTTCTGTTGCGACTCTATGGTCTAAGAAAAATGTAACAGAAAGAAAGTGAAACCAACAAATCAAGTAAAAATCAACAAGCAATTTATTACTAGATAATTAAAATGAAAAATCAAAAAGTCACTTACAGTAATGTGTTTATGTATCCTAATAATCCAATAAGAATGATTGTTCTAATCACAAGTCCTAAATATAGAATGTGTCCTTGAATGTTATTATGTGCTAATGGTCTCCAAAGTCCTGATGTACTAGAAATCTTGATGTGCTGAAGTCAAAATGAAGTAATCCAAAATCTCTGAATAAGTTCACATAAATTCCAAAATTGTCAATCAAAATCCAAGATTCAAAAGTTTATGAGCACTGTTAATAATCCAATGAATAATTAAAATAATTCCTCTCTTAGAATTTGGAATGAATTTTCACAACTGTAATAGCTCTTTACAAGACTGATGGTAATGTCGAACTGAACAAAATGTCTACCAAACATGATATATATAAAGATTGGTCACATGACAGAATGTTCTAGAATATGAGTCATCTTAATGGAATTTTAACTGTAAACAAAATCAACCTTGACCTTCAAATTCAGAAAACATATTGATCAAAACAACCTAATTCAAGGACACTAGTTATATATGTTTTTCCTAACAAACATAAAGATTTAAGCAAATATTAAAGTGAAGAAACATTTATAACCTCCCAAAACACATATACAACATTATATAAACATCATACATAACACTTGTCAGTATAATATTTTCTATATAATATATGTGCAGTGCCTTCCTCCTGATATTAAGGCGACTTTGATATTCAAAAAATGTTATTAATGTTTCTCCTTCTTTTTAGTATTAGAATTTCAAAATATGTACTGTTAGTAAAAATTACTCCATTATTATTCAACAAACCTTGCATAAATATTTACCATCTCCGCCTGAGAAATAAATGAAAGGCATTAGTGTTAGGGTTTCATTATTATAGCAAAATTATTCAATGATTGGATTCCTAATATTCGGTTTATTTCCTGGTAAACTTCGAATTAACTTAATTATTCATAATCGATTGTCGTTTCAAAGTTTACTAAATTTACTAAATCCCATACCGAGATGCAAAATTGCAAGGATAGTTAAAAATGCAATACAATAATCTTAAGATTTTTTTTTCTTGAATGATATAAATTTTGAATTCATTTTTGCTGCAGAAGGACATAACATTCACAATTCTAACTACTTCATTGGACGAAATGCCTGGTGTTTGTTGAATAAATGAATATAATTAATCACGATGAATCAGTGCGAATTCATCACCCTATCTATCCATTGGGTGAATTTGATAAATGCTTGCAATAAAATGAAAATGTTCGAAGCACTACATCACCCTACTTTGAAATAAAGAATACAAAACGATACAAAATCTACACAGAAAATGAAATTCTCAATCGCACTGGAAGAATACGATTGATTTTTTTTATTTAATTTGCAATTAGTAAATAGCAAGGAGAACATTTTACATGATATGAGATATGTGGAAAAGACAAAAATCACCAAAAATTAAAAGAATTTTTCAAGTGAGCACAATATTGGATTCAATTTATTCTGCAGCATATTAACAGCTAATGGTATAAGTGGTAACAGTATAGCACAGGAACATAAATTGACACTACTAATAAGAAGTTACATCACAGTTCCTTCCCCATTTCATTTTAAATGTTCTTATGTTGCTCTACATCATGGGAAGTATTAGATGCTTGGTAAAATAATGAATTGCCATTTCATCAACCAAACAGTGTCCTTAATTAAGAAAAATATTTTTATACATTGCGCTCGAGAAGCAAAGCTTAACTGTTGGGATTGCTTCAAAAGTATATCATAAGTAGATTTATTTACTCACTTGGTACAGGACATTCAGATACATCTTGTATATTATGCTGGTAGCCAAACGTTCTTCATAAACCGGTTTTCCGTAATTATCTGTATGTTTCTTGCTCAGTGGAGTTGCCATGACCACTGCAATACAGGAACAGATTTTTTTAGCATAGTGATGAAACTCAACTGTAAGGTTTCTACAAACGTGCCCAGGCACATTTGTATGTGTGTATGTATGCATGTATGTGTGTATGTATGTGTGGCTGAATGCATGTTTCATTTCCATAAGATTGTCTTTGAAAGCATTTTGTTTAGTTCGACAGTTTTTATGGACTCTTTCAATTGAAAAAGTAAACAAAGCTACATATTAATGATGACTTTATCAACTTTTGATGTACTTATTTTATGCTGTTTTAAGACTAAAAGGATCATATTAATTAACGTGGTATTAATTTGTTATCGTGGTGAATTTATCGAAGTAAAAAACTTTAATCACAATAATTCGTACTTACGTTCTCCAATTTTACGATTTCACAATTATGACATGATTAATTGGGGGCGATGTGAATGTTTCCAAGTGACTAACCTAAAGTGGTGACACTTTGTGTTGTTTACTAGAACAAGAACAAAGTATCTAAATGACCATTTAGAGCTGCATTTCGACGTAAATAATGGTAAGTATAAAGTCAAACAATGGAGTGTGATTAGTTTTGGCGCCTCTCGTGAAGAGTAAATAAACCTCTGCAGAAAATGCACAGAATCAAGGGGAAAAGAATGAGATGACATCCCGTGTTCATTTTTCTGACAAGAAGTAAATGATCTTGGCAGATTTACAATGCGTTATTCTACACGATGTGTGTAATGATCTAATGAACGTCACTATAGTCAGCTTCGTGTTTTGGCGCTGCTTTTAAATTGGGAACACACTTAACTTTTGTCATGGGTCGGACCTTCTCTGTGTGACGTCATTTTTCCTGTTAAAGTGTAATAGAGGATTAGCTGCGCTTCAAAAGTCACAGAACATTGATGGTAGACAGGAGACGCAATCTTTGTTCGCTCACTACCATTTGCGCACTTTGGAAGCATGGTCTAGACTGACTGATTCTTGTTCGGAGTCCCCAAAACAATCCATCATGGCACAAGCAACTGTAAACAGTCCAATTAATATTAACCCGATGGTAGGTAAGTGTAACAAGATAACCGGGTTGGATTTCGGATTTATAACAGAACACTGTTGATGGTGATAAAAATGCAATGTTTATTGATGAATGACTTGAATGGGAAGAAAGGTTATGATTAATACGTGCGTGTGTAGGGTCCAAATATTGGACTAATTAACATAATCCGCACGAACCTAATACGGTAACCCAAATATGAACACAAATAAATAAATACACAGTGCAATGATAAAGGCTAATGATTTATTTCACACGATGAAAGGAATGATGTGTTTTACTCAGATAGCAAAAATGATGTGTTTTTGCTCATATAGCAAAAATGTATACCCTCAAATAATGAAACATGAGGCTGTGTTTTGCTCAGACAGCAAAATGATGTGTTTTTACTCATATAGCAAAAATATATATCATACACTCCCGAACCACTGGGTATCACAAAAAAACCAAAATTAGACCACGGAAAAAAGATTACATATATGGAGTGACTCACAAACACTCCGTCACTAGCATACTAGGCTGCTAGTCGGACTGGTCAATCAAGCGATCCACGCCCACCAATGGGTCAACAACGCCCGATCACCTGGTATTCAAGCAACCCACTGTTTATTCAGCTCCATGGCTGCTATGGTTAGCTTTAGTCAACTTCTATTGTCCCCACTATAGCTGGGACCTCGTCGACTCTGATCTCTACAGCTCTACAGCTGAAGACGTGCAAGTCCTTAAGTAGACTGCTCACTGACAAGACGTTCCGTAATGTAAAGATTTAGTCTTACGGTGAGGCATTTATACACGGACGATGCAGCTCTACATCGTCCGTACGCTTGGTGCATTCGGTTTTCCCCATCGAAAGCACTTCGCACGTGCGACATTGGGTTAAACCGAACTCACTGTTTCGAAATATTGTACAATATACATAACTCACTCTCGAGCATCGTTGTTATACTGAAAAACGAAACCCGAGTACATGTATTGCTAATATAAGGGATTTATACAATTCCGTGACAGTAAGTACAAACAGTACATCGCCTGTTCCTGCCGTCCACGTGGCAGAATCTGTATAATTTGCTTGATTATCATACCAAACGTAAAGCTTGCTATACCCAAACGAATGCAATTATCTCAAAATTTATGACATAATCCCACAGTCTGATTCCTTGTTTTCAAAGTCACCACGTTGCTGACTTAGTCAATAACATTTTGAAAACCACGTCACCAATTTCCCTACTCTTGTCCTTAATAATCACACAGATCGAACTGGAATGTCTAACTTGATTTTAGAGAAAGAAATTTTAACAGCTATTACAGCATGGTTGTCATATTAAATTCCTGCTTTATTTTTTGAACTAATTTAATCTAAACTGGATGATAACAGCATTTTGAGTAACATATATATTTATGATGTGCAACTATACCAGGTATATATGTCTTTTCTTCAAAAGCATGTTTTGTTATTATTTATTTATTTTCTAAAACTGAGATTGTATTATTTACCTCAAGAAATCACAAATGAACTATATTATTTCACTGTTGCATCTTTCTTTTCATTGTCCTACCAAACATTAACATTTTGGGTGAATTACTCTTTTTTTGTTTCAGGTATTCCCTAGTAATAGCTATAATAACATGCTAATCTAGTTGTTGCATGAGTACGATTCACTATTTGAAATAAAGAATTCTACCAAATGAGCCAGTTTGAGTGGAGGTAGTACATTGAAGTATTACTAAGACCTATAGTGATTGATGAGCAATATTTGGCCAATAATATTTTCTATAATGGTAGTAGTAGTATATGTAGAAGTAGTAGTTGCGATGATGGTCAGCATATTCCGGTGGTGTATGCACTTGTAAGAGAGCTGGTGGTAGTATTAGTAGCAGAAGCAGTTGTAGAAACAGTATCAAAAGTAGTATCGTTATTTTATTCTTTGTCACTACCATCGCCACAACCACCATCATCATCAAAAGTATTCAAACTATTTTTGCTCTTGTTTTTAGCGTGAAAGCAAGAACCCTACTAATTTACTACTACTGTTACCTACCTGTCGAGTTGTAACAGATGGCCTGCTCCATTGTGAACCATCGAGGACAGTTGCAGGCAGAAATTACTTGGATGGCCACAACCAGCATCAACAGAGATTGTAGGAACATTATTGATCTCTCCATGATACAATAACCTTTAAAAAGAAACGAAAGATCTGATCATACATTTAAGAATATAGTGACATGCATAACGTGCTAAAAGTGTGCACACGCGCAGATATATACTGATCTTTCTAAAAACAACACGTAATGCAGCTATATTCCTTCATATTAGCCCACAGCTCACAACTAAAGTACTAAAAAAAATTGAAGAAAAAAAATTAAATATTGGTATAAAATCCCCCAAAATAAATGCGATATAGAATTTTTGTTTCTGTATCATTTCATCACAAAATGCAGACGAGAAATAAGGAACAGTGTTTACATTTTTGGAATAAAAAAGTTAGGATTTTATTTCCCCCCCCCCCCCACCCCCACCTACCCCGCCCCAAATCAAATTCAAATAATCGTTACTTATCAGATTTTGAATATTGGAACTCCTATTATAATTATACTAAGTTTTGATTCATAAAGATGTCTCTCTTACTAATCATTAGTTGTTTCAACTATTTGAAAGAAATATACAATGCATTATTGCAATAATAAATATGAATTTTACCTTTTGTCAGACAACGAATATTTTGAATGTTGGTGTAGACGATTTTAAAAGCAGCGAAGCGTCTGTTGATGTTGATTTGTGCAGAAGAAACGACTCTGCTGGTTTATAGAGGCCACACTTCATGACGATAAACTTTAGTCTAAAGGTCAAATAATAGAATGGCGGTGTGGCACTTTTGTCAATTGTGGCATAATGTTTACTTAAAAAGCCACGTTGAATTGACGTCAGTCATCTCGGAGAGTTGAGTAAGTTTTTAATCCAGATATTGTTTGAAGTGTGAACAGCTGTTTCTAAGCCTAACTATACAAGGTGCCCAAAACAAGTCTGTTACACGGTCATATGAAAACTGTCAATTAGTAGTGAAATTAATGTTTTGTAATGGTGCACAAACAAGTTAAGATCAGTCACTTTTTCGTTAAGAGTCAGTGATGATTTAACTTATTGGATGTATTAAACTGAGTCGGATACAGTAATATTATATGAAAGATAACTTTATGAGAATGCACATGTATTTTATTATTTTTTGAATAGTGGACTAAAATAAATCAGTTGATACAATAATAATAATAATGGTATTCGCGCATTGCACTTGTCCAAAACCAAGTTCGAAACGTGAACCTGCATACAGGGGTAAACTGTTTATAAATACCAGTTTTGGCCTTTTCCCATGGGCGGCTGCAATTGATAGGATTTACTTTAACAATATCAATATTTCCCCATAATACAAAAAGATGAATCTTTAATTGGTGACAAAAGCTCTAAATAACTAAAGTGAGTTTTACGCATGGTTTTAAAATGCCATAACTTGCGTAGCTTTAACTATTTGAAATCGCTTGTGTCTTAAAGAAACAAATCGTCTAGGAGTCAGACTGAAACTATCGGTTAAATTCCTACTGTAGTTTAAATTCCATATTATTGCTTCATCATGCTGCTTTATGCGTGTGATTTCTGACGTCAACTCTAATGAAAGATTGAAATTACATCAGGCTATGGGAATAAATGTTTCTCGTTCAAATATCATTCTTTTTTGTACGTATTTTTGGAAGAATCTGTTCATTTTGTAAAAGATTATGTAGATAATGTGATGATACATTTAAATAATTTGTAAAGTTTAAACGCATAGGTGAACATAAGGCTGAAAAAATCGTGACTTTCAGACTTCGCTTGCGATTACGTTGAAATATGAGTCGAAATGCTCTGATTAAGATCTTAATCTTTAACTTCTACAGGTATGAATGTTTTTCATATGAAACTTTATGTTTCGAGTAGAACCGCTATGGAGCAAATATTCGTTCAATTCTTAAGTTCCAGAAAATATGACTTCTATAGCAACATTACCTTTTGACAAGTTGTGGAAATATCAGATTTATTACAAATAATTGATATAAGCACTAAAATGTTCATTGATTCCAATTGTGAATGACTGAGTAAGGTCAAAACCACACATGTGTACATGTAACAGTTTAAAGACTTTGACAACCAATTATATTTTTTTTACAAAGCGGCCATAATGGAGGCCTATGTCCAATTGATTGTTCAACATTGTTTGGTCAACATTACTGAGTCACCTCTTGCAATAAATCTCCAGTTGTCAAAAGAAAGACATTCCTTTGTTTAAAATGTTTTTATTTTCCTACAAAATAAGAATAAAGGTGTGGGTATTTTACCTCCATACATGGAATGGTGATACTATAAAAAAAACTGTAATTACCATATAAATCTCTGGAATTGCTGGAATGGAAACCTATTTATGGTTACATACTGTATTGTATGACTGTGTGATTTGCATCTGGTGTTTCACAACAAGAAAATAGTTATTTTGCTCACTTCTGCCTCTTTTATGAGCTATATTTGTAAACCACTGAACAATATTGCCTTATAAATATTTGATCTGCTAAGTTTATCACTGAACAATTTATCCGTCGGGCTTGTTAAAGTAGGAAGAAATCATAAATTGTGACGGATTCATTCCTTAGTCAAAGAGATTTTACAATTGGATTAAAGGATTATTTTGGCTGATAGTATAGTCAATATGCTTAAATTCATCAGAATCTTCGAACTTACAATTGTCAGATCGTAGTTAACTAACGTTTTCGTGCACATTTCTTTACAACCTAATCCAGGTTTCTCTAAGAGTTTTTTTAAAAGCTCAGCCTGTTAAACCAGTTAATAAAGGACAGCCCCGAGAGATCAGCACCAACGTGTGACTCATACAAAATACATGTTTTTATTAGCGTAGTGAGACTGCTCTTTTTATATGATCATTCTTGTCTGGAACACAGAAATCTTTTATGCACGGTGTGAATGTAGCTTTCTTGTAACAATAAATGGAGTCGCAACAGGCATTTACAATGAGATCTATATACATGCAATGGGTTACATGTATCGATGTGGGAAGAGTTGTGTAACAATCTTTAAAGTACATTTCATGAATGACAACTAATATCGTCAACAGGTCGATTTTCAATAGATACGTTTTACAAAAAGAAAAAGAAAATTTGTTACATCAAATTAAAATTAGTTTGGGGAGTCAATACAGTGTTAGCATCATTTCTTAAAGAGGACAACGTAAACTGTTTGTATAGTCTACCAGGAACAAATGCGCATAATTTACTGTACAGACATGAATCGTGAATGGAAACAGTAAGAAAATATATTTTAAAAATAGCTGTGCAGATTATTTCCAATATTGCTGAGCTACATTCACTGGTATTAAGATCTGCTGTTGCATTTGATACATCTACCCATCATACTGCCAGGGCTTATGGGACGAAACATGTGCTGGTGTATCAGCCAAATTCCATTGCAATATAATGTTCCTGTTATAACTGGACCAACGTTACTATATCTGGAAACGAATATGGCCTGGTTTAATACTGAAAGCATACAAAAATACATTATCAAAGTTGAATTTTTGTGATAGTAGTAAGTCACCGCTGGCATTCCCCTTTAAAAATTCCTCTTTTCAGTATTTTGAAAACTGCTTAATAGGCTTACTTTGGATAAGCGAGTTTTGGGTTATTCCCTTGGGCATGTCGCGTGACACCTGTACAAACAAAAGCTATTACACAATATTGTCATTATACCGTATGCGACCTAGCACCCATGACTGTAAGTCTGCATTCACTGTCTAATGGAAAATGTAAAGCATAATAGGTTCGAGTAGCACGAATGTTTTAGGAGGAGAGCTATTTTTATTACGGCGCGTTTTCTTTAAATGTGATTAAGGCTCCTCTTAAAATGGGACTCAGAGTTGCTGCAGACAGCTTTAATGAAGATCATATTTACATGTTTATAAGAAGTTACAAGCACGGTTAAACCGTTCCTCACTCGCCTCAGTGTAAACTAGGGTTGGTGTTTTTTTGGTTTATTTTCTTTTTTTTTTTGGTGTTGTGTTCCTTGCTTTTTGTTTTAAATTGTATCCCAAACCCTTTCTTAACGTAGAATTTGACAGTTATTGGACCATGCTGGATTGAAATTACCGAGGGATGTTCAATATGTCGAGATGCATTTAGCTACTACCGGTGTATTCTTTTTTTTTTTTTCTCGTAGATATTGAAGGTGGATTGCGAAGACAAAATAAGCAAAGACCAATTCTAAACTGAATCAAATGTTGAAGCAGTATATCAGTAAATATATATATCAATCATCAAACACTCGATCATTCGTGTCGTTATTTCCTTCACAAGGATAAACAAGACAATGACACTTATAATGATAAATAATAATTGCAGTGTCATGACTTATACTGTGTACTTTATATAATTCTGGATGATACAAGGTAATTAATATGGACTAAATATCTCACATTATTAATTTGTATGCAAACAAGTCTGGTTGAGGTATCATATATATATACACACACACACAAATAGGTAGGAAGGTAAATAAATGGATAGCCCGCGAATTAATTCCCCATCTCTTGTTTAAAATATCTCGGTTTCTCTACGAAATGTTGGAATAGGAATAAATTTAAAATTCATTTTTCTGAACAAATCAAAACCAATCTGCCACATTTGAAAATCAAACGCGAAACACATGGGGTGAGCCGGTGTTTAATTGCCTTCACTCGTTTTGTATTATGGTGAAATGTTGATATAGTTAAAGTAAAACCTATCAATAGCAGCCATCCATGGGAAAAGGCCAAAACTGGTATTTATAAACAGGTGACCCTGCAAAAAGAGTGTTAAATTTATTTTCTTTACCTATTTCATCTTTTTGAAGTTATTTATCAAGTTTTGTCTGCTTTTCAGAAGTGTAAATTCACTAATTCTTAACAGCAAGTTTAAATTTTACTATCTTCATACTTTGGTTTGTTAACTTCTGTTTTGTAAGCAGATATTTGCTCAGACGATGGACAAATAATAGAAGAACGTACACATATAGAGTTTTGTGTAAAAAAAGGTCACTTTCCTCTTAAATGTACATTTTAAGATACTCAGTTCTCATTTAAAAATACCACACTTACCTAATCTTAACCCCCATGTATATTTTGTTCGAAGCACATTAAGTTTCAAGTGCAATATGAAGTGAATGCAGCAATTCGAAATCTAAATACTTTTTAAAACTATTCCTTGCAAAATTAATCTTAGGTGGTAGAGAGTGAAAATATAGAGGTCAGAATAGTTGAACTTAGAATTCTGATGGCGCTCCCTCTACTTTAAAAGTATATAAAGGTCAAATGGGTCTATGTTGATATAAATGTCGAGTTTTTGTCCATAGTCTGAGCAAACCTTTACTAACAAAATCAAAGTAAATTGACAAGAATTACTGGAGTAAAAATGAAATCTAGGGATAAGTGTCTTTGCACTCACAAAATACAGCTATAACCTGAAGAGTTGATATTTGACAAATTCCATGAAACAAATGTCATCCGATATCTCATTTTATGGCAGTGAATACAAAAGAATTGCATTGTTTGCTCATTTATTTTTCAATTCAAGATTATATGACGGAGTTGCTGAGATGAAAAGTGAATATTTCGAACAATACCTAAAATCAGTCGAAACGAAGTTAAATGTGTGGGCTATAGCCTAGATCAAATATAAATGCTATTAAATATGAAGTCCACTGATGTTTGTAAGCTTAAAATAAGAATATTTCGTAAACCAAAAATGATAATGATTATCAGAACTTAATTATACCTGGTATGTGTTTAATTTATTTCTAGGCTTGTGTAAAATGCTAAAGTGTCACAATTTTCTTTAAAAGTCTCCCACTTTCAAACAACTCTTAATTAAATTCTGTAGGTCCTTTTGATCGTCAGCATGTAGTAATAACTACAAAATTATTTCTGTTTCCCCGAATTTCATTACTCTTTGGCAGATGGATCCCAATTGTGGGAAAAAGAAAGGAAATTCAAATATTGAGTTATCTCTAACACCAAACATCCCACTCGATAAGATATTTTGTCCGGGATGTTACATACGGAAACAGGAAATAAATCTGTCCTCTCAGAGCATCACATATCGAAAAAGTTATATTAGCGACTACATCTCTCTCTCTCTCTCTCTCTCTCTCTCTCTCTCTCTCTCTCTCTCTCTCTCTCTCTTAGTTGTATATATATGATGTTTACATACGCACATGCTCGCCTAAAACATGTGCATACAAAAGATATTCCGCATTTGTTGAATCAACGCTTTCGTGTGGCTCCAAATGACGTGATTATTACTTTTTACCAAGATTTACTGTAGCGTTGTGAACTCTGGGACATACAGGTTACCCAACAACGTTAAAAATGAGATAATTGAATTTGTTTTTGGTCTTAAATTCGATGGAACCATTGCTCAACCTCAAAATAATTGTACAACTTATGTACGAATTTCTCTCAATATTTAAAGACTCGCGTGAAATGTTAAAACGATTGGCAAATTTAAGGTAACACCTTATTATTTTCAGGATGATTGCTATCATTAAAAGCAGATATTCATACATAAACTTCACGTCACAATCATGGACTCTTGTACGATTTATGTAATAAATGGAATCCATTGTAAGTAAGAGAACATTGATTTGGAACATTATAACTATGATGGATATTTCAAATATAATAATTGGCAATAATTGGGTTTTCAATTCCTCGAGTAAACATTCCTTTTCTTAATTTGGATACATAGTGCGAACGCTAATGGTTGTATTGTAATTTTTTCATCCTGTCATTTTTTAAAGATGCATGAAAATCTGATGAATAGCACATTCAGAGTGTATCAATACTTTACATGTTGCTACGAGGAAGATGTTTCTAAGAAAAATCATATTTACTTCCTTTTCCGTTAACGTCTTTACTCGCTCCATACATATATATATATATATATATATATATATATATATATATATATATATATATATATATATATATATTACCGCGTCTTGATAAAAGTCTGTTTCACCTTAAATTTCAAAAAATTCCTAATGTAACTTTAATTCTTGACGAGAGAGAGAGAAAGAGAGAGAGTCCACCCACATTCATTGTACACTTCGGAATGGAGATGACAGATAAGTCAACGATTTATAATCCGAAACCTCTCGTAGGTGTAGTATAAAGTGAATTGGTATCTTACACAATTGGTAGTCCTTTCTTCCTTTTCAAACGTTCTTTGAACTTTATAGAGAACATGACAATTTATGATAAAGATCATGTCCTTGTGTCTCTAAAGAACGTGTTTCACAATACAAATTACCCGCCCAATGTTTAGCCATTTGATGAACATCACACAATAAATCTATTTTCTTTCCCAATACATGTTCGAACATTTCCCGCCTGAATAGGCGACCAAAGAAGAAAAATTGTGATACAATTTAAATCAGTCACAAAGTTTGTATAAAACCTCCATGTTTTGAAGCACGTATTACCTACTGGAAGACCTTTGACATAGTATTTACGCGCTATCTACATAAACAAGGTCGATACAAAGATGTAATAAATAAAAAAAAAAAACACTCCCTTTGGATAAATTTGCGACTTAGTAATGATTCTAAATGTGTTTGGACAAGACACGAGCGAGTTTTGGTAAATATATTCGGATGACCACTAATATTTAGAATCGAAGAGCTGATTCGCAATATGTTCTTAACTAGTTGCCTATTTCGCTAGTTTTCCTGGTTATGTCTCAGTGAAGGCAATTAAACAGCGGCTCACTCCATGTTTTTCGCGTTTGATTTTAAAGTGTGGCAGAATGGTTTTGATTTGTTCAGAAAATTGAATTTTTATATTTATTCCTATTCCAACATTTCGCAGAAACCGAGATATTTTAAACAAGAGATGGGGAATTCATTCGCGGGTTTAGTAAGAGAGACATCTTTATGAGTCAGGACTTAGTATAATTATGATAGGAGGCTCAATATTCAAAATCTGATAAGTTACGATTATTTGAATTTGATTTGGGGCGGGGTAGGTGGGGAGAGAAATAAAATCCCAACTTATTTATTCCAAAAATATAAACACTTCCTTATTTCTCGCCTGCATTTTGTGATGAAATGATACAGAAAAAAAATTCTCTATCGCAGTTAGTTTGGGGGATTTTATACCAATATTTAATTTTTTTTTTCTTCAAATTTTTTTTATACTTAAATTGTGAGCTGTGGGCTAATACGAAGGAATATATCTTCATTACGTGTTGTTTTTACAAATGATAAGTATATATCTGCACATGTGCACAGTTTTAGCACATTATGCTTGTCACTATATTCTTAAATGTACGATTAGATCTTTCCTTTTTTTAAGGTTATTGTATCATGGAGAGATCAGTAATGTTCCTACAATCTCTGTTGATGCTGGTTGTGGCCATCCAAGTAATCTCTTCCTGCGATTATGGTACACCGCTCACAATGGAGGAGGCCATCTGTAGCAAGCTAACAGGTTGGTAACGGTGGTAGTAAATTCGTAGGATTCTTGCTTTCACGCTAAAAACAAGAGCAAAAAGAGTTTGAATAATTTTGATGAGGATGATGGTGGTTGTGGCGATAGTAGTGGTAAAGAATGAAATAACGATACTACTTTTGATACTGTTTCTACAACTGCTTCTGCTACTAATACTACCACCAGCTCTTACAAGTGAATACACCACTGGAATATGCTGACCATCATCGCAACTACTTTTCATCACGGGGGGAGACCCATGAAAGCGAACGATTTTTTCGTATTGTTTACGGAACGGGAAATAAATGATTGTATCGATGTTTTGGAAATAGGCGAGGAGTATTATATTTCTGGTAAGATAATAACTTCGAAAAGCCAAACATGAGCTACCCCAGTAATCTATATGACTAGTAGGATCTGCGTAATCCTGTTGTAATGCAGTTTCTTGTCTGCGATCTCGGAAACCTCGAAACGACTACAAACACGCACACACATACACACATCATATATATATAATCATATATATATATATATATATATATATATATATATATATGTGTGTGTGTGTGTGTGTGTGTGTGTGTGTGTGTGTGTGTGTGTGTTTCAATCGTTTTCCAGTTCTTGACTCGGACTGTTATATTTCCTACAGAGACGGTAGACACTAATAGCGGTATACAGATGTCGGCCACATCGAACATTGCCGAATCTCATCCACTTCTCAGCGAAATTTTTCCACTTGCTTGTCAAACATTTGGTCGTTTCCTTTGGATTTCGGGTTCAGGACCCTTCGTTCATTATTCAAGCATGGTAAAAAAGGTCCTGTTCAGATAAACAATATAATTTTCACCTACTTTTAAATATACACTAGTGCAATACCATCTTTCCGGTGAATCATTTTTTCCAACTATTGATCATCGAACAGTTTGCTATGTATCGTCGGTACATGCTGCCTTTTTTTTCTTTCTTATTTTCCCCTCAAATGCAGTCTTTGTCTTTCGTTTCATTACAATCCAGTAGGATTGTTATAACCTGAATAGATACAATCTGAATTCTTGTGTAAAATATACTGACTTTAAAACGACAATCGATTATGAATAATTAAGTAAACTCAAAGTTTACCAGGAAATAAACCGAATAATAGGAATCCAATCATTGAATAATTTGGCAATAATAATGAAACCCTAACACTAATGCCTTTCATTCATTTTTCTGGCGGAGATGGTAAATATTTATGCAAGGTTTGTTGAATAATAATGGAGTAATTTTTACTAACAGTATATATTTTGAAATTCTAATACGAAAAAGCAGGAAAAACATTAATAACATTTTCTAGACGTAACAAGATATATTGAGGCCTTTCCTGCTTGTTCTTGCAGTCGTAATTTGTATGCTTCTAAATTCCACGCGCTTATATATACATGTGTCAGATTATCTCTTATTTACTTTATATATTTGATAAATTAATGTTACAATTAATAAGTAAGGCACGTACCATTGCTATTTTCTTCACAAAACCAACAACTGATCATATTTGCTAGGTATCTCATGGTGGTATCAAGTCTTAGAGTAAAAGTACGTGAAATTTGTGAATAAGGGACACTCAAGAGACTACAGAAAATAACCCTATCCTGATATTCGGGAGAACAAAATTGTTGGGAATTACCTTTTTTTTATTGACCAGTTATCGTTTAGTAGAGGTTCCTGCTAAACGACCTGGGACTACATTCATCATTACTTAAATGTAAACGGAAGCAAAAAAAGAAACGTTGTTTTAAAGCTGGTCGGCGTAGAACAGGAAGAAGAATTCCAGTTATCTCCCTTTCTCCATTTCCGGCACGCCAATTTGAAAACTCGGCCGTTAATTTAGATAACCTAATTCAAATTCCTCTTAAATCGTCAACCTTTGTGTCAACTATCCAACAGATACCACTACGCATCGCATTATTCAATGCCCAATCATTAGGACCACCGGAAAAGCGCACAGAAATAGTTAATTTTATCAACGATCATAATATCGACGTCTTTTTCCTGACATAAACATGGCTAAAAACATCAGGCGATGAGCCCAAAGGCGCGGATCTAACACCCACCGGTTACTCCATCAAGTCGTTCCCCCGCCACTCCCGCGGAGGTGGAATTGCTGTCATCGCAAAGAACTCCATGATCAACCGTCTTAATCACACTAGAACCTTCAATTTCAACCACACATCGTTTGAACTAGTCCAAACCACACTCGCCCTGGAACAAAGGTCAGTCCATTTTTTCTGCCTCTATCGCCCTCCACTTAGTAGAAAAAACAAGCTGACTGAATCTCTCTTTTTGGAGTAGTTTCCGAATCTCCTAGAGTATGGAAATTCGATAGGTGGCAACCTGATTATTCTTGGAGATTTCAACTTTCACTTTGACTGTCCTGGAAACCCATACACATCAAAACTGCTAGATTCCATTCACGTTTTCAACCTCAAACAGTCAGTTAGCCAACCCACCCATAAACATGGTCACATTTTAGACTGGATTCTTTATAGACCTGATGATAATATTCTACAGTCCTCCCTGGTGTCCCACGAACTTGCATCAGATCACCTCTGCATTATATGCCATCTAGACGTATCAGTCCCTAACCCTCCACCTTTATTAGTTACTAAGAGAAACCTCCGTATGATAAATAGAACTCAACTAATGCATGACATCCAAGCAATCCTAACAACTTTGCTACCTCCTACAGCAGAACAACTTGATAACTGCCTGCGTTCAATGCTTGACAAACATGCCCCAGCAACCAAGTGCCGAGTATCAATTAAAAAGTGTTCTCCGTGGTATAGCAGTGTTAGGGACCAGCTTCGCACTGCTTAAAGAGACCGCCGTAAGGCTGAGAGGTTTTGGGTTTCCACCTGACTCACTATTCATAAGTAAATCTATGAAGCCACTAAGAAGACTGTCACAAACATAGTCCATGCAGCGAAATCAGCCCACTACAGTACTAAGATCACTGAAAGATCCAGCTGCAAAGAGCTCTTCGAGATTACTAACCAGCTAATGTCAAGGAACAAATGTACACCACTTCCAACTACCTTCTGTCCAGTCGACCTTCCGGACCAGTTTGCAAATTTCTTCCGTGACAAAGTACAAACCATTAGAGATAAGCTTGACAACATAATTTCAATTGAGTCGTCGTCACCATACAGTTGCGATACAGAATTTCAGCGGCAACCGTTAGCAGCATTTCAACCGGTCTCTATGGATTTAGTGCATACAATCATGATGAAGAGTGCCCCAAAGTCATGTGAACTTTATCCGATTCAGACATCACTGCTGGTTGAGTGCTTAGATCCAATATTGCCTTCACTAACTGATGTTATTAATACTTCTCTCTCATCCAGGGAATTCCCATCATTTTTCAAAACTGCCATTGTAAAGCCTCTGCTGAAGAAACCAACACTTGACCATAATGATTACAAGAACTACCGCCCTGTTTCTAACCTCCCATTCATGTCAAAAATCTTAGAAAAAGTTGTTCTATCCCAACTTGTATCTCATCTGAATTCAAACCGTCTTTTTAGCGATGTACAGTCTGCATATCGCCCTCGCCACAGTACTAAAACTACCCTTCTGAAAGTAGTTAACGACCTTCTCTTTGCTTTGGATAGTGGAAAGATTACAGTCCTCACCCTCCTTGACTTGTCTGCAGCATTTGGTACAATAGACCATGATATATTACTTCACCGTCTCCATCATGTATATGGCATTCAGGATACAACCTTACTATGGTTCATGTCCTACTTGGTCAACAGGACACAAATTGTGTCCGCAAATGGAAAACACTCCAGCCCAGTTGATATATGTTTTGGCGTTCCACAGGGTTCTGTTCTTTAACCGGTTCTCTTCATTCTATACACTCAGCCGCTCTCAAGTGTCATAGATCGTCATCCAGTGTCTCACCAATTGTACGCTGATGACACCCAAATATACAAAACTAGCCACCCAACTGAAGTTGACGTTACCATCCAAAGTGTAGAGAGGTGTATTTCCGATGTGAAATCATGGATGACATGTAACAAGCTGCAGATGAATGATGATAAAACTGAAGCCATTCTGATTACAACACAAAGACTTTCTCATTCACATCCTTTACCTTAAACAATAAATATCAGCAACACCAACATTAAATTCACAAAGTCAGTACGAAACCTAGGTGTTACTCTAGACAGTACACTCTCATTGCACCAACATGTCATGAATATATGCAAGGCTGCATACCTTGAGCTGAGACGGATCATCTCCATTCGCAATTATCTTTCAGTTGATGCCACTAAAACACTTGTGTGTTCCTTAGTACTTTCAAGACTCTACTATTGTAGCTCAATTCTATCTGGTTCATCTCAGTATCTACTCCAGAAACTTCAAAAAGTTCAAAACACAGCTGCTCGGATCATTCTTGGAGTACCACGAACAGAGCACACCTCTCCCCTGCTCTGTACCATACACTGGCTACCCATTTGATCCAGAATCAAACACAAAATGTGTTCTCTGTGCTACGTTTCACTGGCTGGCACCAGTCCAACATACCTATCTCACCTCACCCATGTGTACACACCAGCAAGATACTTACGCTAATCTTCCGACACCCGTATTCTCATTATTCCCAATACAAAAATGAAGTCATACGGACAAAGTTCTTTTGCATACCAGAGCCCAGCAACGTGGAACGAATTGCCGACTGAACTTAGACACAAAGACTCAGTGATCTCATTCAAGAGCGCTCTTAAAACGCACCTATTTTCGACTGCAAGAAGAGATCTAAAGACTTAATGTTTTCTTACCTTAACTATTTTCAGCATGTTTTTGTTTTCTAATTTCATGGTGTTTGTTTTTCTTTCTTTTCGTAATCATATCATTATATGTTCTTTTTAGGTGTTATATAATGTTGTCAAGCTCTTAGAGCTTCTAAAGATTAGGCACTATACAAAGTAATCATTATTATTATTATTATTATTATTATTATTATTATTATTATCCTCTAACATTGTGACTATCTGTCGTTGATACATTTTCCCCTTTCTATATTTCATATATGCAGTCTTTAGTGTCATTACATTCCAGTGGAATTGTTATAACGAAAATCGATTATAAATAAATCAGTAAACTAATAGTTACTTTAGTAAAAAGACAGAGAAGAAAACTTTGTGATATAGTGGAAAGCACTAAACAAGTTGTTTTGATCTAATCCATCGTTGGGTGAAAAAGTTGTTTGAAGAATAATGGTATATATATATCTATATATATATATATATATATATATATATATATATATATATAATATAATATATATATATATACATATATATATATATACGTACACACACAGACATGTTACTGACGCATATGAATTGATTCCAAACAAGAAATGACTGATAAATAATATTCTACTATTAAAGTCGTCTTAAAATGTGGAGAAAGACCTTGTTCTTATATTACGCATGCAGGGCGCCAATAAAACGTGTACTTATACTCCCAAAAGAAAACAAACGAGCCAAAGAAGTTAATGACAACTAGATTGACAGAGAAATATGTAGATAGAACAACAGATCGATAGATCGATAAATTGATTGATTGCTGGATAGATAGATAGATAGATCGGTACCACCAGCAGCTGATGGACCTGCGATCCAGCAGGGGAAGGGGTTGGAGTGTTTCTCAAACGAGATTCGATCCAGTGCCTCAACGGTATATTTTATATTGGGACCATGGTTTGACAGGTACTTTTCTTTACTGCATGTAATTTAGAATTTTCCCTTACATCGCAGTGAATAAATGTTTGCATTAAAAAAGGAGAAGCTTCTTAGACAGACGTATTCTTATAATACTTTCTCGAAGCATTTTCACTGTATGGTCAATTCTCAGTCTTGGCATTTCTGGAGCGGCTGCGTCAGGCACGGTCGTCTAGAATAACTGCAAGTAGTGTCTCGGGTTGTACTGCATTGAAAAGGTGAATATAATGAAGACATTCCGATATCGGATACTGAGGGTGTTCAGTTTACATGTTGTAGATACAAAGAAGTGGGTGACGATAAAGTTACATTAAATATACCCAGCTCCTTTCCTGTCATGATTTACGCCCTATGATAGGGAAAACAATAATGAAGAATAATCTTGCTCTCCAGGTAAGAATGAAGATTAACCTTATTACCTCACTGCAAGATTTACCTATGATGAATGAGGAGACTAAAGGAAACAATCGGAAGTAGTTAGGTTCCTATTACCGCGGCATTGAAAATTTCCGAGAACCGCTGAATCTATTTATTGACCTCTCTCCCTCCGTTGCTCTCTCTCTCTCTCTCTCTCTCTCTCTCTCTCTCTCTCTCTCTCTCTCTCTCTCTCTCCACCCTCTCTCTCTCTCTATCCCTCCACCCTCTCTCTCTCCCTGTTTCACAAACACACAGACAGACATACACACTTGAGTTTCCTATAGAATGATTTAGATTTAAATCATAATTTTATCTGTTCCCCCTTTAAGATACCTCTCAAACATTTGCCGTATTCAAATAGATTATATGAAACAGATAGCTATGTGAGTTTAGTTTCTGAACCTTGCATAAGTTTACATGTGTTACGAGAACAATTTCTATCCTATGTTTGCTGTTTTCATAAAAAGAGAACCGATAACTGTTAAAAATCTTTAGCGTATCGAGAAACAATGTAACGGTACATGACCTTTTTAGCGTGATTCCAAAATTAGTTAGTTTGCTTCAATGTTAGCCCTAAAACAGGAGTCTACGAAAACAATTCAGTGCTGCCCTTGCTTCAAAATGTAGCAATTTTGTTAGCGCCACACTTTGCTTTTAAAATTTACAAGTGCACTAAATATAGCGCCTAGGTAACGTTTTGACGCCGCATACGATGTTAAAACTACGCTGAATATAGCGCCTAGATACAATTTTCAAAGTCACGTACCAGGTAACAAAGTACACAGCCCTTGGTTGACAGAATATAGGGTATGCGTTGTAACATATTTAAAAATATTACATGCCCTGTTGACTGATTGAATTTTAGGCTTAAATTCAGTACATTTGAAATATTACTGTGTTCATTAGACAATAAATATAGATTTAACACCGTTTGTTTCCAAAATTGATGAATGAAAAAAATATGGCAATGAATATTTCTAACATAGGATTTATCCTGTTTTGTGTGTCTTGTTTCAAATATTCATGAACTCTCTCTCTCTCTCTCTCTCTCTCTCTCTCTCTCTCTCTCTCTCTCTCTCTCTCTCTCTCTTCTGATAAACCTATGACATCCTATTCGTTTCTGTTAGAAAGCAGACGACCTCTCCTTTCTCTCCAAACACAAGCAACACCGTTAAAAATCAGACAGACTCACCACACATGATAAACCTATGACGTCATACCACATTTCTGTTCAAGAGTAGATCGTCACATATTGCTACACTGTTACAAACCATACCCCTAGTTCGCAGATACTTATCAATGAAGCATATGGAACGTTTCTAACTTAGGATTTACCCTTGTCTTTAGAAACTCATACAAATAGGGTACTCTAATGTTAATTTCTCGTTGTCCTATAATACCGCAAAAATGGTGTCCTACTTATTTCTTATTATATTCCATAATATTAATAATATTAATAATAATAATTTTTTATGGTAAGGCTGTATATTAAATGAACAGAATATTGGATAGTAGATAACTGGACTTTAACTATCTCTCTTTCTCTCTTTGTTTCACATACACACATACAAACACACAGAGACAAACATACACACCCCCTCTTCTTTTAAGGGTTGTTAGTTTTATTTAGAAGGGCTTTATATGGTCTGTAGCCTGTTGAGTAAGGTTTACTCTATAGGGTTGTAGTGGAGATACTGAAGGAGGTAGAGTAGGTATATTATAAATGGAGGTAAGTAAGGGGTCTTATAGAAGGGGCTAGATGTTTTGTACTTAATTTATAAGTGGGATAATAAAGCGGTATTTGGGGTTAGTGATGTTAGTTTTATTTAAAAGGGATAGATATCTGGGTAGTGGATAGTAGGTCACTGGTTGTTGGATAGTAGTTCCTTGTTTGTTGGATAGTAGCTTGTTGGTTGGTGGATAGTAGATCCCTGGTTGTTTGATAGTAGATAACTGGTTGTTGAATTAGATCATTGGTTGTTGAATAGTAGATATCTTGTTGTTCGATAGTAGATAACTGGGTTTTGATAGTAAAGAACTAAGAGTGTGTGTGTATATTTCATCCCGTCCTTTAACATCCTACTCCCCCTCTCGTGTGGTAGTATGTTTGCATGTATGTAAGTATACCACATGTATCAACATTCCTACCCTTTTCGTTAGATAGTGGGGGTGTGTGTTTGGATTTTAATCAAAAAGCAGTTGCTGGATAGTAGACGTGTGTGTTTGGATTGTAATAAAAAAGCGGCTGTTGGATAGTACGGGTGTGTGTTAGATTGTAATAAAAAAGCGGTTGCTGGATAGTAGGGGTGCCTGGGTGCTGGATAATAGATAACTTGTTTGCGGATAGTATATAACAGGGTGCTGGATATTAGACAACTAGATGGTGGATAGTAGATAACTGTTTGATGGAGATACTCTAGGTAGTTTTGTTTTAAAACATAGGAGGGTAAAGTAGGCATATTATAATGGGAAGTTACTAAGGGACCTTATAGGAGGCGCCAGATGTTATTTTACTTCATATATAAGAGGGATCAGAGAGTGGTATGAGGGGTTAGTGACATTAATTTTTTTTAGAAGGGATAGATAACTGATTGGTGGATAGTATTTAGCTGTGAGCTGGATGGTGGACAACTAGGTGGTGGATAGTAGATAATTGGTTAGTGGAAAGTATATAACCGGGTGCTGGATATTAGACAACTGTGGATGGTATATAATTAAGTATTGATATGTAAGGAATATGAGGATGGTAGTTTTGTTGTTTTTAAAAAGGAGAGTAGGTAGGGCTCGGGATATTATAGAATGGGGTAGAGATTTCAACTTGATATAGAGCTTAGGGTTAGTGTTAGGGTTGTTAGTGTTATTTAGACGGAATTTACATTCTATTGTATACCCCTTGTTTTACATCCTAGTCTGTTCTTGTTATAGACAACAACTAAAAAAGAAGCTACACATGATAAACCTGAAGACGTTGCAGCTTATGTCATCCATAAAGAAGACCGTCATCGTTTAGGACCGCAAGTTAAGATACACAACTTCAATATATGACTGTCTCATTTTAATATCCCGTTTGTCCCTATAAACTTTCGACCTGTAATTTTCCCATGTTAACTTCCCGTTTGTCCCTATAAACTTTCGACCCTTTTCAACACAGACCTCCTCTACAGCATTTCATTTAGAGGGTAAACAAAACTCGCATTTCTCTTCCAAACACACGCAACACTGTTACAAGACAGACAAACTCACCTGACGTCATACGACCTTTCTGTTCGAGTCCAGACCGTCAACTCATGCTACACTGTTACAAAACATACCTTCAAGACGGCACCTATGTTAAATTCCCGTAGAGCCCCGTACATTTAGACACCTAAAGTACAATATTCTGTTACTTGTCTCTAACTCAAACGATATCTCATTTAGATGCGTTGCATTTGAATGATTGCTACCTAAATATCGGTTTTGAGAGGTTTTCCTTTTACTGAGGGTTTCGCAAATGTGAAATTTTTCAAATCTGTAGGCATTGTTGATGCCTGGCTTATAAACCCCGGGTATTTAATTAAGCAAAAACAAACAAAGCACATTATATTAATCATTTATGCAAATGAATAACATCAATCTGAATTAGGTAATAATCAAATAAACAATCTTTTTTCAACGCCTTATCTACCAATGATTAGTTATTAATAATTTACCTTAAAACGTAGTTTTTTTGTAGTGCTAAGACTTCAAATTAGCCTATTGTCGGTCCTAATCTGTGCTGGCGCGCGTTTCAACTATTGTAACCTCACGCGCCCTTGGGATATTTTCTCACGGATAGGTTTACTACAGTATTTGCTAATCGCAAATAATATGGCGTGTGTCAGGAATTTATCAGCTAAAATACATTTCCAAGTTTAAAGTGAGTTTCGGTTTCATGTTCTTTCTTTTATTATATAAATGAAATTTGATATCGAAATTTTGTTCGGTTCTCAAGGTTGAAGAGTTTTGGGGTTACGTAAAAAAAAATCTTTTTAAAAAATACGATGATATTAAGGAAGGAAATATTCGGGTCCCTAAGATAATTTCGATCTAGCGGCGATTCCGGTATTCTAAGTGTCCGGTTTCAAGGCGTTTCTCTATATGTATGTATGTATGTATGTATGTATGTATGTATGTATGTATGTATGTATGTATGTATGTATGTATGTATGTATGTATGTATGTATGTATGTTTCCACGTGACTACTTGGAAAACATACTCAAAAGGAAGTCTACCAACATTATTCAAAATCTCACTTGAGCAATGAAAAATGTCATAACTGCATGAAATCGAATGTGTTCTTGATGCAGGGAAAGATAGCCTCTGTATCAGTTCGGTTGGAAGACGTCAGCGGTTCTCGGAAGAGCTCAATGCCGCGGTAATAGGAACCTAACTATTTCCGATTGTTTCCTTTAGTCTCCTCATTCTTCACAGGTAAATCTTGCAGTGAGGTGATAAGGTTATTCTTCATTCTTACCTATAAAGGAAGATTATTCTTCATATTTTTTACTATCATAGGGCGTAAACTTTGACAGGAAAGGAGCTGGGTATATTTAATAATCTTATGTGAAAGTTAACTTTATGAGAGGGCAACATGCACATGTATTTTATTATTTTTTGAATAGTGGACTAAAATAAATCAGTTGATACAATAATAATAATAATAATAATAATAATAATAATAATGATAATAATAATGGTATTCGCGCATTGCACTTGTCCAAAAACCAGGTTCGAAACGTGAACCTGCATACAGGGGTCACCTGTTTATAAATACCAGCTGTGGACTCTTCCCATGGGCGGCTGCTATTGATAGGTTGTACTTTAACTATATCAACATTTCCCCATAATACAAAAAGATGAATCTTTAATTGGTGACAAAAGCTCTAAATAACGAAAGTGAGTTTTACGCATGGTTTTAACGTGCCATAACTAGCATAGTTTTAACTATTTGAAATAGCTTGTATCTTAAAGAAACAAATCGTCTAGGAGTCAGACTGAAACTATCGGGTACATTCCTACTGTAGTTTAAATTAAAAATTGTTACTTGATCATGCTGCTTTATGTGACTCGTGCTATTTCTGACGTCAACTCTAATGAAAGATTGAAATTACATCAGGCTATGTGAATAAATGTTTCTCGTTCAAATATCTTTCTTTTTTTGAATGTATTTTTGGAAGAATCTGTTAATTTTGTAAACGATTATGTAGATAATGTGATGATACATTTAAATAATTTGTAAAGTTTAAAACGTATGTGGGAACGTAAGGTTTAAATTCTACTTTGTCTTAAAAATTAAACATTTGTGACTTTCAGATGTCGAAATACGTTTAAATATAAGTTGCTATGCTCTGATTAAGATCTTAGTCTTTAACTTCTACAGGTATGAATGTTTTTCATATGAAACTTTACTTTAAAAATAAATTACATATCGCATTTATTTTCGGGTATTTTATACAAATATTTTTTTTTTCTTTTTCTTTTATTTTTTTGTACTTGTGTGGGCTAATACGAAGGAATATAGCTGCATTACATGTTATTTATACAAAGATAGGTATATATCTGTAAATGTACATAGCTTTAGCACATAATGCTTGTCTCTAAGAGTTTTTTTTTTAAAGTTCAGTCTTTTAAACCAATTAATAAAGGACAGCTCCGTGAAATCATAACTAATGTGTGACTCACATGAAATATATGTCTTTATTAGTGTAGTGCGGATGATACTTTTCTATCCCATGTCTTTTCTTATAATGCAAAGAAGAGAGTTAAATTTATTTTCTTTACCTATTTCATCTTTTTGAAGTTATTTATCAAGTTTTGTCTGGTTTTCAGAAGTGTAAATTCACCAATCCTTAACAGCAAGATTTAATTTAATTATCTTCATACTTTGGTTTGTTAACTTCTGTTTTGTAAGCAGATGTTTGCTCAGACGATGGAGAAATAATAGAAGAACGTACACATATAGAGTTTTGTGTAAACAAAAGGCCACTTTCCACTTAGATGTACATTTTAAGATACTCAATTCTCATTTATCAATACCACACTTACCTAATCTTGACCCCCATGTATATTTTGTTCGAAGCACATTACGTGTTTGAAAGTTTCAAGTGCAATATGAAGTGAATATAGCAATTCAAAATCTCAAATTTTTTAAACTTTAATAACTTATTTCTTGCAAAATTAATCTTAGGTGGTAGAGAGTGAAAATATAGAGGTCAGAATAGTTGAACTTAGAATTCTGATGGCGCTCATTCTACTTTAAAAGTATATAAAGGTCAAATGGGTCTATGTTGATATAAATGTCGAGTTTTTGTCCATAGTCTGAGCAAACCTTTACTAACAAAATCAAAGTAAATTGACAAGAATTACTGGAGTAAAAATGAAATCTAGGGATAAGTGTCTTTGCACTCATAAAATACAGCTATAATCTGAAGAGTTGATATTTGATGAACGATGGAATTTTTATTATTAAAAATAGTTTTCATATCATAATTTGAATTCCAAGCCGTAATTATCATGGGTCTAGGTTTTAAGACTCTCTTTTAATTGAATTCTTGTTGACTCATCATTTTCCGGCAGTATAAAAGTCTTATATCCTATGTCGTAACTGCGAAAACCACTACATTCCCATTAACGCCGCTCTGACATCTTTGTTTGGTATTACTGTTTAGAGAGAATTGTTCGTAGGAGGACGTAATCTACCTACTTTATAAGTAACATCAGCTGTAAGTTCACTTATCAGTTAAAGCATTCGCACGACTTTTATTTCACTGTTGTTAGCATCCAGACGAGGTTATTACGCCCAAGTACGACAATGTTAAGGCATGTGGTGTTATCCTTGTCCGTTCGTCCTTAGGCCCGTCCTTCTGCTTGTCCGTCCGTTCAACAGATTCCGCGTTTAGGTCCCTTTCACATTTCAGACACTGGTGGAGGATCCGTGTTTCAAGACCTCATTTCTTTTTCTTATAGCATTGCTTGGTAAGTGCGTGTGGTCATCAGTGGTAGGGATCTACCTTATATGTAGACAATGTGGAAGTTTTTTTCTTCGGCTTTTGTATTCCCTGGAACGGAGGGATCTTGAGTGTACACAGCTCTAGTATTTACTTTGTTGTTGTTGTTGTTGTTGTTGTAGTATCCATACAATGATAGGATTAAACTATAGATTCATTTGACAAATTCCATGAAACAAATGTCATCCGATATCTCATATTATGGCAGTGAATACAAAAGAATTGTATTGTTTGCTCATTTATTTTTAAATTCAAGATTATATGAAGGAGTAGGTGAGATGAAAAGTGAATAGTTCGAACAATACGGAAAATCAGTCGAAACGAAGGTAAGTGCGTGGGCTATAGCCTAGATCAAATATAAACGCTATTAAATATGAAGTCCACTGATGTTTGTAAGCTTAATATAAGAATATTTCGTAAACCAAAACTGATATTGATTATCAGAACTTAATTATACCTGGTATGTGTTTAATTTATTTCTGGGCTTGTGTCAAATGCTAAAGTGTCACAATTTTCTTTAAAAGTCTCACACTTTCAAACAATTCTTAATTAAATTCTGTAGGTCCTTTTGATCGTCAGTATGTAGTAATAACAACAAAATTATTTCTGTTACCCCGAATTTCATTACTCTTCGGCACATGGATCCCAATTGTTGGAAAAAGGAAGGAAATTCAATTATTGAGTTATCCCTAACACCAAACGTCCCACTCGATAAGATATTTTCTCCTGGATGCTACATACGGAAACAGGAAATAAATCTTTCCTCTCAAAGCATCACATATCGAAAACGTTAACTGGTGTGTACCTTTTAAGCGTTTCAATATGCGCACTCTCTGTACACTGTGATAATAGAAATTATACAAGAACAAAATCTGAAATTTAAAGTTTATATTAACGCATACATCTCTCTCTCTCTCTCTCTCTCTCTCTTAGTTGTATATGATGTTTACATACGCACATGCTCGCCTAAAACATGTGCATACAAAAGATATTCCGCATTTGTTGAATCAACGCTTACAGGTAGCTCCAAATGACGAGATTATTACTTTTTACCAAGATTTACTGTAGCGTTATGAACCCTGAGACATACAGATTACCCACAACGTTAAAAATGAGATTTTTGAATTTGTTTTTGGTCTTAAATTCGATGGAACCATTGCTCAACCTCAAAATAATTGTACAACCTATGTACGAATTTCTCTCGATATTTAAAGACTCGCGTGAAATGTTAAAACGATTGGCAAATTTAAGGTAACACCTTATTATTTTCAGGCTGAATGCTATCATTAAAAGCAGATATTCATACATAAACGTCACGTCACAATCATGGAATCTTGTACGATTTATGTAATAAATGGGATCCATTGTAAGTAAGAGAACATTGATTTGGAACATTATAACTATGATGGATATTTCATATATAATAATTCCTCGAGTAAACATTCCTTTTCTTAATTTGGATACATAGTGCGAACGCGAATGGTTGTATTGTAATTTTTTCATCCTGTCTTTTTTAAAAGATGCATGAAAATCGGATGAATAGCACATTCACAGTGTATCAATACTTAACATGTTGCTACGAGGAAGATGTTTCTAAGAATAATCATATTTACTTCCTTTTCCGTTAACTTCTTTACTCACTCCATATATTTGATCTCACTATATATATATATATATATATATATATATATATATATATATAGATAGATATATATCTATATATATATATATATATATATATATATATATATATATATATATATATATATATATATATATATATATATATATATATTCATTAATGTGGATTTTGTTAATCCCAATTAATGTTTGCTATACTATAGATAGATAGATCCGCGTCTTGATAAAAGTCTGTTTCACCTTAAATTAAAAAAATTCCTAATGTAACTTTAATTCTTTACGAGAGAGAGAGAGAGAGTCCACCCACGTTCATTGTACACTTCGGAATGGAGGTAACAGATAAGTCAACGATTTTTAACCCGAAACCTCTCGTAGGTGTAGTATAAAGTAAATTGGTATCTAACACAATTGATAGTCCTTACTTATTTTTCAAAAGTACTTTGAACTTTCTAGGGAACATGAACATTTATAATAAAGATCACGTCCATGTGTCTCTAAAAAACGTGTTTCACAATATAAATTACCCGCCCAATGTTTAGCCATTTGATGAACATCACACACTAAATCTATTTTCTTTCCGACTTCCTGTTCGAACATTTCCCGCCTGAATAGGCCATCATAGATGAAAATTTTGATACAATTTAAATCAGTCATAAAGTTTGTATAAAACCTCCTTGTTTTAAAGCACGTATTACCTACTGGAAGACCTTTGACTTAGTATTTACGCGCTATCTACATAAACAAGGTCGATACAAAGATGTAATAAATAAAAATAAAAAACACTCCCTTTGGATAAATTTGCGACTTAGTAATGATAATAAATGTGTTTGGACAAGACACGAGCGAGCTTTGATAAATATACTCGGATGACCACTAATATTTAGAATCGAAGAGCTGATCCGCAATATGTTCTAAACTAGTTGTATATTTCGGTAGTTTTCCTGGTTATGTCGCAGTGAAGGCAAATAAACACCAGCTCACTCCATGGTTTTCGCGTTTGATTTTAAAGTGTGGCAGAATGGTTTTGATTTGTTCAGAAAATTGAATTTTTATATTTATTCCTATTCCAACATTTCGCAGAAACCGAGATATTTTCAACAAGAGATGGGGTATTTATTCGCGGGCTATCCATCTATCTACCTACCTACGTATTTATATATATATATATATATATATATATATATATATATATATATATATATATATTAAACCTCAGCCAGATTTGTTTGCATGCGAATTGATGATGTGAGATATTTAGTCCAAATTAATACCTTGTATCATTTAGAATTATATAAAGTACACAGTATAAGTCATGACACTGCAATTATTATTGATCATTATAAGTGTCATTGTCTTGTTTATCCTTGTCAACAAAATAACGACACGACTGATCGATTGTTTGATGATTGATTTATCGATTTACTGATATACTGCTTCAACATTTGATTCAGTTTAGAATTGGTCTTTGCCTATTTTGTCTTCGCAATCCACCTTCAATATCTACGAGAAAAAAGAATGCACCGTTAGTATCTATATGCATCTCGACATATTGGACATCCCTCGGTAATTTCAATCCAGCATGGTCCAATAAATGTCAAATGCTACGTTAAGAAAGGGTTGGGGATACAATTTAAAACAAAAAGCAAAGAACACAACACACAAAAAAAAACCTAGTTTACACAGAGGCGAATGAAGAATGATTCAACCGTGGTTGAAACTTCTTATAAACATGTAAATATGATCTTCATTCAAGCTCTCTGCAGCAACTCTGAGTCCCATTTTAAGAGGAGCCTCAATCACATTTAAAGAAAACGCGCCGTAATAAAAATAGCTCTCCTCCTAAAACATTCGTGTTACTCGAAACGATTATACTTTACATTTTCCATTAGACAGTGAATGCAGACTTACAGTCATGGGCGCTAGTTCCCATACGTTATAATGACAATATTGTGTAATGGCTTTTGTTTGTACAGGTGTCACGCGACATGCCCAAGGGAATAACCCAAAACTCGCTTATCCAAAGTAAGCCTATTAAGCAGTTATCAAAATACTGAAAAGAGCCATTTTTAAAGGGAAATGCCAGCAGTGCTTCTCTACTATCACGAAAATTCAACTTTGATGATATTTTTGTATGCTTTCAGTATTAAACCAGGCCATATTCGTTCCAGATATAGTAACGTTGGTCCAGTTATAACAGGAACATTATATTGCAATGGAATTTGGCTGATACACCAGCACAAGTTTCGTCCCAGAAGCCCTGGCAGGACGATGGGTAGATGTATCAAATGAACA
This sequence comes from Margaritifera margaritifera, assembly GCA_029931535.1. Lineage (NCBI taxonomy): Eukaryota > Metazoa > Mollusca > Bivalvia > Unionida > Margaritiferidae > Margaritifera > Margaritifera margaritifera. The sequence goes on along the minus strand of JAQPZY010001669.1, from coordinate 8,351,619 downwards.
GCAGATCTTAATACCAGTGAATGTGGCTCAGCAATATTGAAAATAACCTGAACCGCTATTTTTTAAATAAATCTTCCTACTGTTTCCATTCACGATTCATGTCTGTACAGTAATTTGTGCACATTTGTTCCTCGTAGACAATAAAAAGAACAACAGTTTACGTTGTCCTCTTTAAGAAATGATGCTAACACTGCATTGACTCCCCAAACTAATTTTAATTTTTATGTGACAAATTTTCTTTATCTTTTTGTAAAACGTATCTATTGAAAATCGGCCCGTTGACGATATTAGTTGTCATTCATGAAATGTACTTTAAAGATTGTTACACGACTCTTCCCACATCAAGGCATGTTACCCATTGCATGTATATAGATCTCATTGTATAGCTCTTTTGCGACTCCATTTATTGTTACATGAAAGCTACATTCACACCGTGCATAAAAAAATTTGTGTTTCAGACAAGAATGATTATATAAAAAAGTTCAGTCGCACTAGGCTAATAAAAACATGTATTTTGTATGAGTCACACGTTAGTGGTGATCTCTCGGTGCTGTCCTTTATTAACTGGTTTAACAGGCTGAGCTTTAAAAAAAAACTCTTAGAGAAACCTGGATTATGTTGTAAAGGAATGTGCACGAAAACGTTAGTTAACTACTGTCTGACAATTGTAAGTTCGAAGATTCGGATGAATTTAAGCATATTGATTATACTATCAGACAAAATAATCCTTTAATCCAATTGTGAAATCTCTGTGACTAAGGAATGAAACCCTCAAAATATACGATTTCTTCCAACTTTAACAAGCCCGACGGATACATTGTTCAGTCATATACTTGGCAGATCAAATATTTATTAGGCAATATTGTTCAGTGGTTTACAAATAAAGCTCAAAAATAGGCAGAAGTAAGCAAAAGAACTATTTTCTTGTTGTGAAACACCAGCTACAAATCACACAGTCATACAATACAGTATGTAACCATAAATAGGTTTCCATTCCAGCAATTCCAGAGATTTATATGGTAATTGCAGTTTTTTATAGTATCACCATTCCATATTTGGAGGTAAAATACCCACACCTTTATTCTTATTCTGTAGGAAAATAAAAACATTTTAAACAAAGGAATGTCTTTCTTTTGACAACTGGAGATTTATTGCAAGAGGTGACTCAGTAATGTTGCCCAAACAATGTTGAACAATCAATTGGACATAGGCCTCTATTATGGCTGCTTTGTAAAAAAAATATAATTTTTGTCAAAGTCTTTAAACTGTTACGTGTACACATGTGTGGTTTTGACTATACTCAGTCATTCACAATTGGAATCAAAAGAACATTTTAGTACTTATATCAATTATTTGTAATAAATCTGATATTTCCACAACTTGTCAAAAGGTGATGTTGCTATAGAAGTCATATTTTCTGGAACTTAAGAATTGAACGAATATTTGCTCCATAGCGGTTCTACTCGAAACATAAAGTTTCATATGAAAAACATTCATACCTGTAGAAGTTAAAGATTAAGATCTTAATCAGAGCATTGCGACTCATATTTCAACTTTTAATCGCAAGCGAAGTCTGAAAGTCACGATTTTTTCAGCCTTGTGTTCACGTATGCGTTTAAACTTTACAAATTATTTAAATGTATCATCACATTATCTACATAATCTTTTACAAAATTAACAGATTCTTCCCAAAACACATGCAAAAAAGATTGATATTTGAACGAGAAACATTTATTCCCATAGCCTGATGTAATTTCAATCTTTGATTAGAGTTGACGTCAGAAATCGCACGCGTCACAAAAAGAAGCATGATCAAGTAACAATTTTTTATTTAAACTACAGTAGGAATGTGCCCGATAGTTTCCGTCTGACTCCTGGACGATTTGTTTCTTTAAGACACAAGCGATTTCAAATAGTTTAAGCTACGCAAGTTATGGCATTTTAAAACCATGCGTAAAACTCACTTTAGTTATTTAGAGCTTTTGTCACCAATTAAAGATTCATCTTTTTGTATTATGGGGAAATGTTGATATAGTTGAAGTAAAACCTATCAATTGCAGCCACCCATGGGAAAAGGCCAAAACTGATATTTATAAACAGGTGACCCCTGTATGCAGGTTCACGTTTCGAACTTGGTTTTGGACAAGTGCAATGCGCGAATACCATTATTATTATTATTGTATCAACTGATTTGTTTTAGTCCACAATTCAAAAAATAATAAAATACATGTGCATTCTCATAAAGTTATCTTTCACATAATATTACTGTATCCTGCTCACTTTAATCCATCAAAAAAGTTAAATCATCACTGACACTTAACAAAAAAGTGACTGATCTTAACTTGTTTTGTACACCGTTACAAAATACTAATTTCACTACTAATTGACAGTTTTCATATGACCGTGTAACAGACTTGTTTTGGCCACCTTGTATAATTGGGCTTAGTAACAGCTGTTCACGCTTCAATCAATATCTGGATTAACCACTTACTCAACTCTCCGAGATGACTGACGTCAATTCAACGTGGCTTTTTAAGTAAACATTATGCCACAATTGACAAAAGTGCCACACCGCCATTCTATTATTTGACCTTTAGACTAAAGTTTATCGTCATGGTGTGTGTACTATATAAGCCAGCAGAGTCGTTTCTTCTGCATAAATCAACATCAACAGACGCTTCGCTGCTGTTATAATCGTATAAACCAACATTCAAAATATTCGTTGTCTGACAAAAGTTAAAATTCATATCTATTATTGTAATAATGCATTGTATATTTCTTTTCAAATAGTTTAAACAACTAATGTTTAGTAAGAGAGACATCTTTATGAGTCAGGACTTAGTATAATTATGATAGGAGGGCCAATATTCAAAATCTGATAAGTAACGATTATTTTAATTTGATTTGGGGCGGGGTGAGTATGGGAGAAATAAAATCCCAGTTTATTTATTCCTAAAATCTAAACACTGTTCCTTATTTCTCGCCTGCATTTTGTAATGAAATGATACAGAAAAAAAAATTCTGTATCGAATTTATTTTGGGGGATTCTATACCAATATTTTATTTTTTTTACTTCAATTGTGAGATGTGGGCTAATACGAAGGAATATGGCTGTTTTACGTGTTGTTTGTACAAAAGATAAGTATATATCCGCACGTGTGCACAGTTTTAGCACATAATGCTTGTCACTATATTCTTAAATGTACGATCAGATCTTTCTTTTTTTAAGGTTATTGTATCATGGAGAGATCAGTAATGTTCCTACAATCTCTGTTGATGCTGGTTGTGTCCATCCAAGTAATCTCTGCCTGCAGTTTTGGTCCACCACTCACAATGGAGCACGCCATCTGTTCAGGGTTGACAGGTTGGTAACGGTAGTAGTAAATTAATAGGATTCTTGCTTTCACGCTAAAAACAAGAGCAAAAATAGTTTGAATACTTTTGATGAGGATGATGGTTGTTGTGGCGATGATAGTGGTAAAGAATAAAATAACGATACTACTTTTGATACTGTTTCTACAACTGCTGCTGCTACTAATACTACCTCCAACTCTCTTACAAGTGCACACACCAACGGAATATGCTGACCATCAACGCAACTACTACTTCTACATATACTACTACTACCATTATAGAAAATCTCAATCACTATAGGTCTTAGTAATACTTCAATGTACTACCTCCACTCAAACTAGCTCATTTGGTAGAATTCTTGATTTCAAATAGTGAATCATACTCATGCAACAACTAGATTAGCATGTTATTATAGCTATTACTAGGGAACACTTGAAACAAAAAACGAGTAATTCACCCCAAATGTTAATGTTTGGTAGGACAATAAAAACAAAGATGCAACAGTGATATAATATAGTTCATTTTTAATGTCTCGAGGTAAATGATACAACTCTCAGTTTTAGAAAATAAATAAATAATAACAAAACATGCTTTTGAAGATAAGGACACATACGCCTGGTATAGCTGCACATCATAAATATATATGTTACTCAAAATGCTGTTATCATCCAGTTTAGACTAAATTAGCTCTAAAAATTAAGCTGGAATTTAATATGACAACCATGCTGTAATAGCTGTTAAAATTTCTTTCTCTAAAATCAAGTTAGACATTCCAGTTCGTTCTGTTTGGTTTTTAAGGGCTGGGGTAGGGAAATTGGTGCCGTGGTTTTCAAAATGTTATTGACTAAGTCAGCAATGCGGTGACTTTGAAAACAAGGAATCAGACTGTGGGATTATGTCATAAGTTTTGAGATAATTGCATTCGTTTAGGTATAGCAAGCTTGAGGTTTGGTATGATAATCAAGCAAATTATACGGAATCTGCCACATGGACGGCAAGAACAGGCGATGTACCGTTTGTACTTACCTACAATCGGGTTAATATTAATTGGACTGTTTACAGTTGCTTGTGTCATGCTGGATTTTTTTGTGACTCCGCACAAGAATCAGTCAGCCTAGACCATGCTCTTTCCAAAGTGCGCAAATGATACAGAGCGAACAAAGATTATTAAATACATGTTCTGTGACTTTTCAAGCGCAGCTAATCCTCTATTACACTTTAACAGGAAAAATGACGTCACACAAACACAGAGAAGGTCCGACCCATGACAAAAGTGAAGTGTGTATAAAAATATTTTTCTTAATTAAGGACAGTGTTTGGTTGATGAAATGGCAATTCATTATTTTATCAAGCATCTAATACTTCCCATGATGTAGAGCAACATAAGAACATTTAAAATGAAATGGGGAAGGAACTGTGATGTAACTTCTTATTAGTAGTTTCAATTTTTTTCCTGTGCTATACTGTTACCACTTATACCATTAGCTGATAATATGTTGCAGAATAAATTGAATCTAATATTGTGCTCACTTGAAAAAGTTCTTTTAATTTTTGGTGATTTTGTCTTTTCCACATATCTCATATCTTGTAAAATGTTCTCCTTCCTATTTACTAATTACATATTAAATTTTTTAAAAATAAATCGTATTCTTCCAGTGCGATTGAGAATTTCATTTTCTGTGTAGATTTTGTATCGTTTTGTATTGTTTATTTCAAAGTAGGGTGATGTAGTGTTTCGAATATTTTCATTGTATTGCAAGCATTTATCAAATTCACCCATTGGATTGATAGGGTGATGAATTTGCACTGATTCATCGTGATTAATTATATTCATTTATTCTACAACACCAGGCATTTCGTCCAATAAAGTAGTTAGAATTGTGAATTTGATGTCCTTCTGTAGCAATAATTAATTCAGAATTTATATAATTCAAGAAAAAAATATTTCTTAAGAGTATTGTATTGCATTTTTAACTATCCTTGTAATTTTGCATCTCAATATTGGATTTTTTAGAGGAGTTTCTAAATCCTCCGTTATCTTCAGTTTTTAATTATATCTTACTTATGTGGTACACATGCCTGTGCGATTTCATTAATAGGATCAGGTGTACAGTGATACATGACCCAAAACAGCATGTTTACTGGATGCCTACGGTTATGGTTTATACTAAGCTTATTTTTCAACATTGGTTAAAATATAGACCATGTGTTCAAAGATATATTAAAATGCAACTCATTCCATCCAGTTTTATCCGTAAACTACTATTATAAATGAAAAATTTTTAATCCGGAGTCAGAACATACTAACACTTCTTTGCCCCCTCAAGAAAGATTTATTAATTAAAATTAACAATCTTTATTTTGTTAGATTCTCAGGAAAGCACATTTATCTTATTATTTTCAAAGACAGTTCACCTTTATCTTTTCAGCACGGGGATTTTCCCATCAAAGAGAGAGATTTTTTTGTATTGTTTACCGAACGGGAAACAGATGATTGTGGCGATGTTTTGGAAATAGGCGAGGAGTATTATATTTCTGGTAAGATATATAACTTCGAAAAGCCAAACATGAGCTACCCCAGTAATCTATATGACTGGTAGGATCTGCGAAATCCTGTTGTAATGCAGTTTCTTGTCTGCGACTTCGGAAACCTCGAAACGACTAAAAACTCGAACGAAATATTGGTCTATCAACGCTTCGAGCGTTCTAAACACTTCGACACTACGATGCACACACACACACACATACACATCTGTCTATCTATCTATCTATCTATCTCTATATATATATATATATATATATATATATATATATATATATATATATATATATATATATATATATATATATATATATATATTTATATTTGAATTTTGTTTCCTTTTTAAAATTGCTTATTCCCGTGACAAAAAGGTTCGTTGCTCGAAATTGTGGCAAATTCTTCTGTAACTTCTTAGTTACCAGTTGACAGTGCTAACTCACACACACACACATCATATATATATATATGTGTGTGTGTGTGTGTGTGTGTGTGTGTGTGTGTGTGTGTGTGTGTGTGTGTGTGTGTTCAATCGCTTTCCAGTTCTTGACTCGGACTGTTATATTTCCTACAGAGACGGTGGACACTAATAGCGGTATACAGATGTCAGCCACATTGAACATTGCCGAATCTCATCCACTTCTCTGGAAAATCCTTCCACTTGCTTGTCAAACATTTGGTCGTTTCCTTTGGATTTGGGGTTCAGGCCCTTCGTTCATTATTCAAGCATGTTAAAAAAAATGTCCTGTTCAGATAAACAATATAATTTTCACCTACTTTTAAATATACACTTGTGCAATACCATCTTTCCGGTGAATCATTTTTTCCAACTATTGATCATCGAACAGTTTGCTATGTATCGTCGGTACATGCTGCCTTTTTTTTTTTTTTTTTTTTCTTTCTTTATTTTCCCCTTAAATGCAGTCTTGGTCTTTCGTTACGTTACAGTCCAGTAGGATTGTTATAACCTGAATAGATACCATCTGAATTCTTGTGTAAAATATACTGACTTTAAAACGACAATCGATTATGAATAATTAAGTAAACTCGAAGTTTACCAGGAAATAAACCGAATATTAGGAATCCAATCATTGAATAATTTTACTATAATAATGAAACCCTAAAACTAATGCCTTTCATTTATTTCTCAGGCGGAGATGGTAAATATTTATGCAAGGTTTGTTGAATAATAATGGAGTCATTTTTACTAACAGTACATATTTTGAAATTCTAATACGAAAAAGCAGGAGAAACATTAATAACATTTTCTGACTATCAAAGTCGCCTTAATATCAGGAGGAAGGCACTGCACATATATTATATAGACAATATTATACTGACAAGAGAAATCGGAAATCGTGCACATAAAGACATAAAGAACAATGACCAAGAACTAAATAACAAACACGACTGACAGTCAGATAGACAGACAGATAGATAGATCAATCTATAGATATTTAGACAGATAGATAACAATGAATATAGTATTATATAATTTTTTAGGACACGTAAATTGGATTGGTTCATTTATGACCAATAGCTGTGATTTCGTACAGCGTGTCTCCTGGCACGACGTCCCCTTTGAACACTCCATGGCCATCAGTGATGTTCTAACTGGCCAACGTGAACTTGACTGTGAGAAGTTCAAGCTCAGTAATTACTGGTCGAGTGCTTGAATAACTATGATAAACGAATAAAAGCATTGACTCATACTTAGTGCGCTCTATTAATCTGGCTTATCTACTTTCTATCTATCCATCTATCGATCTATCTATCTATCAATCTATCTATCTATCGGTCCACACGGGGAAAATAATGTAAAAAACAGACTAGGCCAAACCAATTCAGATATCAAACAAGTACACTGTGCGCCTTGTGCGCCTTGTTGTGTCAATATCATTGGCCTTTTAAAATGACACGTGCAGCTGATGAACTACCCATAACCCCGAATTGGACAGATATATTGTTTGTCTACAATTAAATATTCTGTTCACGAAACACAAATTATCATTGCAAAATGTGATCCAACTAATGTTCTCTAATTACGTACTTTTGTTTAATGAAACATTGATGTATTCTTTAAGTTCAGATTCGCCATCTCTAGTTGTTTGTTTTCTTTCTCTTAATACGTGTGCTTTTGACCAACAGTTAACCGCTTCGTGTCATGTTCCATTTTTAATTATGCAATGGTCGTAATGAAAACCACTAATAAAAATTCTCAACCAAAAGTCCAAGTTAATCGATACTCTTCTCTCAGGGCAATGTTTCCACTTGATAGTATACATTTTTGTCTTTTCGTTTTAAATTAGAGGTTTAGTCCCTTCGTTCATTGTATTCAGCAAAGCAAAAAATATTCATTTTATTTGAAAAATACAAATTTGATCTATTTTTAAATATACATTTGAGCAATATCATCTTCGGGATTAAAAGAATCCGTCTCCTTGACTGTCTGCATCTCTCAGCTCGACATTGCGTACGAGACGAAAGACGTAACAAGATATATTGGGGCCTTTCCTGTTTGTTCCTGCAATCGTAATTCACATGCTTCTACATTTCATGCTTATATATATATATATATATATATATATATATATATATATATATATATATATATATATATGTGTGTGTGTGTATGTGTCTGATTATCTCTAAAACACTTTTAATATTTTATAAATTAATGTTACAACTAATAAGTAAGGCAAGGAACACTGCTATTTTCTATTTTCTTCACAAAGCCAACAACTGATCATATTTGCTAGGTATCTCATGGTGGTATCTAGCCTTAAAGTAAAAGTACGTGAAAGATGTGAATAAGAGACACTCAAGAGACTACAGAAAATGGCCATATCCTGATATTCGGGAGAACAAAAATGTTGGGAATTAACTTTTTTTTTAAGAACAGTTATTGTTTAGTAGAGGTTCCTGCTAAGACAGAATTCATTGCGCTCCATGGATGATCCTCTAGCATTGTGACTATCTGTCGTTGATACATTTTCCCTTTTCTATATTTCATATATGCAGTCCTTAGTGTCATTACGTTCCAATTTGAATTGTTATAACGAAAATCGATTATAAATAAATCAGTAAACTAATAGTTACTTTAGTAAAAAGACAGAGAAGAAAACTTTGTGATATAGTGGAAACCACTAAACAAGTTGTTTTTATCTAATCCACCCTTGGGTGAAAAAGTTCTTTGAAGAATAATTATATATATACATATATATATATATATATATATATATATATATATATATATATATATATAGACGTACACACAGACAGACATGTTACTGACGCATATGAATTGATTCCAAACAAGAAATGACTGATAAATAATATCCTACCATCAAAGTCGTCTTAAAATCTGGAGAAAGACTTTCTTCTTATATTACGCATGCAGGGTACCAATAAAACGTATACTTACACTCCCAAAAGAAAACAAACGAGCCAAAGAAGTTAATGACAACTCGACCTGACAGAGAGATATGTAAATAGAACGACAGATAGATAGATAAATTGATTGATTGCTGGATAGATAGATAGATAGATCGGTACCACAAGTAGCTGATGGACCTGCAATCCAGAAGGGGGAGGGGTTGGAGTGTTTTTCAAAAGGGATTCGAACCAGTGCCTCAACGGTATATTTTATATTGGGACCATGGTTTGACAGGTACTTTTCTTTACTGCATGTAATTTAGAATTTTCCCTTACATCGCAGTGAATAATTGTTTGCACTAAAAACGGAGAAGTTTCTTAGACAGACGTATTCTTATAATACTTTCTCGAAGCATTTTCACTGTATGGTCAATTCTCAGTCTTGGCATTTCTGGAGCGGCTGCGTCAGGCACGGTCGTCTAGAATAACTGCAACTAGTGTCTCGGGTTGTACTGCATTGAAAAGGTGAATATAATGAAGACATTCCGATATCGGATACTGAGGGTGTTCAGTTTACATGTTGTAGATACAAAGAAGTGGGTGACGATAAAGTTACATTAAATATACCCAGCTCCTTTCCTGTCATGATTTACGCCCTATGATAGGGAAAACAATAATGAAGAATAATCTTGCTCTCCAGGTAAGAATGAAGATTAACCTTATTACCTCACTGCAAGATTTACCTATGATGAATGAGGAGACTAAAGGAAACAATCGGAAGTAGTTAGGTTCCTATTACCGCAGCATTGAAAATTTCCGAGAACCGCTGAATCTATTTATTGACCTCCATACCTCTCTCCCTCCGTCGCTCTCTCTCTCTCTCTCTCACTCTATCCCTCCCTCCCTCTCTCTCTCTCTCTCTCTCTCTCTCTCTCTCTCTGTGTTTCATACACACATACAGACATACACACTTGAGTTTCCTATAGAATGATTTAGATTTAAATCATAATTTTATCTGTTCCCCCTTTAAGATACCTCTCAAACATTTGCCGTATTCAAATAGATTATATGAAACAGATAGCTATGTGAGTTTAGTTTTTGAATCTTGGATAAGTTTACATGTGTTACGAGAACAATTTCTATCCTATGTTTGCTGTTTTCATAAAAAGAGAACCGATAACTGTTAAAAATCTTTAGCGTATCTAGAAACAATGTAACGGTACATGACCTTTTTAGCGTGATTCCAAAATTAGTTAATTTGCTACTATGTTAGCCCTAAAACAGGAGTTTACGAAAACAATTCAGTGCTGTCCTTGCTTCAAAATGTAGCAATTTTGTTAGCGCCACTCTTTGCTTTTAAAATTTAAGGTTTGTTAGTTTTATTTAGAAGGACTTTATATGGTCTGTAGCCTGTTGAGTAAAGTTTACTCTATAGGGTTGTAGTGGAGATACTGAAGGAGGTAGAGTATGTATATTATAAAGGGAGGTAAGTAAGGGGTCTTATAGAAGGGGCTAGATGTTTTGTACTTAATTTATAAGAGGGATAATAAAGCGGTATTTGGGGTTAGTGACGTTAGTTTTATTTACAAGGGATAAATAATTGGGTGGTGGATAGTAGGTTCATGTTTGCTGGATAGTAGATTTTTGGTTAGTGGATAGTAGATCACTGGTTGTTGGATAGTAGATAACTGGTTGTTGGAAGTAGATCACTGGTTGTTGGATGGTAGATATCTGGTTGTTGGATAGCATATCCCTGCCTGGTGGATAGTAAGTCCCTGGGTGATGCATAGTAAATAACTGGTTGGTAAATTGTAGATAACTGGGCTTTGATAGTAAATAACTAAGAGTGTGTGCATATTTAATCCCGTCCGTTTACATTTTACCCCCTCTTGTATGATAGTACATTTGTTTGTATGTAAGTATACCGCGTGTATCAACAATACCACCCTTTTGTTTAGATAGTTGGGGTGTGCGTTTGAATTGTAATTAAAAACAGTTGCTGGATAATAGAGGTGTGTGTTTAGATAGTAATAAAAAAGGGTTGATGAATAGCAGGGGTGTGTGTTAGGATTGTAATAAAACAAATGGTTGTTGGATAGTAGCGGTTTGTGTTAGACTGTAATCAAAAAGCGGTTGCTGTGTAATAGGGGTATATGTTTGGATTGCAATCAGCAAACAGTTGCCTGGATGCTGGATAATAGGGGGGTGCTGAATAGTAGGGATGCCTTGGTGCTGGATAATAGATAACTGGTTGGTGGATAGTATATAACATGGTGCTGGATATTAAACGACTGGATGGTGGATAGTAGAAAACTTGTTGATGGAGATACTGTAGGTAGTTTTGTTTTAAAATATGAGAGGGCATATTAAAGGAGAGCATAGTAGGCATATTAATATGGTAAGTAACCAAGGGGCCTTATAGAAGGCGCTAGATATTTTTTACTTAATTTACAACTAGAAAAGAACCCTACACCTGATAAACCTGAAGACTAGATGGTGGTTAGTAGATAATTGGTTATAGAAGGCGCTAGATGTTTTTTTTTAACATAATTTATAACAGGGATCATAGAGTGCTATGGGGGTTAGAGACATTAGTTTTATTTCGAGGGATAGATAACTGATTGGTGGATAGTATATAACTGTGAGCTGGATAGTGGACAAGTAGGTGGTGGATAGTAGATAATTTGTTAGTGGAAAGTATATAACAGGGTGCTGGATATGAAACAACTAGATGGTGGATGGTATAGAATTAAGTATTGATATGTAAGGATTATGAGGAGAGTATTGTTTTTTTTAAAAAGGAGAGTAGGTGGAGCTGGAAATATTATAGATTGGGATAGAGATTTTAAATTGATATGGAGCTTAGGGTTAGTGTTGTTAGTATTATTTAAAAGATATTTAAATTCTATTGTATATTCTTTTTTTTACATTTTAGCCTGTTCTTGTTATAGACAACAACTAAAAATGAACCCTACACGTGATAAACCTGAAGACGTTGCAGCTTATGTCATCCATACAGACGACCGTCATTGTTCAGGACCTTTGTTAAGATAAACAACTTCAATGTATGGCTGTCTCATGTTAATTTTCTGTCTGTCCCCACAAAATTTCGACCCTCTGTCTCTATAAACGTTCGACCATTAATTTTACCGTGTTAATTTCAGTTTGTACCTATAAACTTTCGAACCTGTTTAACACAGGCCTCCTCTACACCATTTCATTTAGAGAGAAAACCAAACTCGCATTTCTCTTCCAAACACACGCAACAATGTTACAAGACAGACAGACTCACCTGACGTCATATGACCTTTCTTTTCGAGTGCAGACCGTCGCCTCATGCTACACTGTTACAAAACATACCTTTCAAGACAGCACCTATGTTAAATTCCCGTAGAGCCCCGTACATGTTTGACCCTATTTAACACAGGGCCCCGGTAGACACCGAAAGTGCAAGGCTCTACTTCTGAGAGTTAAAGACATATAGATATGATTGAAACGTGAGAAAACATTTTTGCAAAGACTAGTGTTAAACTATCTAAGCTTTTTTGGGATCTATGTATCAATTTCTTAGATGTCAACAGCTCAAATATACAACATGTGCACACATACATAATGAGTACTTTAAAACAGTACTTCAAATCCTGTGATTTGAATAAACAGAGAAGCGTGAATGTGTGAGATTGGGAAAAACTAGTCTTTTGCACTATGGCTGATCACTTTATGTTCATGTTACTCGTGTATCCCGTATACCGAGGAGTATCTCGAAAATGAGGACATTGTTTGGGCACCCGTGTTGAAACATGTGGTTTCCCAAGGATTGCATGTTTTAAAAAACGCGGCCTTGACTCAAGTAAATGAATTCATCCAAAACGTACTCATCGAATAACAGAGTCCCAAACAAGCATTACTGAATGCAGTGAAAAATGTGTTAATCCAGACAGGAAAGGAGCTCTTGAAACCCCGATAAACACCTATAAATTGATTTCACACTCCTGTGGAAGGTACTGAGTCATCATCCACGCAGTAGCAAGGATAAGGCAGAAAGAGACACCGAAAGTCATTAAGACCTCACAGAACACGGCAAGAGAGAGAATAAAAGACGAATGTTCCCGGACAGAACAAGATATGTTTTCCTTGCCACCGACGATGATTACGATGCAAGTATCAGAGAGGGTAGAATTTCATCCCATGTCGTCTCTGACAACGTCAGCTCCCTTCGAGTTTGAAAGTCAAGGACACACCGAAGATTACATCGATCTGAATGGCAGTTACCTGTACCTGAAAGTGAAATCCATCAAAAAATAACAACACGAATCCAGACGCAGATGTCAGAGTGACTATAGTCACCAATATCATGCATTCGTTGATTGAACTGGATTTGTATCTGAAGAACAAACTCCTCAGCAGTAGCTTGGACATTTTTACCCTTATCCCACTAACCTGGAGAATCTCCTGACTTACGAAAAAGAAGCCAGGAACACGCTCCTCGATACTTGTGTGGTGTAGAAACCCGACATGTTGCGCGCGTCCAACAACACAGAGTTGACAGGGGCTGACGATCCTCACAATGTAGTATTTAATAACAGACTACAGAAAATAAAGCAAGGGCGTAGTTTAGAAATGACGGATCGTTAACACTTGGACCTGCGGTTGCAAGACAAGTATATGTTGTATGGTGTGGATGTATGTCTGAGACTGAATCGAAGTAGTACTGTTTATCATTCGACGGCTGATGCTAACGAGTACAAAGCCAACATCGTGCGACGTGTGGAATCTTACCAAAAGTTGGAAATGATTCCAGGCAAGCTCTGACGAATTGATATCAAAATCTTAACCACTGCCTCTGGAAACCAGGATCAGACCCCTAAACGTCTGCTCATTGGCATCATCAGCAATGCTGCCTTCAGCAGAGCTATGGATGAAAACTCATTCCAGTTCCATCACTACCACGTGTCCAAGATAGAAGTCATCCGGGACGGCCAGACGTTGTGTACAATACCCTTGAACCTAACTTTGCCTAAAAGAATTAGTTGAGATCTTAGTTGAGTCTGTTTGAAGCCAGAGGACAATCGGGGACCAACAGTTCACACGGTATTTCAATACGACCACTGTGCAGGAGAATATGCTTGTGGGCATTTGATCTCACTCCTTACCAAGGCAATGACGGGATACATTTCCATTTATAAAATACAGGGAACTCCGTGTGGAACTTCAGTTTGCACTAGACATCGATTATTTTATGTCATCAACACGGACGACAGTCATCAACCAGGAACCCACTGTGTCACAGTCTACTTTTCCAATGTCGACAGCTTGCAATATTCTGATTCCTATGGACTACTTCCTATCGAAGACAATATCATTTACTGTATGAGACGAAATGCGGTATCCATTCAATTCAATAATGTGAGATTACAAGGATTAGATTCCATTTTGTGTGGACAATATTGTGTATACTTTCTTCATCAACGAAGCCTTGGATTCCCTTTAGAACATTTACAGACTTGTTTTGGACATTATTTCCATAGAAACGATGAACAAATAGAAACGTGGTTTAGTGAACATTATCAATATGTTTTCTTGAGCTCAACACATAGTGTCCATCAATGACAAAATGACTGTTCTAGATCGTTGGAAGTCACGTCTTAGTGTCTAACGCTGTCAACCTTGTCAATACATTCATGTTTAACTTTTTGCCATTTGTATTTGAGATTGAAAATATTTTGTGTATTTGTATTGTATTTTAACATAGTGTAATGAAGAGGATGGACTGCCCTAATCCCCACTTTTTCGTTCTTTGTTCATGTTTCATTTAGTGGGGCTTATCTTGTTTTTTTTTAAATTGTTCATTTGGAAAATGTTGTTGGTTAGTTTGTAATTTTTAAACAAAAAATCTTTTAGATACTCTTTAATTTCACTCTCTCTCTCTCTCTCAATCTTTTCTTTGATTTCTTTCTAAGGGGATGTTTTCTTCAAAGATGATTTCTTTCACGTGCGATCCGAGCTGTGCAGACGGGAGGAGAGAGGACACATTGCTGTCACCACAAGACGCTTGGAGGGTTGGAGTAGGAACAGCAAGTCATCACCAGAGACATATTCCTCCAAAAAAGCTCACTGAGCGGGAGTTTTCAATTTGGCTTTCAAAAATCTAATTTTGATTCCAGCTCTGTATAATGACAATTTCACTCTTTCTACCCACCGTGTAAAACAAAGCTCTAATTTCATCATGAACTTGAGGAAAAAAGTAAGATCACGAAATTATTGATGGGTAACTCATACCCCGCATTGATATATACTCTTTGGACTGAATAAGCACACTCTGTACACTAGATTCTAAATTTTGAATGAAATAGGTAAATTGCAACTAGACACAATTATTACAATCAAAATATGTGGCTAACACATAATTGGCACGTTAGGAACAGTCCAACTTAGATAACTGGGCAGAATGTGACTAAGAGAGTATAGCTGGCGTTTCAGTTCATGATTCCGGTGCCACTTGGCTTTCTTAACTTTGCCTCAAGCGGACTCTAATTAAATAGTACCTGTCCGTACATTTATCAAAGAGTCATAAATGGTCGAATGGACGAACACAACTCAAATTAAAAGTCATCATCAGACTTGCCATCAGACAGTCTGCCGCCAGCCGTCCAGGAGAGAACATCGGGTGATCAAAACAGCGAACCGAGCTGTTGCAGATGGGAGGGGATATACAATTATAAATCTGACTCTTTCAACTCACCGTCTAAAACAAAATACATGTATTCTAATTTCATCATCAACTCAGAAAAACAATAAATATCACTAAATTATCTGAAGTGTAACTTATGCCAATATTAAGTTTTACTTTTCCGACATAATGAGTACACTGTGTAGACTAAATTCAAAATTTGACTGAAATAGATAAAATGCAACTAGACACAATTATTACAATCAAAATATGTGGGTAACACATAATTGGCACGATAAGGAAAACCTGACTTGAATAACTGGGCAGAATTTGACTAAGAGCGTATAACTCCGGAATTTCAATTCATGATTCTGGTGCAGCTTGGTCTTGCTTGGCATGCCCTTTCTTAACTTGGCCTCAAACGGACAATAATTAAATAGCTAGATGTGTGCACATTTTAAATAGTCATACATGGCCGAACGGCCAAACACGGCTTAAATTCAAACTACGACTACTACTACTACTACTACTACTACAGTCTTGCCATTCATCATCGACTTATCAACGAAGGAAATTGAGCCAGAGTAGCAGAGTAGCTAGTAGTGTGATAATCGCATTTTAGATTTTGGTGACCGATCTGGGTTAACGCCTTCTACCCCCCTTCACTTTACCCATTTTTCACACGCGAGTGCAGCACGAGTGCATTTCCATGAGTGGTCGTACGCAACAAATACGGGTCCGAGCGTGGTTTTTGCCCGCTATGAGCATCCCGCGAGTGAAACTCCTGCGACGCCTGTCGCAGGAAGCTACATTTTCCAACTGTTTACTTTACTTTTACTGCCTGTAAATCACATCCCTGTTTCGGTTCTGTCTTCAAGCTAGCGCCCCTGTTTCGTATCTGTGCATGAAGTCATCGGAAATGTTCCAACACTTCTCGAACTCCGCCGTGGTAATGGTTTTATCTTCAATAGTCACAGAGTACAGCTTGGCAATTGTGTTGAGACTGCTTTGTTCCGCCGCGAGAATTTCTGAATAGACGCGTATTCGCGATTGCAGCCATAATTAAATTATTTTACCAGCGCCACCGACCACATCGGTTGCTATCGATATAACTCCGACAAGAATTTACACAGGTCTGCCTATGATAGTTGACGTGGTGATGAATCCTGCCTCGCCAAGGCCGACGGTGGTTGCGGCAGCAATTCCTCAAATAACAGCTACTTGCAGGTGTAAAGTTACTTATACCCCCTTCTTTGCTATGTACCTGTGAAAAAGATCCCAGTATTATACTGTGAGGAGAATGGGGTGTAGGGGAATAGAATAAAAGAAGGCAAATGAAAGATCGAGAAAGGAAAGAAAAAAACAACTGTAATGCAAAATGTCAAGTTGACGAATGTGGTGAAACTGGGATCAATAAATACTTTCTTTCCAACAGCAGTTGTTGAAATGAGAAGGTGGCTATAAGATGACTTTACACAGGATCATTGTCCTGAATCAACACAACCTTTGATATCATTGTTTACATATTCAGGTCAGCTGCATTTTATTGACAGTCTGATTCTATATCAAGTAGTGGCATCTTTAATTTCTTTCTTTCTATCTTTCTTCTGTACTAAGCAGTATGATGATTGTTAATATTAGTAATGTTAGAAATATCATTATTATTATTATTATTATTATTATTATTATTATTATTATTTCATTATTATTATTATCATCATTATTATTATGAATAATATCATAATTCTTAGGATCAGGATTAGCATTAGGATTAGGATTAGGAATGGCATTAATATTGAACTTCTACTTCTTCTTCTTGATCCTCATACACATCAAGTATGTGCTGGTGTATGAAAAACGAATTGAAATTTGGCGAAATACCCGCCAATGAAATCATTCCATTAGCACCCAATGAAACAGTGTCTTTCAAATACCACTGGCCAACCAGAAGCCGCCTTATTTGCATCGCCGGTTTGACTGCTAGGAATATATTTTGCTTTGAATGTAAACCCGCCATTCTTACACTCATACTTGGGAAGGAAAGTCGTTGACACAAATTGTCTCAACATGGCCCGAACAAAGCAAACTGCAAGGAAATCTACGGGAGGGAAGGCTCCAATGAAGCAGCTGGCTACCAAGGCTGATCGTAAGAGCGCACCAGCAACCGGTGGTGTCAAGAAACCACACAGATACAGGCCCGGGACCGTAGCTCTGAGAGAAATCAGGCGATACCAGTAGAGCACTGAGCTTCTCATCCGAAAACTGCCCTTCCAGCGTCTGGTCCGTGAAATCGCTCAGGATTTCAAGACTGATCTCCGATTCCAGAGCTCTGTTGTCATGGCTCTTCAGGAGGCTAGCGAGGCCTACTTGGTCGGTCTCTTCGAGGACACCAACTTGTGTACTATCCACGCCAAGAGAGTCACCATCATGCCCAAGGATATACAGCTACTAAACCACGAGAAAAACGAGATTCTACTAATTGGAAACTGGAAGGGAAACCACCCAGGCTTACCACCACACCTGATTAAAAAACAGATAAAAACCTTAGGAACACTTTATGCAAATAACTCAACCGCTGATAACTACAAACAAATTTTAGAAATACTAAAAATAACATCGAACTATGGTCATGCGAAACCTTGAACACTATAGAGAGAATCCAAATCGCACAAACATACCTATATAGTAAAATCGCGTATAAAACAAAAACCATAGATCTAACAGACTTAATGTTAGATACAATAGATAAAATAATAATTGATTTCATATGGAAAGGTAAACTCCATTACCTTCCAAGAGAATACCTGTACAAACCCAAAAAATACGGAGGACTGGGTATCCCCGACCTACGATACCAAAAGACAACCAACATTATAAATAGAATTAGAAATCTACAGGAAAGAAAAACACATACTTGGGCTGCCTTGTATATGTACTGGTTTGGATACCTACTAAATCACAAACCAGATATATACAAAAACAACAAAATAACGAAACTCTTTAAGCCACCAAAAAAAACTTCAATACATAGCAAACACAATTATAAAATACAGAGACTTTGAACAAATATGGAAAGAAGAAAAAGATTATAAAATATATCCTCAAATCAAAACAACAATAGATAACAGGGTAAAAATTAAAGTGCAAACAAACCATCCAAATATAAACTGGAAAATAGTATTGAAAAACTCGTTGAGATCAAATCTACAGCGAACAGAGCATGTTATACAAATTTCTACATGATGTATGGTTTACAGCGGAAGTGGCACTCGAGAGACATGTTATAAAGAAATTGCCAAACTGCCCATTATGTAACACAGCAAATACAGCAAAACGCATATAATATTAAAATGCATGACTCTAGAAAATGAAAGAAACACACTGATAAACAACATCAAAACATTATATATATACAATGAGAAACAACTCTTATACACAGATAACATCGGAAACAAAACATTATACAACCAAATTCTAGATTTTATAGTAAAGATAATGCTTCGCTGTGGCAGGATAGCCCCAGTGAACCACAGAATTCACAATATAAATGTAATAGGATACACCAATAAATTATTCACATAATCCATCAATTCAGTAAACCCCAAACACCCTTTTTTTTCTCTCTCTTTATATATATATATATATATATATATATATATATATATATATATATATATATATATATATACACACACACAATTGACAAGAATAGACAAGAACTCTTGAGACAGAGACTGGCATCTAATAGTGCCGCCCTCCCAGGAACACTAAGTACAACCACTGTGGGTAATGAGTTTCAGTATGCCCCCCACTAGGGGGAGGTGCGCCGCAAAGGCGACCTGGAGCTCACTCGCTCACATGTTGGAAAGGTGAACCGCGCCAGGAATTCTTTCTCTCTTCCAATATAAAAACATAAGACACCTGATCAGGCACAAAAAGAAAATTCTTTAGGAACAAAGTCTCAAACTTTAGACAAAGTAGCTAACACGTATAGTGTTGACTGCTTAGAAGTTGGAGTACAGCCCCCGGGCTGGCAAGAAAACGCACACAATTATTGAACTATGCCTAAGATACTATTATCTACCAAATGTACTACACGCACACACAAAAAATGTAAAGACATAGTTCATAGGGAGAGACCCTTCAATTTTCTAATAGCAGACTGAGAATGGAGGGGCTCCCCACCATCACATCAGACAGCTAGAAATATCAGTTTTCAAGGGGTACACTTTGGAATAGAGAATTAAAAAAATAAACAAAACTGAAAAATAAAAAAACGTGAACAGGGGTCGAAAAACCGAACAAGGAACCACAAAAACAATCAAAGGGAAAAATATTAACAATAACAATGAAAGATCTTAATACACAGGGTACAGGGTATCGTAGATATTGGGAAGTATTGAGTATAGATACTGCATGGCTAAGCTACGAGGCTCACGCAAGGTAGACAGACCTGCAGAGGAGCCCAAGAAAACCTCTATCTACGACAAACAAACACACAATACAATACAGAACAAAACAAACACACACGACTTTCCCGACAACAGCAAGCAAACGAAACAAAATACAACATCTTTATCTTCTACTTCTTCCTCTTTCCACTTCACAAACAATAAAACAAGAGAAAGACACATCTATAAACTCCAAACTGAGATGTTTACTTTTACGTCCGGGTGAAGAAAATTCTCAATCCGCGGTGGATATATACGTGTACACAAGCGAATGTATATGCGTGCACTCATGTATATGTATGCATACGCAGGAATGTGTACAAGAGCATAAGCTCCTGTTTATAATACTTTTGATTTTAACTTGACTGGCAAAGCCCAAGAAGGGCCAAAAAACGCTTTTCGAAATTTTAATATACATAGTGCCAGTAGTCACTGATAAGCGAGCCTGTAGAAGTCCTTAGACGAGAGAACGAGGAACCTGAGATCAAATATGATGAAAAAACCAAGCGTTGCCTCTACCAGAAAGATGGACACCATCTCTACACAAGAAATTAGATCTAAAACCAGCATTGTGACTGAAAAAACACGAGAATTTGATTGAAGAATATCTGACAATAAATTATTTATATGGCAAATAAGCCGCATATAATGTCGACGGGGCACATAGCGAGGGCGAACACGTGGTAGAAACGATCCCACAAACACCCTCTGTACCCCACGGCGAAGCGAACTGTCACAAAAGTGCAAGATAGTGCCCACTATCTCGTCCGGAGATAACTCCCTGACATCGTTCTCCCCAATTTGGAGATAGACCAAGTCGGGAACAGCAACCCAGGACGAAGAAAGGCAAAATAACTGATGGACACGGGCTCCCGGTAGCCCATGGAAAGTCACCTCCAAAAAAGGAGGCCCATGCCTCCTATAAACCCCTACAAACTGGCTTAACCTAGTGACGAGACTATGTCCACACACATAGAACAGCATCGTGAAAGTGAGAAAAATCACAGGAAACGGTGCCTTATATAGTCATAGGAAGTGTCCTCCTCCAAGCATACGCCTTAGCATAATTTAAAATTCAATGAATAAGAAACGACATAAAAAGAAATAAAGGTAACTCTCCGCGTACCTGCAAAAGAGAGATAGCTCTCCAAACAGAGAAGGAGATAAAACCAACAAGAAACGCAGAGCATACATACACAAAACAACAGTAACCTTTTTTTTATGTATGAGAACCGCTTCATAATTAAAGAAGAACTAAATCAGCCTAAAAGAAGATCTCCAACAAGCCGAACCAAAGAAGAAGATATAACGACAACAACAATAACAACAAACTTTACTGCTTTTACTGCTTTCCCTTATATAAAAGTAAATAACAACTCAAATGATTCGACCTCTAATATGCTGTCCATACATAAAAATAACATATAGCACAATCAAACAAAAATATAGCACAAACACATAGCATACACCGGACAAATAGAGTCCCTAGCAAGGACTCACAAAAAAGGGATACATGGAATGGAAACCAGCCGAAAGGTGTAATGCCTGAGGAGGGGAGTACGGACCATAAAATAAATGAAAATATACTTTAGACTTAGGGGCAGAACCAATGGGGACCAGAGAATGGAACCCAAACAAGTACGCTCCATCCAAAGCAAAAAACAAACATCAAGAGCAACCCAGTTCAAAAATATATCTAAATACATTTTTTCCAAAATTCTCTTTATTTTTGAAAATACCCACAACAACAGACCTTCGGGGGACACAAACAGATATAAAAACCCTTTTATAACCTTTAGAACCATGGGGGTCGCCTTAAAGGCTTTCTAGCTTTTATAGCTAGAGGTCCGAATAAAAAAGGAAATCTACGGGAGGAAAGGCGTCATAAGCATTACTTCCTTTCAGATCACATACTTTTATTGCCCTGTTTGTCCACTGTACTCCGGTCAGTTGGGAGAAACATACATTTCAAATTATCATCGTAATTACTTAAAATTATATCGCTGTCGTGCGACCCTTTTGACGCGCACGCCATCTTTGTTTTTTTTAGTTATATTTTCCTTATACTTTCTTTATTCCTTCACTACCTTTTCATTATACTCCACCTCGTGCAATTAGAATACATATTTTGCCTGCTTTTGCATCATAATCATTTATAACATTTTTGTTTCTTTTCGTGCGACTCTTTGACGCGCACGCCATCTTTTGTTTTATTATACTTTCATTATAATTTCTAATTCATTACCCTTTATTGTGCGATTGCACACCATATTTGTTATCATAATCATTTATAACATTTTTGTCTGTTTTCTCTTGACTCTTTGACGCGCACGCCATTTTTGCTTTATTATACTTTCATTATATTCACCAATTCATTACCCTTTCTTGTGCGTTTGCACACCATATTTGTTATCATTACCTGCAATACTTTTCAATTGTCTAAATTAAAAATACACGATAAGCAAGATTTTGCTAATCCTGATCAGCGTTAGCGAAAATCACTTAAATATTCCCTTATACCGAAAGGTATAAGCAAATTTGTAGCTGTAGGAACTTTAGCTCACTTATTTACTTTACTTTAAGTATACATTGTTTGTATTCATTTACATTTCTTTATTATACCTGTTGTTGTGCGACCTTTAGAAGCGCACGACCTTTGCTTATTTTTTTCAAGCACTCCGCCTACAAAGTAACAACATTTATTCATTAGCAATACTAAGGATTAATCATACACCAATACTTGTTTCCTCCTGTGTTGTATATCACAACCCGATCTAGCCAAAAATACTCCTTAAATACTGAATAAAGATCAGTCAAAAACTTCTTCCCCAATAAAAATGGAGGGAAGAAAGCTCGAAAATTAATTCGAGACAGAACTGATAACTATAGGAGAGGACAAGGTCCTGCTCGCACATAGGCCGAAAGGATGCCAACTATTGGAATCCGAAGATTCCGATGCTCCACCAACAAGGACAGCAGACATTTTGACAAGTCTGCTGTCAAAAGAAATTGACATAAAACAAATAGCAGCAATTCAAAATGGGGGATATGGGAAACACTACGTATACGTTAAAGGGGGGGATCCCGATCATCCCAAACGGATCAACAACAATTTTGGTGGGAAAATTCAAGGTCAGCGAGGTCCCCCCCCCCCCAATACAGAGAGCTATTGAGGAAAAGACGACCGACATACATGTCTCGGGTCTTCCGGTAGAAATCCCTACGGAAGAAATCACTGTCAAATTCCAAATCAAAGCTTAAAGTTAAAACCTATAAGCAAAGAGACGCCACGGTATGGGGGTACCCGAAAGTCAAAACAAGGGTCAGGATTTTGTCCATCCCCACTGACCAGGCAAAAAACATACCCACTTTCTTTTACGTAATGGGCTTCTTAGTGAAAACATGGTACAGGGGTTGAATAAATCACCGAAAAATGTACCCGCTACCAAATGACCGGACATATCCCGAGGAACTGTCCTATCCCAAACCCCCGAAGAGAGCAAGGGCAGGCCACCGCAACATATGCGGATAAAGTGGCGGAAACCACACAGCCAAACATGGACCCAGATCCATCCCAAGAAAATGAGGAAACCTATAATATAGAGGTCCCGATTACAAACACAGGAAATGCGTCACCTGGGGGGGTAGAAATACCGGATTTACCCTCAATGGGGGGACTAGAAATGGAGTGGAAGAACTTCCACTCAAAAGTCCAGGAAAATTATACCACGGTGGAAAAAAAGAGGGGCAAAAAATTGAAACAAAACGCCACAAAAGAGTCTAAAAAGGAGCAAAAGAATGACGCTAAATCCCTCACTCACACAAACCTCTATTATCTACTACAAATAGATTTAGAAGACTCAGAAGAGTCGTACCTTCGCTTTGTCTTAATATCAGCTTACCGTTCTGAAAGTATTTGATTACGAATAATTCTTGTCTAGAAGTTTTAAATCTTACGATATCTCAATTTAGATTTATTCAAAAATTTCAGATGACAATTGTTTCTTTATTATTGACTTTACCGTCCATTTTCAAGACAGAGGATGTTATATATATTGAGTATAGTTAGTGGTCAAAGCATAAATGACTTGTTGGTGGAGAAAAAAACATAAACAAGAATGGATATGCGAAAAGTCTAGTCCATATGAATTGATATGCGAAATTCCTAATTTCAGTCAGTAGGTATTGTATGAGAATTATGGACCAATAGTTACTTTCAAATATGGGAATTTAACATTGAAGCCATAATTTTTTTATTTTGGGTCGCTACGACTTCTAACGTGAAATGTAATGTTAAACATTTCTATAGATTTAACATTTTAGGAGCTCTATGATTTCCAATGTGAAATGTAATGTTACAAATATCCATAGGTCTAGCATGATGGAGCTCTATTGTCTCTAACATGAAAGGTAATGTTAAAACTACACGTACTAACCACTACGCCCTTTGTAGCATTTCAAAAACAAAATTCATGTTTTCTTTCTTTCATCAGTCACACTTAATGTCTTTGGCATAATTAGTTATCTCCTGTTTCCAAGTGTTTAATCCAAGACTTCTCCAGTTCCGTACATCCTTCCAGTTGTAAATCTGTTGGTGTAACCAACTCGCTATAGACACTTCTTGCTCAGTGTGAAAAGTAGATGAAGTATCTGATAAAATCGATGATGTCGTCTTGAGGTGATCCATAAGAATCAAAATATTCCACACTGTGGTCGTTGGGAAAGTAGGAGGCTACACGATAGGTTCCTGGTCGATGAATGTCGTCCGTGTTGATGACATAGGCTTGAACGTCTTTTGGTTTGCGATGGGGAAGTTCATCTTTAGCACACACCACTGGATTCCAAGAGGCTGTGTACGAACTGTGAGTCAGAAGGTAATGAAGTTCCAAGGTACTCATTCCTTTTTTCACAGGTAATGGTCATCAGTTCACACCTGTGTTTTTCCTTGAAAATATCTGTCAAGTGCATCGATGAACTGGCAGTCTCGGTATTCTGTTGCAAGAGACCTTCGTTTCCAAAGAAGTCAATGGAGGTAAAGAATGGTCACCCAAATCTTTATACCACTTTTTCAAAATCTTCTCTTCTGAGATGAGGGCCCATGCACCTTCCAGATACTTTTCCAACTTGTCTTCTGGACTCATCATCAAATATTTGTCTTGTTGTTTCCGACTAGGTTGATCGATTTGACATCCATGACAATGTTCTCTAGTTAGGCTTGTGATTCTTTCAGCCAAGTCACGAGCAAAACAGGAGACTAAATGTTATTCTTGTTCTGGCCATCTTGACATCATGGCTGTGTTTTTGTCTTGTTCACTTGTGGTCTGTGACTGTTGTTGTTTCTCTGTATAGAAAACATCATCTTCGCCTATTTCCATATGTTCGTGTTCATTTCTTCTTTCTAATAGTCCATGATCGCTTCTATTAAACTGTTAATTTCATGAGTATTGTCAAATTCTGCATACAAGATGACATTCACTGCGTTCGTCAGAGCTACTGCAAACTGAAGTTCCACACGCAGTTGGCTAGAGTTTTTATAGGGCGGAAATGTCCTTCGTCGCTGCATTCTTCGGGATTGAAATCGTACGAAATAGCGTGGCTACTGTTGATATCTAACTGTCCTGTGGCTTTAAGCATAGCTAAGTAAGATCTCAAGTAATTTTTCTGGGCAACGGTAGGTTCAAAGGGTCTGGTTGACTACGTCTGGCCATCTCGGGTGACTTCTATCTGGATATGTTGAAGTGTTGGAACTCGAAAGGATTTTGATCGATAGCTCCGTCGATGGCCGCATTGCTGACCACGCCGATGTCACGAAATTATTTAAATCCCTTTTATTAAATACATGTACTAGGGTTTCGTTTTTCATTGTAACAACTATACCCGAGGGTGATTTATGTATATTGTACAATATTTCGAAACAGTGAGTTCGGTTCACCCCATGCCGCACCTGCGAAGTGCTTTCGATGGGAAAAACCGAATGCATCAAGCGTACAGACGATGTAGAGCTGCATCGTCTGTGTATAAATGCCTCACCGTAAGACTAAATCTTTACATTACGGAACGTCTTGTCAGTGAGCAGTCTAATTAAGGATTTGCACGTCTTCAGCTGTAGAGGTATGTAAATTATTAATTAATTTCTGGTGTATATTTTCTATGTAGCTTCGGCTTGCGTAGTACAATGCAAATATTTTCTATTCTTGTTGGTGACTTAATAAGAGCTTTATATTAGCGATATAAAGTGGCATTTTTAGGAATCGTTTAGTACCATAGGATTGTTATCGGACACGGGTAGGTTCACTTCTGAACTTGTTTATTGCTTTGTAATGTTGTGCCGATAATGTAATTTGTATAACTTACCGTATATAACGTCATTACGTGTTATCGTATATGCCCGTGTCAATCATAATACACGGTGTTAGATTTATTTTCAGCTGATCAGAGTCGACGAGGTCCCAGCTGTAGAGCCGACCATAGAAGTTGACTATAGCAGCTGTAAAGCTAACCATAGCAGCCGTAGAGCTGAATAAACAGTGTGTTGCTTGAGTACCAGGTGATCGGGCGTTGCTGACCCATTGATGGGCGCTGATCGCTTGATTGACCAAGGAATTGAATGGTGGTAGGTGACTACCTGTAATGCGGACTGCTTGATTGACCAGTGTGACTGGCAGCCAAGTATGCTAGTCACGGAGTGTTTTGAGTTAATCCATATATGTAATCTTTTAGCCGTGGGCTAATTTTGGGTTTTTGTGATACCCAGTGGTTTGGGAGTGTAACGATATTTTGCATGATATCTATCCCATTTGTTTGCATCATTTTATTATTTGAATAAAGTGCCTCATTTTTCATTATTTGAGGGTATACATATTTACCATATGAGTAAAATACATCATTTTTACTATCTGAGTAAAACACATAATTCTTTTCGTCGTCTGAGATTACTGTGAATCATTAGCCTTTGTCCTTGCACTGTGTATTTATTTATTTGTATTCATATTTGGGTTACATTATTAGGTTCGTGCGGATTATGTTAATTTGTCCAATATTTGGACCCTATACACGCACGCATTAATCATAACCCTTCTTCCCATTCAAGTCATTCATCAATAAACATTGCATTTTTATCACCATCAACAGTGTTCTGTTATAAATCCGAAATCCAACCCGGTTATCTTGTTACAGCCGACGAGCAAACGTTTTGGTAGCTGGCCTTGGAAAACATGATATGTCATCTTGGATTTTAGTCCAGAGGCAAAAATGAAAATTTTGACATCCAATCGTCGTAGAGGATACATGGCTTTTATTCTGGTCAGAGTTGAATGATGTCATTTTCCACTTTAGGTAAGACTTCCACACGACGCACGTAAAGTCTGGCTTCTTCGATGCTCGTTTTGTACTGGTTAGCATCAACCATCAAACACGGTACTACTTCGATTCAGTCTCAGACGTACATCTACTCAATTTAAGATATACTTGTCTTGAAACCACTTGTCCATAATTTCTAAACTTCGTCCTTGTTTGATTTTCATTTCGGCGGTCGTTACATCCAACATTGTGAGAATCGTCATCCGCAGTCAACTCTGTGTCGTTGAACTTATCCAAAGTGTCAGGTTTCCACACCACTGAGATATCCAGATGTGTGTTCTTAGCTTATTTTCCGCACGTCAAGAGATTTTCCAGGTAAGCTTGGTAAGGGTAAGTGTTCATGCTGCTGCTAACTGGTCTGTTATTCAAGTACAAATCCACTTTGCTGAACATCGAATGCATAAATTTGTTGACGGGAGCTACTCTGGCATCGGCGTCTGGATTGATGTTGTCCGTTTTGATAACTTTGACATTCAGGTACAAGTAACTGTTAGTCAGATCGATGTAATCTTCGGTTTGTCCTTTGATTTCAAATTCGATGGGTGCTGAAGTGATCAAAAGTGACACAGGATGAAATTCTACCCATTGGGATTCTTGCATCGTCATCATCGTCGGTGGTATGACAAACATATTAAGCTCTGACTTGGAACATTCGCAAGAATCTCGGTGCATCATTTTCAGTTAGTTATAATAAAACGTCCAAAATCCCTGACATTTGTTCTTCTTTTCTTATTCTTTATCTGAAGGTGTCTATGAGGTCTAAAGGGTTTTCGACATCTCTGTCTGCCTTGTCATTGCTGTGGCGTAGAGGAGGAATTAATGCCTTGGCTAGAAGTGTGAAGCGAAGTTATAAGTGTGTCTAGGCGCCCTAGGAGATCTTTTCTGGTTTGAAGCAACACATTTGTTCATGTGTTCTTGAAGGCTTCTTTAGGAATTTGTTTCTCGATGAGTAAGTTTTGGAGAAATTCTGCAATCCTCGAGTCACTATCGGTTTTAAGATAGGTTATACCCTACGAAAAGCTGATTGTAACATATCTCCTAAACCATGTCCTCGTTCTCGAGCTACTCCTTGATACACAGGATACATCTGTTACAATTCATTGGAGAATCGTTTTCGAAAATGTAGCTTCACAGTGACTTTTCCTTTGGAGAATAGAATATTTTGTCCAAGATCTCCTTTTATACTAATATTCACACTGTCACAATACGATTTACTGACAGCAAGATAATGAGGATGTACATATTCTCGGTGAACGTGATTCGTGTTTCCTCCATCATCGTATGGCAGAATCCACTTTGAAAGGAATGACTCTCATCTACGGAGCAGACGATTTTGCCTCGAGTGGTACTTGAATACACAAACAGCAAATTGAGTTCTTCGTTCAGTGTAGCGAAAATACTTCTAGAATCGGTCATTGTAGTGAATGTCTTTAATAGGAGCGAGAGAGATGTATCCACCTAGAATAGCAAACAAACCGGAAGAAAAAGTAATTGACATCGTTTTATGACGATGGGCAATTTTGTGGTACTTAATCAGTACACTTCGGCGAGTTTTCTCCATTGCTTTGCCAAACTGATTGTTGAAAATAGCTGAAATCGTGTCGACGAGATGTTGAGCATTGAAATAATATCCTGTAGGAATTATCATGGTATAGTTGTTCAATTGAGGATTCGTTGGTGATGGCTTTTTAGATTCGTAATAGAGAGGATCATTTTTGTCCAACTGTTCTTGAACTTGTCCGTTGAGGATATCGACGATGAAAGTGTTTTGACTCGCGTTGATATTGATGACGTGAATGATTTCTTCCAAAGCTACTTCCCAATGGGCTTCGTGATCCAATTTGAATAGACTGAGATAATTTGGCGTGAAACAGCATGGGGTGTTGCTGGGAAACACATCCGTGTAACTGTCACTAGATAATGTTAGGTAAATTAGGTTATTCATAGTTCGATGGTTCTGGTCTGCGAAGAGTCACTTGTTGTCAAAGGAGAATGATTTTCCAAACGTTCCAGAAGAGGGCCGCTACTGTGATTGGAAGAGTTGTTGTGGTGACTGGCGTTGGCGTCGAGGCTACCGTTGTTGTTACTGTCGGTATATTTCAACGACCGATTGGGATTCTTGCATCGTCATCATCGTCGGTTATTCTTTTTCTTTTCTTTTCTTATTCTTTTTTATAGTCGATGACTTGTGAAGCAGCAATCCAAGAATAGAAACTGATTGGATATCCCTTCCAACTAACTTTTACTTCTTGAAGTCGATGTTTTTCCACTTTACGTGTTCTTCGAGCGAGAATTCTTTCGCTGTCGTGCACGTCGTCTTCTTTCTTAGTCGCTGTTGGAACTTAGGCAAGTAAAAGGTTCCTTTTAACACTTCTCCGTTCACGTCTTCTAATTTATAGATAAGAGGATCACGTCCACGCACATGTCCAGTGACACGAAACAATTTTGTCGTTCAGTGGGGTAAATAACCTTTGTAAAAAGTGCGTTTTGTTTTTCCAATGCAAACCCAGTCTCCGGTGTTCAAATCTCCTTTCTTTTTTCTGGTTTTTGACGTTCCAAACAATCGATCAAACACATCACTTCGTTTTCAGGTGTCACTTCTTCAGGAGCACATCCGACGCTACAATCTTACGATTGATTGTTAGCTTTGACTAGACGTGGTAACATGTCGGTGCATTTGAAAATGTACAATATTTCCACACTCGTTCTTTCAAAGTTCTTTGAAAACGTTCCACGACACTAGCTTTTAGTTCAGGATTTTCAGTGCTGAAAAAATGAATGTGTCCTTTTTTCAATTCTTTTTGGAAAGCTTGTTTCAGAAATTTGGTGTATTTGTCTGTTTGCCATCGTAGAGGGTGTCGACCACTTTGTTTCAAGACAAGTTTTAAAGTTCGCACTCTGAACTTGATTTTGAAGTCAAATGAACTATCCAAGCTGATTTTAAAAACACCTCAATGACACAAAACAAATATTTATAACCTCGATTGTACGAAGCTAAGTGAAGGCCATCTGCTAAATCTGCTTACCATCAACGATCGATGTCTGCTGCTTTCGCTTGACTTCTGAAAAATGTTCGTCGAATGGGTTTGTGTAACGTGTACGTAGATAGTTCTTGTAACCTTTGTCGTACATCTTGCAGACGTAAACTTTTGAGTTTGGTTTTAGCGGCACGATACAATTTTTGAAATCATCTGTAGCCAGCAGCATGCGAAGGATTGTAGTTGTTGCTGCTCCTCAATAAGTTACCCCACCGTTCGATACTGCTCTTAAGTTGTTCGTGTGGTATTTATTTTTGGATAGCGACGATGCTTGACGTGCCCGATTAGCAGTTGGAGTTGTCATTGGTTCTTTAGTTACTTATTTCTTGATTTCTTTTTTTTTTTTTTCATTCCTGTTTTCCCTTCTTTTTTTTTTTCTTCAGCTGGAGAGGGTGCCGACATCATCTCTTTGACCCAAAATTATTCATTTCTTCTCGTCTGGGAGAAGGAAAAGGTGTGAACAACGAGGCGGTCATACTCGGTGTTTGAGCAGATGGAGTTTGAAACACTTCTCTTGTTTCTTTTTCTTCTTCTTCTATTCTTGTGGCTGTTTCTGTCATCGCCTTTGCTGCTTTTTGTTTTTCTTCGCTTTTTATAACATTCTTTAAATCTCTTAGAGTAGGTTTAGCTGTCTCGTCTAAAGCTTTCTGGTGAAACAGTTGAAGACGTTGCAACAATTGTCCGTACAGTTGTGATTTTTCTGTTTCTGACAAATCTGTTCGATCCATCAACGATAATTGCAATTCTTGTTGTAAGTGTTACATTTTGGTGGGATTAGGATTAGGAGGTAAATGGGGTGTCCGTTGTTCGTACCAACGATGGAGTTCCATCCATCGTTTGTAAGGAACTAAAGTTACTTTTCGTCCTTCCACCTTCCATAAGATATAAGGGTACACGTGTGATGCCTTTCCTGAAAAGTGTGTCCTTTTTATCTTCTTCATCATCTCATAACTCCTCCTAAAAGAGGTCCAGCAATCGATCATAACAAAGTAGCAGCCACTTTTAACAACGGTATTATCAGCCTGGGTAGAACTTCTCCTCGTTGAACGAGCAGTTTTCACTTTTGACTGGTGGACACTTTCTTTTTTACCATTTGGCGAAGAAAGTGACGATGTAGTCCTAATCGCTGTTTCTGTATAGTGGTAAAAGGTACCGTTCCTTTCAAACGTTTAAACAACATTCACACATGGTATCGGTGATTTCTTTTGGTGCTTTTTGAATGATGTGTTTTCGCATCATTGCATTGGACTTGGTCAGTACTGACAAAACATCCCAGGAGTTTCATTTTCTTTTTCCTTTTTTGGATGAAGGTTTCTTTATACGTTGCCGATGATGATGATGTGAACTTTGTAACATCTTTGTTTCAGGAGGAAAAAGCTGAAATGAATCTTATCCAGCACTTCTTCCTTTTTAATACTAGAATTCGTCTCCACTGATTGTCGGACGTCGTACCAACTTAACTACGGGCACCATTCGACGATGAAGTGTTTTCAACGGACTAAATCTTGCCAGTCCTTGTTTGAGCAAATCAAGTAAACTTTGTAATATGCCTGCTCTGCCTTGTACTTTTGTCTTAGGAGAGGCCACCTTTTTCAGTAGCAGCTAGAACAGTAGAAGAAGACGCAGACGGAGAATTAGAAGTTCCTTTAGAAATAGGTTTCCAGTTTTTTCATCAAATTGGGAAATACTGGTCTTAAATCCGATTTTGCAGGCATCGTCATAAACGGAGTAGAAGAAGTAGTGGCTGAATAAACCGTCACCGAACGAGGTTTTCTTGAATACGTGCGCGTTCTAGCGGCAGTACCTCTCTATCTTGCAGGAGATTTTTTCATGGGGCTTTTCTTCTTTTTCTTCTTTTTAGAGTGTGATCATGCTGCACAACCTCCCTTCTTTTTGGTCAGGTTTTATTTAGTTGGTTTGGCTTTCTTAGCTTCGGCATTAGGATCCCATTTTAAAAGTGAACGAATAATGACACCTCCTAGGCTTCCACCAGCTGGTTTACATTTTTTTTTTATTTCGTTTAAATATCGATTCTTGGATCAGCTAGTTGTGACAAAGCTACTTTATGTTTTTAACAGATTAACCTTTTGTTTGATGTGGTATGCGAATGATGCCATGAAGTAATTGACGTGCTATCAAAGTAAACCATCATAACACTTCTTTGAGACTAGCTTCTAAGAAATGTGAACGTACTTGTGCATTTGTTTCGCTACTGATGGCATACAGTGTACTAATCAATTTGGTACGAGGATGAGAGTGAAAGGAAGTCATGTTGAATACTGTTAAAAAGAAAAGAAATGAATGATGTTTTTATAGCTTTTTTAGACAAATGACAAATCGTTAAACAAATGTATACGAAATCTCAAATATTTGGATGCAGTAGGTTTTAAATCGATGAGTAAATACGCATGTGGTAACTGAGTGGCATCGTCATGCACATAATTTAGCCAAGGTGTTCTTAACTGTTTGGCTAGCACTTGAACTCGAGGTTTGTCTCTTGGACTTTTAAACAACATCACATAATGTGCATTGAGACTGATGCTGCGATGTACTTTACTTTGTTGAAATAAATTTTGAGTAATGTAAATAATACTGGCATTACGATGAAGTCCTTTTCGTGTAAACCAAACTTTAATTTCTTTTTCGTCTTCTCCTAACATGTCATCGAAGATGACAAAATGTATTTGACTAAGGTCAGACACAATCACATCGTCTTTGCGAGAAGTTCCGACTACAAATGAAATGGATTCTCTTTGAAGTTGTTTCAGTAATGTGTAAGCCGATTGCCACTCTTTGTAACACCACACGATACGTTGTGGAGGACGATCTAATAATTTTGATTTGTGTTCAATCACGCGTTTGACAAAATTGGTTTTGCCTTTACCACTTGTTCCAGCTATCAACATGTTAGAGGGAAGGCGAAGATACAATGCCTCCTAACTTTGATGATATGACTTTTCGTCAATCACTTTGAGAACGGAGGATGCAGCTATCAATTCCGTTTGGAATTTTGAGATCCCATCAACGACGCAAGCCAGTTTACATATTTTAAATTTTTTTTTTCATGGTAGTGTACCAGAACAAAAACATATTTACATGTCGAAAACACACAAAGTTCTTGTTTTTCTTTCTTTTCTTTGATCAGTGACAAACAATGTCTTTGGCATAGTCAGTCTACAAAATTAAATCACGAAACCAAATAAGGCATAAATCACTCCGTACACAATTAAGGCACAAACTAAAATCATCAAAGCTGAATATCAACAGGTACGATTACAATGTTCTCAATCTACCTGTGTAACATTCAATTTATGTAAACGCTCTGTCTCCATCGTTCTAGTCTCTGTGGAGTTAAACTGACATAACTTCTCCGGGAATGTAATCTACTCATTCTTTTCATCTGTACAATACTACTTTCGTGGGCTCGTAGTATTTTTTACTCCGTTTCTGGTTCGTCTCCCAATGCTTCTAACTCAAGTTTCTTTATAGGATCATATACAAAAAATAGGTATTTCCTCCACTAAAATAGGCTATAGTTCCACTTTCACTTCTGGCTTTTCTCCCACTGGTTCTAATTCAAATTCTTTTCTTTGATCAGTCACACACAATGTCATTCGCATAATCAGCTACCTCTTGTATCCAAGCATCAAAGGATACATTTTTGGGTAGGTTACAATTCGCTGGAGAACCTTTTTCGAAAATGTAGTTTCACCGTGACTTTTCCTTTACTGAATAGAACACTTTGTCCCAAATCTCCTCTTATACTAATGTTGACACTGTCAAAATACGATTTACTGACTGGAAGATAATGAGGATGTACAAATTCACGGTGAACGTGATACGTGTTTCCACCTTAATTGGACTCGGTGACAGCAGAATCCGCTTTGAAAAGAATGACTCTCAGTAACTGAGCGGCTGTGTTTCCCACCACGTTGTACTCCACCACATCAGAGTACACAAACAATAAATTCAGTACATCGTTCATTTCGACAGGGTAACGAAAATACTTTCCGAATCCTTCGTTGCTGTGGATGTTTTTCATTGGAACCAGTTTTGTGTACCCACCCAAAATATCAAACAACCCAGGACAAAAAGTGATGGACAATATTTTGTCGTCCGAAAATTGCAAGACGATACGGCGAGCCACAGTATGGTAATTGATCTCTACCAATTTCTTAGCTTTGTCTAAGGCTTTGCCAAATTGGGCGTTGAAGATAGCCGCAATCGTCTCCACCAAATGTCGAACACTAAAATAATACCCCACAGGAATTCTCATGGTATAGCTGGTCAAGGGAGGATTGGTAGGTGATACCTTTTTGGATTCGAAAAGGCTGGAATCATTTTTGTCCAAGTGTTCTTCCACTTGTTCGTTTAGGATATCCACGACGAAACTGTTTTGACCTGTGTTGATGTTGAGGGCTTGCTTAGGATGAATGATTTCTACCAAAGTCACTTCCCAATGAGCTTCGCGATCCAGTTGGATGGACTGAGGTAATTTGGCGGTGAAACAGCATGAGGTGTTGTTGGGAAACACATCCATCGAACTGTCAATAGGTAAAGTTTAAAAAAAAATGATTATTCATAGTTCCAAGGTGGTTCTGGTCTCCGAGGAGTCACTCGAGTTCAAAGGAGAATGATGTTCAAACGGTTCCAAAAGAGGGCTGCTAGTGTGGTGGTGACTGGAAGAAGGTGAACTGGCGTTGGCCGTGCCGTTGTGGTGGCCGCTGTTTTTGTTGTGACTGTCGGTTGTAAATTTCAAGGATGGACTGGGTAGAAGATAACCGAGGCAACTGCTAAGTAAAATGGTCCACAAGTGTTTGTCCCCTTGTTGCAAACTCAAATTGGCAATGGCTGCTCCGATGACACAATACACTACAAAGATTTGGCAGAAAAAGACGATTTGATTTTTAGGCACACGTTCTCCGCACCACATCCACAAAGGTTGTTTTTGTAATTCTTGAAGAGAGGAACTCTGCGAAGGAGAAGAGGTAGTTGCTCTGTTGAAAGGCATGTTGGTTACTTCTTCTTTTTATAGTCGACAACTTGGGAAGCGGTAATCCAAGAATCAAAACTAGGGGGATATCCTTTTTTCAACGCACTTTGACTTCTTCGACTCGACGTTTGCCTACTTTACGTGTTCTTCGTTCGAGAATGCTTTCAATATCGTACAAGTCGTCTTCTCTTTTGCTCACTCGTTGTAACTCAGGCAAGTAAAAAGTTCCTTTTAAGACTTCTCCGTGCATGTCATCCAATTTATTAGATTGGAGGATCACATCCACGCACTGGTCCAGTGACACGAAACAATTCGGTCGTCCAGTTGGGTAAATAAACTTTTTCAAAAGTGCGTTTGGTTTTTCCGATGCGAACCCAATCTCCCGTCTTAAGCACCAGGGTTTTCATCTAGTGTCCCATCTTGGGTGTACCAAACAATTTATCAAACACCCTCACTTCGTTTTCAGAGGTGACCTCTTCGGGGGCACATCCGATGCTACGATGGTACGATTGATTGTACTCTTTGACCAAACGTGGTAACACGTCGATGTACTTGAGAGTGTGTTGATGTGTAAAATATTTCTACATGCGTTCTTTCAAAGTTCTTTGAAAACGTTCCACGACACTAGCTTTGGTTTCAGGATTTTCGGTGGTAACAAAAACTGAATGTGCCTTTGTTTCAATTCTTTTAGAAAAGCTGGGTTTAGAAATTCAATGCCTTTGTCGGTTTGCCATCGTAAAGAGTGACGACCACTTTGTTTCAACACCAGTTTTAAGGCGCGTACCAACTCGGTACTGCTTTTAGAAGTCAAAGGCACGACCCAAGCGAATTTGGAAAACACGTCGATGACACAAAATAAATATTTGTAACCACGATTGTAGGCTGCCAAATGAGAGACGTCGTCTAAATCTGCTTGCCGTTGATGATCGATGCCATCCACTTTGGTTTGACGTCTAGAAAATCTTCGACGAGCCACAGGAGTCGGTGGTAAAGAAGGGGTGATGGTAGATTTCTTCTTGGTGGTGTCTTTTTTCACTTCAGTCATGCTTTCTTTCCTTTTTTCTTCTGCTGAAGAAGGAGTGGACATCATCTTTTTAACCCAAGCTTTCATTTCTTCTCGATGAGGTGTAGGAGAGGGTGTCCACAAGGCAGCTGCAATCTTGCTTGGGATGGGAGCAGACGGAGTTTGAAACACTTCTCGGGGCTCGTCTTCTTCTGTCGTCCCCGTGGCGGTGTCTGTTTTAGTGGTGCTGGTGACTTTGGGTTCGCTTTTCATCAGATCCTTAAAATCTCTCAGAGTGGGTTGAGCTGTTACGTCTACAACATTCTGGTGAAAGAGTTGAAGACGTTGTAAGAGTTGACCGTACCGTTGCGATTTTTCTGTTTCTGACAAATCGCTTCGATCCATCAGCGATTGTAATTCTTGTTGTAACTGAGACATCTCGTTGAGATTCGGCTTGGGAGGTAAATGAGGTATCCGTTGTTCGTTCCAACGATGGAATTCCATCCATCGTTTGTAAGGAACTAAAGTCAGATTTCGTCCTTCCATAAGATCCAAAGGTACAAGCGTGTCATCTTTCCAAAGAAGGGTGACCTTTTTATCTTTTTTTTTCTTCCCGTCTTTATCGCATTAAAGCGGTCCAGCAATCGTTCCTAACAAAGGAGTCGCTATTTTTAACAACGGTCCTATCAGCATGGGTAGAAATCCTCCTCGTTGCACTAACATTTTTTTCTTTTGACTGAGAGGTATTTTCTTTTTAACCATTTGGCGAAGAACGTTCCGATGTTTGTCTAATGTCTGTTTCTGTATCTTGGACAAAGGTACCGTTCCTTTCAACACGTTCAAACAACATTCACACGCGGTATCGATGATTTCTTTGGGGGCTGTTTGAATGAGTTGTTTTTGCATGGGAGGATTGGATTTGGTCAGGACAGACAAGACGTCCCAATGTTTAGACAGACGAGGTGGAAGTCCCTTTTTGGTTTTGCCTTTCTTCTTTTGGTGGTGGTGGTGTGCACGTTTGGGGGTCATCTTGGATGTCAGGAGCAAACAATAGAACTGTGGTTTCTGGGAGGTCACACTTCTATTTTATACTGGAACACGTCTCCACTGATTGTCCGCACGGCGTACCATCTTCATGACAAGCATCACTCGACGTTGAGGTGTTTTCAACGGACTAAATCGTCTCAGTTCTTCTTTGGATAAATCCACTAAACTTTGTAACACGCCGGTTCTCTCTTGGACTTTGCTTTTAGGGGAGGGTACTTTTTTAGCGGCAGCTGCAGTGGCCAGATCGGCCGAGGTCGAGAGCCCCGGATTGGTGACTTTCGAAATGGGTTTCCATTTTTGCATCAAATTCGGAAACACTTGTCTTAAGTCCGGTTTGGCAGGCATCATGACGAAGGGCCAAGGCGAAGAAGTGGACGGAGGAGAAGGAGACACCGTCACTGCCTCTCGTGGCTTTCGGGTGTACGTGCGCGTCCTAGCAGTAGTACCTCTCTTTCGGGCAGCAGGTGTGATTGGTGTTTTCTTGGAAGGGCTTTTCTTTTTCTTCTTCTTAGTGGTTTTCTTCTTAGGTCTTTTCTTCTTGGGGCTTTTCTTCTTGGGGCTTTTCTTTTTGGTTTTGGTTTTGGCTTGGGCATTAGGATCCCATTTCAAAAGAGAACGAATCATGACACCTCCTAAAGAACCGCTACAACCAGGGGTCAAAATGATTTGTTTATTAATGCGTGAATCGATTCTAGGATCGGCCAGTTGTGACAACGCCACTTTATGTTTTTCAAAAAAACGTTTGGTTTGATGAGGGATGTGAATGATGCCTTGAAGTAATTGACGTGCCGTCAAAGTAAACCATCGTAACACTTCTTTGAGGCTAGCTTCTAACAAATGGGCACGGACTTGTGCATTTTTTTCGCGACTGATGCCATACAAGGCACAAATCAATTTGGCAGGAGGATGAGATTGAAAGTATGTCATCTCGAAGACTGTGAGAAAGAAAATGACGTGGTGGATGTTTTTATAGTTTTTGTTCTTTCAGATAGTGGCCGAAGGGGACGTGTAAATGACGGGACCTCCTTCTTGACACCAATGGTGAAACAATTGGGTACGAAATCTCAAATAGTCGGGAGTGGTAGGTTTTAAGTCGATGAGTAAATACGCATGAGGTGTTTGAGTGGCATCGTTCAGCCAAGGAGTGCCTAACTGTTTTGCTAACACTTGCACTTGAGATTTGTCTCTGGGGCTTTTAAACAACACCACGTAATGAGCATTGAGACTGATGGTACGATGGGCTTTTCTTTGTTGAAATAAATTTTGAGTAATGTAAATGATACGTGCATTACGATGGTGTCCTTTTCGTGTAAACCAAAGTTTAATTTCTTCTTCGTCTTCTCCTAACATGTCATCGAAGATGACCAGATGTGTTTGACTCAAGTCAGACACGATCCCATCGTCTTCGCGAGGTATGCCTTCGACAAACGAAATGACTTCTCCTTGACTTTCACGAAGTAACGTGTAAGACGATTGCCACTCTTTGTAACACCACACGATACGTTGAGGAGGACGATCAAACACATGAGATTTGTGTTCGATCAAACGTTTGACAAATTCGGTTTTGCCTGAACCACTGGATCCAGCAATCAACATGTTAAAGGGATGGCGCAGATACAAAGCTTCCCAACTTGGACTATCTAACTTTTCGTCGATCACTTTGACCACAGAAGAAGAAGAGGTAGACGAGGCAGAGGAAGATGCAGCCATGACTGAGGTAGGAAGAATTTTGAGAAGAATAAGAAAGACACAAGACATTTTATACGTTTCATACACGTTTAATGTTTTTTTTTCCAAAAATGTCAACACAACAAACAAAAACATATTTACAAGTCATGAAGTACGAAAATGCATACAGCAAAAATGGAGAGGTACAACAATAAGGCCACCAATAAAAGAATCAAAGTTTTGTATAAACAAATCAATGTACAACAACAACAACACACTGGATGAATAGGTGTTCTACGAATAGAGTGCACATGCACTGATATTCTTGTCTCTGTGGTGGTGGTGGAAGAATGAAATGTCTCTGACGGAAAGATGGTTTGTTCCTCAGGTGTTTCTAGGGGTACGACGACGGTGTGGTCTTCTTTTTCTTCTTCTTGAGGTTCGAGTGTAATGGTGAACTTGGGTTTCAAGTGGTTCACTCCTTTTTGTCTTGGAAAATTAGTGACGCGCCAGGTCCTTGGCAAACTGTGCCACTTCTTGTATCCAAGCATTGAAACCAACACTTTTCTAGTCACGTACATCTTTCCAATCGTAAAGTTGTTGGTGTAACCAACTAGCGATGCACACTACTTGAAACGTGTGAAGTGTAGATAAAGTTTGACTAATGTCTTCTTCACATGGAGATACACAACTAGTGTTCATCACTATTCTCAACACTTTGAGCACAATTTGTCTTTCGTGTGCCGATAAAGCGTGAATGGTCATGTCTTTTTGTATGTACCGTTCATCAAAATAATCCACAACAAACACGGGTCCTCCCAAATAATCCACCACAAACACTGTTCCTCCAAAATAGTCCACAACGAATGTCCTGGAAAACGAAATCCAAGAAAAGTAGTCACTAACACACACACGGCATAGCGTCCAAAATTCAATGGAAGCAGTTCCTGTATCAGGTGTTTATAATCCTCTAAGGTCTGAACACGATCGTTGACTTCCTTCCACGGAATACGTTTCACAAGTGAAGACAACGGTCCTGGCATGGTTGGCTTTTATATCCAGGTTCCCAAGGTTGGTATCTTTTGTGATAGTCTACTCCACAACACCTGTGATAGTCTACTCAACAACACCTGTGATAGTTTCTCCCAAGAATCAGTCTTCTCATACTGTGGAAGGAAACATAGTTTAAAAATCGAGAAATGACTTTGAGTTTGCGTTTCACTTGTATCTGGACCAACTCTTTGTAAATGCGTTCTCGCAGCTCCAAAGACAAACCACGAATGTGCTCCTCTAAGCTGGTCATTCACAGGCACGGCTTTCTTTTTGAGAAAATAGTCATACTTTTGCCAAACGGAATCTTTATCTGGTGGTAAATGATAAGAAACCAGATCAATCACTAACTCACACACCACACGCCGTGAAAAAGTCTCTTCTTGAGGTGACACTTGTTGCAAACGTTTTTTGTAATCCTCTAAGTCTTTGTTCTCTCGAATTCTGTGTACCACTCCAACCCGGTAGGTTGAAGTTGTAGCATAGAAATCCTTATGAGTTGTGGGGAGTTGATCAATGTCTGACTCTTTATACACTCTCAAAAGAATCAATGCTCTTATAGCATTCAGGAACCACTGGTTAAATTATCTGTGTCGTAAAGGATGTAACTGTTCTTTGCGTTTCACTTGAATCTGGACCAACTCTTGGTAAAGGCAAACCACGAATGTACTCTTCTAAAGTATCCGACATGGGTTACTTCTTGGGACAGACCAAAGGCAGGTACTGACAGCGCGGAGACCATCTGGCATGTTCCAAGTAAGCGGAGTCTTTATACTCCCATTCGTGAAGCGTCACGCCGCAACTGAAACACTGAACTTTATCCCCTTCTCCCAAGTAGATAAATCCAGCTCTGGCTAAAGCTTTGGAAGTAGGTCCTTGTAGATATTTAGGCCACTTATCTTTGAACGTCTGGAGTCGACTTTCAAAATCGGAATAGCCAGCCAAAGCCACAGGCAGCGTCAATTCTTTACCCATGTAGGGATGGCATACACAGGTAGGTTACACGCTTAGCATCCCCAATAAAGAAGAAAGGGCGTCCTGCATCGCTAGTGGGGCGGTAAGGCACACGCACGGCAGCATCGCTGATGTCAAAGCGTACGGCATCCGTCTCATCGCAAGGCACCGCACCGCACTCCACAGGTCGGGATCGACCTTGGAGTCCACAGCAGTAGGTTCTTCGCTCGGTGACTTTGTCGAGTTCGTGAGCATCGGTTACTGTGTACTGATCTCTGCATTCAAGTTCACCGTGAGTTCCTCACTCGGTGGGTGGGTGACATGAGTATTCATCTTCTTCTTGCTTGGTCAACGTTTGAAGTCACAATGAATGGTTAGGCTTGCAAGTGGTCCCTTTTTTATACTGAAGATCGGCGTGTCCGTACGGCAAAGTGGTGTGGTCTGGAAGTCTCACTTGTTTCTGGTACACAATTTGGTAAACTTTTTCTAAAGGACGACTGACGATTTGGTGATTGGGTAACCGTACGATCTTGTGGAGTTCTAACGTTTTCACTCGAAAGTCTTCAGCTTGTCCAGACTGCAAAGCATTTTTCAAAACCTCAAAGTTCACCACTTGGCTGGTTCGATAGTTCAGGGTTAGTTCTTTCACTTTGCATTTGGTGTGAAGTTGGCCTTGTCTGTTTCGGTATCGGTATCCGTAATTGTTAGGGACACCGCTGGCAAAACTCAGAATCGTTTCTTGAGGGTGCTCATCCGTCCAGGCTCCTAAGCGATCTCCTTCGATGGCGGGATGTGGGCAACCAGGGCGATGGATGTACATACAGCTGTCGGTGTCAAAGTACAGGACACGATCTCCCAACACTTCTAAAGCTTCGTCGTACAATTTCAAGCGAGCATGGACTGTCACGTAGGCTGCAATGATCACATTGCTAAACTCGACGGGGTGTACAAACTTGGATTCTTCTTCGTAACTGACTAAGATCAAATCTTCACGGACGATTTCTACGTTTTTCATCAGTTTACTTTTGTCATCCACCAGTTGAAAGTAGCGACTGGGATCTGCCAAGCGTTCCGTCTTGGGCAAGATCGTACGTTGTGCCATTTTTCCCCACAAACAATTCAGCATCACTTTGGCAAACGATCTTCTTCCTTCGTTCTTTTCTACGTCTTCCAAAGTGATCGCTTCTACGGCACGGTATTGTTCTTTGAATTGGACTTGGTCTTCGGGAGTCTTACACCAAGAAGGATAGTCGCTGGCTTCTTGTTTTAGTTTTAGAAATTGGTTGACGTACCCTGAGAAAATGCCTGGATTGGAGGCGTCGTCCTTTTGGTATTGTGCTGTGGTAGGAAAGTGCCAGATCTCGTACACTTTCAACAAGCGGTATCCCCGATCCAGAGCCCGAACAATTCGGCGCTGACCCACGTTCCTGTCAAAGCGCGTTCTTCCTTCGTGTGGTGACAGGGGTGATCTTGGTTGCATGTTTCGGCACAGGTACGGCATAAAGGAAACATCAGTTTTCCTTGGCAATGATGGGGTAAGATAGGATGGTACAAGTTTGTCGGGGGTAAGACTTTGTATTTGATCAATCCTTCGTATTGACGAATGTGTTCCACGTCGATGTATTCTGTCAAGATTTCAGGGTGTCCGGTAGGGAATCGTTTGTATTTGCACACCCAAGGATACAACGAAGACACGTCGATGTATTTGATTTCTTCTCCTCGAGATTCGTCTACGTCGTACAGCAAACGTGTGGCAATGGTTCGTCCTCCAAACAAACTGTGGCGTGGATCCAAAGGTTCGATGTCGACCACGTCGTAACTTTCGGCAATGCGCCTAAATTCTGGATCTGTTTTAATACGTCGATCGTACTCATGCTCCCACATTTCTACCACTTGGTATCCTTGACTTTCTAACTTTAGCCGTCGTTGGTAAGTGCGTTCGTACAATTCTTCCATGGTGGACTTTTCAGGTGTCGTTGAGGAAAACAGGTAGGGCATCCGTGAAACAAGCACCCCTGAAATTCGTACACCGTCAGAGGGTTTTCTAAATCCCAACCATCCACGGAAAGACTGCCTATTTTCTTTTCTCCTCCTCCGTTTCTGGCATGTTGTATCCATTTGTCTTCCTTTTGACACAAGTAATGTAACCAACGCAATGCTTTGGCAGAGTATTGACGACTGGCGAAGAGAGACGTGTTAGGGTCTATGATGGCTAGTTCGTTCTCGGGCATGAAGTTTTTGGTGTACACTAAGGTACAGGCTTTGGGTAGGGTGCACGCTTCCTTCAAAGGATCGACTTCTCGGTGATCGAGAAATAATTGTCGAAACTTTCCACAGCAACGGCGTAAAATGTCCACATCGGATCGGCAATACTTCAGCATTTCTTCTTGAATGTCACACGGTTCTGACTCGTGAGCGTGGTACCAAGCGTGAAAGGCTTCTCGGTGTTCGGTCGTAATAGTGAACGTCAGGCAAATGAGGCAGCTCGACGTGTTGATTGGCTTCCGTATTGAA
Organism: Margaritifera margaritifera; assembly: GCA_029931535.1. Taxonomy (NCBI): domain Eukaryota; kingdom Metazoa; phylum Mollusca; class Bivalvia; order Unionida; family Margaritiferidae; genus Margaritifera; species Margaritifera margaritifera. The sequence continues at coordinate 8,307,604 of JAQPZY010001669.1, read as the reverse complement.
AAGGTGGGGAAAATATTCTTTGGGCATTTCTGTCATACCAAATGTTTTGGGCATTCGACTCAAATAACTCATGCAATCTTTGAATTGGACTTGTCCCACTTGCATGTAGATGAGCCTGGCTCCGTTCATGGTGACTTTAGGGCATTCGGTACCTTGTTGTGAATAATATTTTAGAAGAAACTGTCCATCGTATCCCTAGAAATTGTGAGCCATGACGGTCGCATGGCGATGACAGGTCCCGTAACGTTGAATGTCCTCTTCGCTCCAAGTGTCGTCGATAGGGTCTAAAATCCATTGAGCAAACTCGGGCAAAGTGTTGGGACCACGAAAGATTGTTTGACGTCCTCCTGGAATCCTACTACAATGAGGACAGTAAACATGAATAGGTTCTTGGATGCACTTCTCACAAGCCCGATGAGCGACGCAGAAATTTGGAATGTGAATCCTCGTCTCTTGCATGCATTCAAAATCAAAAAAGATGAAATCCACTTGGGTCTTGTTCTTGTTAGGATCACTCTTTAATTCTTTCTTCAGTGTATTGTCGTATTTTTGATGAAACATTGATGATCAAAGTCCACGATCTGGTCGCAAATGCGGCATCTTTTCTTTCCGGCACAAGTGTGTGCCTTGGGGTCGTTGGTTCGAATCAGGTGTCCACACGTGGAGCACAATTTCAATAAATCACACGCACTTTTCTGCTGGTGAACTAGTGTCCTGCGATGTTGTTCGTAACAAGAGGGACTGACAAAGGTTCGTCGACACGTCGAATAATGCAGGTGTTTTTCAGGAAGGCATGGTTTGGAAGCTACACAGCCCCGACATCTCGATCCGCAATGAATGTGTCGGTCCCGACTGTTAAATCCTTGGTCACATTTCTCGCAGTAGTAAGAGTGTCCCAGAAATCCTGTGATACTGGTGATGGCATCGAAATGTTTTTGGTGATAATACACGTGAATGTATTTTCCCTCCGGAAAATCGGGTCCTCGAAACAGCAGAGCTCCGCGAACTTCTTGAGGGTGTACTTTCAAAGTGTACCGAGGAGCCAAAACGTCTTGAAGTTGTTGCATTTGGGAAATGACACACGCGGTGTCTTTTGGTATGCCTACTTGTTGTAGCAGAAGTTCTGCTTCTTTTCGTTGTTGGGGTCTCTCCGATCGTCGAATGTTCTTCCATGCTCGTTTTCATTCTGAGGTCTCGTTCTTGTCGGCATACGTTCGCCCCACCACGATGGCACGGGCTAAGCACATCTGGTCCTGAGAATTGTCTATTTGGACGACACTGTGTTTGGTACTGCGAAGGTCGTCCACCAGTAAAACTTTCCTGCTTCGTCCGCTACCTCGAGGAGGGGATACGTGAGTCATGTGAAGTATGGCTTTTCCATCGGTGATGGTAAACTCTTCGTTGGATTGTTGAACGTGTTCTATTTTGGTCATGACTTTGGCTGGTGTTAATTCTGCCGGGGTGCTGAACTCGATCCAGACAAAAGACTTCAAACTGTCGTGATGGATGGACAGTCTCAACCGATCATCCTCTTTGGCTCCGCATTGTTGTTTCAAGTTCTGTAACACAGAATCCCACAAATCGGTAATGAACCCTGCAGCTTTCTCGGGAGGCACTTCAGATTTGAAGTCTTTAAAGTGGACGGTGTAAGTGTAAACAGTGGTTCATTTTTTGCGTCTCTCGAATACGATAGTAATTTTTGGGAGCCACGTTAGGACTTTCTTGGTGAGGGGCTGTGGATTCTTTGGGTTTGGTAGAGGCCATGGTTTCAGGCTCACTCATCTCCTCTTCGAAATCGCTGGCATGGACTTGAGCTAGCACTTCAGCGAGCGGTGTTTTAGGCGGCACAGAAAGTCTCCGTCGTCGTGGCCTTTTCGTTTCTTCTTCTTCTGTTTTCTCATTGAAATTGCGTGATCTTTTCATCTTGATGTCTCACTTCAATCTGATTAAGTTTAACACAGGGTCTCTCCCTATATATAGAGAGACTTTCCTACCCTCAGAATCACTATTCGTTATTCAACTTTTAAACAGTGAAGATGGAAGAGTCAAGAAGACAGATTACCTTTCTGGTCAGAGATTTGCAGAGAGTTCTTCGAAAGTATACCAGTAAGACAAAGGACTACTCCTCCTTAGCCTCTAGAGATAAAAGTCAAGATACTTGCTATATCTGCCAAGAGAAAGGACATTGGGCTCCAGAATGTCCACAACGTCAACACCAAGGAAAAGAAAAAAGAGACAAAGCGAAAGATACCTGTTATCATTGTCAAGAAAAAGGACATTGGTCTTCAGAGTGTCCTAAGAAGCAAGAGAACTCACAAAAGAGAGAAGAAGCAGAGGGATCTTCAGCCCCAGAAGAAGAAGAAGAACTCAATACCCGTCGTCAAGAAAGCTAGACGACTGGAAGACAGTGAAGAAGAAGAAGAAAAAGTACCCTTGAACCCTGTGAAGAAATTCAAGAAAAAGAGAGACAGGCAGTGAACGATGAACTTTGAGTGTTGTGTTATGAAATGTTCATTGTGATTTTATAAATAGAGAATATACTGGAATGGAAAAAAGTGAGTGTTTTTTTTTTTTTTGTTTTTTTTTTTTTTAGTTAGAGTATGGACGCACCCACGCACACACTCACTCTTGCACAAACCAAAGATGGGGTTTACAGTTTTACTTGATTTTTTGCAAATTGGATTATTATCTTTTCTTGGCAAATGGGGTGGCCCTGAAAAGGACCGTTGGGGTGTTTGTTTTTTTTAAAAACAAACTTATGGACTGGACATGATCAGCTTCAACTGTATCAATCCCTTTCCACGACCAAGTCTTATTCCTCCTCCTCCTCCTGCTTTGGTGGTAGTAGTGGTAGTAGTAGTGAATGATGGTGGTGGTGGTTGTGGTGGTGGTAGCATCTCAGTAGTAGTAGTGATGGGTTTAGAATGTTTCGCCCGTGATGGTCTCTTTCTCTTAGGTTGTGTTAAAGAAATCTGATACACGTTTCTCAGATTCTTTAACTCGGCTAAAATGTCTTGTAACAAACTCACCGTTTTGTTTTCCTCACTCCCTTCCTTCTGTCCTTCATACTTCTCCTCTTCTAACTTTCTTATTTCTTCTTCTTGCTTTCTTCTTTCCTCTTCTTGCTGAAGAAAAACTTCTTCGGCTTCTCTTTGACGTTGTAAAAAAACTTCCAATTCTTCTTTTTGCCTCTTTTTAAATCATCGATGACAGGCAAAGAGGGTGGTGGTAAAACAGCGGTGGTGGTTGTTTCAGTCAAAAATTCTTGAGAGGATGACAGAAAATCCACAAAATCTAAATTAAAATCTTCCGATTGAAAGTTCACCACTGCCTTCGCTGCTGTCGTCGTACTCTCACTCCGAACATAAGAACTTTCCGTCGTCGCAGGTTCACCCCAATACATTCTCTTCCTAGTATCCGTCATACTTATGCCGCCAAAGGTAAAACCCTACGAACGCTGTGATGCCTTTATACTAAAGATGACGTTACCCCCACCCCACCCGCTCTCTTCCGATTGGAAGAAACACCTACCCTGTTGTAACGCGCGATTGGATTCGTAGTTCATTTAGATCCGCTCTTAGGCTATATATACCGCCGCTTGTGTCATAGAGCTTCGACGTAAATGGCCGAATGGCCGCACACGTCGTTAATCAAACGAAAGAAAGAACATAGAGCTTCACCGGTTTTCAAGATGTATACCTCAGTTGAATCATCGAACATCGTATCGGGAATGTTATTCAACCCAGACTTCCCGATGTATGTCAAAGCATCATGGGCGATTACCAAGATGACAGATACAGCGATATGGAAAAGGCGCATCTATATCGACAGATAAGGCTGCCTGAAGCGAGTCCTTCTCTACGGACCTGAAGTCCGTCGAAGCTTAAGAAGAAGAAGGCCCTCCATGAGATGTCCACTGTGTTAACTTGGTTGACACCGCTCCAACGGCCCTTTTCAGGGCCACCCCATTTGCCAAGAAATGATTATCATCCAAAATTGCCTTTAAAACAAATATTGTTTGTGTGTTAGGTGTATGTCTATTTTCTATCCCTCTCCAAATACTTCTGTCCCCATCAAAAAACTCTTTTACCTTTCCACTACTCACCTTGGGTCTATAGTGCCCCCACGTATTGGGACCTCTACAGACCCACAATGTTAATTTCCCGTACGGGTCAATAGTGCCCCCCTTGTGTCTATTTACCCACCATATACTACTTACATTACCTACTGACCGAAATTAGGAATTTCGCATATAAATTCCTGTGGACTAGACTTTTCGCATATCCATTCTTATTTATATTTTTTCTCCACCTACAAGTCCTTTATGCTTTGACCACTAACCATACTCAATATATCTAACTTCCTCGGTCTTGAAAGTGGACGGTAATGAGTCAAATAATACAGAAACGATAGTCATCTGGAATTTTTGCCAGCAAATTTCTCTTTATATCATTAGATGTTCTGGAATAAATTTAAATTTCAGATATCGTAAGATACAAAACTTCTAGACAAGAATTGTTTTAATCAAATACTTTCAGAATGGTAAACTGATGTTAAGACAAAACGAAATTAAATTTTTACAAAATTCCAATAGGTGGCCTTCTATTTACATAGGATTCCCCCATGTACTTCTATGTAAACATTAATATATCCCTCTTTGTTTCTTTAAATGGGTAGATTTCTAAAAACATGTATAAAGAAATATATCTGTTTGTAACAAAAGACTGATAAAATCTGCCTGACTTAAGACTGAATATTGTACTTGCTATTTTTAGTTTGCAAGTGGCCGACCTGAAAATGATGGATACCATCTCACAACTCACGATAAAACTACGACGTACCAGTGTGTCTATCAATATACTGACATATCATAAGATATTGATGAATGAAACAATTTTACAAGTTTCCTATCTTTATGACAGAGGTGAAATTCAGCGCCAGTCAGATACAGTCGCGATTTCACTCCACACTTTACGTAATTTGAAGAAAGTCAGTTTATTAAATAAACTAGCTCCTGGTATTTCCTAGATTTGTGTTGAATGAAAACTTCTGCCAGCTTTATGGTAAAACTGAACCTGTAGGAGACAGAGTTCTTTACCTCGACACAGATAGTTGCATTTACATCGATCGACCTGACGGCTATCCCCCACGCATCGGAGCTTGGACCTACGAACATCCCGAAGAGGCTCTTTTGAGTTTTGTACAGTTACAAACAAGGAGAACTTCGTACCATATGTAAAGTGAAAGTACTGACACTGAACTGTTTAAATTTAAAAGTGTAAATGTAAACAGTCGCTCTAAATTTTCTGGAAGAAACTTTTTGGGTAACTGGAATATGAAAAAATTTCAGGAGCTACCGAACAACTTTCTTGACTGCTCTTGACAGTCTCGGTCCTTTTGAAGTAGCCCGGTCAAAACCATTTATTACCGCTAATCCACAATAAATGTTTTAAATGAAATTATAGAAAATAATTTATTGTTGGATGCTGAAAAAGTCATTGTTTTGCAATGTGGGGTTGTGTATGTTCACTCATGTCCCCATTTTGCTATTTACACACACACACACACACACACACACACACACACACACACACACATTTTTCAATACTCAGTCAATAACCTGTACTTACACCATAGTAGTGCTTTGTGCGTGCAATAGTGAGTGAACAGAAAGCTGTATTTTGAAATCGCCAAGGCTGAAACTATACAGCCCCTGGTAACGCTGGATGCGGCTATGAAACCCATCAACATTTTCAGTCATATATAATCCAAGGTATTTTCGTACACACAATTCCGTGACACTGTCAGTACAACAATTGAAAACTGTGGATGGTGTACCGGAAGGAGACGAGCTTTCGCTTTTTGAGTGTCGGGATCCAAGTTCTGAACGGGTTTTTAACTATGTGTTTAAAACATGGCTGAGCCCGTGATCAAAGTAGATATATCTTAGCGATCCTTCAAAAATGAAGATATCACATGCTTTTAAATTGCTTTTAGCATTTGCTATATGCTCTCTAATTGTTCAATTCATTGTTATCAAAATGTTTTGGTCAGCGAAGGTAATAGCCTTTAAATGCTAACTGAATCAACTCCAATATCATCATTATTAAGGGGGGTTGGTAATGCACAATTCAGTACAGGTGGGTGTTGATGGTACTCTGATCGTGAAGAAATGGCTAAAAATTATGGTGATAGTAATGTTCCATTTCTTTAAGTTAAGTATCCTGTAACATTCAGCAGTGAGTGTGTGAAAGAATAACTTGTAATAAAAATTCCATACCTTTTTGTCCACAGATTTTGATGCAGTGTATATCAATATGGAGTCTCTATGCAGTGAAAAAGAGTCACTTACACTTATGAATAATCCATTTAGTGGCAGGGAGAAGTGGATTTTGTATAAAACTTGCAGAAATTGAACATGAGCTGTTTTTCTGCACAAACTGTTTGCAAATAAAATGGAGTTTTGTCAGTCGTGAACAACCTTGACAGTAGTTCCTTAACAAAGGTCGGGAGGCCTGCAGTAGCCATAAGCAGAATTTTATGATGAAGACAATGACACAGTTGTACATATATTTTGTTAATAATATTAATTACACAATTTTCAGCCCCAAACATGATGATCCCCAAAATTAACAGTCTGGAGTATTTTCATATTTTCCGTTCACATGTTTTTCTATATTTACACGTGGCTTATTCGACACGCCATAGAATCCACTGTAGAAAAGCACATGGATATATACATATATACATGCCATATTCACCGTCAATAAGCATGTTGCGCTAGACTTTAAATTCACGATTATTGACAATTGTAACATCGAACAGAATTGAACACAGCACCTTCTTCTAAAGCATGAAACTGTTCATACACCTTACCTGATCAGTCTGTAATTTTGTTAAAATTTGTCTTTTTCTTAATTTTAAGTAAACACTGGCTTTAGGTGAAGTGCCTTCTCACACACTAGCAGAAACACATACAACAACTACAATAGTTCTCATACTTACAAGCAAATTCAATATATATCCAATTTACGCATACATATAGGGTTTATTTAGGATAATTAGCTAATGTCAAGTACTTTTCATTATCTTTAGATGGGTATTAAGAATGAAGGACTGATAATACATGAAGTTATAAACTTCAGCGGAGTAATATTTACTGAACCACATGCGGTAAAAGAAGAGGGGAAAAGAAGTAAATTGTGAACATGCAAATAAGTCATTTCATAGTATGTATTTCAGGAATGTTTAGGAATTTTCTTTGCTATTAACAGTACCGTCCATAACTGTACTTTCAATATGGAAAGTTTGATAATCATCAGGTTACAGGTATGTGTAAAATATGACTGTCAGTCATGGGACCGAGTTGACTGGAGAAAGAAGAAAATGGCAGCCCCTATTACATGGCCTTGTGACGTTTGCCACATGCATTGTACGCAAGGTACAGTGTATATGAAAACTGTATAGCTCATTGCATTTTCCTTAGTCTTCATGCAACACGATAATTACAATGTAATAGCTCAATACTATTTCAATGCCGTGATCTATTGCGCATAAAATGCAATATCAAAGTGCCCTTTTTAGCTCTTTTAAATATCTTTTCCGCAAAACAGATTGTACCTGCACATTTAAATTACAGTTTTTTAAGTTGATAATTTATAACTTTTCACTTACTGCATATGATAAGTGATATATGGCTATACCACACCCACTCACCCTGTTAAGCCTATTTGCATTACCAATAGCCCTTAAACGTGTTTCCAATATATGCATAATGATAAGAGGAAGCTAGTCATAAACTGTAAGACATTGAGCCTGATAAATCTGATTGGGTGCCGACCCTTTATCAGAACTATCAGGGTTGGCATCTTCAATTGTAAGACCAAAGAGCAAGCTGATATGAAGAAAATAAAAAAGCATGCCACATAATAAGGACTTCTCTTTGCATTTGCCCAAAAATATTGTTTTTAAACAACTGGCTCTTAAATTATAAGTTTTTATTTAATCATTGGTATTAAAATAGTCAATGATAGGGTTGTCAAGTTGCACTTTCAATGCAATTTCTGTGTGTCTTAATGTAATTGGTGCAGATAAACTTTATTAAACAATAAACAAATGACTTGATTACTTGGACTTGTACAACACCAAAAAATTGGTAACAGTCAGAAAATCAGCCTTCAAAGTCAAAGCTAGATGTACATAAGTTCTTCATGTGAATCAGAGAGATTTGATACTAAAGATGACAGAAAAAAATCCAATCATACAGAGCTTCAGCTTTCCATGGGTCAGTGGTTCTTCCCGGGTTCTTCCTTCGCCAAATATAATGGCTACCATGTATAGCCTATCATGTGCTCAAAAATGGCATTAAACCAAAACACCACAACCACAGAGCTTCCATTAATGGACATCCTAGAGTATTATAAGCTCAAACTTTTTCTCCAGGAGATCCAGAATTATACCACTGGATGGCCTAAGGACTTCCCTTTCTTATACATATATACGCCCAAATAAAAAGCCCCTATTGTCCCAACCATTCTAAAATGCAAACCAAACACCTGCCAACCTTCCAGTATTGAGGGATTTTTGAGACTCAAAAAGTGTTTTGTGGTCCCAAGGGGTGTCAGTCCATGTGACCCAAATAAGTGATCTTGTACAGTTGAAAATAAATTATCTACTCAAAAAAGCCTATAAAAAATGATGGGAAATACAAATCTGAATGAAAATACATAAAATATATGTTTTCTTTGAAGCATTTAATACACTTCCAAACAAAAAATAGCTGGTCAACTTAGCATTGTCATATATCATCTGTGCACACATATGATCACAATCACACAGACATTAAATAAATAAATAAAACTTCTGTCTTTCAAATCCATTGGACAGTGGAATACAGTATTAATGTAAAGTTGCTGACTTTGCTGCTCTCAGCAGTTTGTATGAGGGTTTGAACATGATGCAAGTGTCATTACCGTTTATCATTGCACTTATTAGAGTTTGTATGAGGGTTTGAACATGATGCAAGTGTCATTACTGTTTATCATTGCACTTATTAGAGTTTGGATGAGGATTTGAACATGATGCAAGTGTCATTACTGTTTATCATTGCACTTATTAGAGTTTGTATGAGGGTTTGAACATGATGCAAGTGTCATTACTGTTTATCATTGCACTTATTAGAGTTTGTATGAGGGTTTGAACATGATGCAAGTGTCATTACTGTTTATCATTGCACTTATTAGAGTTTGTATGAGGGTTTGAACATGATGCAAGTCTCATTACTGTTTATCATTGCACTTATTAGAGTTTGTATGAGGGTTTGAACATGATGCAAGTCTCATTACTGTTTATCATTGCACTTATTAGAGTTTGTATGAGGGTTTGAACATGATGCAAGTCTCATTACTGTTTATCATTGCACTTATTAGAGTTTGTATGAGGGTTTGAACATGATGCAAGTCTCATTACTGTTTATCATTGCACTTATTAGAGTTTGTATGAGGGTTTGAACATGATGCAAGTGTCATTACTGTTTATCATTGCACTTATTAGAGTTTGTATGAGGGTTTGAACATGATGCAAGTGTCATTACTGTTTATCATTGCACTTATTAGAGTTTGGATGAGGGTTTGAACATGATGCAAGTGTCATTACTGTTTATCATTGCACTTATTAGAGTTTGGATGAAACTGTTGTTCAAACTTCAACAAAGATCTTATTTAAATTTAAAATACTTTTTTCTGCATCTGCCCTGATGCAGGCTGGTGTTGCAATGTCAACAGATTTTATATACTCCAGAATGATTAATGTCAATGGTGTTTGCAGTATGTGAAAAGTATATAATGCTCCCCCTTGCTGCTGAGCTTCACAAAGTTGAACTATGTCAACCCGGAGTTCTGAAATTTAGTTTTGCTGAGCTTAGCTTGCTTCACAGATGGCTCATCCTTCCCTGAATCACTGCTGCAATTTGACAATTTGCATAGAATAATAATTCACAGTGTTCCAGCCAGATATTTTTCAGAGGGGTGGAGACGGGCACTTCGTATCTATACTCCACTTAGTGAAAAGGGGGCCTTTTTCAAAAGTTGCTATGTCATAATGATATTTATAATTTCACAATTAAAATTTTCATTGATATTTTCTTCTGAAATTTTAATACAAAAAGTTGAATTTATTATGAAAATAAAGCAAATCCAAGCTAACAATAAAGACAAAAATGTTTTTTTTAATAAAGAATCGAGATAAAAAAAAGAGCAAGTTGATAACTTACATTGTTTATAGTGGGCTGATTACTTTCTACAGTCAGCAATATATATGTGAACAACAATAATTATAAAGTAATTAATAACATTTATTAGTGAATAAAGAAAATATTCTAGCAGTAATTAAATTCCTACCACCACCAATTTACATAGTGATTTAATTAAAGATTACATTTCAATGTAAATTATTATATTTGAATGAATAAGCACAACCACCTTTATAATTGCCCCTTTTTTTTCTGAAAATTTTCAGGCAATTGACTCGATTTCTTAATTACCATTAGAAAAATCTTGTGAAATATATGTTTTATAAATAGATTTCTTCAAGTTTTCCACTCTGTCAATGTTCATGTAGTATATCTTGCTTTGATACATATGATAAAGCAGGCTAGCTCTAGTTCTGCTTGCTTATTGGAGCTGGAGTGGCTTCCTCAGAAGTAACAGACCTAAGTCAAATATTGAAAGTGTCAATCCAATGACACTCGTGTGTTCTGTCAACACTGTTCTGACCATGTACTTGTTTCAGTTGTTACATGTATCAGATGTGCAATAGGGGTGGTGGTGGTGGTGACTTTTATGATTGTGCTATAGGTGTAAATTTCTCAAACAAGCATTGTAAAATGATAAGGTTTATTGTTGCATTGGACTTTTATTAATGAAAAGTGGCTTATGCCCAGAATATTTAGGCTTTGACACTTATTATTTAATGATTCAGAAAAAAACAAGCAAAGTCATCTTTGGGGTTAATGAACCTTAATGAGATAGACTCTTCCAAGCCAGACCACTTGTGGTAACCCTGCAACCCCTAACAACTGAAAACCCTTGGGACCCCAAAATATTTTGGTTTTGAGAGTTTTTTGGTTATTGAGGTTTTTGCAGATGTGACAAATTTCTTTTTTCTAAGCGCTTATGTGACAAGAGAGAGAGAGGGGGATTATATATTATAGGGCCTGAGATTGGAATGATTTGGTTTCTAGCTTGGCTAAACCATACACAAGATCATTCACTTTGTCAGATTTGCAGGCATTGTTGAAACGATGCTTGTTTGCATCACTGTTGTTTTCAAATTCATTCTTGTAGAATTGCATTTTCTTTAGAATATCTTAAACAGTAGATGTTTCTATGCCGAATTTTTCCCCTAGTTTCTTCAGTGCAGGTTTTGGCACAGATTCATACTCATTGATCAGATTCATATTATCCTGTAAGGATAGTTCAATCCTACTATGCTTAGCTGGTCATTCTGACATCATTACATGTGAGTGAACACAAATGACCGTTATGGCTGCTTTAGTGCATGTATGTAATGATTTTTCTCCATTGAAAATCAGTTGAGTGAATGGCTTTTAGAATACTCTTTTGTCAGTCTCCGTCGGCAAAGCATCAAAAGCAAAGCCACATGCCTGGTTAATAAAGCCCTGATATTTAATTTAAAAAAAACTAACAAAAACTGTTCTATTGATTATGTTTCCCAATGAATAGCATCAATCACAATTAGATAATAAGCAGATAAACATAATCTTTCATAAATGGCTTACCTACAAGCATTTAGTTATGAATGATTCACTTTAAAAGCTTTTTATGGTATAAAGAATTCAGATTATCCTATTGTCAGCCCTAATCTGTGTCTGCACATGTGTCAAGTATTGTTTTAACCTTGCATGCCCTTGGGACATTTTCCTGGTCTTTGTCTCGCATATAAGCCTACTACAGTACTTGCTAACCGTAATTAAATGTTATGGCATGTGTCAGGAATTTAGCAGCTAAAATACATTTCCAAGTTTGAAGTAAGTTTCAGTTTTGTGTGTGTGTGTGTGTGGGGTTAAGCATAAAATTGAAATTTGGGATCAAAATTTGTTTTGATATTCAGAATTGAAGGGTTTTGGTTTACTGGGAAAAAAATGGTGATATTAAAAAAAGAAAAAATTCAGGACTCCCAAAATATATAGATCTTGATGGAATTCCGGTATATTGAGGTTTCCATTCTGAGGAGTTTCACTGCATGTATTGTGTGTGTGTATATATATATATATATATATATATATATATATATATATATATATATATATATATATATATATATATATATATATATATATATATATATATCAGTCTTTTCATTTATGTCACAACTTGTTACATCTCTTTTGAATGTTTTTCCATTAAATTTCACAAATATGGCCACCATGTTAATTTTTTTTAAAAATTGTCCAGCAAGAGCCATTAGAATATTGGGATCTCTCATACACACACACACACACACACATATATATATATATATATATATATATATATAGTGTTATGTATGATGTTTATATACTTAACTTTTGTCTATGATTGTAAGTTTTATGGTATTTGAAAATACATACTGAACTTTGTCTAGTCATTTACATAGTATTTCGCAACATGTCCTGTTATGACATGGGTCAGGTAGGCAAGTGTTTTTCTATTAGAATCACTCATATTCTGCTGTTACATGGGTCGGGTACACTCGTGTGTATATATATATATATATATTGGTAAACAATTTCATTTTTGTTATAAAATTCCTGTTCTAAAGATCAGACTGAGTTTACAGTTGTGTTGTTGAAATCAGATATAATTTGAGAGGAATTATTTATTTATAATCATTGGAATTACTAAAGAGCTCATTGACATTTGGACTAATACATGATTTTGGAATTTATGTGAACTCATTCAAATACATTCTGGATTACATCTTTGTGGTACATCAGGACATTCTAGGCTGTTGGAATTTGTTTGGAACATTCTGTTTTTTTTAAAACTTTTTATTAGGGCATTTAGGATTATTTTGAATTAAGCTCATAAATCGTAAGTGTTTTTTGAATTTTCACTTTAATTGTCTGGAAATAAATTGTTTGTTGATTTTACTTACATTTTTGATTTCATTTTCTTTCTGTTACATACTTTTAAGACCTAGAATCATAACAGAAATTGGGGGCTCATCCGGGATGTGAATTTCATTAAATTACAATTTAAATTGACTTTGTTTTGGAATTTTCATTGTCCCTGGTAAAGATTTATTATTTCACACATTTGAGAAATCTTTAGTGAAACCAGTAAACATTCACAATGTGATCTAATGTTTAAAACTTTGTTTCTAATCCCACCCAGGTAGGGTTAGAGTCTATGAAAACAGATGAGTTGCTTGAGCTTGCCAGACATTATGATCTTTCTGAAGTGAAAGTATCTTTGGCAAAACAAGAGATAAAGAATATTTTAATTCCATATTTGATGGGAAAGGAAGTTTTGGATAATAGTGTTTTGGGTTTAATTGATAAGTTTGTATTTGGTTTTGATTGGAAATCAAGGAAATTACAGCTAAAAAACCAGATGGAATTAGAGTTAAGAAAGCTTCAGCTTCAGAAAGAGGAAAGGGAAATAGAAATGCAGATGCAGAGAGAGAGAGAGAGAGAGAAAGCGGAGAGGGAAATGAGGGAAAGGGAAATGCAGAGAGAGAGAGAGAAAAAGAGGAGATGCAGAGAGAGAGAGAGAGAGAGAGAGAAAGAAATGATGGAAATACAGAGAGGAGAAGAGGGAAATGAAGAGAGAAGAAAGGGAAATGCATTATAAGTTAAAAAGAATTAGAACTGGCAAGTGGAACTCACTCCCTCCCCCCTTTACACACAAGCTCAGGTTTTGATGTTACCAGATATATTAGGTTAGTACCCTCTTTTCAGAAAGAGAAGTAGATAAATACTTTCTTCACTTTGAGAAAATTGCTGAAAACTTAAAATGGCTCAGAGAGCACTGAACTTTGTTTCTACAAAGTGTACTTATTGGCAAAGCTTGTGAAGTCTACACTTCACTGTTGGTACAACAAAGTACTGATTATGCTGTGGTTAAGGAGTACGTCTTGAAGGATTATGAGTTGGTACCTGAGGTATATCGACAAAGGTTTAGGATTTGTAGAAAAGAAACTGGACAAACTCATGTTGAATTTGCAAGGGAAACAGAACAACTATTTGATATGTGGTGCTCAGGCAATAAGGTTGATCAAGATTACGATAACCTCAGACTGCTTGTATTAATTGAAGAATTCAAGCGGTGCATCCATGATGATGTCAAGACCTATATTGATGAGCAAAACGTAGAAACTTTGGAAAATGCACCTAGCATGGCTGATGATTATTCCTTGACTCACAAAATTTCATTTGTCAATAATTCTTCCTCTCAGCAGTTTTCTGGTAAAAAACCATTTCAGTCTCAAATGAGTACATGTACTTCTAAATTTAAAAACAGCACAACTGTTAGAAATCAAATATCTGATAAGACTGATCAGAAATCCTTATCTCTTTTTACTTGCACTTATTGTAAAAAGAAAGGGCATATCATTTCTGATTGTTTCAGATTGAAAAATAAGCAACAGAATAAAGACAAAGTTATTCCATATGCTCTTATTTCAAAGAGGTCAAGGTCATGGTCTTGTATTGAAAGCAATACAGTTGTTGGGTTAGACAAACCCCAGTCTGATTCTATTTTGGAGACTTATGAACCATTCATGTCAGAAGGTTCTATATCACTTGTTGGTAATTCTGCCAAACCTATCCATATTAAAATATTAAGGGACACAGGAGCTTCTCAGAGTCTTTTGTTATCAGGTACTTTGCCTTTGTCTGAGAAGTCTTCTTCTAGTGAAAGTGTTCTTATTCAGGGAGTAGAGTACAGTTTTGTAAATGTTCCTCTCTGTTGTGTCAATTTGGCATCAGACTTAGTTTCTGGACCTGTGACTGTTGGGGCATTGACTTCTTTACCTATAGAAGGTATCCATTTCTTACTAGGCAATGACATAGCTGGAGATAAGGTCATGGTTAATCCACTTGTAACTGACAAGCCTTGTTTGGATCAAAGAGTTAATCCTATTGAGATTGAAGTTACCAAAGCTATGGCACAAATAGCTCTTGAGAACAATGTTGATCAGGAAAATATTCCTTCAGCTGACACATTTATTGGTCAGTCTTTAGATGAGGTCACTTTTTCTCCTGGTAGGAGTAGGTATTGATCACAGTGATCATCTTGTTACAACTCATTCTCTTTCAGGGGACATAGATTTTCTCCTGATAATTGGTCATCCATATTGAATTTTGGTGAAAAGTAGAACTGGGAATGGAACTACCAGTATCGGGATTACTGAATTATGTGTTATATATACATATATAATGTGTTATATATATATATATATATATATACACACACACACACATATACATATATATATATATAGTTTCTGGACCTGTGACTGTTGGGGCATTGACACACACATATATATATATATATTTATATATATATACACACACACACACATACATACAAACACTGATTACCTGAATGCCAATTATCCAGCTTACTCGCTCATATAGACTACTACCTATAAACTGCCGCTCATGGTATCAACATTCAGAGTATCAGAAATCAGAAACAAAGACAATAAAATATAATCTCATTATTATAATTACAATCATATTATGAATAACTAATTATCTTTTTAAAGTAAAAATAAATGTAATATGGGGAGAGGGAGGTTGACGGGGAGATTAAAAGAGAGAAAGTTTATTCTTACACCTATTTGTCACTAAGTGTGTGCCACTGTGACAATGTGTATTTTTTCATACATAAATCCCAAGCTAATGAAGCATGATTAAGGAGATATTACAGACCAATCAAAGGCATTCTGTACTCCATTACATACCAATCAAAGGCATTCTGTACTCCATTACAGACCAATCAAAGGCATTCTGTACTCCATTACAGACCAAAAAAAGGCATTCTGTACTCCATTACAGACCAAAAAAGATATTCTGTACTCCATTACAGACCAATAAAAGGCATTCTGTACTTAAAGTCTGCATAATTAACTGTCACTCAACGATCAATGGTGACTTAATGGGTGATATAAGTTAATCACTTACAGGCACAGGTGTGAATAGAATCCATGTGAGCCGAGTTTGCCGTGATCAAAACCCTTTGAAACTTGTGTTCACATGATCACACATAAAATGACCGTCCATTACACCTATGTTATCATTCCATCACAGATAGTCTGAGTAGATCTCCGATAGGTGTGAAGAGCAAATGTAAAATCTTATCATGAATTTTAGTATTTAATTAAAGTGTGTTAATATTTTTTTGGTTTCTCCTTTTTCTGCTCTTAAATGTCAGATGTCTACAAAATGTTAATATTTACTTAGTTACTGATACATATACAATCAAACATATCATTATCGGACCCACATATATATATATATATATATATATATATATATATATATATATATATATATATATATATATATATATATATATATATACACACCATTTGAATAAGTGCAATGGTGCAACAGTGAGACTATAAGGCTCGAGGTATGGAACATCCAGATTTCTAACCATGGAAGTCCAGGACTTCCAGAAATTAAAAAATAATGGAACTACTCTCATACTTTTCTATAAAACCTGTTTGAAAAAAAAGATTGCATTTGGTTTATTATCATTAGGTCAGCAACCTGTTTTTATGAGACTTTTTAACTAGCAATATTTGTTTGTAAATATGTCAGTGACATCACTCTTTACACCAACACATTTTCTACAGGTACAGAGGTCATTTAGTACTTAACTCAGCAATATGTGAAATAACAGGCTGTTTCTTTTTTATTTCCTGAGTTTTGCTTGCAATCAAATATTGTACCACTTATTTGAAAAGGAAAGTGACTTGATTTCACTATGGATACTGTGAAATATTTTTCTGTCCTTCAGATTTTATTTGTTCAGTGTTGTAACTTCTGTTTACACTAAATATATGTCAACTCTTCAGCTACTTGTTATTAATCATTTTTATCATAATTTTTCAGGTTTCTGATGAGGACAGGACACCAGCAAGTAAGGTAATTACAATGAATCGACCATATAGGTATAACTCTTTTTGACACAATATGACACCATTTTTGCTTACCTATGGACAATATGCCATTTCCTCATCATGATGATGTTTGATGAATACAGCATATCCATAATGATGAAATTTGATGAGTCTAAAAATAGGTATATGACAAGGAGTAGATTGTTTTCAATAAAAGTGGGTCATTCTTATTTTCAGCCAGTCAATTTAAAAGAAAAAAGTCCTGTCTTAATTCATGATAAATTTTAAATGGGTTGGAATTTACATTACAAAATGGAAACCAGTGCATGTGCATCTTGTTTACCCAAAATGGTGCCCCTTCCCCCCCCCCAATCCCTTGCATGCTGAGGGATGTTGAATAGGCCCAGTGCACCCTCCTGCATGTCAGAAGAGGTGACTAATGGAATAAAACTTGTTGTCCTGAGATGTGACACGTGATGGTGTTCAAGCAGATTAATCTTAAACTCTTTAATTGATCTTGTACTTGAAGGATTTGACCCTTTTTGCTTTTATCTATGTTTTGTATGCCCTTTTTATTGGCTATCTAAACTTACTCTGCACTATATAGTCAGGATTGTGTTGATGTGCTGTTAAACCCCATACATACATATATACAAAATGGCACACTATGACGTGGACAATGATAGTCATGTGAATACCCAAAGTTGGTAGTTAATTATAATTAATTAAAGATAAATTAATATAAGTAAAATTATAAAACAATAAAATATAATAATACATATAATGGCATTATTGCTGAGAATTTATCTGGTGATCAGATGAGCTTGTGAATCTTACCTCCAAATTCTTTATCCTATGCACAAGCAGTGACTTAAATGTAAAACTGGGTGCATTTAGAACTTCTTTTACAGAAAACCTCAATCTTGAGGCAAATGAACCATCACTTTATCTCAGACAAATAAAATTGACTCTTCAGTGTGCTTACAAACTATCTTCTAATCCATCTAACATATGATGTAGTTTTTAGATACAAATACCTCACTAAGAAACTAAACTTACTTCCACCTTTTGGTATACAAATCTGTCCTCAATTAGAAACAGCAAAAATCAGTGTTAGAAATGCTGCAAAATTCTGTATTCCCAAATCACCACTGTGGTTATCAAAACCTCCCAAAATAATATTTGACCATTGCGAAATTCAAAAAGTCTTCAACAAATCCTCTCATTATTCAGAGTAGATTCAATGAAGTCAGAACTGCCTATTGTAGCCATACATCTCTGTATACAGACAGTTTTAAAAATGGAGATGAAGTTGGACCTGCCATTACAACACCCCATGGTACCATCTTGAGCCAGTTACTGAATAAATCCTCAAGTTTTACTGCAGGAATTACAGCCATACTCAAAGTTTTGAACTACATTGAAACCTCTCAAAAAAACAAATTTCAGATTTTCAGATTTGCTTTCCACATTGAAAACCTTGTAGAATCTTAAATCTGACAACCCTTTAATATCCCAGATATTACAGAAACATCATGTTCTCATACAATCTCTGAAAAGTATTCTGTATTTTTTACTGTAGTCCCAATTCGTAGAAATGGTAATGAAATGGCAGATAATGCAGTCGAAGCTGCCCTGTGGTCACCTGTTTGTGAATGGAAGATTCCATATACTGACTGAAAACTGCACAAAGAAACTTAAGAACATCAAACCTTCTATTGGAGAGTGGCATCCGTCATATGGAACAAATCGAAGAGACGAGGTGGTATTGTGCTGATCGGGTATCTGATACACATACCTGATTCATGCATACTTTCTGAAGGGAGAACCTTGACCTGAATGCATACCATGACAGTGGAACACGTTCTTGTCGAGTGTGTTGATTTCCACCCTGTATGATGGATGTACCACCTGAGATCTTGGACTTTTTAAGAGAATGCGGTTTATACAACAAATTATAGACACATTTTAAGAATTTTACATGTGTTACCACTATCTGCAATTTTATTTACATTTTACAGAGTTTTAACATCTTTACGTTTTTTATTTTATCTTGTACTTAATGTTTAGATTTTATTGGAAGGGTTTATCTTCTTAAATTTTTGTGCAATTCAGATTTACATTTTCTTCAACTTTACCTTTTGTTGGCACTACATAGCCATTTTTGTGCTGAGATGCTGTAAAGCACTACTACATACATACATTGTACATCATCAGGAATTACCCAGTTGTGATTCAAACAGATTATAACATTTAGTTTTCTGTTTGTATGTAAAGCCAGATTCAGCTGTTGCTTGCCAGTTTTTAACTTTTTTAGTGATGTTGTAAATTATTTGGAAAACCTTGTTTTATTTCAGATCCTTTAGGGGGCACCTTGGCAATATTATGCAATATTACAAAAACACATAAAATGTTGTCATTAGGGTGTACGTGTGGTACATCTGTAAGTGGTAAGGATTTAGCACGTGTTTCCTGATGTCCAACAAAACAGGACACACAAAAGGGGACCTTTAAGTTAGTTTTCATTCTTGAAATATTCCATCACTGGTATAATATTACAGGAAATGAATGTGCTTGCCTTCACACCTCAGTAAAGTGTGACAGGGCATCAGAATCTATATATTTATCCCAGTGAAATATGCACCCAACTGTGCACAGTGTAAACCCAGATAATGTGATATTTGCTTGAATTCGTAAGTAGAAATTGATAGCATTGATCATGATCATCCAGCACATTATGTGCATTATGTGATGGCAGAATGAAATCTAGGCTTTTGCATTTGGGTGCATATCATACACAAGCAAAATATGGTAGATTTAGTTTTGTTCTGTTTTTTATTCTCAGCCATATTCTGTGGAATTGCATATAGTCTTATCCTTGTCCATCTTTGCTGTTGCATCATGTCCAATGTCCATGTGTCCTGTCCCATCTGTATTTCCTGTCCCATCTGTCCTGTCACATTATATTTCATTGCATCTTGTCTCATCTGTTGCATCATTCCTAACTGTTTGTTCTGTCGCATCGTGTCTCATCTGTCTGTCACATCTGTTCTGTCACATGTCCATCTGTCTGCTCCTATAGTGTCTGCATCTGTCCTGTCACATTACTGTATATTCCATCAGGTTCCATGTCTCTCTGTCCTGCCACATTATGTCCTACCAGTCTGTTAAAAATTTTGTTTCTGCTCCATAACTTGTTAAGGACTTAATGGATTGAAACCAGATTTAGCTGAAGCAAAATTTAGTTTGATTCTTTAGTTAGAGAAGTCCAAAGTTACGTTTATTTTTCAACATTTTCTGACAAAATTTGATCAAGTGGTGCTATTGCATGTTGAATCAAGGCTTTTGCCATTGTACCCGATTAGCAGGGGCATTTGTGTAGTATGAAGACCTTTCTCCTTTGAATATGTTCCCCAATCACAATATAATTTGCGAATCCAGCCCTACTAGAATGATGAAAATTTGTCTTTTCTGTTTAAATCATGTAGACAAAGGGCAATAACTCGTGCCCATTACCTCCCCTTGCTGCCACCAATTGTCACTAGCTTAAGCTTCGCTATCATACAGTCAACATTGTACAAAAAAACTTTATGTCAATATCGATGTGAATTTTAACCATCCTTCCAGAAATTTGGATTTATATTGTATATTAATCATTCCTCTACAGGTGGTATACATTATTTTGAATTTTTTCCAATAATTTTGTGAATTTGTCACATTCTAGGACTTTGTCTATTTAGACCAATTGATACAACATGCTATCATTGATGCAAGTTGTGATTCACGTTTTAGTGCGCACTGCCTATTGTTCACTCACTCAGCTAGTAACAAGTGTTGTTTTAGCAACTTATTAACATGCTGCATTGTCAATTTAGGCATTTTTTTGTATTATTGTGTTGTTTCAGAGAAACATGTTGATGAAGTACAATAAATGCAAGAAGTTCAAGGCCAAGGAAGACACTCATGAGTAGTGTCTGGAGTGTACAAAAATGTACTTTGTCCTTTCCTTGCAATGTGTGCACAATATGGTTCGAGGATGTATGAGCCTGTCTTTCAGAAGTCGGCCAGATGTAAAGAAAAGTGGGGAAAATCTTGCAACAACAACATAAATGTATTAAGTATTCATCCAAAGACAGAATCTCTTGCAAGTCTTGTGGGGACATTGCTGGGTCTCCCCTAAAATGCAGTGTATACAACCATCAGTTGCTATCACTTCTGTGGAAATGGTGGAGCAAAACAATGAGGTTTTACAGTCAAAGCTATCTATGACAGACTTCAAAGTAATAAATTCCGAGCCGATTTTTCCTTTGTATCCCTCTCTTTCTTCCACAGGTAATTCTGGCACATTGGGGGAGTGTTCCCCCAATTTTAGGCAGCCGAATGGGCAAAGTCCCCACACATATTTGAGCAGGGCCTTTGGGTCTTTAAGTCCGGGCGCATGTTTCTTTTATGGATCCATTGAATCGATCCTATACTACAGTATCACCATCTGGAGCTGTCCTGACCAGCCAGCCAGTCCAGCTATCGCAGTTCGGGGATCTTACTGATAGATCCATCTGTCTAGCCATGCCTATGGCTTTATCTCTCTACAATTTATGGGGATCTTAGTGATAGATCTGTCTGTCTTGCCAGGCCTACGGATACTCATACATACCATGATGGGGATTTTAGTGATAGATCTGTCTGTTCAGCCTGCCTATGGAATGACCGGTATCTGCGCCGACTGCACCGCTTCTGCACAGCTAGCAGCTGTGCTGACCATGCTCCTTGCAAACCAGCCGTCCATACAGGTATGACTAAATTCGTCTGGCAGCGCCGGCTTAACATATGTTCAAATTTACCCACAGGGAAGTTACCATGACTTATATAGAGATGATGCCATTGTGTCATCTATGCCACAGGGCATGGTTTATCTGGATATGGAGGCAGAACTGGAACAGGATACTACATACAGTGTGTGTGAAGATACTCCTGAACAACAGCCTTTCTCAGATCCAACCATGGAGCAGACTGAATTAAGCTTTAAGGCTGCCTTGAAAGAGAGATACCAGGTGTTGTTGACTTCAGAATGCCCTCCACTCCCTACCGCCACGCATGACTAAAGGGTCAAGGCTTCAGTAGATATCAACGATGGGGAAGAGATTCCATCCTTCTGGCTGCTTGCCCAGTCTGCGAAGATCAGAGAGATTAATGATTGTCTGTCTGGAAGAATCTGATCCAGGGAATGCTAAGGCTTTCTTTCCAAAAACCAACTACCAGCGACGTTTACATTGTGCTGGTACAAAACACACTCCGATGCCTTCCATACTGAACTCCTGGCTCTGGATAAGAATTTAATAGCGTTCCACATGTCAGCCCCATTTTTTCACAAAGTAGATAAGAATCTGTTTCATGCCACATCAAAGCTGGTTTTCCAACTGGCCGAAAAATTGGGCAATGAGCATGCCTGGGAGGCAATGAACCGATTTGCTCAAGTCATTAACAGGACAGCTCACCAATCTTGACCTGATACCACGTGATGTATGTTTGCGTGCCACGTCACTTAAGCCACATCATGCCCTGGCATTACGGATGATGCCATTTGGCTTGCCATTGCTCTTTGGGGGCAAAATTGAAGAAGTTCAGAGGCAGGCAGCTCAGGAACTGCCTCTCCAACTCACCGCCTACCCCGCACAGTCTTTTAAGACTAAATCCACCCATGCCACAGCAGAGGGATGATAGGCGAGCCAAGGAAAAGGGATTTTTTTACATTACAGCTTCAGTTCAGATCCTAGCCTAATGCCAGAAGGCAACAATCTAACCAGTTTAGGAGGCAATCTTATGAGAGAGGGGGCAAGAATCCAAGTTTCTCCTCCTCCAAGCCTCATTACTTTCGACGTTGACCTACCAACCCCACTGCCCACAGACAGCCTACTGGTGGGCACCAGACTCCTGCAATTCCAATCTCGTTGGATCAGCCTATTTCCTCACAACAAATGGGTGATCCATGTCATTTCGGAGGGGGCTTCAGATTTAATTTATCTAACCCCCTCCTCTTTCTTCCTCTCCCCTTCTAATGGACATAGCGTCAGATCAGGAGAAGGATGATATTCTACAACAGGAGATATGGTCGCTTATCAACAAAAGGGCAGTGGAGATTGTGAGAAAACCACAATCTCCGGGGTTTTACTCAAGACTTTTCCTTATACAAAAGGCCAATGGCAAGTAGAGGCCGATCATCAACCTGAGTCGCCTCAATCAATACATTCTTCTGCCAAAGTTCTCTATTAGATGGGACAAGTATGCCATCAGTATCAATCTGACCGATGCATATTTTCATGTCCCTATCCACCAGGCATCACGAAAATTTCTTTATTTTGCTTATCGCAACAAGGTTTACCAGTTTCAAGTTCTTCTGTTTCATCTAAACATCAGCCCCTGGATCTTTACTAAAATCATTGATTGCATTGTCACACTGTTCCGGTCGACTTCATCTACAGCGACAGCAGCATACTTGGATGACAATCTGGTACGACTCCCTCATGTTTGTGTAGTATGGATCATTGAATTTGTCGAGTCTGTTTCCAACAGGATTTGGATTTCAGCGAGAGAGTTCTTGCAACTCCTCAGGTTACTCAATGCGGCAGCTGACTTGATCCTGCTGGACCGTCTTTTTATGCATCCCTTACAGGTGACCTTGCTGGCTCAATGGTGCCCATTTTCCAGTCTACTTGATTAAAAGGTCAGGATCATGAATGAGGTATGATCATTTCTATGTCAGTGATGCAACAACTGTTGGCTCACAACAGGAATTCCTCTGGAGAAGCCCCAATCAGAAGTGACAGTATGTACAGATGCCAGTATGTTCAGTTGGGGAGCCCACCTGTTCCTGGGCTTCAATCTGGTCAGTGGCATGTGGGAGCCAGGGGAACTGCCTCTCTACATCATCCTTCTCCAAATGAAGGTGGTTATCAATGCCTTTCAGTTCCGGAAGGACTCTTTCTCTGGGAAAACAGTCCTGATTATGTTGGACAACACTGTAGTCATGACCTACCTCCTCAAATAGGGTACTGAAATTTGAACTGGAATCACATATTTTCATTAAACCTTTGCTTTATAGATTTATGATGGAGAGAAATAAGAGCAGCAAATATCAAGTAGAACATAATGAAATTATATTATGTTGGGAAATAAGGGATTACCTTTAAAGGGAATTAGGTACCCCATGCACCATTTTAAGGGACTGCAGTTTATTTTTGAAGAGTTGTTGTTGATATTTTTGTCTAAAAATAGTGATCTGATGTCTTTACTTTTACAGTGTGGCCGATATAATATAAAAGTTATAAAATATGCAGAGATCATGCTTCTCTATTTGAATGCACAGTATTTTTGTAATTCTTTCCAGTAATTTGTATCATTTGTTTTCCTATTTCTCTCAATCTAGTAGTGACCATAGGTGTAGCAATAGTCGTTTCAATTTCTTAAATTTCCACAGAATCATTGTTCATTCATAACTTCTTGCAAATTCCCTACACTATAATTTCTACATTAATGAGTTCTTTGTCCTAGTAATACATCACTTCCGCCTTCCACGTACATACCAGCGGCAGCTAATATCTGTGCCAACTTTTGTGAGAGTCATACTTTAAAATGCAATTATTTGTAAACGATGCAGTAGGATTTATAATAGCAACAAATATGGGGTTTTCAGGTTTTTAAGATTCAAAAATAAATTTAAACAGAAACCTTCATGATTGACCTTAATACATCACCATGCATGGGACAATTTATGATAGGTCATAGAAATGTAAGGCCCTTTCTCCAACAGTTGTTGATCCTTTTTTGTCCCCAATAATCCTGTATCAGACATTTCTGTGATGTATTTTACCTTTAAGGTTGTTAATCCTAAGCAGGAAATGTCCTTGAAAATTAAACTGTTTATGACACATTTTTAAAATATACTTTTTTTCTTCAGAGAGCACTTGTCACCTTCAAAAGCCTGTGTAGAAGACAACATATTCCAGTATTCCTTGTAGAGCCATTAATGCTTCAGAAAATGTTTATTAACTCCAAAAGAGTGGGATTTAACTTGTCAGACCTTTTGAATGATAGGAAATTGACAACATTTGCTGTTTTTGATACAGATCTAAAAGACCCTGTAAGTATGAACTTAGCAACAGTTTTTTTTCTTGATGCTTAGATGTGATATTTTCTAGGCACTAGTCAGTGAGGTTTTTCAAAATATTGCATGAGATTTTACTAGTTTTTCTTCTTGTTTTTTTCTTTTGTTTCACTTGCAGAAGCTTAATGAGACAAAGGTATCACTTTTTCCATCAGCAATGTTTTTGTCATCATTATTGCAAAGATTTTACTGTTAAAGTATTGTGCTTAAGTTTTTGCAAGTGTGATACAGGGAGGTATACATCATTGCACAGGATGCAGGTGAAATTCCGTATTTCATGGAATCCTTATTCTTCCATGTGCATTGACTTCAAATGCTAATGAACTTTTGTTTGGGTTTTGCAAGGAATAATGACCCAGTGGTTAATGCATGGATTTACAGGTTATTTGTTAAGCAATATTCAAACTGTAAGTTGATACGAAAACACTTGAAGGGCATTGTCTATAGGTTTTGGCCTAGCATCTGCACTTCATCAGTGCTCTCAATAATACAGGAGCTTAGGTCATATATGTATGAAATTCAAGGTTCATGCACAATTTGTCCAATAGGGTGTCCCACTGATGCACCTATTTTCACTGTGGTGACCCCCATGATGCATCTCAGATTTACCCAATATGTAGTACATTTCTAACAGGTAAAAGCTTGCTTTGACACAGCAGAATCAGTGAAGTTAGTATTCATTATGCAATAAACTGTTACCTGTAACCAGATATGTTTACTTTAATCAAACAGAGAACAAGTAGTCAGCTATAGAGACCTGTTACATCAACCTACTTCAGAGTTCCCACTTAAAATGTGCCAATGGGCAAGCAAAAGCAGTTGAGGGGAGTATCAGCTAATGTGTTAAATATTTATGAATCTGCAACCCTATCAACCTATGAATTAATATTTAAGGGTCCATGCTGGAGAGCAATTCAGGTGAAATATTCACCATATGTCTTCTCATTTCCCTCCAAAAGTTATTTTACTTGAACTCAAATAAGAAATTTTTATGATGATTTACTATCAGAGAAAATCTTGGACTTTTTAAGAAAATGCAGTTTATATACAAAAATTCAGTATTTTAGATTTTTTACAATTTCTTTTATGTTACATACCTTTTTAAAAATTTTAAAGGGCTCAAAATTACTGATAATCTGCTATCCTGAGGTAGTCAAGATTCAGTCCCTGACTCTCCATCGTGAATTTTTACTGAGAGCACTGCTGCATGTTCAATTAATAAAATATTTATTGAAAAATGACACTAAAAAAAAAAAAGCAGCAGTGTTGCTTCCTTAGTAATCTGGTCAAAAGCCTTTTTTCAACTTCTGCTCTAGAATGGCTGATCTAATTTTTTTATAAAACTTGTTAGGAGTGTTTTTTAGGACATGTTCTATAAAAATTGTGTCTGATGTGGTTTCGAATCTATTGATCTCTTTGGCTCAAATTTAAGTCAGACTTACAACTGGCCAATCAGATTTCTTAAGTTTGTACTTAATTTTATGACTTATGTTGGTGAAATTGGGGCCAGATGAAATAGATTGAGTCCTAGCATGAACACCTTTCACATTCAAAAGATGCCAATAAATCACCTAGTCCATACTGAAGATACAGTAGAAGCAATTTGAACATGTCAAATACCACCAATTTCTACCAGATAGCTGGAAATTATCATGACATGGGTGTCATTTAAACCAAGGCACCTGCCTTATTATTATGTTTGCCTTTTAAACCAATGTATGCCAAATGCCAGTTGAGTGATATCAGGCCAGCTTGGGACTCTTGTGAGTTGTTGTTGTTATCTCAGCTCTGTCAATAGATCAGTTCATTTTGAGAGTTTAATATCTCATTCCAATAATTTCAGTAAATAGAAGTTGTTGATGGCTATAAAGTAAATTCAGTTTTTCTTTTTTCTTTATCAAATATTGTTTTCTTTCAGATCCCTCTGCTGCGAGACTTCAGGGACAGTGGTTTTGGCATTTCACAGTCTAAAGCAGATGTTCCACAATTTTCATCATTAGGTGCACAGTTTACACGGGAAAAAACATCACACTACTTTTTGTCATATATAGATCATGTGATCCATCTGGTGGTTTTCTTCAAGCTGCAGGTGGACTTTTTGTGGCAAAGTGCAGTCAAACACACAGAACCACCGATATTGCTACCAAACAGGAAGCAACTATTCTTTGTAAATCAAGCAGGTGCTTATAATATGTGAGTCACATTTTAACTTGTACTAAGAGGTAAATATATCAGTTTGTACATGATACGATAGCATGTGGGTAACATTGAGGTAAGAGTTATATAGAAATGGTGATGTTCTCCCATGCAATACCGATTTTTCAATTATATGCACGTTATATATTGATATACATGCAGTTAAATATTAGTACTGAGAAGGTGAAAGGTTTTAAGTCTAATACAATAAATCACACAAATAGAGGTGTCAGGTAAAGCTGAAACCTTCCACCCCTTGGTGTAATGATATTTTCAGCTCACCTGGCTGTGACCATGGTATTTGGCTTTGTGTCATCATGCTTCATGTGACTGTCAACATTTGCTGTTTTCAGTTTCTTCTTGAAAACCAATGGACCTAATTCAACCAAATTTTGCAGGGAGCATTCTAACATGAAGGTTTTTCAAGTCCGTACAAGTGATGTTAATCTGCCATTAGATATGTCCACTATTATGAAAAACAGTAAAATCTTTACATGGCAACTTCTCAAAAACCACTCAGTGGAATTCGACCAAATTAGATGAAAGCATCTTGACATAAAGGCCTGTAAAAATCATATAGATAATGCCCATCTGCCATCTGTTATAGTCACCATTGCTAAAACTAGAAAAACCTTAAAACAACTTCTTTTAAAAAAACACAAACTGATAGAAAGCATTTTGATAAAAGAGTTTTTAAAATTGTATAAAAATGATGCATCTGCCATCAAATATGGAGACCATTACTAAAAGAAACTTCTCTGAAACGTGCTCGACAGCATTTGACAGAATATGATGAAGATGCACCATCAAATAAAGCCACTGTTACAAAAAATTTAAAAAATCCTTTAAATGACTACTTCTTAACAAGAGGCCTAAGTGAGTCTTAGATTGCTCACCATGCTCACATCCTTTCTGTCAAACTTTTGTATAATTCCAGCATTTCCACTCACTTTTGCAGTTGGTAGTACCGTATTTGCTGGCCAATAAGTCAATGTGGAGTATTAGTCAAATTCGCTAATTTCATCAATTTTCAATTTTTCATCCATATGTAAGTCGATGTGGAGTATAAGACGAAGCCAGATCAACACCTTGGGTTTGTCTTTTTCGCTAGTAACATCCGGTTTCATGAATATTAATGGTATCACTATGCTATTCATGATTAATTGGGAAATGATTAAGATGGTCTGTACATGTATTATTTATAGGTATTATTTATTGGTACATTGTACACAATGATATGAACCCCAGTTGTCAAAAAGTTAAGTGCTACTTGTATTCTTACGGCAACAGTAAACCTCATTATCAAATTAAATGTAGAGTAAGAAGTAAAAGATCTCGATCAAGACTTGTTGTTTTTAGGGAATACGTGTATGTATGTGTGTGTGTGAGAGAGAGATCCGAAACAACGGTATGTCAGTGTGTAAGAACGTATGCATTCAGAGCAGTTCTTACTTGTAGCTTTTGGATTTTGGAGAGAGAGAGAGGTTATAGAGTGATTGTAATATGTATTGTTAAGTTACCTGATGATTGTGATCTTACTCATGTACAGGGGCATTACTATATTCCATTATAAATTAATACCTCTGAATAAACAGTTCATTCTTGTTTTAATTATGATATCCATTGTCTGATTGCCAGAAGAACCACCTGGCATTGCAGTGTTATTTACATGCTAAATAAATATGCCTACAGCTTTTTCCAGTTGACACCAGCAGTAACATCTACTTGATCACATTGATCAAATTAGTGCGGCTACCAATAG
The DNA here is from genome assembly GCA_029931535.1 of Margaritifera margaritifera. Taxonomy (NCBI): domain Eukaryota; kingdom Metazoa; phylum Mollusca; class Bivalvia; order Unionida; family Margaritiferidae; genus Margaritifera; species Margaritifera margaritifera. The sequence continues at coordinate 8,278,352 of JAQPZY010001669.1, read as the reverse complement.
GGAAATGAGGCTACGCATAGGGTATTGTAATCAATCCAGTAAGGCATGTTAATATATGCAGTACTGTGTAATGAACTCTAATGCTAGTTGCTTGCTCATGTAAGTTTCTAAACCAGTGACAGCTTTTGTTCTCACCGACAGAAGTGTCAGAGCTTTGAATTCATGAGCAAACATCAAACCAAAATGCCCCCTAACTGCAGAAAGTGTACATGCACTTACAGATAAAGGGTAATCTTATTTTGTGGGAATATAGAGGTCATTGTACTTGCAAAGAAAACAACACAACATGATAAATGGTCATCTTGGGATTTAAATTAAATGGAATCCATATGGATGTAAATATTGTGAATATTGAAATATAAATTATATATCTTTAAAACTGAACGAGTATGGTACGTAGTTTTTAAATTTCCAATTGCTGTTTTATTTATGTTTTCTCTCTTTGATAAAAGCTTCAGCTAAACAGGGTCAGTAAGGTATATTAGGCAAAATAGCATGAAGACTGGCTGAAATCTCTCTCTCTATATATATATCATATTGGGGCATATTTTTTTTTGATCATGAGGTGCAAGAGGTAAAATGTGCAATAGAATACCCATGTCATGGTTATTCATTTTCTAACTTGTCTGTTTTATTCGTACACATATGTAAACAAATTTAAACAACATATATTACTTGTGCATGCTGCATGAGCACAATTATGTCTGATGCATGTGAACTTAATACTGATAATCATATTAATATTTTTAATTCGTTCTCAGCGTTGGGTCCTATATTTTTTTGCACACGATCTCTTCGCCAAAATGATCATTGTTTTGTTACTCATTATTTTTCGTACTTTGAAAAAAAATTATTTTATCACATACGAAAAATTACATTGAATATGGTAAAGCAGTTTCAATGACATAATCCATATATAAGTTGATTCAGAGTATAGGACAAAGCACAGACTTCAAGGTAAAAAAGTATCGACTTATAGGCCGGCAAATACGGTAAATGCACCCCCAAATTGTCAGAAGTGAGGGTACATGGATATATTAGGGCTACAGTGGCTAGAAAATCAAATCTTTGCAAATATTGGTGGGATATATGTCAGTCATCATGACACAGAATCTATTCATTAATAGCAACTTAAGGTCAAATGCTTTGGCTTTCATTGTTAATTTTAAACCATGATCATAATTTTGTCAATACATAAAATTTTACAATTGATAAGAAACCTTGAACATTTCTATGTTATAGTATGCCAAATAGAACGCACGTGTCCTGCTAATCTTCACTTGTTTTGGGCAGTAGTTTCAAAATTTATTTTGGTCATGACCTCAATAACAGACCTATTGTATGTGTACTCCTGCGTTTCAGTAGCTGATGATGTTTTTAAATAAATTTCAGTATTGTACAATCTGTATACATGAAATGACAGGCCACCACAGTCATCTACATAACACGAACACCCTAGGTAACATGTTCATGAACAAGCAATATTGGATAACAATGTACTCAGTACCCAGTGGGTATTGTTATAACATTTACAGCAGAGAATCTTGGTCTACAAGCCACTTGATAGGTAATCTAGCAGACTAGAGGCAAGCAACTGGTTGATTGTGATCACAAATTTGAATATGCATATGGGGTGAACTTTATAAATTTATACAAAAGTCTCTTTTTATGTTTATTCCAAAAATAATACATACAGAGCTTACCTGATATACACCCCCTTGATTTCTGTATATACTTGCATGTAGTCATCTTTAAAAACATGTGCATATCAGTTTTTGTGTATGAATTGTAGTTTTTACAGTTTCTTCAAAAAATTAAGTTGTGTGCATTTTTTTAAATTTGTATAGTAATGGCAGCTATTTTTGATGGTAGATTGGCATCATTTGGCATCCACTTCATAAGTATCAATAGTGATGCTTCAGTGCATTTTTTGTGCAGATATTGTGTGTGCTATAGAAACTCTAGTATATTGCTGTATAGTTTCCGCCACGTGTTAGATACGTAAAGGTAAGTTTTCTATACATAGTAGTCGGAGTCCACTTCGTAAGGACTGTCAATGATGCTTCGGTGATTTTACCTGTATAGGCAGTTGATTCACTTTTTCTACAGGTAACTTTTCTAAGAAATGATATCTTGATGTCCACTTTGTAAGTATTAATAGTGACGTTCTAATACTCAACCTGTATTGACTACCATGTGCGCTCTTTTACAGGTAAGTTGTCATAGTGTGTAGCTCTGCACATGCACTCTCTGAGTTCATAAAACAGGATGCATACCGGGCTACACCTGTATATATTGTCTGCACTAGTTTGTCTTAAGATTTAAATCGTGGGCAAGACCAAGTGTAAGCTATGGAAACATGGGACTGACAACCACTCTACATGTGTTGTTTGCTCCGGTTGCCAATCTATGAATACATGTAAGACTTGCACATCGTGGACCAAAGTCAGTGGGCTGCAGTACTAGGGGTACTAAAGGAGAAGGCACAGAAGCGCACCTTGATGGTTGAAGATTTCATCAATATACATTCTGATGTCATGACGGTAAATGATTTGCTTCTTGCTGGGTATCACACTCCACACAGTTCATAAACCATGAAGTGATCCAAGCTATCATGGCCAGCGACAGCTCCGACTTGTTCATTCCTTTGATTAATGTCGCTTATAGCCATTGACATGTGGCTGACTTTACTTGGTGCGGTTGTGCACACTGATTAATTTTTGCGATTAACTGCATAATATTGATGCTACCCAAGCAAGCCGCGGGAAGAAGGGTGCCTTGACTGCCCCTGTCCAGACCTCTGTCTGTCTCTCCCTGCCTTCCAGCTGTCACTTTATTTCGTTTTTGTCAAATCTATGCCCAGATACCTATTTTTGTAGGGCTGTCCCTACTCTAACACCAAATATGTGAGAGTCACATATCCAATTCAAATAGTTCTGAATTGTGAATTTTCCTACCAAGTAGTTTGTTCTTTTGTTTTGTGTACTATGTGTACTTATATGTTCATCCAAAAATGTGTACCAGTGATGTGGCTTAAAGTAGCCATTTGATTTTTGTTTCTCCATTTGGGTTTTGCGATGCCGTTAATTCGTTTCAGCAGCTGCCAATCAGGGTTTTCAGGGTCATACAGTTTTTGCCTGAAAAGAGCTTTCGGGGGTTGGATTGAAAACCCAGGGTAAAAACTTACCCCATTTTTGTGCCACAGTATATTAAATCAGATTTTGCCTAGTCACCTATATTCTGGCTGTCCCTATTTGTAAATGTGTATATCACATGAATTCATATTGATTTAGGTTGTTTAATTTTCCTATCGTAATAGATTTGAATTTCGGTACTGAGTGTACATATTGTTCTCAAAAAAAAAAAAGAATACAAAATGCCAATCTGTAGGCATAAGTTGCCATTGACTGTTTTAGTGATCTTAAGCAGCTATATGAGGATATTTGTGGCAAGATGTCTGAAGTTGAAATTCAAGATTAACACCCAGTCAGTCAGGCAAAAATGATAGTACGAGTTATAATCGAGACTGGGTTTTCAGAGCCAAAATGAAAACCCTTAATCCACCTATTTTGTTGCAGCGGGCCCAGTGAGTCATATTCATTGGCATCGCTGCTCCTACTCCAGCTGGAAGTCTCTGGTCAGTGATCCCTGGATGCTTGCTAACTGGATGCTTGCTGGATCCGAGCCTCCTAATTTGTGGATGGCTTGCCTCACTGAGTTTTTTGGGATAATCTTCCTGCTGGCTGTCCTGATGGGTGATTTATGGTGATATATTTCCCTATTTGAAGTAGGTTTAGAGCTTCTAAATCATTTAGTTGGATTCCACCAGCGGGTTTCCTTCTCGGTTTTAACTGCTCTGACTCCTCCCTCATCACCGCATCATGATATATCTTTCTTGGCAGAACAAGTTGGCTGTTTACTGCATGGGCTTGACACCCAATCGTCTTTAACAACTGCCATTGAGCGAGATCAAGATCAAAACAAACCACCTGAGTCACAGTCTTGCGGACCAGACTCAGCCGTATGGCTATGATCGCAATGGGTCACTTCCACAGTTGATCGTACATTGTAAGCCAAAAGACAGAAAGCCTTTATCAACTACATTGCAGCAGGATTTAGATCTAAGCAAGCCTACTCAGATATTATCTTGCTCATCAGCTGTATGGACTGGTTTTGTGGATCAAATATCCCCTAACCCATAGCGGGATAATGTCATGCAAGATAAAATGGCACTGTTCCATCACAACTGAACTCTGCCATACGTCTCAGATCACCACCAGAGTTGATCTCATGGAACAGCCACAGGTCACTCAATGCACCCAGTGCCCAGTTTAGTGCCCCAGTACACACAGGATATGGATTCACTGCGTTCTTATGCCTTTGCCAATCAAAGGGAATACTCGGTGATCATTTGGAAGTAACTGTATCCTAGTCAGGACATTCTGGTTTGCTAGACCTCACTATGACAAGAGAAGACGCCTTCTGAGCGTCAATCAAGGAAATCGTTTACTTGTTGCCATCAGAGTTTTGTTCTCCTCCTCCTCTGTCAACAGCTTGGTCCAGATTTCCAGCATCTGTTGATATGCTTTTCAACAAAGACCAACTGGCATTCAACTGTTATCGCTGTCAGGTCAAGTGGCTTTTTTTTAGAGCATTACAGAGACATAACAGCCATGGGAATGGCGAAGCCCTTGTCAGTAAGCATCTCAGATGTCATCTTGCACGATGAAAGTAGGGACCAGTTTTGTATATTACATATCCCATAACCCACTCTGGCATAAGAAATTTGGCAAGGTTATGGAGGATACGATGGCCCTGTTCCATCGTGATCAGACTCTGCCATCTGAGTCTGACTGCATAAGGTCAATAGTGAATCAGATCCTACCTATTATGTTGAGTTATGGGCTATAAGGTGGAATGATGGGCCTGACTACGCTGTTCAGTATCTTGTATAGTACCACAATGCACCACAGCTCACTCCATGGCCAGTTTTGCCACAGTACCTAGTTAATATGGGCTCTATATGGGAGAAACAGTTCTGCAGATCTGATACAAGTTCAAAGCCACAGTTCTCGAGAATCAATGTAGATAAAAGCAGAGAGCAGGGGATCGTTACACCACAATATCTCTCCATGCCATCAGATATATTGTAGATTGCTCACGGTCAATACCAACCCAATCCAGCTTTCAAATATGCCCAATGGGACTGCTTATGATGATCTAATATCACATATTCCGTCCCCACATCTGTACACGGACCATCACTGGGAAGAGACATCCAGTTAGTGGAGACATACTGTATAGTACCACATTGGTTCCGTGCCACTCTATGGCCAGTTAGTGCCTTTGTGCCCAGTTGCTATTACAGACCCAGGGCAGCCGATAGCCATGATAGGCCCCTATTTATTACAGATCTCTGTAGGTCTGGTACCATACAGATACGTCTCCATCTAATGCCATCACGGACCAATGTCGAATGGCTTAAGGATTCTCCATCGTGTCTTATTTTCGGTACCAGCTACGGTGACATTCGGTTCTGGACACCTAGACCAGGAACGACAGTGACAGGTAAGTGCTATGAACCTGGCCCCAAAGAAGGAAACAGTGACTCAGTTCATCAAGACTGAATTTTGCCATTTGATGGGGATCACATACAGCCATCACATATTAGGATACAGTCTTTCTTGAGCCTAAGGGGATGGGTGTCAAGAATCCAGTGTCCCATATTCCTCCCTGGCACCATAACATAGGCTTCCGCATTGCAATCACATGGTCTCTACCAAATACTGGACCGATATGGCCACTGTATCTAAGTGCCAATCATTTAAAACTAGCTTCAATCCTTGCAGGAGTCATATTTCAGCCCAACAATTCATCCTGATCAGAGTATGCCTCCCACATGAACATGCATCGGAATCATTTCAACAGGGGTTTCATTTCTTACCAAGAACCACCTCTCAGCCCGAGAATCCTTCTGAATAAGACACCGTTTGAACCGCTCTAGAGGGCTTCATTGGTTCATCTCTCATATAAGACCTGCTGCCTACTCGCACTAGCGATGGCAGTCAGAATCAGCGAAATACATACTCTATCAGTTGACCCAAACTACTTGCAGTTCCGACAAGAGGGGTCAGTATCACTCATGATGGCCCCTGCTTTCATTGTCAAGAACAGGCTCCCCATTCATGGGGAATCAGACTTTTGTAGTGAAATGCTTGTCTACTCTGGATACTTCATCCCAAGGTCATCTACAGGACCCTGTGCGAGCTCTGAAATGGTACTTGAAAAAGGACCTAGCCGGTGCACCAAGGGAGATCCTGCGTCTTCTTACCCCTCAAAGTGGGAAAGGACAACATATCAGCACAGGCACTTTGTTCCTGGATAAAATGGGTTATTCACTTTGCTTATTGGGAAATAACCCAGATCATATGAATTTGCTATGCATTTCAGCTCACAAAGTTAGGGCAGTCGCCACAAGCATTGCATTTGAACGAAACTGTTCCCTAACTGACATTATCCATGCTGTGGGATGGAGGTCAGAGTCCTCTTCTCCAGATCTTTCATCCCAAAAGGCTCAGCTAGACCTGGTAGGACCTATAACCATGGCACAACAGGTTACCTTCCTGGGTCATTCGACAGCTTCATAAGGGCACAGCTTTTTGCTGGATTTGTGGGTGGGAAATTTTTTTGCTTTTGAAGCTGCTCCATGACATATGGAGTCTATTCTCCAGTCAGGTTATCTAGAAGCTGTCACTCCGGGGTAAGGGGATGTAACTCCCTCCACCTCTTACCTATTCTCCTAAGGTATTATGATTGGGTAACGTATTTGAAGAAGAAACCAATTTGTTTATAGTAAAATATGTTCTTCATTAATACTTAACCAATCATAATACACATACACCCTCCCATCCTCCCTGCAGTTACATCCATATAGAGAGCGTGCCTTCCACTCCAGTAGTAACTGAAGTATTCATGGGATTTGGCCCCAATCCCTGTATCTAGGGGAGATCACTATAAGTGTCACCTATGGATTTGCGAGGTAGTAGTAGTTCTCCTAAGGTATTATGATTGGGTAAGTATTATTGAAGAAACATATTTTACTAGAAAAATTGGTTTCTTAGCAAACTGCTTTTGCATTCAGCATTTAGATAAATGTCAACCATGTGAGTGATCTCAGGCCCACTTTGACCTCTTGTCATTCCATTCATAGCTGTTATATTCTGCAGACACTGCACATGTCATATTATTAAGGCATTAGTTCATGATGTCTTGCAAAATGATCTGTATTTCTGAAGTAATATTTTGTGAAAAAAAAAAAAATCTTTTGTGCATATTAATCTGAAATACAATCCAACCTTTTATTTTGGTTTAGTTTAATAGATATAAGTAGTGTACAGATTGATTGTGTTTATTATATATAATAATGACACAATAGTTTATTTACTAAAACATTACTAGAGCTGCAGCTTGCTTTAGAAATACTTGCCTGGCAAATTCATGAGATTTTGAATGAGATTAACAAACCAGAGATCATTAATTTAATCTAAAAAGTCAGTTTTTAGCCAGCAAGAATTTTATGATAAGAAATAATACGCACAGAGTGAAATAGTAATATTGCCTGAAATCTTGTGAGATTGTTGCTAAGATACTGAGTAAGATATCAAATGTATGGATAGAGGGCACTCATTTGCCATGGCAGCTTTATGTGGATTCATCCTTAGTGCCACAGAACTTCCCATCAATTACAACCTATAACTATAAAACAATTGTTGACTGTTTCTTCACACTATAAAACCCCTTTCATTTAATACATGGGTATGGTCATGGATCCATCACTACATAACCCCTCATTATAATGTTGCCGCACATTTAGCCCATGGATATGGTCATGGATCCCTTACTACAAAATCCCTCAGTATAATGCTGCCCAACATTTAGCCCATGAGTATGGTCATGGGTCCCTTACTACAAAATCCCTCAGTATAATGCTGCCCCACATTTAGCCCATGGGTATGGTCATGGATCCCTTACTACAAAATCCCTCAGTATAATGCTGCCCCACATTTAGCCCATGGGTATGGTCATGGATCCCTTACTACATAACCTCTCAGTATAATGCTGCCCCACATTTAGCCCATGGGTATGGTCATGGATCCCTTACTACATAACCCCTCAGTATAATGCTGCCCCACATTTAGCCCATGGGTATGGTCATGGATCCCTCTCACTATAAAATCTCACAGTATAATGCTGCCCCAAATTTAGCCCATGGGTATGGTCATGGATCCCTTACTACATAACCCCTCAGTATAATGATGCCCCTCATTTAGCCCATGGTCATGGTTCCATCACTACAAAGCCACTCAATATAATGTTACCCGTTTTTAGTTTATTTCTTGGCAGATTAAAACCAAATGTAATATGGCTTGACATCTTAAATACCTTGTTTCTTGTGGTTTTGTATACAGTATACCTCCCATTATGTTTATGTATACAGTATACCTCCCATTATGTTTATGTATACAGTATACCTCCCATTATGTTTATGTATACAGTATACCTCCCATTATGTTTATATATACAGTATACCTCCCATTATGTTTATGTATACAGTATACCTCCCATTATGTTTATGTATACAGTTTACCTCCCATTCTGTTTATGACATATATCAATATAAGGTAACCAGTTATAATGCAGTATACTTTTATGACTCCCATGAATACTTCAGTAGCATTATAATGAGTTAAGACTATAATTGAATAAATGATAGTTTGTATCATCTATGCTAGCCAAACACAAGAATCACTTTGTCAGTTTCCTTATCACACCTTGTTAAGTTTTGTGTGAACCATATACAACATTTTTTCTAGTTCTGCATTTGGCTTTGCATTCACATAGAACACTTCTTATGTCCCTGCCATATTCTGAGAAGGGGGCATATAGTGTTACCAAAGTCTATATTCCAATCTTGTCTGGTCAATTCATTATTAATTTGTTTCTGCTCAGTAACTTCTGAAGACAACAGAGATTGAAATACAATTTGGTATGAAGCTTTATGCTAAAAAGACATACCATATATAATTGTGTATAAGTAGAGTCCAAATGCAAACAACATAGACCCTGATCTGCCATCACATAGTGCGCTGGCAAATCAGGATCTATGTTGTTTGTTCTACTGATTACTCCTAAATAACTGCATAGACCCCTATCTGCCAGCTCATTATGCAACAGCAGATCTGGGTCTCTGCAGTTTGCAGTTGAACTTGTCTTGTAAGCTAGTACAAATGGTAGGTCAAATTCTGACTTGTCATAGTTTTCGTTCCTGTTTGATTTTGAACTTTTCTCTTGCATATTAAGGCAAGGTTTCTTAAATTGCACCATATTGGCAAAGGCAACCTTGTCAAATGAATATATTTCTAGTTCTAATGGTGCAGAAAACATAAATAAATCACACCAAAACAACATATACTAGACATGTCATTTCTGATCCATACAGGACAGGTCTAGATCATTTAAGTTGGGTTTTTAGATAAGTGACATGCAATCTCAGTACATGAAGTTTTGAAAATTTTGTTACAAATGTTAAAGTATATTCAAAATTATATGATCCCTGATTAAACAATAAATATATAATTTACATTGCACGGTATCTTCTGTCCTGTTGTCTCTATAGTAATATACAGTATAATACTTCAACCATACAAACTTTCACAAAATACTACCAAAATATTGTCATCTTTTCAAAATGTTAAATTTAAAGTACTTTTAAAATGCAAAATAATCTCATCATTGAATTTATTGCTGAATGAATATAACATTTGTGTAAAGTTGTCAAAAGTTGTTTTCATAGATCTAAAGGTGTTTTCTTCAGAATGATGTGTTAAATTTCAGTTTTATTTTCCCCACATGTTCACATATGAAATTCACAGACGTGTTTTGCATAATTTTTCAGGCTACAATTTGATATCAGCCAGTGCATTTTCTGTCTTCTTATAGGTTTGAAATAAAGGATGTGCTCTTTGAGGGTGAGCTTTATGCAATTCCAGAAAACCCTTCCAAGTTTCTTCAGCAGGTTGTTGACTCCAGGTTCATAGAATGTAATCATGAAAGAGCCAAACAGTTCTATACAATGTACCCACAAGATCAGTCAGCAGAGAACCAGAGATTCCTTCGTAAGGCCCGCCAAGTCCTTGCCAGGGCAAAACAACTTTTAGATGACCTTGAAATTCCGTTTTGGCTTAGCAGTGGCACATGTTTGGGTAACTGAATGGTTCTATTTAATGGCTTACCGGTAGATTAGAATCAATATATCTACCATATTGGACATACCACCTACACTATGCATTTTAAAAAAATATAATTTGGGTAACTGTCCTGAAATTTAAGTTTATCATAAAGCACACACTGTGATGTCATAAAGTGCTCCCAACAAATGTGTGTCCATAATAGGAGAGTTAGCTCCCTTTATATTGAGAGTTCTCCACTTTAGAGGTTCATTCTCTCTCCCAATATGGTCACATCCAATAAAAGACATGTAATATCCATTTTTGAGATTGATTAAACCAACAAAATGTGGTGGTATTAATACAAGAGGAATGCATGGTGGTAGGTTCCATGATAATTATGATGTTCTAGGTGGATTTTAAAAAATTTCCCTTCCATGAAGCATGCTAGGACATGTACTTAGTAATGGATACATGTGATGTGAGCTTTTACCAAAAGAGAGCTGTGTACTTTTTAAGGAATGGGAGGGTATTATATTGAATATGCTATCTGGCAGTCATCACACAGGTAACAGCCATATTTGTGTATAATTCAAGTCCAACTGCAAACAACATAGACTCTGATCTGTTGTTGCATAATGTGCCTGCAGATCATGGTCTGTGTTGTTTTTTCTACTGATTAGTCATAACAAACAGCATAGATTCAGATCTGTCAGCACATTATGTGACAGCAGATCAGAGTCTATGTTGTTTGTGGTTGGCTCTAACTTGTATGCGAGTATATTCTGTACTTCATGTCAGGAGGATTTTTATCTACCTGATTTTCAGCATGTAAAAAGACAAAAAGTAACAATTATTTTTTTTAAATTTTCATTTTTTATTTAAATATTCATAGCTAAGGAGACAAATATGCAAACAAGTACTTAAAAATTTAAGAGCATGTCAACACAATCACATCACAGTTATTCACTCGAGCCATGAACCAAAGTTTGATTTCCCTTTCCCAAATTTTGTTTTTAATATCAGTAATACATACCTGTCGCTATGGCATAGTTGGTTATTTTCTGGATGGAAAATACCCCAACTGTATGACAAGAATTCATCCTCCCATTAGGGTGAATCAGAAGATTCCAGAACACTAGATCGCCCTTGGTCTACCCTGCAGATACCTTGCCCATGCACACTGTCCTTCATTCTTTTTTCGGTTGCATGGCTGTAATGTCTGCCTTGTTTATGTCAAAGAAGAATCGCTTTCTCTTCATGGGTTAGCACAGCAATGTTACTATTTCCTTACATGCATTGTCTTCGTCGTTTGGAATTACCCCGATCAAGAATTTGTCTGTTTAAATTGAGCTTTCAAGCTCTCTCTCTCTCTCGAGTTATTCGCAATTTATTTTGGTTCATGTTGTGTCCTACCATGCATTTTATTTTTCTCACCCCACAAGGGTGTTAGCGTACTAATTTAGTTGAGAATTATTTCTAGCTAGGGTAAGTATTTAGATAAAATATCCCTATTCTTGCCTAACTGGTCTATGGGCTCATTTTGATTCATTTTATTGTTCATTATAATTAATGAATCATCGTAACTCACATTCCTTTATTGTGAATTGTGCTATTTTTATACTCGGAAAAGGCAGGTCGCACACCACTTTTTCCTTTCATATTGTGTGTTTGGTTATCAAACACTGGTTAAATTTCAGAATTAGTATCGGATATTTTTTCTTGATATTATCCTTTTTTTTAGCAATCTTACCAGCTGGTTTTTTGCAAATTTAGTTATCCACAGCTTTCAATTAAGCCTGGTTGACTTCATTATCTTATAATTTTCAGTACTCAGCTTAGCACTGCATACCTTTTTGCATTAAAACATTACTGATTGTTTTAATTCTTTGTGAAAACACTAGGTAAGGTGACTTCTTGCTGTTATCTTGTTTAGTATATATTTAGTCCATGCAATACCATTTTTTACATATACTTGCATAAAAGTTTTTGAATAAATCTTCTTTTCAGCATTCTTTTACATCAGTGTCTAAGCAGGGTGTAGGTACGTGTGACCACAGGACAGCCCCCTGGGACACACACCACACTTGCCTATCTTGTACAGGCTGTGAGAGGACAGATTGTTGTCTCTTTTGCAGCCTATGTCGGATGAGGTCTGGAACCTCGCCAAGCATAGACATACCTATAAAGGAAGGAAGAAAGTTCCTTCCTCATTTTCTTCAGAATTTTCGGGTTTTCCTTCTGAGAGTCCCTCGGGTCTCAGAGAAGGATTACCAAAGTTTCTTTGTAGACTCTTAGGGTTAGTGGGCCCCCTCCTAAGGGAGGTTATAAATGGGTGGAGAGTTAGTTGCACCCTTCCATTAGGGAGTAGCAGCACCCTCCCCATTCCGTGAGGGCAAAGAGCGAGTCATGCCCTCCCATAGGGGAGGAGCAGCACCCTCTCTTTTCCATTTGAAGAGAAACAATGCTCAGTTTCAACTATCTAGGATTATAGGTCAGCCCTATCTAAGAGTCTTAAATTTGGACTCTCACCTAGCAGACTTGATAAAATATTTTGAGCTGCAAAGACCAGTGTCTTGCTCGCTAATGCCTTAATGGAATCTTTCTTGTGTCTTGTGGTCTTTTAATAAACCCCCACACCCCCATGAACCTTTGGGTGAAGCTTCTGTTGAGAAACTTACCCTCAAGACTTTTCTTGTTTTCCTTAACGTCCATGAGACAAAGGAGCGAGCTTCATGCACTATGTATAGAGCAAATTTGTATAAGGTTCATTGGGAATTATGAGTAGGTTTCTTTCCTGTGCCAACCAGGATTTTAGCAAAAAACCAGCTTCCATCGGTTGCTCAACTCCCAGTTGAGATCCCCAGTCTTAGTCTTATCTGCACTGGGGATGATCAAGATAGACTTTTATGTCCAGTTAGGGTTTTGTTTTTATTTGGCAGCCTCTAAAGAGAGAAGAAAGGGTAGGAAACATATTTTCCTCCCCATTAAGGGTTCAACTGATATTTCAGCTTCCACCATTTCAAGGTGGATTGCAGTAACTATCAAGAGAGCTTATCAGTCCCTTACTAATAGATATCTTTCATTTATGAAAATTAAAGCCCATGTGCCTATCTAACTCATTCATCTCTGGAGGATGTGATGAAAGCCACATTTTGGTATTCTCACACTACCTTCACCTCCTTTTACCTTCACTCATTAGCTCACCACAGCGAAGGGATATTTTCCTTGGATCCAATTGTCGTCACTCAAAAAGTGGCCCATGCAGATACCTTCCAGAAGTAGTCTTCAACTATTCAATGAGGGTGAGTACTCCTTGTGTTTGTTTTTGTTTCGCTAGTTGTGGGATCACCAAACTGACAAAATCAGCTACACAATAGCAACAGGTATGTATTACTGATGTTAAAATGTAGTTGGGGGCGGGGGGTAAAACTAATTTTAATGATGTAAAACTTACCTGTTGCTATTGCCATATTCTCTCCTCCTGCCCTGCTCTGATGTCCCACTAGTTTAGGCTGCATCCTAAAAAAGAATGAAGGACAGTGTGCATGGGCAAGGTATCTGCGGGGTGGACCAGGGGCGATCTAGTGTTCTTGAATTGTCTGGTTCACCCTGGTGGGAGGACGAATTCTCATCATAATGGTTGGGGTATTTTCCATCCGGAAAAGAACACCAACTATGCAATAGCAACAGGTAAGTAATACATCATTAAAATTAGTTTTACCCCCCCCCCCCAAAAAAAAAAAAAGACATTTCTTTCACTGGTCTGTAAGTGCAAGATTAAGGATTCATCACTGATGAGAACACAGAACTGAATATTTAACAGCACCAAACTGACATTGAGTCTTTAAAAAAAGCATTTCAAAATGCATCAGCAATCTAAAATAATATGACTACCATTAGATTTGAAACAATCTAAATAATAATTACATAGAACAGAAGTAAACAGTTTAATTTTTCATCTCGTTTTTTATTGTGAAACAAAGATTCAGACAACTGCTGTATGATGCTTCATTTACAGTTACTATGTTGACATATTTACATTAAAAATACAACCTGCAGAATTATCCTAGAACTCACCCACCACAGCATCTCATTATTTATTCTGTAATTTATCTGTCTTCTAGAATTGGTAAATTTTTTAACATTTTAATGAAGTGTCTTGTTGACAATGTTTTTTGCACCTGCACACACTACTTTGAGAAGTTACTAAAATTACTTCAGTGTTTTAATTCAGCCTAGGTCATCAGGCCTGTTTTGTATATAGCATACAAGCATCAGGTTGATTAGGGTTACTGAAAAGCATGGCCGATTGCCAATATGGAAAGTGTATAGGTAAGGGAAAGACAAATTCTGCCCATAAATTTTGTGCTGTAAACTCGTGCAAACAGAATTTTTCAAACATTATTGGTAGCGATGGTAATATTGCTGGTAACTGGAGAATGTTATCCCCCAGAGGAATATTGTGTACATGTCACAGATTTGAAGAAACAATAAATTATTTCTCTTAATACTAGAAGGGCAAGAAGATTATTTTGAAAGCTAGGTCTTAACTATTTATCTGTGAAATAAAATATCTTGATTGCACAAAATGGAATTTACTTAGCAAACGGTTTGTATAGAGATGGGGAATAAAGCATGTTGTTCTATCACAGAATTTAAATTTTTTTACCACATATATGAACATTTTTTCTATCACAGAATTTAATTTTTTTACCACAAATATGAACATTTTATATACCCGGTACACAGTTTAAGATTCATCAGACTGTCATTTTTAGCTCACTTGACCATAAGACCAGGTGAGTGTATGGTATGTCTCTTCATCCATCATCTGTCATCCATTAATTGTCCATCAACAACTTCTATTTTCAACTTGTTAAAAACCACCAGACTATTTCAACCAAACTTGGCATAAAGGCCTTTCAAATTTGTATGCATCATTCTTATCCACCAGCAAATATGGCCACCATTACTAAAAATAGAAAAACATTTAATTAACTTCATCTCTGAAGCCACTCAACAGAATGTCATCTAATTTGACAGAAAATATCCTGGAAAGAAGAACTTTCAGTTTTGTTCAAATAATGTTGATCCACCATCAGGTATATCCACCATTGCTAAAACTCGAAAAACATTAAAGCAAATTCTTCTCCAGCACCGCTCAGTAGAATTCAATCACTCTTGACAGAAAGCATCCTGGCAAGAAGACCTTTCAATTTTATGCAAATGATTCCAATGTGCCATCAAATATGGCCACTGTTACTAAAAATAAAAAAACATCAAACAACTTTTTCTCAAACACCAGTCAGTGGAATTTGACCAAAGTTGACAGAAAGCATCCTGGCATAGAGGTCTTTCAATTTTGTACAAATTATACCAATCTGCCATCAGATATGGCCATCATTGCTAAAGATAGAAAAACATTTCAATTAATTGTTTAGAAAAACTGCTCAACAGAATTTGACCAAACTTTACAGAAAGCATTCTTTCATGAAGGGCTTTTAAGTTTGTACAAAAAAGGCCAGTCTGCCATTAGATCATGTTGCTGTTGCTAAAAATAGACAAACCTTTAATAACTTTTGTAAAAAAACCGTTTAACAGAATTTGACCAAATTTGACAGAAAATGTCCTAGCCAATGCCTTTAAGATTTATGAAACTGTAGCCATTCTGACATCAAATATGGATGCCATTATTAAAAGTAGAAAAACATTTGCACAGCTTTATCTAAGATAAAACTGAACATTTTTTGACTAACTTTGACTTGAATCATTCTGGCATAGAGACCTTGCAGTGTAAGACAAATTATGCTGATGTGCCATCAAATGTTGATGGAGATAGGAAAACTAGAGAAAGCTTGAAACAATTCTTTTCACAATATATACAATCAACAGCACTGGAAACAATTTCAACAGAAAGCATCATACTGACCAAGATATCTTGGCCAACTGCTGTTGCATTTGGCTGTTTGGCAGATGTCAGTCAGGTGAGTGATCTCAGGCCCACTTGGGCCTCTTTTTAAATCTAACACTGAACTGTATACCAAGTAATCTTAGTCAAGTCCTTGACTCCAAATAATAATTTTCAAATGTGTTTACATGTATTTATTCAACAAAATTATAATTTTTGACATAAGATGTTGTCTGAAACTGACATTATTTTCAGCTCTTGAAACCAAGAATACAGGACATAGATTGATGGTTCTTTTACTCATTGCCTATCTCACAAAAAAGTCTACCAACTGAAATTATTGAGTCAATAAGTAATACAATTTTTCAAGTGTTTTCTCAGTGAGGAAAACTAAACTATCTGGACAACAATAATTTAGTTTTGGTTTTGGTTTTGGTTTTTAATAAAATTTTCAAACATTTTGGAGTTAATTGTGGTAAAGATTCATCTTTACAATTTGTTTTAAATTTAAAGATTCTGATGAGATCTAAAAATTAAGAGTTTGTATTTGAGGTATTTAGGACATCAGTGAATGAATTATAAAAAGTTTACTGTTCCATCACCATTTGTTCTCAGTTTGTTAATAGAATAATGTTATTTATATCCATAATACTCCAGACCAAGCCCCATAATGTCAAAATTTGTTAGTACCAAAAAAAAAATGAAACTGAAAACTACCAAATTCAGTAAAAAATTTTGACTACAGTCTATACTCGTTTTTAAGTCGGGTCCAACTGCAAACAATATAGGCTCTGATCTGTTGTCGCATAATGTGCCGGCAGATCAGGGTCTGTGTTTTTTGTTCTACTGATTACTTATAACAAACTGCATAGACCCAGATCTGCTGGCGTATTATGTGATGGCAGATCTGGGTCTATGTAGTTTGGAATTTGGACTCGACTTACAAGTGAGTATATATGGTTATTCTTCATCATTGAAATTTATGAAGCTAAGAGTGGGACCCAAGTTATGTAATACCTGTAAGTTTAATGATTCTTGCATTATTCTAATTAAAGTTGGAGACTGTGACAATTTTTGTGCTTAGAGCTTGAGCTTGAGTTACATGCTCAAAGCTTTTTGAGAATTCTAGGCCAGGATTACATTTCATGTAACAATATAAAATTGTCATACCGTCTATACTCGCGTATAACCCGGGTCCAAATGCAAACAACATAGACCCTGATCTGCCGTTGCATAATGTGTTGGCAGATCAGGATCTATGTTGTTTGTTCTACTGATTAGTCCTTACAAACTGTATAGACCCAGATCTGCCAGCGCATTATGCAATGGTAGATCTGGGTCTATGCAGTTGGTATCGGCTTATGCACGAGTATAGACGGTAAGTCTTTGGTAAATTTATGTCTATAACACTCAAGACCAAGGCTGTCTTTTCCACATCCAGAAGATTTATGAAAATGTTTTCCTATACCCATGTTATGTAGGGAAAAAAAGCAGCATCATTGTCTTTGAAGTCATTTGTATACAACTTTTTGTAGGGTCACAAGTACCTTTTAGACAATAATGATGCAATAATCATAACTTGTTATATCTTATTACCAGCTCAGCATACTATGCAGTATGTCTTTGAAGTAATTTTATTATAAAACTTTAAACAAATGTGCCATTACTTAAAGGATGGCAACTCCATGTGCAATTAATGTATTTCCCTATGTCATTCAAACCCTAACACATGCTGATACCTGTGGACCTCTGACCAGTACCACAGCTGGCAAAATTGTGATTTACAGGTGTAGTGGTAGCTTTTTGGACATTGAGGTCTAATGACCATTACCTATCTGACTGCCACAAAATATCATATACAAATTCAAATTGTCATAACTTAAATATTTTGCTAACATTTTTCATGAGATTTTCAGTACGCACTACAAAATTAACACTACTGAACATGGTGTAACTGTCAACGTTAAATACTTTGATTTATATGATATGCTATGCTACGAGTAGGATGTTATTTCTGTCTGGTGTTATGTTAGTTGTCAGTAGTAATAGTAACATTTGTTTGTCTTCCCTAGGTTGGTTTAGACAGTGTGATATCATCACCTATAGCAAAGATGTTGACTTTGGAATCCAGATAAGGGATTACAAAGAAAAGCTCATTCCCACATTTGAAACAGGAGGTTTTTTCCTAAAACATTTATTTGGGAAGGTATGTGCAGTTATTTCTATGACTAAAGACTGAAATTGAAAATTGTAAGCTACTAGAATTTTATATCTTAATTGAGAGACTCACTTTAATTAAATCTAGAAATCAGCAGTAGGAACAAATTATGTAAACTATTGGTATTTCTGTACACAGTGTCATTTACTCATTAGGGATGATTTATTTTAAAGATTGATTGTACCAATTCAACAAGTTGGTACTCATTTTTTTTTCATTCATTCAAAATTGGAAAGAGAAACAGGACAGTAGATACATAAATCTGTACCTTAAATATTTGTTATGTTGCCACCATATATATAAAGGGGGCAAATAGTGTTACCTTCATCCATCTATCCCATCCCATCCCATCCTTTCTGTCATGAATTCATTTAACATTCAATAACTTTAGAAGGACTGCTTGGATTGAAATCAAATTTGGTATATGGTTTTACATTAAAGAAGTACTACCAAAAAATTTTGAACTGAAGAAAAGTAAAGTTTGATATTGCATTATTTGGCTGCTCCCTAAAAGTTACAAACTTTGGTTCTTTTGAAAAGTAAAGGGTATTAAATTTGTATATGCCCACCTAAAAGGCAGAGCATATAATATTATGACATCTATTCATCCATCTGTTGCTTTTTTCCCTCACACAGTGACATCTACCTGTACTAAACTTTGTGGAGGGCTTGCACTTGGATAAGGAAGAAGCCAACTAATTTGGTGGTAAAAAGATCAGATATCTAGGTGACTGTGACAGAAAAAAGAAAAATGATTTCCATGCAATAACATAAGTTTTACATCACATACATGGACCAAACTTTGTTGATGGCTTGTACTTTGGGTAAGCCAATACATTTATGGCTAAAAAAAGGTCAAAGGTTATGGTCACTGTGACTGTTTTTTTTAGCTCCACTGGTCATAGACAAAAAGAGCTATTGGGATGACCTGTTGTCCGTTGTCCATCTTCTGATGTCTGTCTGTCTGTTAGCAGAAGTTTGTTATCGCTACTCCTCCCAAACTACTTGGAGGATTGTCATGAAACTTTACACACACATTCATCCTAAGGTCTATTTGAATGTCCTAAATGAACATGGTGCTGCTCAGACATCTAATATGGCCACCATAGCAGCCATCTTGAAAATCTTATTATCGCTACTGAACAGATGGTCATACAGTGAAACCCCGCTATAACGCGAATTCGGATATAACGCGATCGTGGCGTGGCTCCCAAAATTTCATATATTCATTCGCACATGAACATTTTTTTTTTGGTTTCAAAGTACGAGAAATAGTGTATAAAATGTGTATATTACAGTATCATTTTGGGGAAGAGATCGCGTATGAATTCGAATATAATACGTTTGTGGCGTGGTTCCTGAAATTTTATATACATGTACATGTATTTTTCTCGTACACGGAAAAAAAAAAAAAAATTTTTAAGTTCAAGAAATAGTGTATAAAATGTGTATATTACAGTATCATTTTGGGGAAGAGATCGCATATGAATTCGAATATAATACGTTTGTGGCGTGGTTCCTGAAATTTTATATACATGTACATGTATTTTTCTCGTACACGGGAAAAAAAAATTTTTTTTAAGTACGAGAAATAGTGTCTAAAAAGTTTATTATCATTTTGGGGAATAGATCATGTATGAATTCGATCATGGCGTGGCTTCTGAAATTTAACAATTTCACCAATTTCTTGAAGTGTTATGCCAAAATAAACATTTTCGGAAATATTACTTATTACTGATCCACGAGTAAAGCCAGTAAGTCTTCTCTGTGTTTGTCTTAAATTCATTATGTACACAATCATTGCTCAAACAATAGCCGACATGTTTTTCTTCTTTAACTGCATACACAACCGAGCATCAGACAATGTGGTGGTTGATAAAAGATTCTCAAGATTTAATAAACATCAAAAAACGTAAGCCGCCAACACGTGCGCTGGACTTCAATTCATCCTGTATACAATCATTGCGCAAACAATAGCCGACTTATGTTTCTTCTTTAACTGCATACACAACCAAGCACCAGACAATGCGGTGGTTGATCAAAGATTGTCATATGTGGGTGTTTATGTAGAGACTGAGCTTGGGCTGCAAGATCAAAGATTGTCATATGTGGGTGCTTACGTAGAGACTGAGCTTGGGCGGCAAGATCAAAGATTGTCATATGTGGGTGCTTATGTAGAGACTGAGCTTGGGCGGCAAGATCAAAGATTGTCATATGTGGGTGCTTATGTAGAGACTGAGCTTGGGCGGCAAGATCAAAGATTGTCATACCGGTATGTGGTTGCTTATGTAGAGACTGAGCTTGGGCGGCAAGATCACAGGGAGGTCAAATAACCACTCTCTGTTACCTAGCACTGAACAAGTACAGCTGTATCAAACTCGTTGCTCAATCAAAGGGTTGTCATGTGGGAAAACAAAGACGGATCTATATCAGATAGTAAACGGTGTTGATACCCTTTTCATGCTATACATTAGACGTGTATACGTTGTTCTCTGAAAAAAGTAAAATATAGTAAAACCCCGCAATAACGCGACCCTGCTTTTTCCGCGATCGAATTTTATGGACCCCAAATATCGTGTTATAGCGGGGTTTCACTGTATTAATATGGTTTTTCACTAAAAAACTTCTTATGAAGCCAATTTGGTCTTAAATGAAAATGGTGCCAATTTGATGTCAAGTATGGCCGCCATGGCAGCCAGCTTGAAAATATTGTTATTGCTACTCCTTTTGAATGGAAAGTCATATCAGCATGGGGTTTTCACCAGAAGACTTGTGTCTAGTTGGTCCTAAATGAAAATGGTGCAGCCCAGACATCCAATATGGCCACCACAGTGGCCAGCTCAAAAATCTTATTGCTACTCCATTTAAATTAATGGTCATATCAACATGAGGTTTTCTCTTAAAGATTTTATGATGTCTAGCTAAATGAAATGGTGCTGAGCTGACTGCCATATTGAAAATCTTGTTTATTGCTACTCATCCTAAACAGAAAGTCATATCACATGGTGTTTTCACCGGAAGATTTCTTATGTTGTCTAGTTGGTTTTAAATAAAAATTGTGCTGAGCTGATACCTAATATGGCTGCCACAGTGGCCATCTTGAAAATCCTATTGCTACTCCTTCAAGATAGATAGTTATATCAACATTGGGTTTTCACTAAAAGACTTCTTATGTCTGCTTTGTACAAAATGAAAATGGTGCCAAAAGACATTCAGTGTGTTCACCATGGTGGCCATCTTGAAAATCTTGTTATTGCAACTCATCCTAAACGGAAAGTCATATCGACATGGGGTTTTCCCCAGAAGACAAATTATGACATCTAGTTGTTCCTGAATGAAAATGGTACTGATCTGACTTCAGATATGGTTATATCAACATGAGGTTTTCACCAAAAGTCTTCTAATGGTGTCTAGTTTGCCCTAAATGAAAATGGTGCTGATCTTACATCCAATATGACTGTCACAGTGGCTATTTTGAAAAATCTTATCACTCAGAAATATCAGATGGTTTTAACACTAAGCTGTTATAAACAAGAAATGGTTTTGTCTTGAATTCCTGGGAATTCTTTCAGACAGCATAGTGTCAGTTCCTTCAAGTGACTCTTGTGTACAATAACTTTGCTACTGCATCACAAACCTGGACTAAACTGTGCAGATGGCTTGCACTTGGAGTAAGGAAAACCCTATTGATATTGGGGTTTAAAGGTCAAAGTGTCAGGATCACTGACTGAAAAATGAAAAATGATTTCTGCTCAGAAATTTCAGTTCTCAGCCATGCAGCTTCAGAAAGTTTATGGCTTTAACTTTGAGTAAGAAAGAATCCTATTGCTTTGGGGGGCCAAAAGGTCAAAGGTTAAGGTCTGTCACAGTGAATGGCTTTTGCATAATAACTTTAGTTCTAGACCACATACCTTGACCAAAGTTTGTGGAGGACTTGCACTAAAGGTAATGAAGAGGCCTATCAATTTGGGGTCTGAAGGTTAAGGTCATTGTGACTAAAAGAAATTGGGTTTTGCACAGTAATGTTTGTTCTAGAGTAAATTCCTTGACCAAACATTTTGGATTGCATGTAAGTAAGGTATGAAAGAAATCTATAGATTTTGGGATAGGTCAGAGATCAAGGTCATGGTAAGTCTAATAAGAAAATATTGGTTTCTGCACAACAAGTTTAGTTTAAGACCACATACCTTGACCAAAGGTCGATATTATTGAGACCCGTTGGTCAATAATTTCTAGGGTCAATCATGCCCTACTAGTGCCCACATAGAGGAATATTAAACAGGAGGTGAGTGTCTAATGTACTATTCACAGTGCTCTTGTTAAAATATATTTGTGTGTGACCCAGGGAAAAAATACCTGATCTCATGTTCAGCTTGTCCTGACTTCATACAGTGTTGAGTGATGAAAGCTCCTGCTTTAAATTATGATTCTTCATTGGGAAACCTCTTGAAATTTACAATTTTTAAGAGAAGTGGGAGAAATGATGGAAAACAAAAGAGAAAATTCAGAAAAATACCATGGTCTACAGTTCAGGAAGTGGAATGCACTGAATCAGAAGTTTGGGTCAGATTTCCATGTAAAGGACAAAATATTGGCAGGACTTCTGGATGCTTATATTTTCTATCATGAACACTGCATTTTTATTTGTATATTCCTTTGAACAGTTTAAACTATATCACAATGGTGTAGAACGACTAGATAAACAGAAATGACATTGTATTACCATCTTTTAGTACATGTTTCAAGCATGATGCCTGTTTTTTCTTGGCTTTATATGTGTGCACAGTATGTTACAGAATTATGTATCATCTTTAAATTATAAAATAGTTTTCATTTGGATTTATAACCATTGTATTATAATCCCTTAATTCAATAGCCTACACTATTAAAGTACGTATGTACATCAACAATGAGTCAATGTTTATGTCCAGGGAAAATCAATAATTATGTCCGTCAACTTAACACAACAATGTTGAATCACGTGAGTAGCTGATCATGACCTGGATCCCATGTCTTTATAGAAGTCAACACTTTGTTGATTTGAAATTAATGTATTGTTATTGTAGTGCAAAAGTACTTTTAGGCTGACATGCAAGACCTAGTTTCTGATTGGTTCAATAAAAGTTGTTTACTGGAGGATGGAATTGTTTTAGAACATAGTTTCAGAGTTAAGGGCTTTATAATAAGATTTTAATCACTGATTGTTCGTTCTTCACAATTGTTTCAAATAGAAAAGAGAGAGAAGGATTATTTATTGTTTAAGATTCAGTTTAGTGGAATATCTCATTTCTAAATAGTACTTTTTGGATTACATACTAAAGATCTGAACTTTATTCAACTCCGTTGGAATTTACCTGAAATTAACATTTGGATTTAGAACTGAAAATCATTGGTACATCAGGACATTCCAGACCCATTCATTCGGAACAATCTTTCATTCATAACATTCATTCATAACGAAGATTCATTTTTTTGGAACATTCATTAACTCGGAACATTCATTCATTCGGAATACTTTGGATTAACTTCCGGATTAGTGAATTAGAACAATTTAGGACTAATTAAGGAAATTCTAAACTGTAAGTTATTTTTAATTCTTTCACTTTGTTTGTTTGAAATATTTTATATTTTAGGAAATTAAATTTGTATTTGAGAAATTGTGAAAGCGTGTTTGAGTCGTTCTTTCTTTTGTTACATTCAACCCCTAGTCGTAACACAGTAGCAAAAGGTTTTGTTCATGTCTGATCTGAAAGGGGTACAATTAGGGTTCATTAACATTTTCCAGTATGAAATGGATTATGAAAATATGAATGTAAAATTATTACTAAAAACACAGGCAGAAGAAAGTAAAGGAATTATATTATTTAAAGTTGTCATTGTTATCATCATTGTCATCATCATCATCATCATCATCAATCATCATCATCATCATCATCATCTATAAGGCCATATGTCTGAGGTTCAAGAAAATTCAGACACATGATATCAAATGGAGAGAAAGAGACAATTTTCATTTTGTTTAAGCTGAGTAGTCTTTTATTTCACCAACTTTCATGTGAATAAATCCTCTGTAAATTCATTGAAATCATGTAAAATATCAAAAGCTACAGAGTCATGTATGTGGAAATTTTTTTAAATATTTAGGGTAACTTGTGCTCTACACTTTGCAGTAACATTTAGCACAAGTGGTCAACATCCTTCTCTTTTCCTACTCCCATTCCATGTTATTATTATAATTATTTTAAGATCATTATGAATATTTTTGTCGTTTTTGTCATCTAAAATTTTTTATATTGTTGTTGACTGATGTGGTAAAATTTTAACAATAATGCTTTGCTTAACATTTCATTTAGTGATGAATTCAGGGTAGAACAATTGCATTTAATGCCAATGTACTTCACCCTTGTCAAGAACTGAAAGATAAAGTCAGGCTTGATTATTTTTTCTTTGTTCCTTTCTTTCTGTGGCTTGCATATGCAAACACTTGCATATGCAAAAAAAAGACGCATGATTTTTTTTTACAAGATTGAAGAAAACAAAAACTAGTCTGCAGAACACCACACTTTAAAGATTATTTTGCAGCAATCCATAAAGAAAAATAAATTATGAATTATTTATTTTATGATACGCTTATATGAAGGCAATTTATGTTGTATTTTGTCTTTGTTTTCTTCTATTTACTTCCTTTGAATTAATTTCACATCATTTACCTTTATTCCTTCCTCGACACCACTGTATATAAACTCTTATACTGACCTACATGTGTGTAGGTCAGTGAACATAAAGAATTAGATACATGTGTATGTCGTATACTACCCGGTATATGATGAACTGATTGTTTGGAGTTCAATCATTTCAAAGTCTTGATTGAGAGATATATCAACTGCAAGGTTATTCATTCAGTATTTATTGAATAATAATGTATTTGTACCATATGGTAGGCCATGCCCTTGCACATGTTAAAGGTGGTCTCATAGATCATTTTACCTTTTTTTTTTGCATGTTTTCACCTTATGAATAATCATGCAGTTTTATGTTATTTTTGCATCAAATTATGCTCACAAAAATCAACATCCGCAACCACCTGGATGGAGATTTTTCATTGCTTTTGTGCAAGATCTTCATTTAAATAGCCAAAGAATCAGAATATTATCATTCGTAAAAAAAAATGTGCCTCTTTAAGAAAACCTACCTCAAGTTAGATTTTCATCATTTCCTACAAAATTTAATAGAGTTACAGCCCTTTTGACCTATAATTGTATAGTTCAGTTGAATCATATTTGTAGGGGCATCTGAGTCATATTGGCAAATATGTAGTTATTGTACATTATGGATTATTGAATTATTCAATATCTAGTTATTGTACATTATGGATATTGAGATCACGATGTCATATGCCTACCAAATTTCATTTGCCTATCCCAAGTGATTTTGGATTAATTGTGCTAAAAAGGTTTTATATTTAAAAAAAGGACCAAAAGGTTCAAAAACATGTAAAAAAAAGTGGAAAATTGGCTTTAATGGATGAACATCTACTAATGACCATAATACAGTGTGCACAATTTCATGCTTTTAAGTTAAATGGTTTTTGTGTTATCATGCTAAAATGGATTCAGGACAGATATACAGCAACAAAACAATATGCTCCCTTTCTGCTACTGCAATGGGACATACAAAAGTCAAGTTTCTATTTGTGAAATGACAATGACAATGATAATTTTCACTATTGTTTTTGTCTTTGTTTTATGCTGTGCCAATGAAATGGCTTCCTGGATATGTAGTAGGAAACAATACAAGAATAACTGAAATGGTACTGTCTTTGTTTTATTTCTGTGGATTGATGTACACTTGCACATTCATGACCTTTGATTATTCGAACTCCGGTATTATCTGAAGTTTTCTTCTAGTCCCCCAGACTTCGGATAATCGAGAGTGAGTCTACTGTATATACACAGGAATCATTTGAATGAAAAAAGTATGTTGATGCACATTTTTCATGCATAATAAATTTGTATTTAGCAAAAATTCATGAAAATGTTTTTCCTCTTGTTAAAACAATTATGCACAGAAGTATACATTTAATTTACATTTAATTCATTAGTAAAAGTTTTATGTCACAAATATTGACTTGACTTTTTTATGTTCCATTGTAATAGCACAATGGGGACATATTGTTTGTTGCTGTATGTCTGTATTTTGTATTCGATTTGGAGTAAACTTGGTAAATAGAGTGAAATCATCAAGATGCCCAGTGAGTTTTATTATGAGCAAGATCTGCGCATATTAATGAAATTTTATTTAGTCAGAAAATATTTTTAATTTGCATGCTATGTAATCAAATATTTTTTTTATTTTCACATACATGTCTTCTCTCTCTTTAAAGAAAAACAAGGGAAATAACCCATCATATTGACTTTGAGAATCATAGGATTGGGGTTACACAGAGTTCTTCCCATTTCAAAAAGTGGTCAAACCAGCTAAAAAAACAACACAATTTAAAATGTAAGATGTGCAAATTTCAGTAGAACAATTTATAAAAATCTGCACGATAATAGACCTTAGTGATTAAAACGAATAAACTATGTAATATTAAGGATCAGAATTTCTTTGTACAATTATGGATATTTGTTTGCAAGTAAATTTTTTTTCTAATATTGACTTTGCTCCAGTACGAAAATATTTCTTATAAAAACCATGTCCAGATTTATAAATTTATTTTGCAGAGAATTATATCTAAAACTTGGAACATTTGAAATTCTTAAGTATTTTTGGGCAAATTTGATATGTTGGTGAAATAGTGTTTGACAGTTGCTAGTGTTGCTATGTAAAAGTGTCTGAAACAGTTGTCATTTAATGTTATCACATGTATTGGTGTATTATTGTATGGCATTTCATATGCTCAGTGCCATTACTCACAAATATTTTAAATTTATATTTAGCTTTTACTAAAAATATACCCCAATACACTTTTCTCCTGACACACTTCCAGATTTATACACCAAGAGTAAAGAAACCCATAGCCTTAAATAAAACAAAACAACCTGTGAATTATAATTTCAACTCATGAGAAAGACATGTGACTCTGTAGACCACAAATGAAAGCTTTGTCTGTAAACTTAAATTTTAAAGATCATGGATGACTTTGATTATGAGCAAGAGACTACGCATATTAATTATGTGTTTATCTTTGGAATGGATTTGTATCAGACTATAGTAAAATAGGTAAACTCAACATGATATCAAGATTGGGAGATAGTTTACATAGGTTGTGTTCTTAGAATACTACATAAGTCTTTCTTAGTGAAATGGTCAACTGTTATGTTATGAGAGTGATATCAGTTACACTTGGGACTCTTGTTGAACTTTTTGGATCTTTACTTTTGTTGAAAAACAAAACTTGTTAGCACGATTAAGCAAATCCACTCAAGGTAGTCCAATGAAACGTTACATACATGTTTGTATGCCTAGGAAGATGACCAAATTAATTTTTCTGGCCATTAAGCAATTTTTTTCACATTTTTCCGCTTGTTTAAAATGTTTTTTTTTTTTTGCAGAGTCATCTACTAACAACATAAGTAGTAGCAACATACATGTCTTAGTTTTACATTTAATGATGCAAAAATATTAAAATTAAAATTTTACTTTTATTGTATTTGTAGGTGTCAGACAGCTATGAGTTGTCTTTCCAAGCAGGAGATATTAAACTGGACCTCTTCTTTTTCTATGAGGAGAATGGTTACCTATGGAATGGAGGAACAGAGGCCAGCAGTGGCAAAAAGTACAAGTAAGATAAACTCATGCAACTATGATCAGAACAGTTTATACATAATGTGAAAGTGCTGACTGCGCTTATACAACTAGCAATAAGCATAGGTTATAGTTTCACCTGTATTATCAGATAGCAAGACATTAGTTAGGCACATAGGTATTACATCTCTGGTAGCGATGGTGTTTTCAGTGCTGATGTTACAATTTTGTTAAAAGTTTCATATTAAAGCTTTTGAAAGTTATATAATATACATTATTGCCCTAGTTTGTAGGTAAGAAAGAAAAGAAGAAAAAAAAAACATAAAGGGGAAGCAACTCCAACTTAACTGATGCACAAAATTGTAGTAATGTATGTCAACTTGATATATATACAGTCTGTCCTCAGTTTATTGACTTGAATTGATCTCTTAAGATAAAAAATATTAATATCTAAATGATGAATATTTATGTAGGACAATGGAGATTATAATTCTCATGTGTCAATGAAAGTTGCTAAGACCCTTCTCCTTTTTCCCCCAACTGTTAACCAAAATCGAAGGTTCCTTCACTATCACATGCCTTTGTCTATGCTGTAGTTGATGTTTATGGATCACATCGCTCCAGAGTTGTCAAGCACTTTCAAGCAGTTCAATTAGTATTGGAATAAAAAAAAATTATGAGAATATCTATATTTTTCTTCAGAATTGTGAAATACTTTTTGCTATGAACACATGTTGTAGATATAATGAACACATATTGTAGATATAACGAACACATATTATAGATATAACTGTGTCACTCTTAAAATGCATAAAACACAAAGCAAAGAAATTTAACTAAAATTCAATTTATTACATTCCAAAAAGTAATATAATTTAATCAGTTACACTGTCAAAAAGTGAGCAGTTGTAATTGCAATAAAAAATTTCAAAAGTAATTTTAATTTAACTGATTATCATTTATGCTCGCTTATAAGTTGGGTCCAACTGCAAACTGCATAGCCCCTGATCTGTGTCACATAATGCTCTGACAGATCAGAATCTATATTGTTTCAGTGATTA
Source organism: Margaritifera margaritifera (assembly GCA_029931535.1). Classification (NCBI taxonomy): domain Eukaryota; kingdom Metazoa; phylum Mollusca; class Bivalvia; order Unionida; family Margaritiferidae; genus Margaritifera; species Margaritifera margaritifera. The sequence goes on along the minus strand of JAQPZY010001669.1, from coordinate 8,249,189 downwards.
CTCTTAACAAACTGCATAGACCCAGATCTGTTGGCACATTATACGATGGCAGATCTGGGTTTGTGCAGCTTGCAGTTGGGCTGGACTTATAAGTGAGTATAGATGGTACATTCAAAAGTAATTGAATCCAGGTTTTGGACTCCCATTTAAATAAAATGTAAAGTTACATTGCTGATCAGATCATATTTTTGATCATTTTTCCATTTTTCCATGAAAACTAAGTCCATATGCCAATACCTATGTAATTTGAATAAATTGATACCATTTGTCCATTATTTGCTTTCATGCCTTTTTTACATGGCAGAATTAATTGGTTTTTATTTAGGGCTGTACCATTTAAACATGCATGGTACCCAGCTGAGGCACTTGTTTTACAAATATATGCAAGGGTACTCTGATTACTCACAAAGTTCATATGAAGACGATGCAAAATTCTAAATTGCATGTATGGGTGACTTCTCCACATCAAAAGTGCCTTCCCTGGATCCCAAGTATATTTTACTGGAACAGCCCTTATCCATGTGAGTCTTTTTTACGTTTCATTGTCTTTTTTTGTTAGTAACTCATTTTAGTCTCTGACATACAGCCTAATGCACTTTTCATAATAGTACTTAAAATACACAATTCATAATTTGTAACATTGCAATGAGTAGAAAAGTTGCTTGAGCTTTGAAATATTTGTAGAATAAATATATATTTCTCTAATAGGGACTCACTGATTAGAAATCATCAATGAACACAAATGTGCACTAGGAATACACCCAAGTTTGTAAACAAGTGGAATTAACATTGAGTGATCCACTTGTACAATGCTAATCTACATGTAAACCCTACTTTAATGGTTGAACCAATTTACAGATGATTGGGTTAATGCAGTTATTCTTCTGTGTCTTGCTTATTCCCGAGTTCATTGTGCCAATCACCTAACTGTGCTACCTTTGTACAACTTGTATTAATCTCTTTATTCATTACAATGTTTTTATATGCAATAAAAATGATATTATTAAATTTTCTCCTTTGGAATTCCTTTGACAACCTTTGAAGAAAATAATTATAAATTTTTTTTCAGATATATTTTTCCTAGATTCTTATTATGCTGGACCATAGTCCTGGACTTAAAGCTTCAAGTGCCATGTGATACAGAAAAATACATTGTGGCAAATTATGGCCAGAACTAGTTTGTACCAGTTAAAGAGTGGGATTGGAAGGCAAGTCCGCCAAATGTCAGAGATAATGGCGTGTGGCCCAAAGAGGAGTGGGAATCTGTGATTCAGGTGTATTGAACAAAATTAGGAAATACTGTTGTGGACTTGCATTGTGTCATTTCATAAGAGCTGTGTATCGCTATGACATTACAATACATAACATGATACATAGGTCTCAATAAAACACATATCATGAAACTTACCTTGTGCTAATGTCTATTAAAAAACTTTCATAAGCTTATCATTTTTATCACTATTTGTAGCTCTTGTTCTCTAATGAATTGAGTAAATGTGCAGCATTATTCATGGTCAAAACTTGTCATAAAAAAATATTATATAAGTTAAAAAGAATTAAACAATATAAAACCTAAATAAATATCCAAAACCTGTTGCAACAGTGATAAAAATAACATTAACTACATTTAGTTTTCATGTTGATGGTTGGTGCATATTATAATTGGAGTTCATATGTAATACATTGTTATGCAATAAAAATATTAATATCCCCCCACACATATCACAGTCAGTGCTGATTCCAGAAATTGGAAAGGTGGGGCCCATTTGCGCTACCAAGTCAGATAGTGGGGTCATTTAGATAAAAACAGCGGTCACAAATATCCTTCCCCGTTTCTTGTTTATTTAAGAAATTCAAAGACATGTCATTATAACAGGCACTTGCATCATGGATTTATTAATTTTGGTAATAAATATTCACTTTTCCAACATTATATGCTTTGAATTGGTCATTGTAGAGATAGACTATAGCACTTTTTTCTACAGATTATTTGTTCACTAAAATAATCATGTCCGCTGTACAGGACATGGTTATTTTAGTGGGCAAGGTAACTGTAGCAAACTGTGCAATAGTCTGACTCAACAAGGACTAATCAAAGTGTATAATGTTGGAAAAGCAAATATTTATTGCAGAAATTAATAAATACATGACTCAATTGCCAGTGATCATTATCAGCATCCCTTGTCGTGAGCCTTCCATTCTGGGATTTGAATTCCTCATGCCGGGATAACCATTCACCACTGAATTTATTTTGGACATTTGAGTCTACATTTTTTCTCCCTGTATGCTACTTTTGAAATAAATGCAGCTGTGTTTTTGCTGAAGATTTCATCATCTCTTCTTTACATTCTCTGTCAATGATCTTTGACCATGTACTCTTGATTGTTGCCTGAGCTAATCAGAATCAGTAACATTTTCTGTAAGCCAATGAAATTGATTGTCTTATGGTTTTTTGGCAACAAGCACATTCTTTTCAGTAAGCTTGGGATGCATTCAATACAGCCAGTCTAAAATCAATGGAAACAATCCTTTTATCTTGATTTTGTTGGTCTTTTTGATGTGCCATGGGTGCCATTAAGGGAAATTTCTCACACCAAAGATGAAAAAGAAGGGTCACAAAGGCACAGCCTAAAATGAACCCAGCACAGTATTGTTGCAGCTTTTTATTTATGTATTTATTAATCATAGAGGGGAACCAAAGAGTCATTTAATTGAAAGAAAGGTGGCATCACATGTCGAGTTAAAATGTATAAGATTTTGTCACTGCTTTTTGTTCATCCGAAAGTCTTAAAGCTGGTATTAAAAAAACAATCAAAAACAGAACCAAACATTTTTGTGTTGTACTTTCTTGTTAATTTGAGGAATATAGGCTGTGATGTTAATCATGTAATAATTAAAATCGTATAGCGATGCAAAATCACTCCTTCAAATTATATATTAAATAAAATTATTAAATTGAGAAAGTATTTTCTCTAATTGCATCCTCATAGTGGTGATGATGATGATGACAGTAATGATAATGATGATGGCTTGAACATCAGCAGAAGAGAACCCTAGAAAATATTTCATGCCTAACTTGGATATCCTGTATGCCATACACAAGCACTTGTGCATTGGAGTTAAAGTTTGTAAAAGTTTGTCATAGTTACATTGCATTTAAACATGCTGAACTCCAAAGATAAGTTTATAAAGTGGAAGATTTCTTGCCACAAAGAGATCAAAAAAATTTAGGACAGACTGATCATTGAGTATGAATACTGAAGTGTACCAATTCTAAATAGGGAAATGAAGGTGGACTAAAATTTACTGTCACTATAGACACAGGGATCTGGAATATTCAGGGGCAAATTAAGACTAGTTACACCATATATAAAAATATACATACAAGCATACATACATACATACATACATATACATATATACATACATACATACATATATACATACATACACACACACATACATACATATGAAAGTGGAGAGAGATTGATGGCATTACCGTATTGTCTATCATTTTTCACACATACAAATTATAATTATTTTTTTGTCGCCTGGATTTAGGTAGAAATAAATGTTCTTCTTCTTAAACTTTGTAACTTTCCTCTAATTTTTTTATATCTTAAATAACTTCTATGCCTGTAAAAATAATAAAAACTGTATGAAAAATTACGGACAATACATATTTCATTTTGTTCAAAATTTATGATTTCTCATTTTTAGGGTGTCCCCCTGCTGTTTAAGAGATTTAGTTTATAATGTTGATATACAAAGTGACAAACTGTATCAGTGTTCATATTAACTTTAAAAAGTTACTGATCCACTCCAAAAATTACTGATTTCAGGCAGTTGGCAGGCTAAACTATACACCACTTGTTTATTAGTTGGGACACCATCAAAATGCATGTTTTTGCACAGTGTTATTGTTTAAGTTTTTTTTCTTTCACAAGTATTGAAGGATAAAATCTTTGTGAAAATTTCCAATAGTCTTGTCATTGTCAGTCTGTATGCACTGAGTATTTTACTTCATGATAAGAGAGCTGGTATATTTTTTTAATTCCAAACACTATTACATTTTGTACCGTGTGTTCTGTGTCGGTGCTTAGCACTGAATTTTCAATATAGTGATAAATGTTTATAAAAAAGATAACAAATCTTCATGTGCAACTGCATTCTAAATTTACATTTGTATTATGTCTTAAGATAACTTGTGTAACTGCACTCCTATCAAAACAGTAACATACAGTACCGTATTTACCGTATATCTTGAGACACTATATGTTGGGACACCATCAATTACTTTTTAAAGTAAATTTTTTGTGCACTGTAAGTTCTGGGACAGATCGTTTTCTTTTAGTCATAAGTTTTGGGACACCTTTTGAATGATAATATCGATGCTTAGCTGGTCATTAAATGAACTCAAACTTACATTAAAAAAATAAAATAAAAACCACCCTTTGTTTACACTTTTCTTCTTAACTGCAAACTTTTGAAGAACAAAATTTGATAAATCGATGGGCATTATTGGAGACTAGATGTTTGCAATACGTATTAAATATGTGCAAATCCGAACAACCCATACTTGTATTATATTTTGTTTTGCTGTATAAACACTGTTTGATGCAATAAAAGTTTTTATTTGATTTATATTTGCCTTTTTCATAAGCCAGATCTAATTCCCAAGTAATATTTCCTAAGTTATCTGCCAGTGCAAATCCCTTAACTTGTACAGGCAGCCTCACTTTCTTTTCCCAACCCTTTGATCGAGCCGCAAGGTTGATACTTGTTTAGTGCCAAGTAGTCTTATATTCAGCTGACAGAGTTTATTTGAGCTTCCTGTGATCATGGTGAACAATTGACACCTGTTCAGTTGCAGCAAATCCTTTACATGTAATATATTTCACAGAATGTATGTTCAGTGTCACTTACAGAACCCCAACTGTTCTATTGTTTCAATTTATTTTCAAAATTCCTGTGAATACTGCTAAAAATAAACCAAAGCTGGCTTCCTTAGGTCAGTTGACTTTGTATATAAAAAAATATGCACACTTAAGAGAATCCAAAGTTGACTTCCAGGGTCAGCTTACTTTGTAATAAAATAAACTTTTTATTTGATATCCTATTGTTAAGTTGAAACAATGAGTTTATTGCTCGCTACCATCTGTGTTTATTCACCACCCGGGCTTCTATTGTTTGCCATCTGTAATTATAAATTGATAAAAACCGGCATTGATGTCTGCAGGATAATAGTATACACAGCATTAATTGTCTTTAAGAATATGTTTTGTATCTCATGCTACCGAAAATATTGTCATTTGCCATCACAGTGAATGTATTTCCTAATAATGATTTTTATTAGCGAAATATTGTTCTATTGTTAACCTGGATATAATACAGTCTTGGTTATTTTGTACCATACACCCTGTCATACGTGAATTGCTGGTGCCTTCAAACAATCGGTTATTTTTCTCTCTCTCTTTCTGTTGTTTGTGATTTTGTTGGATCCAATTTTCAGTTTGATAATATATTCAAACCTCTGAGGACAACCAAACATGATTTGTTTATCTATATTCACGTCAATAAACAATGCATCAAAGTTGTTACCCGACATAAGCAATACACACTACCAGTATGCTACATTACAGGACCATGTGGAGTTTGGATAGTGGATACGTTTGTGTCTTTTATACATAAATTGCTTACAAAGAACAAAAAAGAGGAATAAATGAGAACAGTACAAGGTTAGTTTCTTTCAGTTTATTATCAAATAAACATTTAATTTACCTACCCTATTTTAACATGCAGTGCAGGTGGTGCAAATTCAAAACAATTTGTTTTAGTTCTCAAGTTTTGGGGCATATGTTCTAGTTGAAAAAAAGTTTAATCATAAGTTATGGGACAGAAAAAATCATTTATTTTTATTTTTTATGTTCCAAGAAATACGATAAATACGGTATATACAAATGAAACTTGTTCTGACCAGTTTTTGAATAAATCAGCAAACTGTTTCAAATCGCTAGATAATTTTGGTCACAAATTTATGAGTATTAAGCATTAGTATATTTACCTTAACATACCTTTACACTGTCTACTTTGTATTTTTGCTATCAATATCCAGTCTCCATTAAGGTATTAAAGACTACCGGTAATTACCACAGATGAAACCTGTATGTCTTTGAAGATGAATCACCTACCATGGTGTGTCCTTTGGCAAGGCACTTTATTCCAATTGCCTCGGCACTAAATAACCTACTTGTGTTGCTGTGCCGTAAAACTTGTGTTGCTGTGCCATAAAGCATCAAACCAAACCCAAACCACAGATGAAACCTGTATGTCTTTGAAGACGAGATTGGAAGACTATTAGCCCCTCCTGGTGTTTGTTTCAACCATGTGTACACTAAACCAATTTCAGCCCAACTTGACAGACTGGATCCTTGCAGGAAGGCCTTTCAGGTTTATACAAATGATCCTGATCTGCAGGAAAATATGGCTGCCATTACTAAAAATAGAAAAACCTTGTAATGACTTCTCAAAAATTGCTTAGCAGTATTTGACCAAATTTGACAGAAAGCATACTGGCATAAAGGGCTTAAAAGTTTTTAAAATATTGCTGATATGCAATCAACTATGACCACTGTTTCTAAAAATACAAAACCTTTAAACAACTTCTTATTAAAAAACAAATGCTCAACAGAATTTGACCAAATTTGAGAGATAGCATCTGGGCATGAAATGATAACTTATGCAACACTGAGGTAAACATTTTTAGAATTTTATGAGTGTACATGAATTCATAAAGATAACAGGAAAAGCTACAAAAAAGTGAAATCAAGTAATATACTAACCCCAAGTCAAATTAAAACTACTTGTAAAAAGAAGCTCTAATATACTAAATGGTAACTGATTAAAAACTTCACTAACTTGTTCATAAATTAGTATGATGAATTCAATATTTACAAAAGAGAATTAAACAAATATATAAGACAAAATGGATGGCAATGAACACAAGTTAACAGTCTGGGTCAATAATTTACCATATTCTGCGTCATAAACACATGTGCCTAAATGAATGCCTCCTCCCCATTGAAAAAAAAAAAATATATGCAAGTGCCTTTATTTTACTTAGACATATGAATACAGAAACGACATCAAGAAAGCAAAAGTTACATTCCTTATCTGTCAAATTTTACACATGATATCCACAGGTACAGGAATTCAACAAAAAAAAACATGGCCTTGAATTTGCCATGCTACTTGGCCTATTGTAATTCTACTCAATACACATACATTTTGGTGAGAAAATTACATCAGCACATGCTATGTTTAATTCCAAGAGTCTGGGTGATGTTTCTATTTTTGTATTGAGTGAACAGTATCAACAGCTGAGAACTGTAAAGTGCCTGAAAGTGCACTCTGAGAGAAAAGGACACAAGCTGTTTTGATCTTAAATAGACGTACCCTCCTCCCTTATTTTCACATGCCAGATGCATCTATTCAGCAGGATTGGTATAAAATATTAAATATTTTATAGAACACATATAGATTACATATTTAATATTATCATTATACAAATTATATATTACTGTAATTAAGCACATTTATTTTGTGGACCTTTAAGTTAAATAAAATAAGGCATTTCAGGAAGATGCTGAAAATTATAAAGTTAAGAAAAAATTAAAATGGTGAAAGAAAAATATGAAATGCTTTGTGAGTTTTTTAATCTACCCTCTATTTATTCATGTACCTAACTGCATCTGAATTACAATGAAAAATCTGAAAAAATAGGAGAAACACATGGAAAATATTTACAACAGTAATTTTCAAGCGAGACCCATATTACAATACCTGAAGGTTCTAAATTAAGTAAAGTGGGTGCATAGCTCACTACAATTTGCATGGTAGGGCCTTAAACATAGGAACCTGTGCTGGGAAACCAAAGTAGGAAAAATGGTCTATCAATGGGCATAACTACTCTAACATGACGTGGAATGCTGGAAATCCAACTCATTCAAGGTCTCATCAGTATAAAGGTACACGATAAATTTAGTTAAAATCCAACATTCCTTAGTCAAGTTACGCTGCAGAAACCAAAGGAAGATGGGCAATCAGAAGCCATAACTCATCTAAATGATAATGTGGAATATCGGAAATTAAACTCAAGTTCTCGTCAAATATAAAGCTGCATGCCAAATATGGTTGAAATTCAACAAACCCTGATAAAGTAATGCTGCAGAACCAAAGTCTGGAGGACATGGATGTAATTCCTGTAAATGATGTTGTAAAATGCTGGAAATCAAACTCAAACAAGGTTTCATCAATATAGAGCTGCATGCCAACAATCCTTTGGAAAGCTACAGTATGGAAACAAAAGTTAGTGGGGAAAGGCAATCAGGGACTATAACTCTTCTAAATCATGATGTGCATGTCTTGTCTTGGTACAACTTTCCCTATTCCTTGGTTAGCAGGTATCACACCTGTTTGGTTATGCAATATTTATAGGTCAACTCCCTTGAGTGATGCACCTATACTGTGTCAGGTTACTGGCAGGGACTATTTTCTTGAAGGTATAACGTAGCATTCTACTACTAATACAACTATTAGCTGCTTCTACTACAGCTTATGATTATTATGAAATGTATGAAACTAATTTTAGTAAAGAAAACTTTGGGGAGCCATGGAGTAAACAAAAATGTAAACAAAATTATATTTCATGAATTTATTAAATTCAATGTAAATAAGCACATAAACACAAGATTATAATAATAATGCACAAAAAGATAACTGAATGTTGTCAATAAAATCACAAATAAATGCACTGAAACAACTTTGCAGTACAATGTTGTGGGTACATGTATTGATGTTTTGATTGTGACAATTGTGTAATCTCTTAAATCCTTCATATTTTTGGGTTACTCATTAAAGAGACCAAGACCAAAATTTAGAAAAGAGGTTATTATAAACTTTTGTTTAAGAATACAAGACACCAGCCTAGAAAAAAAATATCTATGGAAATTGATGATTGCACCATATGAAAGATCAAGCAATGTATAGATTTATTTACTTCTATAACTACTCAATATAAATATGTTTATTGAGATATATGCTCTTTTCATGGATACAAAAGCATCAAATACCATCCCTGGGTATATCATTACATTCACGGAAGTTGATGTGTGAATTCTTTGAAAGATCTTGTCAAATAATAACTGCAGACAGATATGGCGATTTAATGAGCCACAAGGTTGACCATAAAGCATGCATATACAACATAATAACCCTTTATATTGTGCTCTGAATTCATTTAAGCAATAGAAGCAGGAATCTTGTAGCATTCAGTTGAAAAAAAAAGGTGGTGGTGGTCAGTATAAAATTTGGGAAAGACAAGTTAACTTGGCCTATCAAAATGAAAGGACAATTTATCTGATCAGCCCTCTTCCTAATGTTGACCCTAAGATTTATTACTGAAATGAAAACTTCACAGAAGAGCTACCTCAAATTCTTGTTGTGTCTAATTTATAGATTTTATGGAACAACTTTGACTTGTGAAATGAAATATTCATGTGCATTGTACTTTACAGTATGTAATCTTGAAGAATCAACTAGTGATAAATTTAAATACAATATTTTGCATAGTTATCAACCAAAAATTTAGATTTGTAGTGATATTAATTGAACAATAGCAAGAAATATTACACCTATTTTCTTTGTGCAACCCTAATTTGACAAGGTGAATCAGATTTTCACAGAATTTTCATCAACCTTTTCAAGAACAAGCTTTCTGATAAATTTGTTTTTTTAACGTACAATTTCACTGAAAAGAGGAAGGGAAAGACAGAAAACTTAAAATATTGTGCCATAATGTGGGATGTGAAACACCTTTTAGTGATAATGTACAAGTATACCCAGTTTCATCCCTTAATCTGGAACAGCTTTAATGTTATAAAGCAGAAGGAAGGGTGATGGAAAACTGTTAAATATTGAGTCCTGACCTTGATGATGATGATGTACAAGTATAATAAGTTTCATTCCCTTATCTCTAATGGCTTCAAAATTAAAGAGCCTAAATGAAAGTGGGATGGAGGGAAGTACAGATACCATGTCCCCCAATTTTCTTTGAAATGGCAGGGAACAAAAAGTACATTAAATGTCAATTTTTATTGGTTAAATATACCACAGTCAGGACATAGTATATGACCTGGATTGTGTAATGTTACATAATGAAAGTATCCATTCTAAACCAATCTGACCACATATCGCCATTCACACCATGGTGTGAAGAGCAATACGGAAAACCCAGAGTAACCTGTAACCTGAAAAAGTTACTTTTGGGGAGGGGGGTTTACTCACATACAAAAAGGTAAGACAATGTAAACAGCATGAACAATACAAAAGGCTGGAAATCAAACTCATTCAAGGCCTCATCAATAAAAAACTGCATACCAAATTTGGTTAAAATCTAAAAATTCTCACCAACGTTTGCTTGTGGAGTCCAAATTGTTTACAGATGGATGAATGGACAGATGAACAGACATGATTACTATAGTGTCCTACCAAGTTCATTGAGTGGAACCTTAATGATAAAATACATTTACATAAATCAATTACTCTAGAATGCAAAGGAGACATAAATCTCCGGACTACTGTGGCGATACAATTTATGACACTCCTTGTAATGCAAAGCTATACAGAATGGCTTTTTTCATGATTTATGCACATAATTTTCTAAATTTGTTAGAACTGATTTAACAACCTTGTGTTTGTTGATTACAGAACATTAATAATGGTTTTACCATCATAAACATAAATTTTACCAGCTCTGCTGATATGTTATCAGTAAAATTCAATCTGCAGCAGTAAAACAACCATTTTAATTCATGTCCTCAAATCTTCAAATATAAGACTGTTATACTGAAATCTTTGTCTTAAATGAGCACTTTCAAACATGCCGAGACTACAGAATGAAAACATGGCATAATCACATGCTGATCGTTTTATGGCAAATTTTCTGTCATTATTTTAAGGTTTAACAACCCCTAACTGTAAAACAAAAACAAAAAGAAAACAAAGTCTGTACATTGTAATGTACAAGCAGGACTTGTAAATCAATACTTTGACACAGGACATCACTATGCTTGTGATTCCTGGATTTCATAAATCAAAGGTTCTCAGAGTTGCAGGAAAATCTGTTTTGTTTTGTTTTGTTTAGTCTTGGATTTATTGTTCTGTATCTGATGCTTGCAACAAAATAAAATGATATTTTTTTTATGCAAATAAAACATGATCATAAAGCAATAGTTTGGGACATGCATGATCTTATGTAAGCTGAAAAGCTGTTGATCTTTGTAAAACATCCAGTTTCTGAGGATATGTCAGACTGTGCCACAGTTTAAAAGATGTAATTCATTGTTTGCTGTCCTCTTTATTATAATATTGGTACTTAAATTTTCAAATTCTGTCTCCTCAATGCATTCAAATGGAATTATATTACAGTCATTTCTGAGAGTAAAAAACAATGGCGATTCTGATAGTAAAAAACTATGGCTTCTCTCGTTACACACACAGCAAAATTGCAGGAAAGAACATGTGTTGCATAAACAATGCCCTGTAATCAAGTAATCAAGCAAAATAAAGTTTCAAACTTTTCCCCCCAACATTTAATTGATTTTGTTCCACAGGAAAGACGGGGTGATATTTTATCTCTTTATCCATAGTCCTATGGCAATATCACTCCCTGCACTGGCAAGTACATTGTCTTTATAGCAAATCTGAAAAGACATAATAATAATAATAATAATAATAATAATAATAATAATATTAATAACAATAACAACAACAAGAGTCCCTCGAAGGGTCTGATACTTTACTGACTGTAATTTTTTTTTAGAATCTAAGATAAGACCCATTTTTGGGTCCTGTTTCCTTTATATTCTTTATCACTGCTGAGTACTGAAACTATCTGTGATGTTCTTAATAAACTCCAACATACCAAATTTGGTAAAAAAAATATTTTCTTACATGTCTGAGTTAACATATTAAAAATATACCTGCAAGTGCATTACAAAATTCTTTCTCATGGCCTTTGACCTTGAACCTGATATCATGGATAGAAAATATATAAACTTGCTAAGTTTGGTTAAATCTATCATTAATATTTTTAGAGTGAAAAAAAAAGAAAAAGGGTTGGATAAAAATCCCAGGTCAAGACCTTTGACATTTAAGTCAATGTCAGAGTGCTGTCAACTTGTTTATTGGAATGCAACTAAATACAAAGTCTGGTCAAAATTCACTTGTATAGGTAGAAGTGTCAATGTGTTCATCAGCTCAATGAATTACAATAATGCAAACAACAACTTTTGACTTCACCACAAGGTCAATTAGGTCTGGTTTTCAAAACTCCTTCAAAAAAGTTCAGATATGTTGGTGGTCAGATCTGCACCATTTTCATTCAGAACCAATTAAATATTGCAAAAAGTGTTCTAGCAAAAACCCTATATCAATGGCACCATTCATGCAATAGTGACAAGATTTTCAAGATGGCCACTTTAGTGCCATACTGGAGGTCTGATGAAAACCATTTTTATTCAGAATCAGTTACATATTATTATAATAGTGTTTTAGTGACAACCCCATGTCAATAAGATCACCTGTCCAGGAGAAGTAGCCATATAAAGAATTTCAGGATGGACGTCGAGGCAGCCATAATGAAGGTTAGATCAGCATCATTTGACATAGGAATAACTATATATTGCAAGAAAGAAGTATTTTTTTTATTAAAAAATGTAAGTATGGCCATATGTTTATAGAAGCAGCTGTTATGAGATTTATTAAATTTTTGGGTGGTCACAATGGCATCATTTTCATTTAGGACCAACTACAGTCAAACCTGTCCAAACAGTAACCTTTATTTAGTGGTCGCCAAGTCTCAGCTATTTTAATTTCCCCTGGCAAATTTCCTGTATAAAAGTCATGCCTGTAATGATCACCTGCTTTGTGTGGTCAGTGGCCAGATGTTTCCTTACCAAATAATGGTTTCTCGCTGCTTTAAGTGGTCATGGTGTACGCAAACTAAACTTTTGCTTCATGAGGAAGGCATTGTTTAGATAAAGGCATATCACATGAATTGATGTGTAAACATGTCTTTTTTTGTTTGTACTCGCAGTACTCCAGTCACACTGTCAATTTAACTTGAAGGTGTAAATATGTCAAATTAAAAAATGAGGCGGTTTTTTTCATTAGGAGAGAGGGTTTAAGCAATTTGTTTGCTGGATGATGGGAAAAGCAGTCATGCTGTCACAGCAGAAATGGGAGTTGCCTTTTGTACCAGTGAGACAGGTATAGTTCAATATCTTCATCTATTTGCATGTGAATTAAAGCTATCTGTGATGCAAAAAGTTCATCTGTGATACGAGTTACATCCCTTTTCATTAGGGTCAGGGGTCATTCAACATTAAAAACTTGAAGGCAGGAAAAATTTTGATTCATGTATTACTAAGAATAGCCACATAAGGCTTCTTTTCATTCCCTATTCATCACAGGCCTATCACATAAGTTGACTGTCTTTGGATCTTCGTGAGTTGAGCAACTGGGTAATCCAGACATTGTTTTAAGTGTGAACAGCTGTTTCGAAGCCTAATTATACAAGCTGGCCAAACAAAGAGTCAGTCCTATCTTTCACCATCATATGTAAGTTGTCAATTAATAGTGAAATTATTGTTTTGTCATGGTGCACAAAACAAACTAATATTGGTGATTATTTAAGTCAGTGATGATTTAATGTATATGATGGATTAAAGAAAGCAGGATACAGTAATCATGTGTGGAACACAAGTTTGGGTGAAAACTACATGTACATGTATTTTATTATTTTGTTGAATAGTGTACTAAACTAAATCTGCTGATAATGTTATAATAATAATAATAATAATAATAATAATAATAATAATAATAATAATAATGATGGTATTCAGTGCATGGTATTTTTTTCAAAAACCAAGTTTGAAAGGTGAACCTGCCACAAATGGATGGTCTAAATTTCACCATACTTTTCTGTATTACTTGCTACCCTTTTCCACAGTTCATACAGCCTTATAGTGTTTTTCTTTAGGGTCATTTCAAGGAGCTTTCAAGGGCTTCCAAAGTTGTCAAAGAGTATTTTTTATTATTAAAAGTGGGTTGCGCCCCCAATTTGGAATTGTAAACACAGCTTATTCATAGTCAGGTCACATTCCTTACTGAATTGGTCATCCACTTGCAAATGTAATTAGTATACCACAAGAGTAAAGGGACACCACTCCATCTGGAAACTACCTGTGTCGTGTGTCATTTGATCCACCCAATTTTATACCATTTACTTTATTTATTTGTTGTTTTTGAAAAATATGTAAATAACAACCTTGAATTTGAAAAGTGATATATTTTATTCAGTTTTAACATTCTGTATTCCCTCTGATAAATTTAAGGGCTTTGGGGAAAAATTCATGGAGTTTTTTTCAACAAATTCAAGGAGTTTTCAAGGATAAAACCAACTTTCTGGAAATTCAAGGAATTTTCAAGGTAACCCCTCAAATTAAATTTTTTTTCAAGATTGTACAAACCATGTTTCCTCCATTTCTAACATCTCAATCTCTAGCTCTGCCATAAGGGATGGATCACAAATGTCCATCATTTGCTAACCATCCCTCCATTCACATTCCCCACTTGTAGCCTTTCTACAGTTGTTTTGTGCATCAGCAAAGCTCCTTTAGTATATCCCGAAGTTTTAATGGTGCGTGAGTTGGGACAAATCTTGAATACATACATGCACATATGAACAGATGGACCACAATGTCTCCATGTTGATTTTTCTTTAAAAACTTGAAGGCCCAATTCTGAATCTATTGCTTTTTTTCAAGCTGGCCACTGTGGTAGCCATATTGGATATGAGATTGGCACCATTTTAATATAGGACCAACTAGACTCATAAGAAGTCTTCTGGTGAAAACCCCATGTCAATATGACTTTCTGTTCAGGAAGAGTAGCAATAACAACATTTTCAAGATGGTCACTGTGGTGGCCATATTGGACATCAGATCGACACCATTTTCATTTAGGACCCACTAGACCTCATAAAAAGTCTTGCAGGGAAAACCCCATGTTGATATGACCATCCATTCAGGAGCAGTAGTCATAAAAAGTCTTGCAGGGAAAACCCCATGCTGATATGACCATCCATTCAGGAGCAGTAGTCATAAAAAGTCTTGCAGGGAAAACCCCATGTTGATATGACCATCCATTCAGGAGCAGTAGTCATAAAAAGTCTTGCAGGGAAAACCCCATGTTGATATGACCATCCATTCAGGAGGAGTAACAATAACAACATTTTCAAGATGGCAACTGCGATGGCCATACTGAATGTCCAAGCAGCACCATTTTCATTTAGGACCAACTAGACCAAGGAATGAATGTACTTTAGGAGGAGTAGCAATAACAAACTGACGATAGACAACAGACCATCCCATAAGATCTTCTGATCACAAGATTTTCAAGATGGCCACTGTGGCAAGCATACTGAATGTATGAATGTATGAATGGCATTATTAGGACCAACTAGACATCATAAGAAGCTGTTTAGTAAAAAACCCATGTTGATATGACCATCCATTCAGGTGGAGTAGTGATAACAAGATTTTCAAGATGGCTGCTGTTGTGGCCTTATTGGACATCAGATTGACACAATTTTTATTCTGGAACAACTATACATCATAAGATGTCTTCTGGTAACAACCCCATGGCAAAATTACTTTTCATTCAGAAGGATTAGCAATAAGATTTTCAAGATAACCACTGTGGCAGCCATATTGGCCATCGGAAGGGCACTATTTTCATTTAGGACCAAGCAGAAAACCCTATGTCAATATGACTTCCATTCAGGATTAACAATAACAAGATTTTCAAGATGGCCACTGTGGTGGCCATATTGGACATCAGATTGGCACCATTTTCATTTAGCACCAACATCATAAGAAGTCTTTTAGTGAAAACCCCATGTTGATATGATCATCCATTCATGATAAGAAGCAATTACAAGATTTTCAAGATGGCCATTGTGGCAGTCATATTGGATTTGTGAACTGTACTATTTTCATTTAGGACCAACTAGACATGGGATGAATGTGTGTGTGAAGTTTTATGGCAATCCTTCAAATAGTTTAGGAGGAGTAGTGATAACAAACTTGTGCTAACAGACGGATGGACAACAGACCATCCCATAAGCTCTTCTTGTCTATGACCAGTAGAGCTAAAAATTTGTTACAAATAACAACTTTCAGCTTCCTCACAATTTTATTCTATTTGATAATTGATGAAATTACTGTTAAAGTCACTAAATGACAAACTAGTTAAGGCAGATACTAATTAATGGAAGGATTGCATTTTCTTAAATTGATAATTAAAATGTGGAAAACAAGAATTTACTACGAAAAATTCATGAATGTATGATGTAGATTGTTTTAAGATTGGTATATTAGAAAACATATGCAAAGCACAATTCATTTCAAGTTATTTAAAGAATATGTAGCTACTCACATCACAGAGAGGTCCAGTATGTACCGACAGAGTACAGACTACTCCTGGATCTAGGCTGGGTTCTAAAATCTTTATATTTCCATCTGTTGAGCATGTTAAAATACCTCCTAATGTATGCTGTATACCAGTCACCTTCTCAGAGTGTCCAACATCATACGTCTGGAGAAAGAATGGGAAAAAGAATAACAAGATGCCCCTAATATCGCTCACCTGGGGAGCTGACATATGTCAGCTTGTGAACACCAATTCACACACATACTGAAATTGTAGTGGGGGAAGAAAAACTTGGAGCACATAGTTGCTACACTGTCTATTAATGTTGGTGTCATCATCTTCTTTCCTAGACCATATACATAGGATCACTTTCTCTGCATAAAAAGGACAAGTCATTTATGCAACCAGCATTATTCTTTGGATCTCTCCTCCCCCCTGGGGACTGGGGTCTGATTCATAAGTTAGAAACTATTCATAGCCCCATCATTAAAGTATATGCACTCACTTGGCATTATAAGGGGAGTTAATCTGTGCTTTCAGCGCAGATTCCCGAGTCTGTCCTCATCCCCCTAGGGCCCTGCCTCTGGAGTCATAACTTGGAAACCAGTGAGATTTGTACCCAAGGTAGCTGTGTTGAGACAGTGGTTAAGGTGCTGGGCATGTGGCCAGAAAGTTGCTGGTGTGAGTCCCACGATCTGATCAGCCTAAACTGACTACTGAATTTCTTCTGATTTTTTTAAGGTCTTAAGTTTCTTTGCTTTTAGCAATTAAATTTGGAAGGAAAGCACATTGGGTTATTTTTTTCTCCAAAAGCTAAAAAGATACAAATTATACATTAAAACAGTTTGTGAGTAATGGCACTGAATATATGAAATGCCTTAAAATAATGCACAATACATGTGATCACATATAAATGACAAATGTTTCAAACATTTTAATATGGTAATACTAGCAATTCTCAAACTTGCTTCAGATTTTCAAAATTTTTATGTGATCCAGTTTTTTGCAACAATTCTCTGCAAATAAATCTATAAACTTGGATATGATTTTTACCAGAAACATGTTCTTCTTAACGTAAAATCTTTTTCTTGCACATAATTAAATATGTAAAGAAATTATGATATTTATATATATTTATTAGTGTGCATCAGAGACACTTTTAGTTCTTCAGCTTTGAGGCTATATTGCATTATTAGTAAATTCCCACACAGCTTTTTACCTGAGAAAAAAACGTATTTATCCACAAAATGTAACAATTCATTGGTATTTGACAAATTAGTCTTAAAAATACAATTATCAAATTATTACCAACTTGTTACATTGTAATTATAGATTTTTCTTCAGTTGAAACTATAAATCATTCAATTTAATCCAAAATGTATATTACTGTATTTTTTATAACCTGTTCTATTATGCATCTTGTATTCTAAAATTAATATTTGTTTACATTTTTTTCTCTGCAAGGGGACGAACTAATCCCAAACCAGTTAGTCTAAATAGTCCTTATCATAGGTTACTTCCCTTGCTTTTCTTTAACAAAAAAATGTCAGTAGGCTGCTTTCTGTTGAAATTTCTTCCAATGCCGTTGATTGCATATGTTATGAAAACAACTGTTTCAAGTTTTCTCTAGTTTCTGTATCATAAACTATTATTTTATCTTCACAAAACAAAGCTGCCTGTATAAGTTTCTCGACAGAAGTGTCACTGAACTGTAGTTTCTTTCCAGTTCATACTACAATTACCGTATGTACTCGCGTATAAACCGATACCAACTGCAAACTGCATAGACCCAGATCTGCCGTCGCATAATGTGTCAGCAGATCTGGGTCTATGCAGTTTGTAAGGACTAATCAGTAGAACAAACAACATAGACCCTGATCTGCCATTGCATTATGTGATGGCAGATCAGGGTCTAT
Source organism: Margaritifera margaritifera (assembly GCA_029931535.1). Classification (NCBI taxonomy): domain Eukaryota; kingdom Metazoa; phylum Mollusca; class Bivalvia; order Unionida; family Margaritiferidae; genus Margaritifera; species Margaritifera margaritifera. The sequence goes on along the minus strand of JAQPZY010001669.1, from coordinate 8,230,719 downwards.
GTTGTTTGCATTTGGACTCTGATTATACACAAGTATATACGGTAGCTACAATATCTTCTGCATTTTTTGCAATTTTCACCATGGTGAAAAATGGACATTAACAAACATTAATAAATCTGCCTTGATTATATTATATAATGTAATTACTCTAAGCTGAACGACAGTCAAATATTTTATACTAAAAATAGTTATGTAATTGGCTTGTACACTTTTAGTGGAATGATGCTGACCTAACTTTTTGCTTTCTCAAGCCAGAAAGCAAATACTAGTACCGTATATACTCGATTATAAGTCAACTAGACTATAAGTCGACCCCCCCCCTGTTTAGGGCTGCAAAAAGTGAATTTCTCTTTGACCCTCATATAAGTCGGGGTTTATTTTGCAAGTCAGATCCGTCTGAAGGGGTGACTTCATAGTGAGTCAGAAACGCACTTTGGAAATATAAACAAGCCAAACTGGATAGGTAAGAAAAATAAAGACAAAACCAGTGTAAAATACAATTATATTATTGAGTGAAATATGTCACAAATAAATTGACAACTTACAATTTGTCCATCTTTGTGTAATAAAGTCCATTGAAATCCATAATGCTTGACAGTTTAAATCCATTTATATGATAAATCCATGAATTCAATTATAGGTCACATACCGGTATAAAAATAGAAGTTCAGAATGATCCGATTCACAATATCCCGTAATATGTTAATTCCACACGTCATACAAATAAACAATGAAAAATAAGTCCACTTTTTTGTGATTCACGGTATCCTATAAATGTCACTATCTAATGTCATCTGGTACAAAGTCCAAGAATTAATCCTCATTGTCTGATAAAGTTCTGAAATCCTACATCGTCATCTAGTCATTGTAAATCGTCGTCGTCTAGTCATCGTAAATCTCGTCCGACTCCGATTCTTGGCTTTACTGTCATTTGCTGGGTGCCTATGCAGAGATTCGGCTTGGGCTCTGTGAGTAACACTTTGATCATAAAGTCAGAAATCTATTCAAGGCTGCAACTGAACACATGTCAATTGTGCGGCAAGATCACAGGGAGTTCAAATAACCACCCTCTGTTACTTGGCACTGAACAAGTATCAAACTCACGGCTTGATCAAAGGGTTGTCACGTGGGAAAACAAAGAGTGTGGTGCCTTTACAAGCAAAGGGATTAAGGTCAAAGTATATGCACAGGAAGTTGTAGAACTCTACTTGGCACTGAACAAGTATAGATTGGCGGCTCGATCAAAAGGATTGTCAACTTGAAAACAAAGTGAGTCCCTTTACAAGCCAAAGGCTTATCGGCCCACGTGCACCAGCAGATAACTTGGGAAATATCACTTAGGAATTAAATCGGACTTGTGGAAAAAGAAAATACAAATTAAATCAAAACTTTTATTGCATCAAGCACAGTAAAATCCAAATAACTGTAGATACATGTATTGTGTAATGAATACCGTCATGAAACGGATAAACACAGTGCATACCATATATGCATTACTGCATAGGAATAGTGTCATGAAAACGTAAAAATATGTAAATTGACAGTATTTTTATGTACTGCAAACATCTAGAGTTTCCATCATCACCCCAAGATTTTTTTTTTAATGTCTCGCTTATAAGACGACCCCTACTATGCATGAATCGAATTCTAAGTAAAAAAACGTCAACTTATAAGCGAGTATATACTGTATATATCGGTGTACAAACTTCAGCATACAGTAATAATATACAAACATTTCAGTGAAATACAGCAACTGATGAAGAAGATCTATGAGTTTAAACAAGAGGCCTAATAGGCCTGAGATCAGTCGCCTGGCTGAGATCTATGATTTTAAAACTTCAACTCTGAATCTTAACATTACTGATGCCACCGCAACCACTGTAGCCAGACAAAAGATAAATATGTCACCAATCACAGGCAAGACTAACATTAGCTGACACCTTTAAAATAAAATATATTAACAGTTGTTGCCATCCCATTTGCTGTAGCTGGAAAAAATGTACGTACAACTCACCATTCAAAGGCAAAGAAAAAAAAAAAAAAAAAAATGTATCAGCACCACTTTCAAAAAAAGAATAGTAATGTTGATACGGAAATACATCAACCTAACCGATTGGTAATGCAAGCAAACCTGCCTGAAGGGTCATCATTAAGATTTTGTTGTCCTAAAATTAAAAACTTTTAAGGTCATCATAAGATATTGTAAGAGGACATCACTGGCTGATTAAGACAGGTTTATCTGTAATAATTCTTTGAACTTGAGCTACCTGAATTTGTTCAAACAGTCCCTTGCTGGCATCCAGTAGGTGAATCTTTCCCTCTTTGTCTCCAAACCACAACTGACCATGTCCAAAGCTTAGGTCCATCACAAAGCTATTCACCTTTACATAATTAAAAATACAGTGATTGTTACAAGTACTAGCAAGGAAATAAAGCATAGACACAACGATTAGTTTAAGCATATTAAAAACAAATGTTCTGCAGAACTTGCATCTGTGCAGTGACATATGTCCCTGATGCTGAATCCTAATAACTTAACATAAAAATCTAATCTTGATACCACTGTCATCAGGGATACTGATACAATATGCACTCAGTCTGAGGCCACTTATTTTCACAGAAAACCAACAGGAAAATAAAGTTACCAGTCCTTATATCCAGCTGATTTCTGAGCTGCCAGGGGTGGACAAATCTCTAATATGTGTGGTAGTCTGATGGGCTACCAAAAGGGAAACTATGGTAGCCCACAAGAAATGTTGGTAGCCCCCAGTTTTCAATGAATAAACATTTCCATTTAGCAGGCCATTAAAAACTGGCCACATCTGATGTTTTCCCTCAACCCTCCCAGGCAGTTTGTAACCCCCTTCCGCTTTTAAAACAAAAAGCCTGAAGGATATAAAAAAATGCAAACAACTTAGTAATTTCAGTCATTAATTTTTAATTTCAAACCCAATTGTTGCCAGGGGGTCCTAGTTTTATGTTGGTGATTTCCATGATGTCTAGCTCTAATTTTTTTAATAAACTCTTTCATGCATCTTCAAATATAAGGCATGGTGGTTTAAATGGTTAGACCTGGTATACTATCCAAAGTGATTACAATACATACAAATGATGATGACAGAACATAGACTAGGATTATTATTACATATATGGGTGGAAGATTTGTTGATCTCAGCTTTAACTGATCTGACTTGCCACCCATTTGATTTGCCATCTTATGTTTAGGCCTCTTGTATCCTAAACCATAACACACCACAGTGTGAAGATTTGTGTTCAGTATACTTGTGATTGCAACACTTGGTGTCAGAAAGGTAAGCACCTCCAGTGTGCACACTGTACTCTGGTGAGGTTTGTGGATAAACTTTTGTTGTTTGGTGAATCCAGGACCACGACCTTACACTCACACAGCCCCTCACTCAATTATACACTCAAACTTGGTTAGATACTATTCATAAACATCGTCTTTGTTTAATATCGTGAACCAAGCACCATTATTTACTAAAAAAGTTTCCAGAATAAATGCAAATTGAAAATCTTGAATGTATTCAAGTCTTTAATCATTATTATCTATAGAACTACATATGTGTTCATGGAACACAGATGCCCCACCACAGTGTCTGAGAAACTGACCTACATGCACAACTTTACTGGATGTACGGATGGATATATGAATGGATGGAGAAGGGTAAAAATATGTTCATATCACATTAATGGTAAGGCATAACAATTTAATATGAGTATGCACTAAAGTAAAATAGCTTAATACTTTCAGGTTTGGTACTCAACTGACCTCCAATCTTTGCTGTAGACTCTCTGTTCTCCTATCATATACACAGATAGTCTTGTCCTCACTACCAGTTATCACATAATTCTTGTCAGCAGCGACACAAAGGATTGGTTGCCTGTGATAGCGTTTTATTGTCATCTCGGCCTCTGGAGCTCGTGGGTCAATCAGATAAAGCTTCTTGTCATACCCTGCAGCTGCGATAAAGTTTGGCTCCATGTAGAGACCCAGCAGAGCAGATTTACATCTATGATGGATACAAATGATACAAATACCATTTTGATAAGGTAATTTATTAAACGGTTCTAGGACAAAATGGTAGCGGACAAAATGGTATGGACAAAATGTTACGTGGGCATAATGGTATTGGACAAATTGGTATGGATAAAATGGTGCGGACAAAATGTTACGGACAAAATGGTACTAGGATTAAATGGTATGGACAAAATGGTACGAATACAATTGTATTAATACGAAAGTAAAAAAAACAGACAAGTTTTTACTAAATAACATTAATATGCTGCTATTGTGAACTGACCATGGATGATTTATAATAATTACTTATACAAACAATTGTTTTAAATTTTAAAATAAAAAAGCAATTCAAGAAAAATAAAGCGCAAACTAGAAAGCTACATGACAAAAGACAAGTACAATACCTCTGACTACTATAAAATATTTTAGAAATAGAAAAAATAAACTAACAAATGTCACACATCCAAGGCATACTCAAATAAAATTTATCATATGAGGTCAAACTTTTTTTTACCTAGTCGCAGTCAGATAACATTTATATTGAGCACTCTAGCAATATCTCCCAAATATGTAACCGGATCTCGGTTATTGTAATCGACCAGTATGGTGTGAAGTGCTTCGTTGATGCGAACATATGTTTTCTTCTTCTTTCCGGTTGTTGCTCCCAGTTCCAGTTGATGACGATGAAGTTGAGTGCTATGCTGCTCCTGTTGTAGTCTGTTGGTCCAGCCATTTGACGATGCCTTCATACATCTCGTGATAAGGTTGCTAGTTTTGGAAGTAGATGAAATCCGACTTCAAAGAAACGTTGCCGCTGATCACAAACTTTAAAAAAGGTCGCGTTAACATTCTCAAAGAAATGGTGCCACTGATCACAAACTTTAATAAAGATGGCTTCAACATTCTCATTCAATGCAATCAGTTGGTTCTTCAACACACATCTCTTTGATGTATGTACTTAACCTTAAATTGGGTTATTCCACTTAATTTACTTTACCTATGCAAATTAGCCTAATGGGCTCTCCCACAGCAGTGTTCAAAAGGATTTGACTCGACACATCACCCTAGCTATTGTGTGCCAATTAAGTAAATCTCTGAAAGGTGGCTGTTTATCTCTGACCGCCTTACCTTTTAATTGCCTCTAAAACAGGTGTATAAATCTGCCCTGAGGATAGTTTTACATGAGCTTTGAGCAGTACTGTTTACTGTTTATATATACCACAGATTACAGATGTCCCATATCATTCTGTCCTATACCATTTTGTCCGCACCATTATGTCCATACCATTATGTCCATACCATTTAATCCTAGTACCATTTTGTCCCATACCATTTTGTCCGTACCATTTTGTCCGCACCATTTTATCCATACCAATTTGTCCAATACCATTATGTCCACGTACCATTTTGTCCATACCATTTTGTCCGTACTATTTTGTCCGCTACCATTTTGTCCCGCCACCTATTAAACATATGTTAAATCAAATGTCTAACCCAAAGTTTTTTGTAATGCCAGAACAAGGTTTTTCCTAAAACTGGAAAAGTAGTTTCAATGGCTGATGAAATGAGATGATGTCTTATATTATTGTAGTGATAAGAGCTCATATTTCACCTAAACCTGAACATTTTCAGTGGCTGATTGGAATACATCTCCTGCATCATCAATGGTGTTAAATTTGATCCTTTAAAGTTTTCAATATTATTTTGACTTAATGACAGCAGAAAATGTGTTTAGAAAAATTCAGATATTGGGTGATACAAAGTTTTACCAAAGTGTCTTCTGTCGGTAATAGTGATCAATGATGCATTTTACCACACCCTTGTATGGCGAAGATTTCTTGAAAAGTGCAGTTATGTTGGTGGTCAGATCTCCACCATTTCATTCAGAACCAACTAAATATTGCAAGAAATGTTTTAATTAAGACCTTATCCACCTTTCATGTAAGAGTAGTGATAACAAGGTTTTTGAGATAGCTATGATGCCTTTTTTGGAGGCCAGATGAGAACCATTTTCAACATAACTAGCTACATATTGGTATAGTGTTTTAGTGAAAACCTAATATCACTATGACTGACCATTCAGGAGAAGTAGCCATATGAAGATTTTGGGAATGACCATCGAGGCAGCCATTTTGGAAGTTGTACCAGCATCATTTTAACACAATATATTGCAAGAAAGAAGTTTGTTCTTCTTTTTTTTTTAAATGTTGGTAAGGCCATTTGTTGTGGAGAAGTAGCTTTGACAAGATCCGTCATATTTTGGGAAGTAGTGAGAAGTATTTTAGTGAAAACCACAAGTCAATATGACAATCACTTGAAGACAACTGGTGATAACAATATACAGCCACAACGTTGGAGGTGTGTCGAGCTATAACAAAATTTTCAGGAAGGCCATCATGCAGGCCATATTGTATGTCAGTTTGGCATAATGAAAACCCCATGCAGCTATGGATATCTGTTTAGGAGAAGTAGTGAGAAACAGATTTGGTGAACATGTTCATGGTCTGATTGACACCATTTTCATTTAGGACCAAGCTGACATCATAAGTCTTTTAGTGAAAACCCCATGTAGGTATGACCATCCATTCATCAGAAGTAGCAAGATTTTCAAGGTGTCAACAGTGGTAGCCCTATTTGATGTCTGAGGGGCACCACTTTCATTTAGGACCAACTAAAAATCATACAAAATACAATTTTGTTTGTGAAAACCCAAGTCAATATGACCATACGTTCAGGAGGTGTAGCAATAAAAAGATTTTCAGGATGGTCACCATGGTGGCCATATTGGATGTCAGATTGGTACTTTTTCATTTAAGACCAACTTGATATCATATCAAGTCTTTGAGAGAAAACCCCATGTTTTGATATGACCATCTATTCAGGATGAGTAGTGATTACAAGATTTTCAAGATAGCCACCATAGTGACCATATCAGATGTCCACATGCATGTCCAACAGGCACCATTTTCATTTAGGACCAATCGGACATCATATGAAGTTCAGGAGGAGTAGTGATAACAAGATGTTCAAGATTGATGCCATGGCAGCTATAATGGATGTCAAATAAGCACCATTTTCATTAAGGACCAACTAGACATCAGAAGAAGTCTTTTAGTGAAAACCCCATGTAGATATGAACATCCATTCAGAAGTATTAGTTATAACAACATTTTCAAGGTGGCCATTGTGGTGGACATATAACTGATGTCCGATCAGTACCGTTTTCATTTAGGACCAACTTGACGTCATAAGAAGTCTTTTAGTGACAACCCTATGCCAATATGACCATTCATTCAGGAGGAGTAGCAATAACAAGATTTTCAAGATGGCAACCATGGGACCCATATTGGATTTCAGATTGGCACCAAATTTCATCTGGGACAAACTAGACATCATATGAAGAGTTCTTGTGAAAACCCCACATCAGTATGACCATCCATTCAGGAGTAGTAGTGGTAAGATTTTCAAGATGGCTGCTGTGGCAACCATACTGGATGTCAGATCAGCACCATTTTCATTTAGGACCAACAAAACATCACAAGTCTTTTAGTGAAAATCCCATGTCAATATGACCATCCATTCAGAAGTAGTCATGATAGCAAGATTTTCAAGATGGCTGCCATGGTGTCAATATTGGATGTCTGAGATGCATCATTTTCATGTAGGACCAACAGGACCCTGGGATGAATGTGTTGGTCAAGTTTTGCAGCAAACCTCCCAGAAGTTTATGAGTAGCAACAGTAAACTTGTACTAATGGACGATGGACACCGGATGAAAGGACATTGCATAGCTCTTCTTGTCCAAGTCAATATATGGATAAAGCAATAACTCTGACTCTCTAGCTATGGTAGGATTACATTGCATTTCAGAAGTCTATGGAAAAAACCATGATGATAAATCACATCCATTTTGGATGAATTGAAAAGCTATGATGTGTTCTTGGTCTCACCACCTACTGGGACAACCCTGCCATTTTTATACAAAACTTCATGGAAAATATCTGCATCATTTCGCAGAATGGAATTATTCTAATTATGGATATAATCTCTTATAGTGGCCATTATACTGAAAAATACTAAAATGGAAGGTTTGCATAATGCCAGTATAAGCTCATCTTGATCATACTATTGTCTTGCCTGCATGTATCATGTACAGTAAAACCTCTATTTTGTGGACTCCCAAGGGCCTGTCATTCATCCTGCCCATTATGAACAGGTTTTTGCTAATTCAGAATATAGTATACAATCCTAAAAATGTGAGTATTAAAATCTGTCCATTATGGGCAGTTGTCCATCTAAATTAGATGTCTGTTATGACAGATTTTACTGTATATCTCTACCTACTCATTCTTTTGTCTTACTTAAATCGTGACTTTTCTTGACAATTGGCCTCCACATCAAACAGTCGGAGGTATGTGTCCCAAGATCCAGTGGCCAGAATATTGTCAACTGATGCCATTGACCACACCCAGCCCTGAAATGATTATGCAATACATTAATCAATTCAGTAATTTCTTCAATCCTGATTATGCAAAGATCTTTTTACCCCCGGTGCTGCATATACAGTTTATCTAACATTATTTATTTCATCATAAAAATTGCAAGTGTTTCAATAGTGTTGTGAAGATTAAAGCTATAACAACAAATTTTACTGCATCAACTTGGAATAAGAACGTATAGATGAGAACCACTTCATTTATAATAGCAAATTAACAAAGTCAAGTTTTAATCACCATCAGTATCTCTTACACAAAGGTGCTGTTGGCATTTAATGCAATATACTACTCATTAAGGTACATCAACAAACTTTCATCAGTGTAGAGTCAGCGCTGAGCAAATTTTTTTTCATCCACTTGTCCAGGACAAGTGGTTTCAGAAAATTCACTTGTCCCACCTTACTTTTCACTTGTCCCACCTTACTTTTCACTTGTCCCACCTAACTTTTCACTTGTCCCAAAATGGTAATCACTTGCCAAGATTTGATGAGATGTATGCACTTAATCCATAGAAAGAACAAACGAAATAATATACAACATAATTATTTCTTAAAAGAATTTAATTTTTCAAAAACATTAGTTGATATACATTTGGCTACTTCAGGTATATATGTTTTAGCTGCTGGATTTGAAAAAATGTCCGTGTACATGTCTGCCACCTGCACCAGCACTAAGCCAGCAGTTGATAGCTATATCTGGGTTAAAGTCCTCAAGCTCTGGTCCATTTGCTGAAATATTCATTAAAATTTTTAAACTCTCTTGGTTTAAGAAATTCTTGCACTCAGTAGCAGTCTTACGTTTAATCTCTCCACCTTCACAAAAAATTTCTTTCTTCAAATCGTCCTTATTACCTTCCTTGCGAAAATAATTTAGCAAACTGATTTTATCCACATAGTAAATATCAGCTTGCTTGACAAGTACTTTTAAAGTGATCGTTACATACATTTTCCCTTTTAAATATGAACAGAGACAGCTCATTAATTAGCATAATTGTTTCGCTTCAAACGCAATATCGCACGTGGAAGTTAATCCTCTGTATAATCAATTGAAAAATAAAGAATCATTACTGTCATTTAATCAGTTCATAAAGGAAGCCAACACTGATGTCGGTAAAGTACCTTTCATTAATTTAATTACACTGACTCGCTGGATTAAAATCAGAGTGAACCGCTCGTGATGATCTGGTTTGAGTAAACACAATGCAAAAAGCCACTTAAAACACTGCTAATTAATCATACCGGGTTTGTTTTGTTTGACGTGTTTTGATTTGCCGATAATTTGGTCGCTTTACCCAATATGCAGTCAAGCGGAAACAGAACGTGCACATATGCGACAGTTATCACTGACCACCTGTAGGTGTTATACCAGATGTAAATGTATACATGGAGAGGGGTAGATTCAAGTATTCAGTATGCCTGGAGGGCATGAATGGCCAAATAAAAGGTAGATAAAGTGATTAGAGCATGAAAATAAGAACTTGCCTGACTCTTTTAAAATAGGAAAAAAGCACTTGTCCCGGACTAGCGACTTGGAAAATGTTACTTGCCCGACTTCTAAAATGAATAGTCCGGGATGTCGGGCTATGGGATTTGCTCAGCCCCTGAGAGCCGAAACAAAGTTTGATCAGTCTTGATGTAATCTAGGATTAAAGATACAGAGAATATAACAAATAAAAGCAGATGGACTGAAGCATGAAATTAGGTCACAGTGACCTAGTTTTGCTATAGCTGAGGTACCCTCATTGAGATACATCCAGAAATCAGTTTGCATGAGTGTAGGTATAATTGGGTCCAAGATATTGAGGGTATAAAGAATAAACAGTTGAAAATACTGTAAGTCACTCAAGCATGAATATTTGGTCACAGTGGCCTTGGTTTGGTATGGTTGAGTTTAGAGCTGAAATGAATACCAAATTTTCTAATTTGAATATTTATTGAACATATTCAAATAGGATTTGAATATTCGTCACTGTTAATAAAGGTAAAAAATCAATTCTCTTTCTTTGTCTACTTGGGTATTTATTGAAACCACCCGCTCTCCATCAAGCCCCATTGAAAACACTGTGAACTAGATCATGTAAATCTAATTACAATAATATTCCAGGTGTTTTTAGTACATTTTCAGAGGATTCAAACTAAAATCAAATGGATGTCTATGTTATTTTCCCTTTTTATTTTCAGCTCATTACAATCATAAATGTTCCTTCAGTGCTGAAGACAGATGGTAAAGAAGGGCAGAAACTTTATTACCAGTTAAGTTAAATGCGGGGACTATCTCAACAATTTCTCTGAGAAGTGATTTGTTCACAACTGAAATCGCATGGACATGTGGCCAATTTAATTTGATTAAATTTGGATATGTTGACTGCAGGTCTCTGGAATTTGTCTTAGTAGTATATGCCAGACATGTCCAGTGGGACTGACTTTTCAATCGACTATACAATGACCAAATTGGACATTGGTAGTTTCCGCTAAGCCATAAGAAACTCGTATACAAACTTGATAAATAATTGTATTAACTGAAACCTATATACAGATACTGACCTTATCTTATACACAAAACGTACATTACAATAGGTATGAAATGGCCTTGTGGTTCATGAAAGCAGCATAGCTGTATAAAGACTTATGAAAACATTTTAGCTGTATAAAGACTTATGAAAACAGTTTAGCTGTATAAAGACTTCTTTAGGTATGAAATGGCCTTGTGGTTCATGAAAACAGTATAGCTGTATAAAGACTTCTTTAGGTATGAAATGGCCTTGTGGTTCATGAAAACATTATAGCTGTATAAAGACTTCTTTAGGTATGAAATGGCCTTGTGGTTCATGAAAACAGTATAGCTGTATAAAGACTTCTTTAGGTACGAAATGGCCTTGTCGTTCATGAAAACAGTATAACTGTATAAAGACTTATGAAAACAGTATAGCTGTATAAAGACTTATCAAAACAGTATAGCTGTATAAAGACTTATGAAAACAGTATAGCTGTATAAAGACTTATGAAAACAGTATAACTGTATAAAGACTTATGAAAACAGGATAGCTGTATAAAGACTTATGAAAACAGTATAGCTGTATAAAGACTTATGAAAACAGTATAGCTGTATAAAAAGACTTATGAAAACAGTATAGCTGTATAAAGACTTTTGAAAACAGTATAGCTGTATATAGACTTTTGAAAACAGTATAGCTGTATACAGACTTTTGAAAACAGTATAGCTGTATAAAGACTTTTGAAAACAGTATAGCTGTATAAAGACTTTTGAAAACAGGATAGCTGTATAAAGACTTTTGAAAACAGTATAGCTGTATAAAGACTTTTGAAAACAGTATAGCTGTATAAAGACTTTTGAAAACAGTATAGCTGTATACAGACTTTTGAAAACAGTATAGCTGTATAAAAAGACTTATGAAAACAGTATAGCTGTATAAAGACTTATGAAAACAGTATAGCTGTATAAAGACTTATGAAAACAGTATAGCTGTATAAAGACTTCTTTAGGTATGAAATGGCCTTGTGGCTTATGAAAACAGTATAACTGTATAAAGACTTTTGAAAACAGGATAGCTGTATAAAGACTTATGAAAACAGTATAACTGTATAAAGACTTATGAAAACAGTATAGCTGTATAAAGACTTATGAAAACAGTATAGCTGTATAAAAAGACTTATGAAAACAGTATAGCTGTATAAAGATTTTTGAAAACAGTATAGCTGTATACAGACTTTTGAAAACAGTATAGCTGTATAAAAAGACTTATGAAAACAGTATAGCTGTATAAAGACTTATGAAAACAGTATAGCTGTATAAAGACTTATGAAAACAGTATAGCTGTATAAAGACTTCTTTAGGTATGAAATGGCCTTGTGGCTTATGAAAACAGTATAACTGTATAAAGACTTTTGAAAACAGGATAGCTGTATAAAGACTTATGAAAACAGTATAACTGTATAAAGACTTATGAAAACAGTATAGCTGTATAAAGACTTATGAAAACAGTATAGCTGTATAAAAAGACTTATGAAAACAGTATAGCTGTATAAAGACTTTTGAAAACAGTATAGCTGTATATAGACTTTTGAAAACAGTATAGCTGTATACAGACTTTTGAAAACAGTATAGCTGTATAAAGACTTTTGAAAACAGTATAGCTGTATAAAGACTTTTGAAAACAGGATAGCTGTATAAAGACTTTTGAAAACAGTATAGCTGTATAAAGACTTTTGAAAACAGTATAGCTGTATAAAGACTTTTGAAAACAGTATAGCTGTATAAAAAGACTTTTGAAAACAGTATAGCTGTATAAAAAGACTTTTGAAAACAGTATAGCTGTATAAAGACTTTTGAAAACAGTATAGCTGTATAAAGACTTTTGAAAACAGTATAGCTGTATAAAGACTTATGAAAACAGTATAACTATATAAAGACTTTTGAAAACAGTATAGCTGTATAAAGACTTATGAAAACAGTATAACTGTATAAAGACTTATGAAAACAGTATAGCTGTATAAAGACTTTTGAAAACAGTATAGCTGTATACAGACTTATGAAAACAGTATAGCTGTATACAGACTTTTGAAAACAGTATAACTGTATAAAGACTTATGAAAACAGTATAGCTGTATAAAGACTTATGAAAACAGTATAACTGTATACAGACTTTTGAAAACAGTATAGCTGTATACAGACTTATGAAAACAGTATAGCTGTATAAAAAGACTTTTGAAAACAGTATAGCTGTATAAAGACTTTTGAAAACAGTATAACTGTATAAAGACTTTTGAAAACAGTATAGCTGTATAAAGACTTTTGAAAACAGTATAGCTGTATAAAGACTTTTGAAAACAGTATAACTGTATAAAGACTTTTGAAAACAGTATAGCTGTATAAAGACTTTTGAAAACAGTATAGCTGTATAAAGACTTTTGAAAACAGTATAACTGTATAAAGACTTATGAAAACAGTATAACTGTATAAAGACTTATGAAAACAGTATAACTGTATAAAGACTTTTGAAAACAGTATAGCTGTATAAAGACTTATGAAAACAGTATAACTGTATAAAGACTTATGAAAACAGTATAGCTGTATAAAGACTTATGAAAACAGTATAACTGTATAAAGACTTTTGAAAACAGTATAGCTGTATAAAGACTTATGAAAACAGTATAACTGTATAAAGACTTATGAAAACAGTATAGCTGTATAAAGACTTTTGAAAACAGTATAGCTGTATAAAGACTTTTGAAAACAGTATAACTGTATAAAGACTTATGAAAACAGTATAACTGTATAAAGACTTATGAAAACAGTATAACTGTATAAAGACTTATGAAAACAGTATAACTGTATAAAGACTTTTGAAAACAGTATAGCTGTATAAAAAGACTTTTGAAAACAGTATAGCTGTATAAAGACTTTTGAAAACAGTATAGCTGTATAAAAAGACTTTTGAAAACAGTATAGCTGTATAAAAAGACTTATGAAAACAGTATAGCTGTATAAAGACTTTTGAAAACAGTATAGCTGTATAAAGACTTTTGAAAACAGTATAACTGTATAAAGACTTTTGAAAACAGTATAGCTGTATAAAGACTTATGAAAACAGTACAGCTGTATAAAGACTTTTGAAAACAGTATAGCTGTATAAAAAGACTTTTGAAAACAGTATAACTGTATAAAGACTTTTGAAAACAGTATAGCTGTATAAAGACTTATGAAAACAGTACAGCTGTATAAAGACTTTTGAAAACAGTATAGCTGTATAAAGACTTTTGAAAACAGTATATCTGTATGAAGACTTTTGAAAACAGTATAGCTGTATAAAGACTTTTGAAAACAGTATAGCTGTATAAAGACTTTTGAAAACAGTATAGCTGTATAAAGACTTTTGAAAACAGTATAGCTGTATAAAGACTTTTGAAAACAGTATAGCTGTATAAAAAGACTTATGAAAACAGTATAGCTGTATAAAAAGACTTATGAAAACAGTATAACTGTATAAAGACTTTTGAAAACAGTATAGCTGTATAAAGACTTTTGAAAACAGTATAGCTGTATAAAGACTTTTGAAAACAGTATAACTGTATAAAGACTTTTGAAAACAGTATAGCTGTATAAAGACTTATGAAAACAGTATAACTGTATATAGACTTTTGAAAACAGTATAGCTGTATAAAAAGACTTATGAAAACAGTATAGCTGTATAAAGACTTTTGAAAACAGTATAGCTGTATAAAGACTTATGAAAACAGTATAGCTGTATACAGACTTTTGAAAACAGTATAACTGTATAAAGACTTATGAAAACAGTATAGCTGTATAAAGACTTATGAAAACAGTATAACTGTATACAGACTTTTGAAAACAGTATAACTGTATAAAGACTTTTGAAAACAGTATAACTGTATAAAGACTTTTGAAAACAGTATAGCTGTATAAAAAGACTTATGAAAACAGTATAGCTGTATAAAGACTTATGAAAACAGTATAGCTGTATAAAGACTTATGAAAACAGTATAGCTGTATAAAGACTTATGAAAACAGTATAGCTGTATAAAGACTTATGAAAACAGTATAGCTGTATAAAGACTTATGAAAACAGTATAGCTGTATAAAAAGACTTATGAAAACAGTATAGCTGTATAAAGACTTTTGAAAACAGTATAACTGTATAAAGACTTTTGAAAACAGTATAACTGTATAAAGACTTTTGAAAACAGTATAGCTGTATAAAGACTTTTGAAAACAGTATAGCTGTATAAAAAGACTTATGAAAACAGTATAGCTGTATAAAAAGACTTATGAAAACAGTATAGCTGTATAAAAAGACTTATGAAAACAGTATAACTGTATAAAGACTTATGAAAACAGTATAACTGTATAAAAAGACTTATGAAAACAGTATAGCTGTATAAAAAGACTTATGAAAACAGTATAGCTGTATAAAAAGACTTATGAAAACAGTATAGCTGTATAAAAAGACTTATGAAAACAGTATAGCTGTATAAAGACTTTTGAAAACAGTATAGCTGTATAAAGACTTTTGAAAACAGTATAGCTGTATAAAAAGACTTATGAAAACAGTATAGCTGTATAAAGACTTATGAAAACAGTATAGCTGTATAAAAAGACTTATGAAAACAGTATAGCTGTATAAAGACTTATGAAAACAGTATAGCTGTATAAAGACTTTTGAAAACAGTATAACTGTATAAAGACTTTTGAAAACAGTATAGCTGTATAAAAAGACTTATGAAAACAGTATAGCTGTATAAAGACTTATGAAAACAGTATAGCTGTATAAAGACTTTTGAAAACAGTATAACTGTATAAAGACTTTTGAAAACAGTATAGCTGTATAAAAAGACTTATGAAAACAGTATAGCTGTATAAAGACTTATGAAAACAGTATAGCTGTATAAAGACTTTTGAAAACAGTATAACTGTATAAAGACTTTTGAAAACAGTATAGCTGTATAAAAAGACTTATGAAAACAGTATAGCTGTATAAAGACTTATGAAAACAGTATAGCTGTATAAAGACTTTTGAAAACAGTATAACTGTATAAAGACTTTTGAAAACAGTATAACTGTATAAAGACTTTTGAAAACAGTATAGCTGTATAAAGACTTATGAAAACAGTATAGCTGTATAAAGACTTTTGAAAACAGTATAGCTGTATAAAGACTTTTGAAAACAGTATAGCTGTATAAAGACTTATGAAAACAGTATAGCTGTATAAAGACTTATGAAAACAGTATAGCTGTATAAAGACTTATGAAAACAGTATAGCTGTATAAAGACTTATGAAAACAGTATAGCTGTATAAAGACTTCTTTAGGTATGAAATGGCCTTGTGGCTTATGAAAACAGTATAGCTGTATAAAGACTTATGAAAACAGTATAGCTGTATAAAGACTTCAATAGGTGTGAAATGGCCTTATGGCTTATGAAAACAGTATAGCTGTATAAAGACTTATGAAAACAGTATAACTGTATAAAGACTTCAAAGCTTAAATAAAAGACCAAATGCTGAAATATACTGGAGTTAACTTTCTGAGGTAAGATGATAGGGAGGGGATGTAGTAATGATTTGTGGGATTGACTACAACTGTTCCTGACAATGAACATCTAACAGTTCACTGATTTTTCTGAGCTCTGGTTGACGGATACGTAAAGATTTGTTTACTTTTATATGACCCCTATTCTACACCATGTACTTCATAAACTTGCTGCATTAAACGTTATCATTTCAAGAGTATAATGAATAGAAATGACGATGTTGTGAGCAATCTATTCAGAATATTGACATTATGATTACCTTGTGAGTTGGAGTTTGAATTTCAGGTGATTTTGAAGGTTTGAAGTTGTTCCCTTGTAAACTAATTCAACATTGCATAGGTTATATTTCACCTGTTTATT
This sequence comes from Margaritifera margaritifera, assembly GCA_029931535.1. Classification (NCBI taxonomy): domain Eukaryota; kingdom Metazoa; phylum Mollusca; class Bivalvia; order Unionida; family Margaritiferidae; genus Margaritifera; species Margaritifera margaritifera. The sequence goes on along the minus strand of JAQPZY010001669.1, from coordinate 8,213,756 downwards.
CTTTTACAAAATGTTGCCAAACTTGCTAGGTAAACAAGTAAATATTCTAATAACAATTTTCTATTCTAATATTTGCCAAAATGTATACTGATTCAAATGTTCACATATTCGTTGCAGCTCTAGTTGAGTTACTCCTGTTGAGATCCATCCACTTACCAAATTTCATTAAAGTGAAATGGGGTCCAATACACTGATGGTGTAATGAATGAATAGCTAAAAATACACAAGTCACTGAAATGTGCAAATTAGGCCACAATTACCTACTTTTGGTATGGCTGAGTTATTCTCCATGAAATGTATCCACATACCAATTTTCATGAGTGTTAATGAATTAGGGTCTAAGATACTGAGGTTATGAAGAGTGAAAAGCTGAAATTGTGGTTTTTTTTGTGGATAACGCCAATTTTAATAATGTAATGCTAACCTGTCACTATTGCCTTGCATATCTTCCGCAATGCTATATCCCCTCGTCCAAGTTCACAATTCCAACCTCCCATTATAAAGAACATTCTAGATATCTATAACAGAGAGAATCCAGAACCAGTCTGACTACCACATCTTAGGGTCATGCAGGATACTCTTCCTCTTTGGCTCAGACCGAGACTAAGCTTGGGCCATCAAAGCTGGGTGAGAGGAAGGAATATGTAATAGTGACAGGTAAGTATTACATTATTAAAATTAGTTTTACCCCACCAAAAAGCTACTTTTTAATAGCAGTAATACAATACCTATCACTACTGCCTTGCTAAATTTGCCAGTTTGGTGGGAGGCTGATGACTTTTTAAAAAAAACTGATATAAAAAAAAATTAAATATTAACCATTATGGTAGAAATGTCCACTACTGTACGTTGGCAGCAGATTGGGACACATCTCTTAATATTGAGGACAATTCACCTGAGAATGGTGGATGCTGAGATATCAGTGGAGCCCTTAACAGGAAGAGATATTTCCTACCTTTTCTTCTCCCTTTTGATAGAGTCAAATAGAACCTTAACACCCTAACTGAGCAGAGAAGTCTGCTTTGATTATTCCCAGCACAGATATGACTGAGACTGGGGATCTCCATACTGAAGGAAGCTGGTTGTTTGCAAAAAAAAAACTAGCTGACAAAGGAGACAAAGCGATTCATAATTACCATTGAACCGTAAACAGCCTTTATCTATAGACAAAGCATGAAGCTCACTCCTTCTCACAGACGCTAAGGAAAGCAGGAAAACAGTTTTAAGGGTAAGGTTCTCAAAGGAACCTTCACCCAGCAGTTCATAAGGAGGTTTTGACAAAGCACACAACATGCATGAGAGATTCCATCTTGGCATTTTAGTGAGTGAGATACCAGTCTCTGCAGTGAAATAAAGTTATTTTAACACAACAGTTAAAATTGTACTGCCTAATTAAGTGTCAATTGGCAGCAGTGCAATACAATAATTGATGCAACAATTAAAACATAACTGGTTAAGCAAATACTTTCGACGAAGCAGTGCTAAAAATTTATTTCAATGCAGTAATTGAGTGTACTCTCTATAGCAAGTATTTATAATTGATATTCAATTCCAAGAATTAAAAAACAAAACAATCAAGGGCACTGCCTACAAGTGCTACTAATTATTTAAATTCCCACAATGATGAACAAAGGGAATTACAATTCTGAAATTACAAAAGGGTGATGATATTTACCCTATGCATAGAAAATAAACGAGTACTTCCGAAGCAAGTACTATATGAAATTCCAGAAGTACCTCACAGAAGGAATTACTTACACCTAACACTGGGTAAGGGGAAAAGGGAAGAATGGTGAAAATCACTGCTACACAAACATGGTGCAATAAAGTCCCCTAATCTATTAAGAAAGGTAATTTTGCAATCAAATAATGCAAACACTGAGGGGATAATCACTCAATGAAAAGGGACAATTTGAATAAATTTGCTGAAAAATTAATTTGACATAAAAACGAAGGCAATTTCCGAAGAGTGAATTGCACACAATTTAGCATTACAAGTGTCAGAGGAAAAGAGGAACAGTATTCCACATGAGCCAATGACGTGGTTGTCAGAATGGTTCTGGGTTCTCTCTGTTCTAGATTTCTAGAACATTCTATATAATTGGAGGTTCAAATTATGCCCCCGGACAAGGGACTTAGCATCCTGGAAGGTAAGCAAGGCAATATCGACAGGTAATTTGTGTTACTGGTATTAAAATTTATAAGCTAGACAATTGTGAAAATTAGCTCACAGTGACCAAGTTTGGGTTTTATTGAGTTACACTACTTGAGATGTACCTACATATTTTCATAAGTGTAGGTTAAACTGATCCAAGATATTGAGGGCATAAAATACAATTGGCAGAAAATAAAAAGTTACTCAAGTGTGAAAATCAGGTCACAATGATCTAGCTTTAATATGGGTTGGTTAGTCACCTTAAGATGCATCCGTATAGCAAATGTCATATGCAGATGAAATAGGATCTTAGATAATGCAGGCATAACTAACAAAAGACTGAATATACTAACATCACTAAAGCATGAAAAATGGGTAATAGTGATCTAGTTTTGGTATGGTTGGGTCATATACTTTAAGATGCATCTACATACCAGTTTTCATGAATGTAGGTGAAATAGGGTCCAAGATATTGTGGGCATAATGGATGAATAGCTGAAAACATGTCCCTCAGATGTGACAATTAAGTCACAGTGACCTAGTTTTTGGTATGGTCAAGTTACTCATCTTTACATGCATCCACATACCAATTTTCTTGTGTAGGTGAAATAGGGTCCAAGATATTTAAGGCATAATGGATAAATGAATGAAGATACAAAAGTCGCTCAAGCATGAAAATGTAACAGTGACCTAGCTGTGATATGGTTGAGTTACTCTTCCTGAAAGGAATTCACATACTGATTTGCATGCCTGAAGGTGAAATATGGTCCAAGATAATGAGGGCGTAATGAATGAACAAACGAATGAACACATGAACAAATATACGAAAGAAAACAAAAATTGATGGGCAAAATGCTATATACCTCCAAAAGGATAACAAGAAATTATCACCTACATTTGTAAATAAAAACAACATAAAATCACCTCAAACATTACCTTATGTGCCTTGCTGTCAGTGTGGACTTTTACATTTTTCAAGGAGTTAGGGTTCTGAGGGTCAAATTTGTCCAGGTCAAACAGATTGAGATACCTGTCTCTGGATCCTGATGCTAGTAACTTTCCATCCTGGAATGTACAGATATGTATGAATATTACCGCCGGCTGTACTAAGAAAATATTCCTCTATACACCCTAAGAGATATTGACAATTATGAATTCATTTGTACCAATTAATTAATGAAGCTGATTCAGATAATGAGCCAAATCACAAAGAAAGGTTTAGGAACTCCAAATTTTTTATTTCATGTTCATGACGGCTTCATCTCTCTTAGTATGCTCTCCAGAAGGGTAAATAAAAGAAGCCTGCAATCAGATGTTGGCTCAATGTAACTCTGATAAACACTTAAGAAGTGCTTCAGTCTTAATATGAAGGGTTATTTTTCCTTTATCATCACCTTTAACAAGCTTGCAACTCACTTTCTTTACAGAACTGTTTGATCACGAATTCTGGAGCTTGTTAGGTGTTTAACTGCTGCCTACTGACAACACCTTCAATTAAACCATGTGATAATTAAGGTACTCAAAGAGGTTTCAAGGTCTGTCAGTCATCTATTCAATCCCGTTTTTCAGTACAGGTAAAATATTCCCAACTTAAATTTCTTCTTTTTCATCAGCTTTCAAAAAAAGTAATTGGTAACTGGAAATTGTATGTACTATTGAACATTATTACAAATTTTGAAAATATGGTGTCTTGAAAAATGAAAGGTTTGGATATTTGGATTAATAACAGTATATATAAAAGGTCATGTGCACTGAACTGACAAACTTTACTCCAATTTCAAAATTCCATAAACTTTTAAAACTTAATAACAATTGTTGTTTTAAAATTCATGTTAGTAACATTCAACAATAGCATCTACCAACTGAACATCATTTGACATTAAATCCAGAAAAATGAGATCAAAGGTTGCCAGAACTTTGACTGGAATCAAGCTAATCTATTTTAAAAGAACACATCATGACTTCTTACAAGAAAAGTAAAACCTGCCTTAGCAGACATCTCATACAAAAAACACCCCCATACATTTATACACCCTTTTTGTAAGTTCTCTAATACATTTCACCTTTACATAAAGGACATGTGTCTACAAAGGACAACATTTTTGTTCCTTTGAATATCCTTTACAGACAGGTTTAGTTTTATCCTTGTTCAAAAATATACCTTCATAAGATGGACCACATCAACAGGGGCAAAGAATCCCTCTTTCAGCATGGCATGGTGTGTTTGTGTGTCTGGGTCTGACCATACATGGAAAAACTCCTCTCGCTCCATACAGCCATGACGCCATTTAAAGTCTTCAACTTCAAAAGAGATTTTAGTATCTTTAATATTCATTGTAAAAGAAAAAGGTTTGAAAGTGTTGCTCTTGTCTTTGCTTCTGCAAGTTAGAAACCACATTTCATGGAACACTTGTCTAATACTAAAGATTGTCCACAAATTCATTGTTCTAATGACCCAGAAGAAAGCCTATAGATGTTTTTGTTTCATACATTTCTCAATTCACAGGATTTTTCATAGCTTTTTCCACCTATATTTATGTGGTATGGATTACATAAAACTGAAAGTACTTACTATCCACTGGAGGATACTTCTTTGGCCACCTCCGTGCGATTCTTGTTTTCCAGTAAATATCTCCAGAGAACAATTCATAGAAAGACCTGCATACCCTTGATAATGACTTGATAATGGTTTTGGAATCAAGATATGTAGAAATCAAGATCAAAAGCTCTACTGGCAATGACACTAAGTTCAAGCAATTTTCTGCCATGCTGACTTCATTAACTTCAGAACTGTAAAACTGTTCTTCATGTTCAATGCATATTTTGTCAATATTCACATTTTCCTTTTCAGTGCTCAGATAACTGCTTTCAACATTTTCTGATTCATGTATTTTTTCAGTTCCCTCAAACTGAAAGGCCTGTAAATTCTCGGACATGGTCAAATGTTTTCTTACATCTCCTTTGCAATCACAAATAGCAACATTAGTAGCATCTGTCACATAATCTATATCATGTGTATACTCAATATTCTGTGTACCAGCAGTTTTGCCTACCACTGGGGTCATATCTGTATCCTCTTGAAAACTATCTAGAGAAATCTGCTTAAAGGAGATCATCGAGTCTGTGGGATTCTCCTCATTTTTTAGCTCCTGAACTGCATGGTCATGGAAACTTGGTTCATGATTCCCTTCAACAGACAAGCTAGTAATGTTTCCACTTACAGTTTCCATTTTGGTTTGGAATCTGAAATTTATAAATACAGTTTAAATTTTTTTTTTTAAACTGTCATTTCTAAAGCATAAGATTTTATGCAATTGATTCATTTTAAAACATAAAGTGATTCTCTGAAATACTATTAAACTGCTACTTTTATTCACATTTATCCAGTGCATGGTGGTAAACTCTAGGTCTTAAAAATATGTAGCAGAAAGAAAGTGAAACCAACAATGTAAGTAATATCAACAAGCAATTTATTTCCCTACAATACAAAGTGAAAATTCAAGAGATACTTACAATATTATGAATCAAATTCCAAATAATCCTAAATGTCCTAATCACAAATCCAAGAATATAGAATGTTACCAATGAGTTCCAAAATTCCAGAGTAATGAATTAATTCAAACGTCAATGAGCACTTTAGTAATTCCAATGAATATATATTAAATAAATAATTCCTCTCAAATTATATCTGATTACAATGGCACAATGTAAATTCTGATCACAAATGGATTCCCACAGACTGATCTAAAACAGGAATGAATTATTTGCTTACCAAATCCCTATTTATACACATTTTCACTTGACCTACATCAACAGGACATGAAGCAATAAAATGGAAAAATCCAGTCTAACTGACCTTGAACTCAAATGCTTGGAATCTTGTAGACGCACAATTATGGTCAACAAGTATTGGTTGCCTGACTTGTTCTTAGGTAAGGGACCTGCACAGTCTACTATTATTCTACTAAATGGTTTGTCAAATGCAGGAATAGGTTGCAGATGAGCCTTAGGTATCTTCTGATTGTATTTTCCTACCATTTGACAAGCATAACAAGATCTATAGTATTTAGAAACATCACTTTTAAGTATCGGCCAATAAAAATGATTCAACATCTTGTGATAAGTCTTACTGACTCCTAAATGACCAGCCAAGGGAGTTTCATGGGCTAGACTAAGAATTTCCTGCTGATATGACCACAGGACAACAATTTAATAGCTCACTGACCACTCGTCTCCAGTGGGTACCTCAGGTGGTCTCAAATTTCTCATAAGGACCCCACTTTTCATAAAGTAACAATCTGGGACTTTTGTGGCTTCAGTTTCACTAATAGTCCTCTCATACAAACAGGACATCTCTGGATCCCTGGATCTTGTTCCTGTTCGACAATGAATAATTGTCTTTTATCACCTTGATTAGAATAGAGAGAATGAGTAGTAAAAAGAGGACCACTGCAATCAATACCTTTTGATTGATCAATACCAGGAGAAAAGGTGACCTCATTAAAAGACTGATCAATAATGTGTCAGTTAGAGGAATAATTTCCTGATCAACATCCTTCTCATGAGCTCTTTTTGACATAGCTCTGGTAACTGCACAAGCAAGACACAAATCAGGGATTTCAATCTCAATAGGATCAACTTTTTTATCCAAACAAGGCTTGTCAGTTACAAGTGGATTAACCATGACATTATCTTCAGCTAGGTCATTGCCTAGTAACAAATGAATACCTTCAATAGGTAATGAAGTCACTGCCCCAACAGTCACAGGTCCAGAAACTGATCCCAAATTGACACAATGGAGAGGAACATTTGCAAAGCCACACTAAGAATGCTTTCGCTAGAAGACTGCTGAGACAAAGGCAAAGTACCTGATAACAAAAGTCTCTGAGAAGCTCCTGTGTCCCTTAAGATTTTAATAGGGATAGGTTTGGCAGAATCACCAATAAGTCTCCAAAATAGAATCAGACTGGGGTTTGTCTGACCCAACAAATGTATTGCTTTCAACACAAGACAGTGACCTTGACTTCTTTGAAATAAGAGCAATTGGAATAGCTCTGTCTTTATTCTGTAGCTTATTTTTCAACCTGTAGCAATCAGAAATGATGTGCCCTTTCTTTTTAAAGTAAGTGCACGTCTGAAGAAATATGGATTTCTGATTAGTCTTATCAGATGTTTGATTCCTAAAAGTTATACCAGATTGAAATTTGGAAGTACTCAATGAGACTGTGATGGTTTTCTGCTAAAACCCTGCTGAGTGAAAGGTAGACTTACTGACAAATGAAACTTGTGAGTTAAGGAATAATCTGCAATATTTTCCAAAGCTTCCACTTTTTACTCATCAAAATAGGTCTTTACATCATCATGGATGCACCGCTTGAACTCTTCATTTAATGCAAGCTGTCTGAGGTTATCGTAATCTTTATCAACCTTCTTGGCTGAGCACCACTTATCAATAGTTGTTCTTTTTCCCTTGCAAATTCGACATGGGTTTGTCCAGTTTACAATTCTTAAACCCATGTCAGTATGCCTCAGGTACTAATTCATAACCCCTGAAGATGTACTCCTTAACAACATCATAATCAGCACTTGTTGTACTGAGCTATGCCAATAAGTACACTTTGTAATAACAAAGTCCAATGATTTCTTGGCCATTTCAAGTTTTCAGCAATTTTCTCAAAGTGAAGAAAGTATTTGTCTACTTCTTTTTCCTGAAAAGAGGGTACTAACCTAATATATCTGGTAACATCAAAACCTGAACTTTTATGTAAAGGGGGAGGGGGTGCTCTGCTGGTCAGTTCTAATTCTTTTAATTTATATTGTATTTCCCTTTCTTCTCTCTCTCACTCTCTCTGCATCTGCATTTCTATTACCCTCTTCTCTTTCTCTCTATCTGCTTCTCCTCTTTCTCTCTATCCATCTGCCTCTCTTGCTTCTCTCTCTTGATCTGCTTCTCCTCTTTCTCTCTATCCATCTGCCTCTCTTCCGTCTCTCTCTCGATCTGCTTCTCCTCTTTCTCTCTCTCTGCATCTGCATTTCTATTACCCTTTCCACTTTCTGCAGCTGAAGCTTTCTTAATTCCAATTCTATCCGGGTTTTTGAGCTGTAATTCCCTTAATTTCCTGTCAAAGCCAGATACAGACTCATCTAACAAACCCAAAGCACTATTATCCAAAATTTCCTTTCCCACCAAATATGGAATTAAAATATTCTTTATCTATTGCTTTTTCAAAGATGCTTTCGCTTCAGAAAGATCATAATGTCTGGCAAACTCAAGCAACTCATGCTTTCTCATAGACTCTAACCCTACATGGGTAGGACTTGAAACAAACTTTTCAACCTTAGATGACATTGTGAATGCTTGCTGGTTTCAATAAAGATTTCAAGATTGGGTGAAATAAAAATCTTTACCAGGGACAATGAAAATTCATAAACAAATTCAATATAAATTGTAATTTAATGAAATTCATGTCCCAGAATGGCCCCCAATTTCTGTTACAACACTAGGTCTTAAAAATAAGTAACAGAAAGAAAGTGAAACCAACAATTTAAGTAGTGTCAGCAAGAAATTTATTTCCCTACAATACAAAGTCAAAATTCAAAAGACACTTACAGTTTGTGAATTAAATTCCAAATAATCCTAAATGTCCTATCACAAGTCCAAAAATATAGAATGTTCCAAATGAATTCCAATAGTCTTGAATGTCCTGATATACCATGATGATACAATCCAGAATGTCTTTGAATGAGTTCACAAAAGTCCAAAGTAATATATTAATCCAAAATTCAATGAGCAGTTAGTAATCCTATGAATGTTTAATTACATAATTTCTCTTGAATGATATCCGAGTTCAATGGCACAATGTAAAATCTGATCACAAATGGATTCCCACAGACTGATCTAAAACAGGAATAAAATTAATGTGCATCAAGTCTCTATTATATACCTATTTTCTAATGACCCACATCATAACAGGATGCGAGTTATTCTATGGAAAAAAAACAGCCTTATAGCAAATAAGACCGGCCTTGAACTCAAATTATAGTCAACATTCTGTTGATAAGTGACCAGAGCTTAAAGTGCAACTCACCTTCATGGAATAGACTTAAACAAACATTATAGATTCAATATACACAACAAAACTGTTTATATAGCTTTTTAGGGGAACAAAATGCAAGTATCATGAAAATATGAGTACATATTTACAGTATATACTCATGCATAACACAATACCAGCTGCAAACTGCAGAGACCCAGATCTGCTGTCACATAATGCACTGGCAGATATGGGTCTATGCAGTTTGTAAGGACTAATCAGTAGAACAAACAACATAGACCCCGATCTGCTGGCGCATTATGCAATGGCAGATCAGTGTTTATGTTGTTTGCATTTGTAGCAGAATTATACACAAGTATATACGGTACATGTCTTCAGCAGTCATGAGCACATAATCTCTCTATCTCTCTCTTGCAGAATAGATGATTTTGATACATTGTATTTTCATTGGACGTTTAGCTGACAATGAAATCACAAGTTTTTTTTTATGTTGAAACAGAGAGATACATATTTAGCCCCCATTACTCATTTTTAATCAGTGGTTGGCGACCTCTCACAACCTACCTCCCCCCTTCTCTCTTGCACACATTTAATACATTCATTACCAAGATACTTATTATACAATTAACTATATTTTCATCACGCTTCTAACGTTCTGCATTCAAGTTTTTCCTCTGGCTAGTAAGCTTGGGTTACACCAGCTTTTGCATGTTAAGATTTTAGCAACTTTTATTCTAAATATATCACATTTTAACAATCAAAGAATTGCATTTATTATTCTTAAATATTTGATGATAATGAAATTGCCAATGGTTCCAATAACAAAGGACTATAGAGAAAAAAACAACCTGAAAATTAGATGCTTCACACTTACATAGTATATTACAATTACACCTGCATAGGACCCCCTGGAGACAATCAGGTTAGAAATTGTACACTGATGAATGAAATTACTAAATTTTGTGCATTTTTTGATATCCTTGATGCTTTTCGTTTTTAAAATTGGTAGAGGGGTACAAGCTGCTGGGAGGATGGACAAACACTACCAGTATAACAGTAGTATCCTCGATCTGCCATGGTTCATGCCCTCAACGTTAATTTTAACGCTTATATTATAAACTATTTAAATCGTCATATAAAGTGTTCAATTAAATCTACTTAATTTATTCATCATTGAAAAATGATTATAAACCCTCCAAATTCTTTGCGAGCTACCGTTTTTCTGAGTGTGTCAGAATTTGTCTATTTCCAGAAGTACGGCCATGGTTTGTGCCCCTGAAATAAGGGCTATGTGACATAAGATTGGAATGTGACAACTAGGTCAATGTGTAGAAATCGACTGTGTATGATGTCCCTGTATTATTAATATTTGCATATGTAATATATTTCATTTCTTTCAAACGCATATCGACTGCAATAAAACACTTGTAAAAATTGATGACAAAAATATAAAAGAAAAAAAAAAGATTCACTTTTTAATTTTGTTTTTTTCAAGCTGTCCAATAAAATTATCACATTTCAAGATTTTTCAAGATTTTTTTTTCATGCTATTGCATAACAAAGATTTTTTTCCTTATATTAAAATATTTCAATGAAAAATTTCATACTATATAGTTTTTCATTGGATTCCTTTTTTCTAACATGATATAAGTGCATGTTATAGTGACCAAATGTTTACATTGCCTTTGCCGTCTAAAAAATTTCTGTCATGGGTTTCCACTAATAAAAAGGTAGGAAAACCAACATGTGAACAGCGGCCCTGGCTTGAACAGTTAACACTCACTCCAGGGCTACAACCTTGTGGCACATACGGCATTAGTTAAATTGGACATTTTTATTGTGTTTTCTTTAATTTGAATTATAGCACGTTATTTAAATTTCATTAAGTGTAATATTTCTTATTCAGCACTTACTGTCACTGTCAACGAATGCTAATGACCCAGTTGATGACATCAGGATCTCAAAACAAGCGTGCAAGGTCGTCAGAAACATAGCGCATGAATGAAGAATGGGCACAAAGTTAGGACGGTTGACAATATATATTGGCGTAACGTATTCTCACGGTACTAAACAAGAAATAAATAACAAATAAAAGAAAATAATTTAGCTGTTAATGAAAGTTGCCTTACTTGTTTATTTATCATTTATCTCCAATTCTATATTCAGGAAATATTGTAAATTATCCCAATTTTGCAATAAACAACCTCCAATAGAACATACCGTGTCTACCACAATATAAAATGAGATTCTCGTATTCTCGAGGCAAATGATGTAATCGCTGTACAGGGGCCCAAACTGGGTATGAAATGAACGCAATGTCAGTAGTAACACACCACATTATCGTGCATAGCAGAAAACTTAAAATGAACAGTTTTAAAATATCAAATATTTACAATAGTGATGAGTATATACAGTTATTCTATGAAGAGGTAGTGCAAACACCTGAAAACACATTTTCTCCTTGATACTCAAATTTTAAGCATAGTGAGTCCACCACATTTTCCCTAATTTACAATCATTAGCTGTTTGTAATTAATAAGCTCCTTGGGATCGGCGACTTAGGATTCTTTCAGACCTCTGATCTCATGCACATTGCTGTTGTGTTTGTCAAAAGGCACCTGCTGTTCTATAGATGATTTTGTGTGTTGCTTTTTTTTTTAATTAACAACAACAACAACAAAATATTCTTTGCAAAATTTCGTCCTCTACATTTTGGTATATGGTTCACTGTGTTACTTTTATGGACATGCTATCAAAGGAATAGATCCTGTACTTTCTAAAGGCAGCTGTGATGTTTTCTGGAAACATCCCTCTTTCATTTTCACTCCTTTAGTTCCCTCTTTATTAAGTATAAGAATTAATTGCCTATTATGTATTTATTACAGGTTTTCTCGTAATGTAGTAATCACTATGGATTACTGGCATAATTTTATTTATACATTTTGGCATACCATCAATTATATCAACAGATAGTCATACACAATTGCAACATTCCGGGATGGCATCAAGGTTTCAATACAATGACCCTTATTCTCAACCATGACTTTGGCAACAAGTTATATGTAAACAAGGTCAATCATGTGACTATGCTTGCATCATTGTAAACCATCATCAAGTCAATGACCTTATTCAACCAAGTGGGACATGATTCGGCTTATGGTATGAGATGTAGGAGACTTGTATTTGGATAGGGGATAAAGAGAAAGTAGGTCTTTGATACATTTTTTATTGATTCATTATTTTCTTATTTCTTTCCAAAAAAAGAAACATTGTTGAAAGAATTTGTTATTGGTTAAGATAAAACACTTCTGTTTAACAACTCTGCCATTATAACAACTGGTAGATGGTGCAAGTATCTATTTAGAACATAAATTGTCAATACCGCGAGAATAGGGAACCTGCGGGAATAGGAGAATACATCAAAATAATTTGGCCATTTCAAATTTTAGGTAGCCTGGCTCCAATAATATGGTTGCCTTAGACATCAAGAGTGGAAATCAGTTGAGTGGGAATTAATGGAAGAAGATGAGCAAAGTGAAAGGGTTACTTAAGGCAATTTAAGAATTATATCCTCGAACCACCATATTTCGTGCCCTTAACGTGAATTTTAATGCATTCGTTATAATATTGTGAGAATCTATTCAAATACATGTAACCATAGAAAATGTTAAACTATATCTACTTCGTTTAATCATTGTTAAAAATTGTTGGATTTCATGTACATTAGTTCAGAATTACCGTTTTTCCGAGCGTGTGTAAGTTTACTTATTTCCAGAAGTGCGTCCATGTTTCATGACAATGACTAAAAAGTCATGTGGCATATTACCGGAATGTGCCAGTTAGGCTAAGGTATGGATATTATTAGTTTATAACATCTCCATGTTTTTGAAATAAAAAAAGACAATTTAAAAATGAACATTTTTAAATGTTCATTCTATATGCAGTTTGTGCACTTTTGGTGGCACTCTCCAGTTTCGTACTTTGCATATGGTTAGATTTCTAAAGAAAAAGAATTACCCAGGTTTTCCTCACTGGTTGTCCTGGCTATTTAAAAAAGACCTTGTATATCTTAGGTATTGTTAAAAGAACTTTGAATTCCCTTTATTTTTGGTGTATGATTGATGGGTGCAATTTGGGTTATAGAGTATACAGCTTGGTCTTACTTAAGATGTGTGCCTCTCAAAAAACTGCTAGCTCCACTTAGTCATTTTCACTTCCTGGACTTCAAAGGTAAATTTTTTAAAAAAGAGCCGATAACTTTTTTTACTTTTTAGATCTTTTGTAATTCATTCATAGTACTTTCAGAAGCTGGTATTGTCTGCTCTGGCAAAATTTGTTTCCCTATTTTAATAACTGCTGAAAATAGTGCACTTTTGACTAATTCAGGCTGATTTGCCGAGTACTTTGGAGCGGCCATTTTGTCTGCTGTGTGCTTAGATCATGTCCAGTTTCCACAAGTACAATATGTAAAGAAATTTCAGCCACAGTATATAAAAGTAACATAGAGGTATGCCAACATTATCTTCATTGTGCATGTTGCAAATGCAAACAACTTCATCTTACACCTGTCACTCTCTCAGAAGCATGTATTATCTGTAGAGCGCCCCCTTTATTACTGCTTGCTTGTTCTTTTCCATGTAAATACATGAATCAATAGAGAGATTGAGACAGAGTAAGCAAGAGAGAAATTTAAAGAGAGAAATTTAAAAATAGACTCTGGTGAATGGATACACATTTTATTATAATAGATTCAATGTCTTTTGATGTATAAGATATATTTATTATGAAATAATATTGAAACGAAAAAGTCCATAGTGAATATACATTTCCAGTGTACATTTTTCTTACATTCCACATGATTAAAACCAAATATTTACATTGGCTTTGCCGTTGTATAAATTCCCAAAGTGGATTTTCCTGTTCAAAATATGCAAACAAAACCAACATGTGATCAGCGGACCCATCTTTAATATATAATACAAAATTCAAAACCAAAATGTTGAACACAAATAAGGCATTAGTGAAAATATTGATTTTCATTCTGATTTTTTTAAATTACATGAAATTACCTGTTTAAATCTCATTTTGTCTGATTTTACTTATTAAATACTTGCTGTCACTCTTGAAGAACGATGGTGACACAGTTGATGACGTCATCATCTTGAAACAAGCGCGTTAGGTCGCGAGAATCATTGCGCACGATTGAAGGATATATCCGAAATCTGGCGATTGGACGATACCAATATAACTATTAACGAAAACAGATAACTCCACGAAAATATGTGCTTATATTATGACGGTCTAAGCAAATTGATCCTCTCCTGCAGCATCAGTTAACGGCAACTGTATCATATCCCACCTCTGCAATCTTCAGTCATACTGCATGCATACAAACAAAAAAATGTTGTCATGCTCATATTTCTATATTTAGCGCTTACAATTACATCATAGCAGCCCCTTGTGTATCATGTCAGCCGCTAACAGAATCAAAACAAATGAGTCATACAAAACAGTTTGTAAAACTGAATTTCATTGGTTAAAAGATATAAGTGGTGTTAGAATATATTTTTGTACCGTTTCATTGTCTCAGATTTTGTTCTGTAGTAAATTTATTACTCTTTACAACGAGAAATTATGATTTAAAAGACACAACATTGTCATTATCATTTTCAAACAAAAGCACTCTAGTCATGCAGATCATATAATCTAGGCAGCAGTTTTACAGCTTCGTTACAGAGATGTACAAAAACTGTTGATATTCTATATGCGATAATGACGTCTGCGCAACAATTATTATTTCGTCAAACATCATAATTTTCGTACATGGAATCATTTCAGTACATGTCGTGGAACGAGGCAGGAACATATGCTGTGATGATAGTGTGAAACTTATCTAATTTTTTCTTTGAGAAAAGTTTGATCTCCCCCCCACACACACACACACACACACACACATACACACACAAACTTCCCTGTATTAAAAAGCATTTTCGTGTAGAATTTTAAAGTATACATATTATTATTAAGTTCTGATGGTCTTTATCTCCAATGAAATCCAAATTACTACGTCATAATCAAGATGATTTAATGTATCAATCTAGAAAGACACGAAGCTATTTTAAGAATTGTAGTAAAACCCGGGGTGAAAATGGATCATAGCCTGCCTTATAAACAACGAAAACCCCTAATCATTGATCCTGTGTAAAAAAAAAAAAAAAAAAAAAAAAAAAAACAAAGGAAAGGAAAAAGACAATAAACCTAGTAAGTAACACACACAAACACACACACACATATACACACACACACACGCACACACACACACACACACTGGACAATAATCTAAAGAATGATAATGGTAATAGTCTTAGAAAGAGTAATTAGGGTCATATTAAAAATGGGTTTCACGAAACCCAAATATGCCCCTCAAATATACCTTTGTTACGCGTAATATCCAAAGTATAAGTGCTTTAGGTATGATATATTACACGAAAAGATTATGACTCTGGGGCTTAATCATCTGGCCGAGAGCGAATACAAAGTTCACTGGAAGCTGTCTTAGAAGAAAAATTAACTATCACGTTTAACCAAGCTTTACGATCAAAAGACAGGGAAAACAGTTGAAACTGCAACATGAACATTTTAGGGTATTTAAAAATCCAGACTGAGACAGACTACAAAGTATATCTCTGGTGGATATGCTACAAAAATGTACTCAGAAAGATCTCAGATTACGGAAAATGGTTCGCTATCTGCATAAATAAAAAATAAAAAAAACACCAACCGCTCTCACCAAAATAATAAGCTCAGAATTATGCACTTAGGTTTCCTCACGTTGAACATATAATCATTTGAAAGTACAAGTAGACTATCCAGAGAAAACATTTGTGATTTACTAAAACTTGTGCTTGAAAATAACTTTGTTCAATTTAGTGATACTAACTATATTCAAAAGGTAGGTACATCAATGGGTAGTACTATGTCTGCTTGACACGCATCGCTATTCATGGGAATAATTAGACAATGACTTATTGAATAAATGGCTTTTGAAACCAAAGGTGTGGCTTAAATTTCTAGATTACATTTTTTATGATCTGGAGTCATTCATTAGAAGACCTCATCTATTTTATAGACTATTTAAATAAATTTTACCCTCCAAATAAATTTATGTTCAACGCGTCAAAAAAAGTATAATTTTTGGACGATGATGTCGCTAAAAATAAAAGTAATGACGTGACTACTACGATACATGTTAAAAACACAAATGTTCATCAATCTGTTGAATATTCTTCATGTCATCCACAATCATGCAAAGACGCAGTGGCGTGCTAAGGGTAAATGTCGCCAGGGCAACGATGATGGCCCAAAGGGCCAGAATACGAGACCCGAAATGTTATCAGCTGTTTTGGGCGCCTTAAGACCCCTGGTGCCCGGGGCAACCGCCCCGTCTGCCCCCCTCTACCCCTCCCCCCCCCCCCCCCCCCCCGTTAGTACCTTACTGCAAAGAGGGACTGTACAGTCAAGCGAAACGATATAGAAGAATTATTGCTGATAATAATGTCTTTAGAAATTCTTTGATAGAATTTTCTCAACATTTTTGGAACAGACATTATCTAACTGCTATTACTGGTGCTGCTTTGGGAAAGGTATCTTCCCTTACACAGCTTGATTCACTGAAATGTAAAATTAGGGACTTAGGGACAAAGATGACAATACCATTTCTTTCATTATCGAGTATAATGCAAATTTATCTAATATAGATGAGGTTATCAACAAATATTGGGCTCTTTTTCAATTATCTTGCAATGTAAGTGTTAAATCACTTCACAAAAGCAGGCCTACATTTTGCTTATAAAAGAACTAAGAATCTCAACGATTTCTTTGCTAATTCTAAATTATTAAAGAAACTATTTATGAACGGTTCATCAAATAAGTATAATATATCCAGATGATCGCATTGTTCTTTTATTAACGAAAATGCTTATTTCAGTACCAGTAATACCAAAGTAATATTTAGGCTGGTTATGATGCTAACTGTGCAACATCTAATGTTATTTATTTGATAACTTGTAAATAGAAATATGTTGGACAAACCCGTCAGCAAGTATTTAAACGCTTGAACAAACCTATATTTGACATAAATAACTTTATTGATCCATCTTTTAATCTCATGTCTCCACACACTTTAATGACGGCTTCCATAATTTATACGATTTTTCATTTAAGGCAATTGATATTGTTAGTTCGGAAATGGAACATCTGTTAAAAGAAACATATTGGATTCACTATCTAGATACTATCTATCCAACAGGTTTAAATTTCAAAAATTAGTTATGAACTTCATTGATAAGTTTATTGTATTTTGTTACTTCTATTTGTTATTGGTGTGGGTCAGAAACACACGCTCGATCAATAACTGGTTTGGTTGGGCTGAGCCCGCTTTAAAGTCTTTTGCCTACAATATTTTTGGTAATTTCTATTTCTCGACGGCAACCTATCTAATGCAGCTTGTTTGCCCACTGCTTTATATATAATGAAAATTGCCTAACCCATAACAATGGAACCGAACTTTTATAATTTATTTATTATTTGTAGAAATCTGACAAAATGCAAAAGTATTCTGCTATTTTAAAATGTACAATCCTCTTTATGGTACTTCTTTTTAACTATTTATTTATTTAGAAAATGAATTTAAAAAATTAATTTCAAGTCGTATTATTTCTAATTTTAAAATCTGATATTATAAAATTATACAATCTTAAAAACTTTGTACAATAATTGTACAAAGGGGCATAATTCAATATTAATTCTGAAACGGAACGTCTGTTAAAGGAAATATTGGATTCACTGTTTGGGACATCATACATATCTAAAAAGTTCTAATGATAAGATTATTTATAATCTTCATT
Source organism: Margaritifera margaritifera (assembly GCA_029931535.1). Taxonomy (NCBI): domain Eukaryota; kingdom Metazoa; phylum Mollusca; class Bivalvia; order Unionida; family Margaritiferidae; genus Margaritifera; species Margaritifera margaritifera. Next base: position 8,195,640 of record JAQPZY010001669.1, on the reverse strand, counting down.
GATAAATAAATAATATTTAATCAATTATACATATTTAAAGGGTATAGTTGTTAGTCAGAATATCAACGTTGAGAGTTTATAAAATTTAGTTACAATTACTTTGTGCTCTGTTAAAAAGGTTGTACTTTCTGGTGTTCAAACGAATTTTTGTGCAATAAAACGGAATTTGTGTCTAAGATTTCTTCTTGAAACATTGTAGGCTGACTTGCTAAAAAAGGACAGTAAAAATGACCGTGTATACATTTAAAAAGAAATACCAAGTCGATAATCTTTCTTTTAAGGGCGGTAAATTAAAACACGTGAATGTCACAAAATTAAAACACGTGAATTTCACAAACTTTCGTTGTACAGTTTAAATTTCTTAGGTCAAAACAGATTTGTGAGGGGACCAAATTTCACAACAGTCTACACCTTACAAAAGATAAATACAGAGTACTTATGACTGATAAATACAGAGTACTTATGACTGATAAATACAGAGTACTTATGACTGATATATACAGAGTACTTATGACTGATATATACAGAGTACTTATGACTGATATATACAGAGTACTTATGACTGATAAATACATAGTACTTATGACTGATATATACAGAGTACTTATGACTGATAAATACAGAGTACTTATGACTGATATATACAGAGTACTTATGACTGATATATACAGAGTACTTATGACTGATAAATACAGAGTACTTATGACTGATATATTTTCAAACGTTTTTGCGAGTGCGCTTTAAAAATCAAAATTTGCATTGCTTTGGATATAGTGGCCTTAACATGGGCATTAAAACTGAGGGTACTTGTCACCCATAAACCCAAATCGTTCCCATAACTCTCACCCTTTAGCTTCACACCTTCCATTAAATAGCTAAAACAAATGGGGTTTTTTTCACCCTTGTTTGTAAAATTTATCTAGCACCACTTCTGAAAGAGATAGAAATCGATAGATTTATAAAACTTTCTGTCATTAGCAAAATACAAGACACTTTGAGTGCACTAAAACTGATGTTTACGGGTTCATTTATATACAATAAAAATAATTTGGGTTCCAAAATAGACATCTAAAGCATTCAGAAATGACCTGACACCATTCTGAATCAAAACCATTTACAGCAACTCTTTGATATGAATTATGTCACACAAATATGACGAAAACCAGTTAAGAATATAACCAGTCACACCATAGGATTGTAGTTAATGTCAAAACAGTTTGTAAAACACTGAATCAAATGCATTGTAAAAGTCAGTATAGTTGCTTGAATTTGTGACTTACATTTCTTTTCATATAAAATCAGTAAAACTTGCTTATTTCGTTACTATTGAACTCGATGGGATAAAACCATGCTGTTCTTCACATATGGTAGAGATTCCAAAATTTGAAAGCTGTATATCTAAAAAAAAAAATTTAAAACACTTTTTATACGATTAGTACAAGGGACACAGGTCTATAATACAAGGGACACAGGTCTATAATACAAGGGACACAGGTCTATAATACAATGGACACAGGTCTATAATCAGAGACTAAATTTCTATCACCTAATTTAAAAACTGGAATAACAGTTGCCGTTTTGAACACATTAGGAAAAAAAGTACCGGACTTTATAGACATATTAAAAAATTTACATACAGGTACACGTAATTAATCTGCACATATTTGTTTACAAAAATATCAAATATATTATCAAAACCAGTTTTTTTGCACATCAAGTTCACAGAAAACTTTGTGTGCGCCAATACATTTAATGACTATGTTGTTCAAAGGAAAAGTGGATGGAATGCAACTGTGCACATCCTGTAAATAATCTACGGGATTGAATTTAAAGATAGTTTTGAAGAAATTATTGAATATGTTTGAAATGTCTACACAGTGTATATAAATAGAAGCTCCATTTGTATAGTTGAAGGGACTGAACCTTCGTGTTTGTAACTTTTTTTTTAATAAAATATACGTATTTGGTTTTCTTGTATGGAAAATTAAATATTTGTAATACACTCTTTGTATTTACACGTATGAATTTGTTAAATTTCTTTTCTTGCCACAGGAAAGAAAAACAAAAACAAAACAACAAGAAAACCATGGTACTTTTCGGAATCTTTCACACGTCCATACTTCACGTACTATCTCCAAACTTTCTCCTTTTCTCTCACTGATGCATGACTCGAAATTGTTCCATTTAGGACAATATCAGCTATGAGTTCTCAGTTGCAGTATTAAGTATCGTTCTATATCGGTACACCCTGGGTTAGACTCAGTCTGGTGTGCGTTCTATATCGGTACACCCTGGGTTAGACTCAGTCTGGTGTGCGTTCTATATCGGTACACCCTGGGTTAGACTCAGTCTGGTGTGCGTTCTATATCGGTACACCCTGGGTTAGACTCAGTCTGGTGCCCATTGAGGGACTCGGCAGAATGTACAGTTGAGTTGTTGTGGTTGCCGAGTTTCGTGTTAATTTTGTTGCGAATGTGGCTCTTGAGGGTTATTTATTCGCTGTCTAAAATCAACAGTTTCGCCAACATATAGAGTGGCGTAGATTTTGCATGTCAGAAGATAGATTACATATTTGGTTCTACACTCAGACTTCTGATTGATAGTAAAGCCAACTCCTGTCGCCGAACTTCGGAACGATTTGGTCTCGCGCACATATTTTCAGATTAGGCAGTGCCTGTTTTGGGATTGACGTGAATAACCGCGCGCACAATACCTCGACCTTCAAAACCGAGCTCACAAAACCGCGACCATCCTAATAGCGATGATATAAAAGAGAGTATTAACAAGAGCGAGTAGACAAATAATATTTTATTTAATCAATTAATTGAATGCATATACAACACAGATATGAACAGCAAGAATTAGTAACAGTGAATACACACAACTATTTTAATGTAATCGATGCATTTAATGTATACTAAACACAGATACACAGATAGCAATGCCATACGGTAACTATCTGTTACTAGACCTGTAGATTTAAGTTATAAGCTATACCGCGTAGAGAGTCCATCAACGATCGCTGACTGTACGATGCTTTTAATTTTTTCTACTGTTTCTTTGTAGACGCGTTTGCTTGCAGGAGGTTGTTGTCCGGTGATGAACTGTTCTATCTTCATCTCGTTCATGCTCTATTCTTTCTTGAGACCATCGATGACTTTCCAGATGGATGGATGATCAGCTCCTAGAAGTTCACTGAAACCTACGTGCCATCCTTGGACGGCATTATTGATTTTTGGCAGATCACGAAGGACAGCATCGTAGCAGTTCCATAATGCATGCGCGAATATAGATTTGCGTCGTCCTTCTCGTCTTGTTGGTTTTCCGATCCACGTGTCTTCGAAATAGTTGAGGAGATTGCGAAGGGGGTTGCCGTTTTCCTGCCAAAAAGTTGAATCCTAGATATCATTCAAACGCTTGTACGACATCAACTGTTGGGACTAAGGCGATTGCTGCTAGTTGCTTATCGAAGAAGCGATTTCAGGATCAGTTGAGTACTGCTGCTGTAGCCTATCGATTTGTTGTAGACGTCGCCAGATGCATTGGCTCATGTGGAGGAAGCACCCGCATTGCTCTGCATTGGGATAAATGGCTCTGAAAGCAAATAAAGGAGCGTTCTCGAAGTCAGTCATGACAGTGTTTAGCCTCAGGTTTGCATGCAGTTTGTTCATCTCAGTTAGAACTCGTACATAGCTTCTTAGTGCTGCGGTCTGTCATCAAAACAAAAACAGTCGGGATGACGTTGTTGAACTTCAGCGCATGGATTTGATAGATTTAGTTGAATAAAGGATGTGCTGTCTTGAAAGTACCGTTAGCGCACCAGTTAGGACATTGTGACATTAGATCAAGATTCCGCATAGTTGAAAATATCAGAGTGCGATGCAAACCAGACTATCGTACAGAAGAATATCGTCCCCTTTCAGCTTCTTCTTGAAATTGTCAGGGAATCTGAGATCCTGTAGATTTAATTGACCTGGTAGAGGAGCTCTAAGCTGACTGTGAACTCTCCTTATTGTTTGCTTGATGCTTCGAACTTGCGGAACTTGTCCAGCCACTGCTGTGCTCACTGTCGCAACAATCTGATGCGTAAATTCCTGTGTAGTTGCTGCGAGAACTTTAATCTTCTGCACGGTCTTCTGGAATCGATCTTTGCGGCCTCCGGTACGTGACTGTGCGCATATATTTTAACAATATCTCCATTTTCTGTATGGCAGCGGGCTCGATATTTATGCATATTGTATTCTGCATTTTCAGAGTGTTTTTGCTTTAATGGTTTTCTCTTTACGAAAAGTTAAACCATCCACCAGAACAAGATCGCGACCCTTGTTACTTTATACAAATTCTAGAGGCATTCTCGGTATACTAACTCCACTTAACAGAATATTTGTATAAACGAGTAAACCAACTAGCTACGGTATTTATATAATGATTTTCCGCTTTAATTATAAACAGTTGTCGTAATTATTGTTTATTGATTGTCGCTTTGAAGACTACTCTCTAATGGTGCTGTTATTGTCCTCGCCATTATTGACCACTCGCTCTTTTGGTGGTTGCAGTTTTTAATGTCAGGGTTTTGTGTGCGCGGTTATTAGTGTATCCCTTGTTTTTGCAACTGTATGTGCCCGAATCTTTGGTCTTCTCTGAAGTTACTTTGGTCCTTGGGATTATTAGGTCTACGATACACAACCATAGGAACTTCTTGAAATATGCCCTTCAGATGTTCGGAATGTTCGATTTGGTGCCAATGCTTCTGAATGATCTGTTGTAAGTTTTGGGCATTGGGGTGGAAAGTAATGATGAAGGGGATACGCTTATTGGATTTCTTGGTTTTTTATTTCAAGAGAGCTTTTCTATGGTGAAATTAGTTTTGCTCATAGCCGAACCAATACATTTCCTTCTGTACCCTCTCCTTCTAAGGTGTGCCTTGAGTTCTCTGATTCTCTTTACAAAGGTAGCCGGATTGGAGCTTATGCGTTTGGTCAAAACCCACAGGCGGTAAAGGAAGATTTTCTTATTACGTGTTTGGGGTGACAGCTGGTCGGGAGCAGATACTGGTGAGAGTAACATGATTTGCAATACAGGTCAGTTTGTATGATCCCCTCCAAAAGGGTACATTAAATATCCAAGATGACATTGGGTCTGTTTTGCTGATACAGGTCAGTTTGTATGATCCCCTCCAAAAGGGTACATTAAATATCCAAGATGACATTGGGTCTGTTTTGCTGATACAGGTCAGTTTGTATGATCCCCTCCAAAAGGGTACATTAAATATCCAAGATGACATTGGGTCTGTTTTGTTGATACAGGTCAGTTTGTATGATCCCCTCCAAAAGGGTACATTAAATATCCAAGATGACATTGGGTACATTAAATATCCAAGATGACATTGGGTCTGTTTTGCTGATACAGGTCAGTTTGTATGATCCCCTCCAAAAGGGTACATTAAATATCCAAGATGACATTGGGTACATTATATATCCAAGATGACATTGGGTCTGTTTTGCTCGGACGTAAACTGAATCGTAATATGGAACTCATTGGCAAATTCAAAAGAATTTAAATTGTCGCCCGTTTCGCCCGTTTTAAATTGTCGCCCGTTTCGATCGATTCTGATTCTTTGTCTTCAATGAATCTGCACCAACTCTACTGAGTTCCTCGTTGAGGAGCTTTTGTTCAAATCTGTCCATTACAAGATTGGCATAAAACGGTACCATTTTAGTGCTATTGCAGTTTCATTGATGTGTAAGAAGTGTGGGTTGTTGAACACAACATTGTTAAACTTATATAAAAGCTTGCCCAAATAGTCAGTAGGAAGGAAAGTGTCGGTCCAATAATCACATGCTTCCTCGCAGGCTTTGATTTCTTCCTCGTGTGGGATGTTGGTGCATAAGACACACATGGTGACGATGAGGGTGTTGTCTGGAAGGTTAGTTTTCGATGTTTTGTTAACGTAGTCAGAAGTATCTTGGATGGCAGTTTTTCCACGAAAGACCGAAGGTGACAGTCAACGAATTCAGACATTTTGTCAGTGGGATGATCGGCCTCCGCGAGTTCCCTTCTTTGTGTATTTTAGAGAGTAAGTCAATTTCCCTAGTTTAGGGTCAACCGGTAGAAGGTATGTCAGTGTTTTTGTCTTAAATGTGTCCTGCGTTGTGCATGTCATTTAATGTCTGACACACAATTTCAGCGTGTTCAGGTGTTGGGTCATGACTATGTTTCCTATAAAACCTCTCGTCTGAGAGTTGCCTGTTCGCCTCAGCGATGTCGCCAGAAGTATTCACGAAATTAAGGCAGGACACCTTGTCTCTGGCTTGATAATAACATCTTCCCTCTAGCGCAGTTTTTTTTAGCGACTGCCTTTCTTGTCAGTTTAAATTGTTCTTTTGGGTATGGCTCTGTTTGGGCAAATTGATGTCTTTTTCCACAGCGGACAATATATTCGCTCTAGAGCTGGAACTTTACTAGAGTGTGAAACATGATCTCTTATTGGGCAGAATCGATAGGACTCGTCGTTATTGGCATTGAATTCTCCAGCATAGTCACTAAATGTTTTCTTGAGTCGCATTCTTCCTGCACAATTCTCAAAGTCTTCTTTCAACTCGAGTATATATATATATATATATATATATATATATATATATATATATATATATATATATATATATAGAGAGAGAGAGAGAGAGAGAGAGAGAGAGAGAGAGAGAGAGAGAGAGAGAGAGAGAGGAATAATTTGAGACCCAGTACATCCCTAACAACATCTAGCTTCTTTTGTCTTTTTGTTGTTTTTTTTTTCTGCTGAAAAAATTACAGTTTACTTTTAACTTATTCGTTCCTGGACACTTCGAGGAATTCTTCCTTTGTACAAAGAAAAATGTAAACTGAATCATATGACTTTCTCTATAAGACATGGATAAATAGGAAACTGTACACTTTTTTTATTTTTCGAAAGAGTCACAGCTTTACATCAGAAAATTGTGCAATCACCCGACCAGTGAACTGCTGTTATACTTATAGCTAGGATTAAATGTATCCCTAGCAAAAATCTAGGGGGACACTCATTCCAGAACTATCCAATCCAAAATTATGTTACATTGAAAGACTGGTTTACAAACAGGAATTTCATTAGCATAATATGAACGTAATATGTTTGAGGACGAAGCGGGTGCCCATATTGTTAGAAGGCTTGAATATTAACTAAAATATTCTTTTTTGCCCAATTCTTTTGGCTTTACCTCCCGTATTAACTCAAAGCAGTTAATTTTAATTGTTACCTATAATTTATGCAATCGGCTTCGGTTCGGACATCTGCGATCTTTTCCTTCTCAGAAAATCCAATATGGCGTGGCAGCCTCAAGAGAACGGACTCCGGCAAATACTACAATTATTAAAGGAATCGCAATCACCTGACACAGCAACTCAAAGATCCGTACAGCTAGTATCCTTTTTACATAGAGATTTTAGTATGATATTGCTCATGGAAAGTCTCGATTTCACTATGTCATGTTTGCTCGCAAAGTTATAATATTTCCCACCTATTTTAACCTCTTAATCCCACGTGCTTCTGGTTGGATTAACATGTCCACGATAGTTTCGAGCTTTAAATAAAAGTCTCGTTCCAATAATGCAAAAAACTGTGATAAAATATAGTGATCTGGCATTAAGAATGATGCCCGAAGTAGACATGTATACAAAATAAAACAAATTGGTGTAAGCCTAGACATTTCTGTATTGTATGTGGCAAGAAGTTGGAGTCCAATTATTTAAAGAACAATTTGTCCCCTAACAGCATTTTAAAAAAAATGTATGGCTACTACTGATATTTATAATGCCCCATAGCTCTGTTCTGACTGCTTTGTTGCTTGAACAGGAGACCAGTTTTCAAGAATATCTCTGAGTTGGCAGCCCCTGAAGACACTTGCATGGCTTACAATCACACCGCTTTATTTATACTTGACTTACTTTAATGCCCATTTCCTGACTGAGATAAATCCAAGTAGAATCAAGTGATTGTGGTTTCAACGTGTTGGCCTCCATTTCATGTTTTTGAAAATGGGTGGTTGCAGCTAACCATCAATTTTCTTGAATGAAATGGGTGGTTGCAGCTAACCATTAACTTTCTTCAATAAAATGAAGGCTGAGGCTATTCACATGGCTGCTGTGCACCTTAACTGGGAAGGACTGTTCGCATAGCTGCCATGTACCTCGTCTGGAAAGACTATTTGCATGGCTGCCAGGTGTATAATTTACATAGAGCTAAAGTACAGCTCACGCGATTTATCGGAACCCCACGCTTCACGGTGGGTGACAATCCCCTCCACTTGAGCTCAGAGGTGGAGGGATAAATACTTAAAAATCACCACCGCACCTCGGCAGGAATGCTGATGTCGACTCCACTGTGGAGGGGGCTGTTCGACATTACTGATTGACATTTTGAACAGCCAATGAATGAAGACCACCTATGGAAAGACTGATACATCAAGAGTGATTTACAACCGAATACCATTGGAAGAATCAGTTGTCTTTATTTCGATCATATATTTGGACAATAAAAAAATAATTTCAAAAGTCTTACACATTACTGTTTATAAAAGGGTGATCGACTCCATTTGCAATAAGTATATGCTTTTAATTTATTCAAAGAAGTATGAACAAATTTACGCACTGACTTGACAAGAAGCACACCTTGCAGAGCTTCTCGAACAGCATAAATTTATTATTTTGTTCCAAAGTAAAGCAATTCTCTGAGATATGGACAATTAAAATCCAAATTGACGTCCGCTTCTGCTTAAAAAACTTCTGCTTAAAAAAAAAACAACAACCTAAAACACTGAATTTACACTGAAATGCAAACCGCATGCTTAGTCCTTGAGCAGTAATAACACAGTCAAAATGCTGAATATTCTGACTGCATTTGTACTGTAAGGTAATGACCATTCAAATGTTGTTGTTTTTTACTGGGATATTTTTTGTTCTTTCATCATATAAATTTATTTCAAGTGAAATATGGAACGTAATATTGTCTGTTTTCATACTACAAATCAGAGAAAGACAATTGTTTTCATGCATTTACCCACCCACCCCTGTTTGAAAATTCAGTTGTCTCCCTAATAAAGACTTTACTTAAGCGGATGTTCTACAGAAATCAAGGCAGTGACCATTGTTGTAAAATATTAACAAGGGTTTGCATCAGAGAATGATGTCAGTTTCAGCTTGGGAACTGTTTTTATCACACAAAGCCATCTGACTTGGCGTATTGTACTTGACAGCTGGAATTATGGTCCAGCCATTAACAACAGAAGTTTGATAATTGTCACTAATTAATCTGAACTCGACTTGTTACTGAAATGAAAAATATTGTGGAAAATTCTAAAATCTCAGATGTTCAGAGATTTTAATTTCCAACAAGTTATTTTGCATGGATTTATTGTCTCCACATGTATCCTATTATTTGCTAATTTTGCTAAGGCGAAAATATAAAAACAAAATATATTCTTATAATTATTTTGAAGCAGATATTGTCCAGTTTAAACAGCTAATCTTATTCTCTCTCTCTCTCATTAACAAATAATCTTTACTTAGTGATATGACTGACACAAGGAAAGGACAACAATAAACAGATAAATGCCAAAATTGGATACTAACAGTTATTAGTTCATAACTTCTTCTTTCCATCACTGATTTATCTTTGATGAGAATCAAACAATGGAATAGCCTGTGGGTTATTCCGTATAATTTGACAATGCTCATTCAATAAAACAACCACCACCACCACCACTGTTCACTTAACCCTGAGTACATTATTTATTGTCAACATAATGGCAGAGAAAACAAACCTGCAGAAGAGCATCATTAGAAAAGTATATTATGCGAATGCAACAGAAATGTCAGTTTCAGCTTCGGAAAAATAGTTTTTTTTTATCAATTAAGCCATATGACTTGACATGTTGTACTTAACAATCCCAATTATGGTCCTGCCATTAACAGTGGAAGTTTGATATTTGTTTGTAATAAGCTGAACACAACCTACTGCTGAAATTAATAATAATGTGGAAAATTGTCAAATCTTAGATCTTCAGAGATTTTAATTTCCAACAAATTTAGGACATTTTGCATGTATTGTCTCCATATGTTTCCTATTATTTGCTCATTTTTGTAAGGGGAAAAATTAAATTTTTTTTATCATCATAGAAAAATAGTAAATCATATGGAAATGATATGTCAGTAACCCAATGATAATATTGATCTATTTCTTACACTGGTAATTGTTTTTATGCAGATATTAATGTATGCAGCTTCCTCTTTGTGATTTTGGAGCGGTTGCTTATTGAGACAAAAAATAAACTAATTTCTTTGAATAGTGTTTGGCATGTTTCTGTATATGGTATATTGCTTTACAGCTACAGTTACTGTGGCCAAATGGATAGAGTGTGACACACACACACTCACATTTGATATTGGAGCACAAGGACGTGAATTTGCACCCACAAATGGGAAAATTTGTCCTTTCTTTTTCTTCCATTACACTATAATGTCTAGTACAGTATTACATTTCTTACCACTTACGAACTTTTCCAGATTTCAGTTGACCTTAATCACGGTAAGTCTTGGGACACCCTTAATTATTTTCAAAAGTAATTTTTTTATGACCTATAAAAGTTGGGACACGAAGGTAAAGCAATTTTTTCATGTACTATAAGTCTTGGGACACCTAAAACATTTTTTTTCTTCTACTGATCAATCGGCGTATTTTATCGATCTTAACCTCATGTAAAATAAACAGGACTTCATGGTTGTTAAGGGACTCTCATTATGAATTATTACATGGAAATATTATAGATTATTATAATTTGTTTGAAGAGTCAATAAATATATTGAATTTTTCTCTGTTTTCTTATTATGTCTATCAAATTAAAATATGTATAATTTAATCAGACATGACAAGAATTGAGCATTAGCGGTATGTTATACCCTTTCAACAATAACTTCTCCTTATTGTGCTCTAGTTAACTATTGTCAGTTTATGCATTATTGCATTAAAATTGTCGAAAGTCACCTGTAATTATTGGGGAGCTTTTTTCCCTGAAAATGGAAATACCTAATTTATTACAATGTGATACCAGGATGAGAACAACGAAAATAGTGTTTATTTCACCTCTAGCATTTATTGTACGCATGTTTACATCATGGCGTCACCACGTGTACATTGAAGATTTTACTTGTGATGAATGAAGTACATACATTGGATTCGAATCATAGGCACCACTGCACTAAGCTTAAATAATATCTTTAAAATACGATAAAGAAGTTTAAGAAATAATGCTTTTAAAATAAAAACACAGTGGTAGTTTGCTTTGATGTAAGCGGCCTTAAATAAGTTCCTGTTTACTCAGCTACGGTAATCGTGCTATTTTTACGCAGTAGAAGCCAATCACACATCAAAGTACCGGCATTGCCGCCGGACAAAATTCCTCTTTACCCAGGCCAATTTCAGGGTTTTAACAATTAACTGGACTGGATTGCTGTTGGAAAACAAAAGACAAATCCGCCAATTATAAACAAAGGAGACGCCAAAAACAACCAGCTTGCCAAAATCAAAAGTGGAATGAATAATGCGTGGAAAATTATAATTTTGTGAAGCCGAAACACAAAACTAAAATTGATCAATGATGCTCTTAATCGATCTATACTCAGAATTTTAACATATATTACGATCATTCTTTCGTGAATATATGACAGTTATTTGAATTTATGCTGGTTATGTGCTTTATATAATTAAACACGCGTACCTTTTCATATAGATTACATCACTTTGTTGGATCGCTTATACCACTGAAAAACAGTTACTGTTGAGCGTGTGGTTCAAAATAAATGAAACTGCAATGAGCGTGTAGCTGAAATGTGATCTGGAAGAATGCGATTTGGTAAAAATGATGAAAAAAGCAAAATCTGCATCAAATATTTTTGGGAATAAACAAGCATATAAGGGATGCCAAGTATGATTTGCACTGCGTTTGTACTGTACACTATGGTACAGGTCTTCCTTTATATACAAGCGGCCCTTGAATTAGGAAGTCTTTATTTACCTTTATTTTAAATCATGTTGGATAAATCAGAAAATATGCACATGCAAAATAATAACATAAAACAATCATAGTAGTTAATAACAGTTGATTGATGAATGACGTGGTAATTGAACGAGCTGGTCACTGCTGTGTGACGTATGGCGATCTTCCCAATTTTGTCTTTACATTTTTTTGTGTCTACAAGTCTTGGGACACGAACAAAAATAATTATTTTTTCGTGTCCCAAGACTTACCGTGATTACAGTATGATAACTTGTGCAATAGTGATTTGGATTCCATATTTTACGAGAGAGATAGAGAGGGGAACTTTACTAAGAAGAGTAAATGATCTATAAATATTCATCTCATTTTTCTGTATTATGCATAGTATGCAATAGGAAAATGAAAAGAAAGAAAAAGTTAAACATTAATTTCATCTGATGCTGAAGTTTATTTGGTGATATAAATATACAGTAGTTACATACAACAAATGGGTATATGTTTATCACGGTTCAGGCAAGCTTTGAGATTTTGTATAGGTGGGTTACTTATAATTTCTGTTGGTAAATTTTAAAAGGCAGGAATTAATTTTGATTCATGGTAGTTCTGCAGAAAGGGAGCCGAATTAGCGAGTGCTGTAGGTCTCATAAATAACAAATGGTCGAATTGCATCTTTGTAAGTAGTTTGGAGCAAAACCGTTGTCCATTTTAAACAACTAATGTGACTGACACAAGGAATGGAACAAAATAAACAGATAAATGCAAAAATTTTATAGTACTATTGATTAGTTCACTATTACTTCTTTCTATCACTGATTTTTCTTTTCCAAGAATCAAACAATGGAATAGCCTGTGGTTGTACAGTATGAATCACTTAACCCCAGTGTATATTGTTTATTGTCAACTCAATGGCAAAGAAAACAAACCCGCAGAAGAGCTGCTGTTGTACTTTTAGGTTATCAGTTCGCACATGAAATTAACATGTCAGTATCAAAGAAAACAAACAGTGTTTCGGGCTTCTCTTGTGCTAGGTTATTGGTTTGCACATGAGCTCTTTTCTTTGAAAACTGCACATCAACTACATGTATCTAGGATGACCTTTTGCGACCATTTGTGATTTTTAAAAAAATGCTACTTTGGTAATTAATTCAAAATGGTACAGTTTAAAATAAAATAACGATGTGAAATCGTAATAATGCTTTATTTAAGCAATAATTTTTGCTTTTGCATGTTCAAGCAACAACCACCAGAACTGTGCTTTCTCAAGTTTTGATTACCACTCTATAATGCTGTGATTGGATGTCAGAAGAAATCATACAGTATGTTGATGAGAACTCGTGCATGGGGTAACCATCGGAACTTGTGCAATTTTGTTTTGTTTAAGTCTGGTATGACTGCAACTTTGTTATTAATTTGTTCAGTGTTTATCATTCTTTTAATTGCAGGGAGTACAATATCACTGACTTTCATATGATCATAAAAAAAATTATATTGCGCAAACTGGAAAAGAAATAAGGGTATGAATGCATGTTTAGATTCCGATAACATAGTATTGAAGAAAAAAATTAGATTCATTGCACAAAAAATGTAGTATTATTACAGTTTGAGAAGCATTGTCATTATGTTTATCTAAAATTTGATTCGGCATTATGTATCATACATTATCTTCGTTAGAACAAGGAAATATTTATAATAAACTGAATGATGAAGTTTTTTTCAGTCTCAAAAGGTAAGCAAATTGCTCCTGAAAGTGATAACGATGTAGATAAATTGGTGCCTCTCTCTCTTTCTAAACCTCTTTAGAGCATGCTTGCAGGGGTCATAAACAGTAAACCATGCCCATATTATCGAGACCACGTCCACTCTGCGGTGGTGATTGGATGCGACTCCACAAGAAAACGTGGTGCGCAGAGCTATCAGGACGTATGGAGAGATAGTGGGTTTTTTTGTTGTTGTTAATACTCTCCACTCTCTCCCCACCGCGAAGCATGGGGTTCTGAAAAATCATGTGAGCTGTACTGTAGATGAATTTACCAATACCATGTACAGCGTATAAGAACATTCTTGAGACCTATTTCCTTAATAGATTGTAGAAATTGGAGGAGCTGAATAAGTACCCAGATTTCAACAACTACTTGATTTTTGTTCTCACAAAACTAAAAAATGAAGGTAAGCAGTCCTCCTTTTTATATCATTATCTACTCATAATTCATCATCTCACTTTCCTTTGGTTTTTCTGTTTATTCTTTTGCTGTTTTGAATTCAGTCATGATTTTGCAGGGCAGAGTTACAGCATTGTTTGTTTGCTATTTGTACAGCCTCAACCTTGAAAAACTGGAGGGCAGTATATTTTTAGCTCTATTGGTCATAGACCAGAAGAGCTTATTGGATGGTCTTTTGTCTGTCGTCCATCCATCTGTTACCACAAGTTTGTTATTGCTACTCCTCCTAAACTACTTGGATAATAACCTTGAACCTTTACAAACATTCATCCCATGGTCTAGTTGGTCCTAAATGAAAATGGTGCTACTCAGACATCCAATATGGCTGCCACACCAGCCATCTTGAAAATCTTGTTATGGCTATTCCTCCTGAATGGATACGCATATCAACATAAGGTTTTCAATAAAAGACTCCTTATCATGTCAACTTGGTCCTAAATGAAAAAGATGCTGTTGTCTGATGAGAGTGCGTCCGTTAGCACAAGTTTGTTATCACTACTTCTAAACTATTTTAAGGATTGCCTTGAAACCATATATATATATATATATATATACACACACACACACACACACACACACACACACGTACACATGCACATAAAGATTATGATCCCTGATCCTAACTGTTGAGTCACTTAGAGTATAATTTTCCATGGCGCTGAACTGTGACTTGCATCGTGTTTGAAAGGAGTCGTGATTAGTTTCATTGTCTTCTACACTTTGATGAAGTATACCTGGGTCTACCTGGGCTTTAAGAAAGAAAAGAAGGATTTAGAGGTGTTATATATTTAGGCACTGTGTGTCTTGTGCCTACCTGTACTTTGATTTTCATTATCTGGATTAGTGGCATTGTCTTCTACAATTTGATGAAGTGTATCTACCTCTGCCAGGGCTAGGGGATGGGAGGTGTTTAGTCATTAGGTCCTGTGTAGCTTGTGTCTATTTGAGTAAGGGAGTTTGTTTTTGTGGCTTTGCTTAACAGGCACAGATAAGAGTGGAGGTTATGGGCCAAGTTGACCATGGCTCTGGTGACACGGTGCTGTTGTTTAATCTGTTGTGTATGTCTTAACACAGTTCAAGAAATCCATTACAAGTCCAAGCCAAGCATCCACTGCCCTGAAATAAAATGGTATTTGTTGATGGGAATACAGTACATTTAACTTTATTTTCATGTGAAGTAGTGATTTTGGACATGTGCAATGAGTATTTGTAGAGTTGGAAATTAGTCCTAGGTTCATTCATCTGCTTCAGTGACGAGTTGTTCCTGACATGCATAGGGATACTGTCTTGATTTTCTTTGATGTGGATACAATCAGGGCTTACATTTCTGTTTGAATTTACTTCCACATCATGAATATCCTCATGGGTGAATCCAGAGAACTCAAATAGACTAGATCCATTGAAAATTTTCTACAGTATTGACGTTGTTAGATTTATCACCATTTTATTTTGTATGCAGAACTCTGGTAAGTTTTTAAAAAAAAAAAAAGAATACAATATTTAACAGCATCAGTCACTTTGAGGATGTACAAAAATACAAGATAAATGAATAATCATATATATTCACTGATTTTGACAAAGTACTTCTAAGCAGTTGTTTACCTGGCCACCATCTTGCAGCATGAATGAAATGATGTGCAAGCATGTGTTTTCATCATTCAGAACATGTTGTTAAAAGGAAGAAATGATCTTATCTTGATTTTCCTTTTATCCTTTTTGTCCAAGTAGAGCATCAGTCCCCTCTAGGGACTCTTGTTTTTCTTCTCACCATGCATGTGGTAGGTGCATATAGTGTTTCCTTTTTTCTGTTTGTATGTCTGTCTCTTTGTCCATTTAAGCTTTGTGTTTAGGTAACTTCGGAGGTGACAATGTGACAATGTCTTGTACAGGTCTAAAACAGTTATTCAATCTAGTCAGACCTATACCCTCACTTAGAATTTTTGCAATATTGTAACTATGTGGTACTAGTAGTAATAGCTGGAAGTTTACACTATATTCATATACTTAGTGTTGATTGCTTAACATGGGTCCCTATTCTCATCTTGTGTATGTGTTTCATTAAGATTTGGATCAGTACCAAAGTGCTGTAATTATTCTGATAGCCATTAACATAATTCTTCTGGATTACATTTTCCCAAAACCATAACAGCAGCTTCGTTTAGCCTTGGTGTAGATGTGCTTCACTTTGAGGGACAGACTGAAAAGTTTAGATAGCACAGATAGGACATTATGCAGAACCCCCAGTTTTGGTCCTGTCTACATTTAGTCCTGTTCCACTGGCATGATCCATGCTGCTGAAACACAGCTTGGCCCAAGACTATATACATGCATAAAAATCAACCTGTGTGCAAGTTTTACATTACATGCTGCCTGTTCATATTAATATTAGAGCCCCTTCTTCGTGGTCAAGGTTACTACAATGTTCCTATATATATATCCATGGAGCAGCTGGGAAAAAATGATGTCGTTGTAACACCTACATATTACAGTGTAGTGTAGCCTGGGCTTTTTCAGCATATTGTCAGAAAGTTTGAAGATATTGCATACATATCCTTAAGCAAATCAAGTAGTCTTTCTATTTAATACCAGTATAGCCAAATTTCACTGTAGAAACATGAGAAAAATAGCATTTATATTATTCATACAAAATTTTCTGTTGGATTATCCACCAATTAGTTCACCTAATAACTGTGTCCGTTTTCAGTTTCGTTTTCTGGTGTGCCATATAAGGACATTGCGTTCTTCTTTGGAAACGTGAACAGATGATAGTAAATATGGCGTGCATTGAATAACGTATCGTCAAATATCCAAGTATGGTATAGCAAGCCTTATTTGGAAAGAGAATTACCATGAGAATCTTGTGTTATGTTAACTTCCATGTCCGATATTGCATTTGAAGCAAAACAATTATAGGGAATGACGCTAATTAACTCGTTAACCCCTGAGCCAAACAGCTAGGTATTCCCCTACAGCATACTTGCAGAGGGATCACATAGAGCAGTGTTAGCCTTACCAGTAGCTGTATCCCTGAGACTCACTGACAGTACTCGACTTGCTGATTTTTACAGAGGGGGCTACTTGAAATAAATTAGTTATTTTTTGCTTTGTATTCCTTCAATTGAGCAGTTTGGCACAGCTGTTCTCAATAAAATTGTAGATAATGGTATAAATTTCATGCAGCATGCAGAAATAAAACTTGTCCATAAAGGCAAAAAAAAAATGATTTACTTACCAATTTGCTTCTTTTGTCATTAATAATCCATAAAATCCATTATGAATTCACACTGAATAATTAAAACCTTCAACACGTGAAATAATTTACAGAAATTCCATTTGTATTCTCTCTTGCAAACTTAAACTTGTGTGAAAACTGCATATTTTCCTCACACTTTACTTACCTTCTTCCTTAGAATTCTCCACTAAACATTTAAAAACTAATGAAACACTTTGAAAAAACTCTGAATTATGTACACTCATGCTAACTAAATTCATTTTCCCAAACACAAGCAAGTCTTTATTTACCGATTCTTCAAAAGATCTACATGATATGGTTTAATCCATACGTAAATGAATATATATCCATCAGAGTCCGTCAGGTATGTTTCTACTTCCAGTGGCTGATTCTTGTCATTTTGCATCATTTTCAAATCTAAATAACTCCACTATTTCTGGTGCTATCGAAGTCAAAAATTTTTCCCTTTGTGCTGCAATGTTTCCTCTATCTATGTAAGCTTAAATTTGATTGGTTAAACTGCCTGCATAATTAGGAAATGGTCTTGAATCAACCAATGGTTTGTTCCGCTTTAACTCGTCGTGCGGGATACAGGCCTTTAATACTGCCACTCAAACGAGGCGCCCAGGATTCAAGCAAGGTAAACTGTGCCACGTTATCGTGGCACACGGGAGATTAGGGAAGCAAAGTGCGACGAGTTATTGTGGCGGCAGGGGTTAATGAGTTAAGGGGCTGTCCCTTCATATTTAAGGGACAAAATGTATGTTATGATCACTTTAGAAGTAGTTGTCAAACAAGGTGATATTTACTATGTGGATAAAATGAGTTTACTGAAGTATTTTCGCAAGGAAGTTGATAAGAAAGATTCAGAAAAGGAAAATTCATGTGAAGGTGGAGGAATAAAACATAACACTGCCACTGAGTGTGAGGTAACTTTTTTTCCAAAGAGATATAAGGCAGACTCTGGCGCAGCAAAAAATGTCAAATATGACACTTCTAAGATGCAGAGAAATTTTCAGCCGCATTGGGTTGATTGTTATCACTGGCTTGAATTCATGGACTCGGAAGGAAAAATGTTTTGTAGTTATTGACAAATTCAGGATTGAACCAATCAGTTTCATGATGGTTCTGGAACTCACAAGGCATGTGCAGTACAGTATATGCATGACACTAGCCAGCATATGCAGAAAATCCCAGAATTTAGAGTTGCTGACACTCTACCAGGAGAGGCTCTTTAAAAACTAAATGAGACTAAAATAAAATAAATGAGAGCTCTTTTTAACACAGTCTACAGCCTAGCTCATTATGGAAAACCATTTTCTGCTATGAAAATGCTGTGTGCACTCCAGAAGAACAGTGTTGAACTTTGTGCTAATTATAAGAACAGATTCAGGGCAAGATATTTTGTTCTATCAATTGATCAAGTCTTGAGAGAAGAAGTTATGGAAAGACTGAATTCCAGTAAATTCCTTTCCATTCTTGCTGAGTGAAGTACTGATGCTACCGTATTGGATCAAGAAATATGGCATATAAGATACATTGACAATGTAAAACTGAAATCCTCATGTAACAAAATGTATAATATAAATGTTTTTTGAAAAATTAATTTTTTTAAAGAAATAACTGTTGTACATTATTTCATTTGTTCTTTCTATGGCTTAAAGTGCATACATCTCATCAAATCTTGACAAGGGATTTAAATTTTGGTACTAGTGAAAAGGTAGGTGGGACAAGTGAATTTTCTGAAACCTCTAGTCCTGGACAAGTGGATGAAAAAAAAATTGTTCAGCCCTGTAGGTAGTAGATTTTTACTTGTGTCATCTTTTTGTCTTTGACATAGTTTTATTTGCTCCATTGCAAGGTATAAGATCTAGGGTACAACATTGTAGCTAGCTGACTGTATGAAGATGAGCTGTTCAAATTTAACCCCTTTGGCACCCATTTCTTCAGTTTAATATTGTATACTTTCCTACACATCGGTCCACATTTGATCTTTGCTCAATAGAACCTCACCTGTTTTCAGATGGGTGCAGATGTTTTAGTGTTTCAAATGGTCACTATGTTTTGAATGTTAATATACATGTAGTATCACATGTATTTCATTTTAAGTTTGGCATTTGTTTAAATTATAACATTAGGTACATTGTTATAGACACTTCATATAGATTGGCATGTATGTATCTGTGATATTTTAATATTATTAACATTAATGGACATGGTTGCTGGAACAAAATGATAGTCTGTAAATGTTGGTACTTGGAAAATGGATTTTATTGAGCACATGATGGTTGGGAAATCAATAAACTATGCTATGGAAGATGTTACTGAGTTTAGAATGAAACCTATTTGTGAGATTGCCATTTTATGTAATACAACAAATGTGGTGAAACAAAATAAGAAAAGTTTAAATATTTTTATAAACTTTTAATAATATTTCATTATCATTTTATTAATCTGACATGAAAATATGCCAAAACATTAGTTTAAAGTGACTATTTTGAACTTTCTACACCTACTATTTTTGCCAATTTTGCCCTATTCTGGCCGGAGAGAGGCAACTTCGGCCAAATATTAGGGTCCAGCTTGGATCCTGACTTATTGTGATTAAATGCATTTAAAAGCAATGCCAAACTTGTATATGATTTAAATGACTTCTGGTAAGGAAAGAGGCAAAATTTTGGTTCCAATCTAGTAACACGTGTTATGGATATGAAAAGAATGAGGGAAAGCAGGACTTGCTAACTTTCGAGTGGGATATTTCAAAATAAAATTTCTTGGGCTGCCAGTGGAAATAGGGGCTAGCATGTGGCCCTAATTAATGTAGAATCATCCCTGCCAGGTGTTTCAAAATACTTGCATTAGGGATGGAGAAATTCCATAAAAATACTTGCATTAGAGATGGAGAAATTCGAAAGGAAGTTCATGAACACAGCACTTTCACAAGGCAAAAGGTCTTGGTTTATAGCTGTTTGTTTGTATCAGATTTTAAATAAACTTCTTATACTAAGGGCACAAATTGGAAGAGAAAACTCGTTGATCTTTAATCCAGGACTAGGGGAAACCACTAAAAGATGTATTGGTTTACCTGCCCTGTATTTCTCTATCACTTAAAATGGTGAAGTTTTTTGTAACCTTTTGGCTACTATAGCTTATTTCATGTCCACTAATCAACCACTCCCAATCCCAAGTTGTAAACATTTGATTAAAGAAAATCTCACATTCTGATTTGTAGATGACCCTACCAGATCACTGAGTGGACTAATCCTGAAGAACAATGTAAGAGCTCACTTTGAGAAATTTCCTCAGGAGGTTACATCCTTCATCAAGCAAGAATGTTTGAACAGCATAGGGGACCCATCTCCATTGATCCGAGCCACCATTGGTATCCTGGTCACCACAGTTGTTGCGAAAGGCGATCTGCGTAACTGGCCGGAACTCCTGCCCTCCCTTTGCCAATGTCTTGAATCAGATGATTACAACATGTGCGAGGTAGGGATGTTTAGAATTTCTTACCAAATATGTTCATGTATATGATGTACCCAACTGTGAATGGTGGATCTGCCCTTGAATATGCACTATCAGATCAGGGTCTGTGCTGTTTTTTAAACTTGTGATTTCCATCAAATTAAGTAAACATTGATCTGCTCATTATATAATGGCAAATCTGAGTATGCATCTTTTGCAGGTCACTATGTTGAACCTTGGCGGAAGATTGATATAACTATTACTTTGGAGTCATTGTGCACATCCATACATTCATCCATACACCCACCATCACCCTAAATTAACTTAAGTGTCAAAGATTTTTAGCTCTACTGGTCATAGACCAGAAGAGCTTATGGGATGGTCTGTTGTCCATCCATTAATTATCACAAGTTTGTTTTTGAAACTCCTTCTCAACTACTCGAAGGATTGCCATGAAACTTTACACACACATTCATCCCATGGTCTAGTTGGTACTAGATGAAAATGGTGCTGGTCATACATCCAATATGGCCACCACAGCAGCCATCTTGAAAATCTTGTTATCGCTACGTCTCCTGAATGGATGGTCATATCAACATGTGGTTTTCAATAAAAGACTTCTTATGATGTCTACTTGGTTCTAAATGAAAATGGTGCCGATCTGAAACCCAATATGGCCACTATGACAGCCATCTTGAAAATCTTGTTATCACTACTCCTCCTGAATGGATGGTCATATCAACATGGGGTTTTCACTGATGTCTAATTGGTCCTAAATGAAAATGGTGCTGATCTGGGGTCCAATATGGCCACCAAAGCAGTCATCTTGAAAATCTTGTTATTGCACTTCTTCTGAATGGATGGTCATATCAACATGGGGTTTTCACTAAAAGACCTTTTATGATGTGTAGTTGGTCCTAAATAAAAATGGTGCCAATCTGATGTCCAATATGGCAGCCACAGCAGCCATCTTGAACATCTTGTTATTGCAACTCCTCCTGAACAGAAAGTTATAGTGACGTGGGGTTTTCACTAAAAGACTTCTTATGAAGTCCAGTTGGTTTTAAATGAACATGGTCCTAATCTGACATCCCATATGGCTGCCACATAGCGACCATCTTGGAAATAATGTTATTACTACTTCTCCTGAACGGAAAGTCATATTGACATGGGGTTTTCACAAAAAGACTTTTTATGATGTCTAGTTGGTCTTAAATGAAAATGGTGCTGCTTTGGGGTCTAATATAGCTGCCATAGTGGCCAGCTTGAAAATCTTATTGTCACTATCTCTCCTGAATGAATGGTCATATCATCATGGGATTTTCACTAAAAGACCTATAATGTTTAGTTGATCTTAAATTAGAATGATGCTGATCTGACATCCAATATGGCCATCTTGAAAATCTTGTTTTAGCTACTCTTAAAGGGAAAGTTAGCTTGACATGGGTTTTAATCAGAAGAGTTCTTATCATGTCTACTTGGTCCTAGATAAAAATTACTAACCTTCAATATGGCTATCTTGAAAATATTGTTATCTCTACTCCCAAATGGATGGCTATATCAACATGGTGTTTTTACCAACAGACTTCTTATGATACCTAGTTGGTCCTAAATGAAAATGGTGTCATCCAGTATGGCTGCAATGACGGCTGTTGTGAATAAATCTTGTTGTCACTACTCCACCTGAAATGATAATCATTACGACATGGGGTTTTTGACCAAAAGACTTCTGATGATGTCTACTTTGTTCTAAATGAGACAGGTGCCAATCTGACATCAAGTATGTCCACAACAGCAGTTAATTTGAAAATCTTGTTATCACTGAAGAATATCAGAGATGGTTTCAACACTCGGCAGTTAAAGGAAGAAATGGTCTTATCTTGAATTCCTGAAAATTCTTTTTGCCCGCTGGAGTATCAGTCCCTCCAAGGGACTCTTGTTACTTGTGTTTCAATACTGTTTATCCAACCCCTTTTGGTTTTGGAATATAGCTAAAAGGTGGTCGTGACATACAGGCCATAGCCAGCTTCTTCGTAAAGGTGCACAAAAAATTATCTAATTTGCAAGCATGTGCTATATGTGGCAACTTTTAGGCAAGTCCTCTCATTTATCAAGAGGCTTGATTATAACACTCTGACTCCACAGCAAGGTTTTCATTGATCAAGATTATCTCGTGTTTTGACAAACCTCTGAGGGGATGATTTATAAGGAATTAAAGAATTTTGGACTTTGTTACACTGAATACTTAGATCAGTGAAGGTGATAACAACTGGTGGTCTGATAAAAATGCCATTACTTTGTATTTAGTGGCTGTAGGAAATGACTGAACTGAAACTAATGATTTGGTCATTGCCTCTGCATCTGATAGCAGTACTGGTTACAATATCTCGACCAGTTAGCCATAAAGAATGCCTAAGAAAACATTGCTAGTAATCCCAAATAAAAAAGCTGGCTAAAAATTACTAAAATAAAACAAAAGATTTTTAAAAAATTTCAGGTGTGCAGCAATGTCAAAGAAATAATCTCTGATGGAATTGTGTGTAGGCACTATTTCCGTTGTTATCTGTAGACATTCTTATCTTGAATTTATAAGGAAAAAACGAGAAAATTTAACAATAATTTAGCATAAAAAGAGAAATATTACTATGAAATGAATGCAGTATAATAAAGGATTTAATGTAAATATTAATAATTGTGGTGATGTAAGAAGCATGTAATATTCCTAGTAAATGATGAAAAAATTTGCATGACCCAGTTAAAGTGAGATGGGCCCCATAAATTTGACCCAGGGGGCCCTAACACATTTCTTAGAAAGCTGGAAAAAACACTGTATACATACCAAGTGTCAGAGAGATATATTTATCTGTTCTGGAGTTTTGGTTCAGAAACAAAAGTGTGACTGATAGATGTATAGACCGATGGACAAAAGCATACAAATAGTTTCAACTGAAGAATTCCTAATAGCAAAAGGCTCATATGGATCATTAGTTTAATATGCGTATAAAGTTTCAGAAATGTCTTTACTGATTTTGGAGTTTTGCACCAGAAATGAAAGTGTGAATGATGGATAGCTGAACAGACAGAAGACCCCCCCCCCAAAAAAAAATAAATATTATAACTGAAGAATAGTGAATAATAGTTTTACAAAAGGCACATCTATGCCACTAGTGTAATTTGTGTACAAATTTCATGGAGATATCTTAGACCTAGAAAATAATATATTTCCAGTTCATTGTTAGAAAAAAAATTGGGTTAGTTGGAATAAAATTTAATTAGCTCACCTGACTTTCTGCCAGGTGAGCTCATGGTATGGTTCAGCGTCCATTGTATGTCCATCCGACTGTCAGCAGTTGTTTGTGAACACTCTAGAGGTTTAATTTCTGAGCATATTTTGATCCGACTTGGTGTGCAAGTTTATGTCGTAAAGATCTCAGATGAGTTTGATTATGAGCGACAACCATGCATAGTAGTGAGGTGATCTAGCGTGTGGTTGGTTGAGCTTGTGAACACTCTAGAGGCCATATTTTGATCAGATTTGGCATGTATGCTTATATCATCAAGAACGTGGATGAGTTAGATTATGAGTGACGTCCACGCATATTAATGAAGTGATATTGCATCTGATCATTTGAGCTTGTGATTGCTCTAGAGGCTATATTTCTGATCATTTCTGATCAGATTTTAATCAGAGTTGGTTTGTATCGTCAAGATCTCAGAGGAGTTTGATTATGAGTGACATCCATACATATTAATGAGGTAATTGTATATCTGATTGGCTGAGCTTGTGTTCACTCTGGAGGTCATATTTTTTTAAAATCAGATTTGGTGTGCAAGCTTCTGTTGTCAAGATCTTGGATGGGTTTGATTATGAGTGATATCCACATCTATAAATGAGATGATCTTGCATCAGATTGGCTCAACTTGTGAACACTATATACCATATTTACCATATATCTTGGGACAAGATAAAATAAATGATTTTTTCCTGTCCCATAACTTATGGTTAAACTTTTTTTCAACTAGATCATATGTCCCAGAAATTAAGAACCGAAACAAATTGTGTTTAAAATGCGCCCCCCCCCCCCCAGCTCTTCATGTTACAATAAGGTAGGTAAATTAAACGTTTATTTGATAATAAACTGAAAGAAACTAACCTTGTACTGTTCTCATTTATTCCTCTTTTTTGTTCTTCATAAGCAATTTATGTATAAAAGACACAAACATATCCACTAACACGACATGGTCCGGTAATGTAGAGTACCGGTCGTGTGTATAGCTTATGTCCGGTAACAACATTGACACATTGTTTTATTGATGTGAATATAGATAAACGAATCGTGTTTGGATGTCCTCAGAAGTTTGGATACCGGTATATTATCAAACTGAAAATTGGATCCAGCAAAATCACAAACAATAGAAAGAGAGAGACAGAGAAATAACAACCGATTGCTTGAAGGCACCAGCAATTCACGCATGATCTGGTGTATGGTGCAAAATAACCAAGAGTGTATTATATCCAGGTTAACAATGT
This sequence comes from Margaritifera margaritifera, assembly GCA_029931535.1. Taxonomy (NCBI): domain Eukaryota; kingdom Metazoa; phylum Mollusca; class Bivalvia; order Unionida; family Margaritiferidae; genus Margaritifera; species Margaritifera margaritifera. The sequence goes on along the minus strand of JAQPZY010001669.1, from coordinate 8,170,128 downwards.
AATAATATTTCGCAAATAAAAATCATTATTAGTAAATACATTAACTGGGAGTGCAAATGACAACATTTTTGCTAGCATGGGTTACCCTTGTACAAAAAAAAATATTCTTAAAGACAATTAATGATGTGTATGATGTTGTACCCATGTATTTACCCTGCAGACATCAATTATAATGACAGGTGGCAAACAATAGATGCTTGGGTGGTGAATAAACACACCTGGTAGAGACTTCGGCTATCAAATACAGAAATTATTTTATTACAAAGCAAGCTGACCCCCGAAGCCGACTTTGGATTCTTTCAAGTATGCAGATTTTTTTATATACAAAGTAGGCTGACCTAGGGAAGCCGACTCGGGTTTCTTATTACCGCAATTCACAGCAATTTCGAAAATAAATTGAAACAATGGAACAGTTTGAATGGAAAACTTATTACACATTGTTCAATAAAAGTGACTCCTTACATTCATTGTTACCATACTACTTTAGCATATATAAAGGGGAATAAAAATAAAACAAAATAAACCACATTATACATCTCAGCCGTGATGGATAAGTTTGTAGTAAGATACTCAAGTAGCGAAGATGCTTGGCCTCTTGCATGGAAAGAAAATCCTTTGCCTAAAAATTCACCTACGAGGCCCATAGGTCGACCAAGAAAGCGTGCTAGAGAGGAGGAGTGTGATGTCAAGGAAATTGAACCAGCTGCAAAAAAACACGAAACTGTGGATCCCACCCAAGAGAGAGATGATGCTTGTGAAAATGATGCTGTCGGGCGAGGGCATTACAAGCGTTTCACCCTAAAGCAAAAGCAGGAGTAGTTAATTTCTCAACTTTACATGGGATTATAGTAACAGCAAGACATTTCAAAATCCCTAAATCAACAATCGGCAATTGGTCGAAAATATATTTCTCTCAACAGCTGAATGAATGGGGACATATACCAAGGAGTGGGAGACCAGTATCCTATGGCGATGATTTAGATGGAAAAATAGCAAAGTGGGTTCTCATCCAATGAGCTCTGCAGATCCCCGTCAGCGTGGACACTATATGTGCTTATGCCAAAGAATTGGTGTCAGCTGAACGTCCACACATTGACTTTCAAGCCAGTAGGAACTGGGCGACCGGATTTTTAAAGCGGCATAATCTAGTGCTTCAGGCACGGACATCTATGGCCCAGCGTCTCCCAGAAGATTTGGAGGAGAAAATAAAATCATTCCATGAATTTGTGAAGGCCAAAAGAGAAGAAGATGATTTCGAAGACAATATGATCATTAACATGGATGAAACTCCAATCTACTTTGATCTGGTTCCTGGACGGACTGTTGATAATAAGGGGGTTAAAAGTGTGAGAATTCGCATGACTGGTGCAGATAAAAAGCATTTACCTTTAGTCCTTGCAGTTTCTGCAGCAAGTGCTGTGTTGCCTTCAATGATAATTTTTCGCGGTGTGAGGGAGCTAAAGGATATTGAGGCACCGAAAGGATGGATCGTACGCGTGCATGAGAAGGGTTTGGTTGATGAAGAAGTGATGCAGCAGTGGATTAAAGAGATCTATCTTAAGTACACCAGAAAGGAACGATCTCTTTTGGTGATGGATTCATTTCGGGCGCATATTACGGATGATGCAAAAAAGGCTTTGAGAAGGGGTAACGCGGTGCCTGCAGTTGTTCTGGGTGGATGCACTTTCCAAGCAAAATGACAACACTTCTCGTATTAATAGTGCAAACAAACAAACAGTTGTGGATTGGATTGTGAAAGCAGTCGAATCACTTCAGGACAAGCCAGATCTGATAAGAAAATCGTTTAAAGTGTGCGGTATTAACAATAACTTGAATGGTTGTGAGGACAATGTGATAAGAAATACTGAATGTGTTGAAACTGTCAGCGACAGTGAAAATGACGAGTTTGATGGGTTTGAGCCTGAGGAGGTCGAGTGGGCAATTAAGAATTTGGACAGCTTGAAGGATTTTAATTAAATATAGTACCGGTATGCATATCTGTTCAGCGGTATTTGGACTATGTTCAGTGATCATTGTTGTATAAATAAAAAGGTTTTGGGCTTCGAAATTAGCATGTTTATCTATCATTTTGTACCTTCACTATCTAGCTCGGTAGCTTTCATCCGTAAATCTCTCTCTCTCTCCACATATTTTACTTAAGTTATACTTCTGTGCTCATTAGAAGTCATATGGCCTATTTTATTACAAAGCAAGCAGACCCTGGAAGCCGACTTTGAATTATTTTAGGTGTGCAGATTTTTTATATGCAAATCGGCCGACCAAGGGAAGCCAGCTTTGGTTTCTTTTTAGCAGTATTCACTGAACACACGTCAATTGTGCGGCATGATCACAGGAAGTTCAAATAAATTCTGTCAGCTTAATATAGGACTCTACTTGGCACTGAACAATGAACAAGTATCAACTTTGCGGCTCGATCAAAGGGTTACGAAAACAAAGTGAGCTCGATCAAAGGGTTGGGAAAACAAAGTGAGGCTGCCTTTACAAGCTAAAGGGTTTGCACTGGCAGATAACTGAGGAAATATTACTTGGGAATTAGATCTGGCTTATGAAAAAGGCAAATATAAATCAACTCAAAACTTTTATTGCATCAAACAGTGTTTATACAGTAAAACAAATTATAATACAAGTACGGGTTGATCCGACTTGCACGTATTTTGTACGTAGTGCAAGCATCTAGTCTCCTATATTGCCCATAGATTTATCAAAATTTGTTCTGCAAAAGTTTGCAGTTAAGAAGAAAAGTGTAAACAAACAACACTGACAGCGGTTTTTATTTTATTTATTTAATAAAATATAAGTTTGAGTGCATTTTTTTACCAGCTAAGCATCGATATTATGATTCATAAGGTGTCCCACAACTTACAACTCGAAAAAAACGATCTGTCCCAGAACTTAAAGTGCACAAAAAAATTACTTTAAAAATTAATTGATGGTGTCCCAAGATATACGGTAAATACGGTATGCCATATTCCTGATCAGATTTGTGTGTATGTATATCATAAAGATCTCAAACGAGTTTGATTATAAGCAACATCCTCACATATTAATGATGTGGTCTTGCGTCTGAGTTTGTGAACTCTCTAGAATCCACATTTTTTATCAGATTTCGTATGTAAGTTTATATCATCAAGATCTCGGATAAGTTTGATCATGAGTGACATCCATGTATATTAACTGATTAACCCTGGGAGATTTCTTTTCACCTGAAAAGGGTGTAGGAAACACATTTTTGGGGTTACTTCTGAATGCAGCGAGACATTTCTGCTTAAGGGAGTTTTTCATTTAGCTTAGGTTTATCAAAAAAGTTGTTTTGGATTGGCTATTACACTCGCACATCTGCAGATAGGCTAAAAGTTGGACTTCTTTTTGTTTGCATTGGACGCCCTGATTTTTGTGTTCTGGCCCCTTTTTACTCCAAATCTCAAACTGATCCTAGTTTTTGCAAAGGATCATCTGTCTGTGTGCAGTTCGGACTGGTCTGATTTAGATCTAAGGCCAAAAAGTCTAAAATCCGGACACAAACTCTGGTTCGCCAACTGGCAATTTCGACCTAAAAAAATCGGGTCTCAAAAATTTTGTTTTTCCTGCTGTATTTTTTTAAATGCGAGTAGAAAGTCGACATTATTCGGTATCATTGTAGAGCTACATCTGTCTACTTTCCTGCAATACCATCCACCTTAGTGTATCTTAAATGATGTTGACGTTACAGAGCTCGGAAGTAGGGTCCAACCTCATGACGCGTAAACGTGGTGCTAGGGCTTAATGACAATAATGTGATCTTGCATCTGATTGTCTGAGTTTGTGGACACTAGAGGCCATATTTTTATCGGATTTGGTATGTAAGCTTATATCATCAAACTCTTGGAATAGTTGCATTATGAGCAAAATCCACACCTATAAATGAGGTAGTCTTGTATCTGATCTGCTGAAATTGTGAACAGTCTAGAGACCACATTTCTGATTAGTTTTGGTATGTAGGCTTATATCATAAAGATCTTGAATGAGTTTGATTATGAGCAACATCCTTATATATTATGAGACAATCTTGCATGTGATTATCTGTGCCTGTGAACACTCGAGAATCCATATTTTGTATAAGATTGTATGTAAGCTTATATCATCAAGATCTTTAATGAGTTCGAATATGGACTAGATCCATTCATATTAATGAGATGATCTTGCATCTGATTGTCTGAGCTTGTGAACACACTAGATGCCATATTATTTTTTCTGATCAGATTTTGATCATACTGTAGTATCATTAATTTTTGTGGGTCTCAGTTTTGTGGTTTAAAAAAAAAAAAATAATTTGTGGGTTCTTCCATTTGTGGTTTTGCCTGTCAAAGTTTGCATATATGTAGGTATTTAATTTCGTGGATTACCCTCTAAAATACCCCAAATAATTAATACAGAAGAACAAAACTATGAAAACAACAAACGGAGGTTGCTTCAATGATTAAAACAATACTACATGTACCACCTATATGAGCACAAATGAAACGCCTGTTCTCCCATGGCTGTCAGTATGTGTGCCTGTATGTACAGTATATATGTACAGTGAAATGTGTATAGAGGACACTCGGAGGACTTCATAATTGTGTCCTTTATTAACAAATGTCCATTACATGTATGTAAAACATATAAGTAAGAAAAGAGACACATATCAATGTCCTTTATTAACAGGTGTCCTTATGTTTTTTATGAGGTGTCCTTTATATGGAGGTGTATATGCTAAGACAGGCTTCATGCTAAATCCTTGTTTGAAATCTTCTATCTGTCAGTACAAACTGATGAATCGACCAAGTGTGCAAGTCTTTCCCATTATGTTCTCCATTCCTTGGATCCCTTTTTATTGAAATTTTCAGTGTTTCCTATGGTAAGGAGATAGTTCTATTGACAAACATTTTCTTTGATAAAGATCTGCTTCATCAAAACTAACCTTTCTGCAGAATGTATACTATCAAATTGTTTTGGTAAAAGTCTGTTTAGTGATTTTATTATAGAGAAATTCTTTAAAGCTTCTTCTAGTTTTAGCAAGGGCAGCTATATCTGATGGAGGATTGGCATCATTTGTAGAAATTTAAAGCCCTTCATGCCAAGATGTTTTCTATCAAGTTTGGTCATATTCTGTCCAGCGCTTTTTCAAAAGCAGCAGTTTAAAGGTTTTTCTTGTGCATATATGTTTGCCAACTACAAATAGTATAGTCTCAGATCTGGCTTCACATGATGTACCCTTAAATCAGAGTCTGTGCTGTTATTGTCAATGATTTCAAGCTGACAGCATAGACTCTGATCTGCCTGTGTATTATACAGCATAAACCCTGAGCTGCATGTGTATTAGACAGCTTAGACCCTGATCTGCATGTGTGTATTAGACTGCATGGACCCTGATCTGCCTGTGTATTAGACAGCATAGACCCTGAGCTGCCTGAGTATTGGACAGATTAGACCCTGATCTGCCTGTGTATTAGACAGCATAGACCCAGATACACCTGTGTTTTATATATTTGTTCTCAGTTGGATGTACATAATACACATGTAAATTCTGAATTTATTAACACCCAACTGGATATTCATGGCAATTCTCAGCACTGTTCACTTTAATTTGGTTGTATATGGTATGATGTAACATACATCTAGAATTGAATCTTGAGATGGTAGGATATCTAGCTGCATTCAGTACATCACACTGTGATAATGACTATTTAAAACCCATGAGTCATTTGATCAACTGTGTTTGTTACAAATGAATTCATTGCTGAAGTATTTGATTGTATCACTTTTGGGGGCATTAATTTGTTTAAAAAGTATGAAACTTGTCATATTAAGCTTGCAGTATTCTCAAAGGCAGTTGCTTTTGTATCCATTAGGACTATATGTAAGGGTCTATTTTTCAACCCTGTTTTAGAGGTAGCTATCTGACTATTGTACTGTGTTCATGCTGTATCTGCTCCACTGATAAATGCCAATAACATCTTGATCTTGACTCAAGGGATGACTAAGTGTATTGTAGACATGAGTGCCAAAACAACATTAGGGTCATGTAATAAAATATGTGTTGGAGAAAAAGTTGATTATTTGACTTTAATTCACTGCACTATTACTCATATCATGTCTTTTTATTTTACCATAAGATGACTGTGTAAAATGTACATGTCTGATTTGGTGAAAATTAACAAGTGAAAATGTGAAGTGTTCTGGAAAATATGTGCTGATAAACCCTTTACATATATACATTACATAAAATTACACTGCATTACATAACATTACATTTTTTTTCTTGATCCGTGGGTTCCAAACTTTTGAATCAAATTCATGCTGATACCTTGTCCATTAGCACCTGGGTGCCAACATTTCATTGTTACACCAAGCATGTAATATGGTATATATTATTCTGGGCTGTACATGGTTACAATCATGGATTTATTTTCCTGTTAGATCCCATTGTTGCACATCTCATTTCTGTCTGTATCATCATCTACATGTTTGAATATACCTGTTATGATTCAGTTGAGACAGTCTGCCAGACATTGTAGCTAAAAATAGCTGGGTTCAAAGGTCAAAAACTTCAAGCCCAGACTTTGGGCTTAAGGAATTTTCAGCCCCTGTAATATACATACATATATACATACACATTGATTTCTACACAATTTTGACCCTCTTTGGCATTTTCATATAGGAGAAGTTTCAAATTTTAGTTCTACTAATCATAGACCAGGAGAGCTTACAAGATGGTCTGTTGTCCTTCGTCTGTCCTTCTGTTGGCACACGTTTGTTATTGATACTCCTCCACAATTACTTGGAGAATTGCAGTGAAACTTTACACACACATTCATCCCATGGTCTGGTTGGTCCTAAATGAAAATGGTGCTGCTCAGACATCCATTATGGCCACCACAGTGGCCATCTTGAAAATCTTATCACTACTTCTCCTGAATGAATGGTTGTATCAGGATGAGGTTTTCACCGAAAGACATCTTATGATGTCTAGTTGGTTGTAAATGAAATTGGTGCCGATGTGACTTCCAATATGGTCACCACAATGGCTACTTCGAGATGTCTGGTCATATCAGTATTGTGCTTTCACCAAAATACTTTTATGATGTCTGGTTGGTACGAAATGGAAATGGTGCCAATATGGCCACCAGGGCAGCCATCTTCAAAATCATGTTATGTTTACTCTTCCACAAAGGAAAGTCATATCAACATGGGGTTTCAACCAGCGGACTTCTTATTATGTCTTGTTGGTCCTAAATAAAAATGGTGCCATTCTGACATCCATTATGTCCACCACAGCATCTAATTTGAAAATCTTTTTATTTTGGAAGAATATCAGAGGTTTCAACACTCAGCAGATTAAAGGAAGAAATGGTCTTATCTTGAATTCCTGGAAACTCTTTTTGGCAGTAGAACATCAGTCCCTTCGAGGGACTCTTGCTATTGTAGAAAGAGGGGCAGTTTTTGTTAGGGATATAACATTATATCAGTATGTATTGGTACACTACCGTATCACAATTCGTATGGGAACAGATTCTTCCATATCGATATTTTAACCCTAATTAAAATGGTCGTGGAACATTTTTGCTAACCGAAAATATTACTTGGTACTACAAGATGACATAACCACTTAAATGTGTGCTTTAATAGTGGCTGATGGTCAGTCATTGTGGAAGAAGCCTAAACCAGATTTTGTACACAATAAGCAGGCAAATAGTGCTGTTTGGACTCACTTTGGTTTTAAACACAATGAAAATGGTGAAATTAATCAATCATTAACAGTATGTCTTAGATCAGTGGTTTCTAAACCCCAGGTTGTGACTCAAATTAGGTTCGTGAGGACCCTTTCGACCCAATCCTGGTAGTGCATTTTGGGTCGCAAAAGATGGTATTTAGGGTCATGATCAAAATAGTTTGGGAACCACTGCCTTAGATGTTTTGATAGCATGAGCTATTCTGGAGGGATGACTAGTAATATTGCCACACAAATGCGTCAGTTTCATCCATCTGTGAAAGTACAGGGGTTCATATAGTTGCTTAGAATTTACCAATAAACAACACGTTATATATATATATATATATATATATATATATATATATATATATATATATATATATATATGTATAGGAGGAGACTTTTTCTCCTTCTCAGGCAACCTATTTAAGAATTGACACTGATATTTCAAGCTATGCCAGCCAGTTTTTCCACACTACCACTCTACACAGCCGTGATTGGGCCCACTTGATATTAAAGTACAACGTGCTGAATGGAATACTGCCCACTCATTGGTTGACTGAAAATGATGTACTGCGCCTACTGCTAATCTTGTTTTTGGTCAACGAATGAGAGGGCAGTATTCTATTCACCATGTACATGTATGAAGCAGGCATGATCATGGCCATGTCAGGTGGTAGCGTGGGAAATTGGGGAGGCATTCCTTAAAGGTGCGGTAGTAAATCACACTTCATATAGGTATAAAAAGTCTGATGTCTGAGCTAAATATTGGTGCTAAATTTATTACATTACATGAAGTGTAGCTTGAAATATTAGTGTCAATTCTTAAATAGGTTGCATGAGAAGGCGGAGAAGTGTCCTCCCTTGTTGTTTGAAAGATGGTCATTACTTGTATTTAAGCTGCAAACTCCCTTCTCTTACCTGGACATACACAAAATTGATCTCATTTGTTTCCTAAATAAAGAGAAACATAGCTGGTAGAACATGTTATTTATTATAATAAAACTTTACAGGCTCATCAAATCATGCTGTCGGTTGATATCACATGGGTTTTCAAACTGTTCATCTTGTTAGCAGTACATATCGATTTATATTGGCAATACAATTATTTATATTGCAATATATTGCAATGCTGTTTCAGCTGGGAATACTCACCCCATGAGTAGATCCCTTAAAGTATGTTTCAACAAAGGTGTGTGTGGTAAATAACTTGTAATGCATAAAAATAAAATGTATAGTTATTTATGTTCATTATCGGTACAGTGGAAGTGATCGTGTGTTTTGACAATGGTACTATGTTGAATGCATTAGAACTACAGTAGGACCCCGTTATAGCACGATGGTCGGGGTCCACAAAACGAGATCGTGCTATACCCGAACCGTACTATAACCGAACAAGACAAAACCAAGTCATTTAGCTGACGAAAATGAGGGGGGGGGGGGTAAATTGTGGTCTGAAAACAACGTGCTTCATTGGCACCGTTACCATCTTAAATCAATGCATATTAAATGAGAAATACACATGCAATGAAAACAGAGATTGCACATATAATATTTAACTTTATTCAGAGAACCATGCATTGGTACATTTATATATACATGTCTAATGTATAGCATGAATAGTTAAAGGATCAACACGTGTGCTCACCAACCGATCTCATGGCATGCGTAGGAGTGAGTCCATAATAATTCCATCGAAAATATGCACACAGAAGTATAATATCATTGTCTGATAAAGTTCTGAAATCCTACATCGTCGTCGTCATTGTAAATCGTCGTCATCTAGTCATCGTAAATCACGTCCGAGTCCGAATGCGTTAGCTTTACTGTCGTATGCGGGTGCTTACGCAGAGACTGAGCTTGGGCTCTGCAAGTAACACTTTGATCATAAAGTCAGAAATCAATTAAAGGATGCAACTGGACACGTGTCAATTGTGCGGCAAGATCACAGGGAGTTCAAATAACCACCCTCTGTTTCTTGGCACTGAACAAGTAAAACTCGCGGCTTGATCAAAGGGTTGTCATGTGGGAAAACAACTTGAAAACAAAGTGAGTGCTTTTATAAGCCAAAGGCTTATCGGACCACGTGCACTGGCAGATCACTTGGGAAAGATCACTTGAAAATTAAATCTGACTTGTGGAAACACCGGACTTAATCCTGTCCATGGCTTCAAGCTTCTTTTTAACAGTAAAAGCTTTACGTTTCCGTGTACTGTTATTCATTGTAAATAACTACTAATTAAAACTCTGACACCTATTTGTTTGAACGACTAGAGCAAGAATAATTGTTAATCAACAATGGGGTCATTTTTATAGGGAATGTACAATATTATTCACTGGTCAACTGATTGCATGGCGATTGTCTAATAACACCGACAAGCCACGTGTGCACGTTGGCGGCTTTCGTTTTTTTTTTGTTTTATAAATCATTGCCGCATGGTTTTAACAACCTTTAGCTTTGAGATTACTTTGATGATTGTCAATGACTTAAATTAATTGATTTATAAATTGAGGTGCGAATCTTTTATCAACCACCGCATTGTTTGGTGCTTGGCTGTGTATGCAGTTGAATGAGCAAACATATGTCTGCTATTGTTTGAGCAACGATTGTACACAGAATGTATTGAAGACAAACACAAAGAAGACTTAATGACTTTATTGTTCATGTATCGGTAATAATAAGATTAACACTTATCAGCTTTAAAATGAGCTGACATCTTTCAAAAATAAACTAAGATCAAAGTGCAGTGATTGACTACTGACACATTTGAAATGAACATTCACAAATAGAAATGTTCAGCATCTTTATTCATATAAAGAAAGATGCAATCATAAGACACTTTTTCTTCAAGAATACAATACAGCTTACCAAATTATTAAATAAAACTCTTGTTTATTTTGGCACAAGACTTTGCAGTAGTTCAAGAAATTGGCAAAATTATTATAAAATTTCGGTAGCCATGCCATGATCGTATTATATCCGAATTTATACACGATCTCTTCCCCAAAATGATAATTAATTTTTTACACATTATTTTTCGTACTTGAAAAAGAACAAACTTTTTTCATGTACGAAAAAATAGATGAAATTTCGGGAGCCACGCCACGATCGTGTTATATCCGAATTCGTGCTATAACGAAGCGTGCTATAGCGGGGTCCTACTGTAAATGTAACAGCAGACTACCATTGTACAACCTTGCTTTGTGCAGTTGGTAAGATGCTTTTAATAACTGAATAATCAGTAATCATTGCTCGATTGCAGAGGATTACTTTTTAAGCGCTTGATTATGACAGTTGATCTAGAAGTGAAGCACTTACATACTTGGATTGAGTTTTGTTAATATTAATTAATATTACAGATATCGTTGTGCTCATAGCAAATTAATTATATTCATCAAAAATAGTTTCACAAATGCATTTTTATGATAGGCACTACCTAGAAAACTCAAAATGGCTGATTCCAAACATGGTTCATTGCGTGATGATGACAGCGATTTTGAAAGTTTTGAAATATATGAGATTATTTGAGTTGGGAAAGTGTTACTGGAATTGCCAGTGAGTGATTTTGAGTCCGAAAATGATGTTGAATATGAGTCCAATGTACATGCTGGATGGACAAAAATTGATGACATGCCAGTCAATCCCCTATTCAGCATTATTTAAAAATTAAATGTATAAATGGAGAATATCAAGCCTACAGACCATTTAAAACTATATGTTTTATTAGGATTTCTTGCATCTGATCAGAGATGAAATGAATCTTTATGCACACCAGAGAATAAATGGGGCAGACTTGAATGACAACAGCTGCATGAGAAAATGGAATGCTGTTGCACCTGTTGAATTAAAACTCTTTTTTGTTTTGCGTTTGTTATGGCCGTGGGTTTGGTGCATAAATATGATATCTGTTTTTACTGGACAACTGAGTATGAATACAGTGTAAACAATTCCGTGCATTAAAAAAATTGTCGTACTCATAAACAATGTTTTTTTCAAAGTTTGAGGGTAAAAGTGCAGAAGAACCTTTTCGTAGCATAGCTCGTGTATCTTATTTTAATATACGATGCCATGCTATTCTTTAGAAGAAACTTTTTAAAGAATTATGACATGTCGTAATGTTCCAGTGTTCTTGATTGTACATGTCCGATATAAATAGTACGACGTTCATTTGTAATCTCTTTTCGAGTTTTATATGTATTACTGCTTTCAATAATTTCTTCAAAAGTGGGTCTTGGAAAAAGTATGGAAATTTAACGGAAACTATAACAAAGTAATAACCAGTACACAAAGCACTTTTATGAAATACAATTTATTGAGAAGGAACATTGAAGTTACCACTTGATGCAGAACAGTAAGTACATTTTTGCTTCTGTATATGCTAACAGGTACATATCTGTACATGTATTCAATCAACAGGGATTTACATGGCAGCTAAGCAGTTTTTTCTGATGTACACTCTGTCATGGACAGGGGTGGGAAGATATCCAAGAAATATAAAACGTCATATTTTTGCTGTGTTATGTGCATTTGTCTTTATGTATCCCTAGCGAGGCCACTGATAAATACCACCAGAAAAGTTACCACTGTATAGTTTGTACAGGTAAAGGTATGAAATTGACACCTGCCATAGTTGGGTTTACGGTGTCAGGGTTCATCCCATCTGTACTCGTGGAGCAAATACAATAGAATCAGCAAGAGGTGCCATAAAACCCATTATGGCAGCAATAAAATCCTTGAGGGACTTCCAGTAGATTGAGTGGATTTCCACTAGACAGGGGGGAAATCTACCAGACTGAGTGGACTTGCACTACTCATAGTGGGCACTTAATCCCCTGCCCCTCTGTCCACTTCCACTGGATTGAGTGGGCGATCCATAAAATGCCATGCGTGTACTGTAGCTTTCTGTTTGCCTTTTGGACTGGAGATAGTTTGCCATGCTTGCTTTCAGCCATTCTTAATAAGACTGAAATGCAAAGTTGCATCATTTTGTACTGTGCTTATTGCTAAACAGAAGGTGGGTTTTGTAAACATTTACAGTGCTAACACAAAATGATGTCATTTACATGTGTAAACCTGACAGCCTTAATTTGTATATGCCTTCCATAAGGCAGAACACTTTCTGTTCTGATGTTGTCTGTCTGTAAATCTGCCTGTTACTAGAGATGAAACAATTCACCAGTGCATCAGTGTGTTGATAATTTTGCCATTTCAATACACATTGATACAAGAGGTGAAGAATCAAAACGATATTTACCCTAAACATGTTTCTTTAATCTTAAGTGGTTCTGAATAAATATTAGTCCTTCATCTTTTTGTTCTTTAAATTGAGAATTTATGAAAGAGAGCCATTGCAACCACAAGCACTCGTTTCTGTTAGTAAAAAAGAAAAATTGGTGACAACACCCAGTCCCTTTCTACAAATGAACAGAAGATGACTGGCTCGCATAGTTTGAAATCTACCCTCTTGCTGATTCCATGCTACCGTAATTTGGTGTGTATAACTCGCACCGATGTATAACACGCACCCCGATTTTCGACCCAAAATGAGTGGAAAAAACGTAGTTATAATACATTTTAAAATCTTGACTACCGGTATTTCGCTCCGTTTTCATAGTGCAACAACAGTCGGTCATTTTGGATAGTGAATGAAAAAGTGGCCATATTGAAATTGTATCTTTCTGATTTTATGGTTGGCCCTTAAAAGGGCCCTTTAAAGGTTCGTCTAGTTGATGGAGTTCAATCTATTGCATCAAATCCCTCAAATTCCTCTTCATCATCATCACTCTCGAAAAGTCGCTGTATGTCCTCGTCTGTCATCATTCCTGGTGTTGCTGCATAATAACTTTCATCTTCGTCTTCGTCCTCGCTCTCTGAGTGGTCTTCACACTTAGCATTGTCCTCCCACAAGATGTCATCCTCTGTGCCATCCATTTTATTTGAGATGCAGCACTTTTTGAAGGCATGGATGATGATGCATGGCAAGTCGTGCCGTTGTAAAAATTAATAGGCCCAGCTCACAGATCCCTTGTAGTCGTCTATTTTCTTCTGTTTTGCAATCAATATTGCCTGAAAGCGAATCTCTGTCGTGGATACTGAGATTCCCTGGCTTCTTCTATCCATGACACATTCAAGGACTTCACTCTCTACGTCCGGATACTTTGCACTTGTCCTTATGTCTGCCTGTTTTGTTCTCGGTATTTTCTTCAGTCTTTCTTTCATTCTTCTCTACTCCCTAACAGAAGACACTCCTACATTAAACTCCCTCCCAGCAGCTCTGTTACCATGTGTTTCTGCATAGGCAATGATGGTTAGCTTGTCTTTCGCATTGTACGAATTTCTTATATGACCTATGTTGATACTTTGACTATATTCGTTCAGATTCAAGATCGAACACAATATGCTATGTGAAAGTTTAGGTCCGGTATTTATACTTATTTGGATTATCAGTACACCTCTAAAATATATCTCCATGTCCAAGCTAGAATTTACTAAGACAATGCATTGTACTTATGTTTGGCCCATCAAAGCTTTAGCTGGCGCTGATTACCTTTAAAAACACCACGCTGAGTCAATTAAACACTGCCCACTGTATTGTAACAAAGAAGTACCGTATCAAATACTGTTGTTTAAAATGAGAAATAAAACAAAGAAACAAGTTTATTTTCTGAAGAAAAGTAAATACATTGCAAATTTACCTAGACAAAGCAACGTGACTATGTTTAGCACAACAAAGCTTTAGCCGGTGCCGATTACCTTGAAAAGACCACACTGAGTCAATGAAGCACTGATCACCGTTAAAAACACCATGCTGAATCAATTAAATATTGCTCACCGAGACAAAGCATTGTAACTATGTTGAGCGCATCAAAGCTTACCTGGCGCCGATTACCGTGAAAAGGCCACACTGAGTCAATGAAGCATTGATTACTGTATAGTCGCAAAGATATCTCAAATACTATGATTTAAGATGAGAAATAAAACTAAGAAACAAGTTTATTTTCCAAAGGAAAAACAAAATGTGTTCTGGCTTCATACATTAACGCTGTATCAGTGTTACCGTAACAGGCTAACCGTAGTCACGAAAAAAAATGAGAACATTAACACTGCTTGAATTCTAAATATTATATTTCAATTCAAACACGAATAAAAGAAGACAAAATTAATTAGATCACAGTTATCGAATATTGAACATTTACAGATACGGTAATCATATATTTGTTCTGCTGATAACCTTGAAAAGACCACACTTAGTCAATGAAACATTGATCACTCTATAGTCAGAAATAAATACAAAATACTATCATTTAAGATGAGAAATAAAAACTAAGAACCAAGTTTATTTTCCAAAGAAAAAAATATTTTCAGACTTCATACATTAATTGATTATTTTGTTCCACAACATGTCAGTGTTACTGTGAGAAAGAAACCGTAGTCGCAAAAAAATATGTCCCCTAAAGGTGCCTCTGATGAGAACATTAACACTGCTTGAATTCTACACATATTATATTTCAATTCAACCAAGAATAAATGAAGAAAAAATGTATTAGATCAACAGTTATGGAATACTGAACATTTACGGAACAAGTACGGTAATCCTCACAGTGGTATTTGTTCCGCTCCAATGCGGCACTTTGCACAGCTTTTGAACAAGTTGCCAGTCGTTATGTACATGTGTTTTCCTGTCGAGGCACAGAACAAAATGCTACACAGTGATGTGAAATGAAACCAGTTTATTAACATAAGCAATCAAAGAACAAGACTATTTGTAAGCATTATTTATTTCTTTAATACGGTTAGTACCGGTAAACAATTTAGTTACAATGCAATGTACAACGGATATAATATTTCACAAGGAGTGAATGTGACACATGTAGGCGGCTATAGTGCCTTCATCCTCTCGTCAGATCGACCTGCAAAAAACTTTTTTTTATAGTTCTTGTATAAAATGCGCACCCCTGACTGAAGATAAGAAAATTAGGTGAAAAAAGTGCGCGTTATTCACACCAAAATACTTTTTTTTATCCTGTCGGTACATTCAGGTACTGATAACATATCAACGTAAAGGAGACATTCCAAGCTTGTTCCCCATGTATGATTGAAGTACTTTTACTGATCATTTAATAACCACTTTTACATGAAGATTCTCTGTTGCTTCATATCTTGTCTACTAGGATCGAGTTGGGACGCAGACACATAGGGTTTGTCATGCAGCGAAATATGCTACATTAAATTCTGATTGGTGGTTATTGTTTGTTCCATATATAATGAAAAGGATTACTTCAGAATTGGCGAGGAGGTAGATTTCGAACTGTGTTGAGTTGGTCACCTTTTGTTAATTTGTACAAGGTGAGTGGGTGTTGTCAATAGTTTTTTTTTTCTTACTGACAGAAGTGAGTGCATGTGGTCGCAGCATTTGTTCTGCATCTGCAAAAAGTTCACTTTGAGGGATTTTTTTGTTTGTCATCTCTGCTGCCACACTCTGCCCTGTTCTACATGAGATTTTCCTTGCACAAGGAAATTGCACGATTTGTTTTGTTTTTAAGATAACACCATAATGCAGGGCTCAAAATTAGCAGTAGTCCGCTAGCCCGAGGCTAGTAAATTTCCTGTCGGACAAGTAGTTTTCATAAATGTCAGCTGTCACCAGTCAGCATTTTGTGGTAAGAACTAGTGAAGATTCATCAGGACTAGTAAATTGCTCAATCTACTGGTCCTTCTGGATACAAAAAACGTTTATGTTAAATTCTATGTCTGTAATGCCTTCCAAATTTAATTGAAAATGTGAAATTAGTAAGAAGTTTTATGCATTCATGCAGTGCACAACAAAGTTTGATGACCAGGTTGAGTCGAGCATGTAATCAAATGGAGCAGCCAGAAGTGACGAAAAAGTTTGAATTGGAATCACTGATGACCAGCAGATAGTCTGTTTGGAAGTATTTTGGTTGACCTATCAAGGATGAGAATGGCATAGGAACAGATGACATGTCTAGATCTGTCTGCAATCTGTATACTGGAAATACAACCAATCTATCTACACATCTGAAATGGCACCACCCTTTCATTAACAGTCCTTCTCAAGATGACAAGACCTTGAAGTTGATATGTGTATTAATAATGTATCATAGGTTGTGTATTGCGATATGTATTGATACAGGGAACGGGCATATTTTTTCACCCCTATATGTTACCAAACTTTGTGGGTGGCTTGCACTAGGGCTAAGGAAGAACCCTATTGATTTTGGGGTTAAAAGCTCAAAGGTCAAGGTTACTGAAAGAATAAAAATGGTTTTGACACAATAAAATTAGTTCTACATCACATACCTGGACCAAACTGACTGAAAGAAGAAAAATAGTTTCCACACAAAAATTTAAGTTATCTACAGTACATACATGTAGAGGACTATTAAACATGGGGTGGGCATATAATGTGCCACTCATGGTACATGTACTCTTATTGAACATTTTGAATTTTTTATACAAAAATAAATTTGTTATCACAATTTAGCAGGAAACACTGAAGGCAAACAGATACAATTTGGTATGCATGTTTGTATGTGTAAATAAATGACCTGATTAGTACAATTTGGTATGCATGTTTGTATGTGTAAATAAATGACCTGATTAGATTTTCATACCACCATAGCAATTTTGTCCAATTTTTCTTCAGTTTAGATTTTTTAGGACTTGGGAATTTTGGTCTGCAGTGGGAGCATGTATTTTGCAAACATAAAACACATGTGGTCATAGCAGGTAGACACATAATATAATGCATCTTGGGTTATGACTCCTGAATTGTGGTTGGGGGAGGGTGTTGTGGTGTCTGGAGGTGGAGGATGTATTATAAAAAGCACTGGGATTGGCAATAATAGCCATGAAATTAGTTCTACTTAAAATTTATGTGCCTGGTATAGAAAAACATTTAAACTTTATTTTGATTCACAGGGAGCATTTGGAGCCCTCCAGAAGATCTGTGAGGATTCAGCAGAGGCCCTGGACAGTGATAGCAGTCGGCCTTTGAACATTCTGATCCCTAAATTCCTGCAGTTCTTCAAAAATGCCAGTCCCAAAATACGGTAAGGAGACCAAGAGAAACTTTTCCAATGCAGTTATTGTCGTCAATATCATCAACAGTTAAGGTTTATCAGCAGTGCTTTGATCATGGGCACGACAGGCATACCCTGGTCTCTTGTTGTATTCTGTAATTATGGTCAGTACCTTAAATCTCCATGATAAGCCACCCACACCTTTCTACCAAATTTTTAAGTAAATCTTACAGAAATTGTTACTATGTATAAGCTTAAGAGAGCCAGAAAGTATTGTGAAATTTAGTTCTAGAGCTGAAGTAATTTCTTGTCTGAAATAACTTTGCAATTGGGCTATCGGGAACTGGCTTAGGTTTTAAATAGAACACATAACGTGTTATATTAGTAACTATAATGCCCTGTAATAAAAAAAACATTATATTAGGTAAAATCTTTTAAAATACACTTATTGCCAACTGCACATAGAAAATTGCAAGAAACCAAGTCAGAAAGTCGGCACTGTTATGTCATGGGAGGCAATGGTTTAATTTTTAGCTTTTAGCTCTACTGGTCATAGACCAAAAGAGCTTATGGGATGGTCTGTTCATCGTCTGTTTTCCGTCTGTCCGTTTGCACAAGTTTGTTGTCGCTACTCCTTGTAAACTACTTGGAGGATTTCCATGAAACTTTACACACGCATTCATCCCATGGTCTAGTTGGTCTTAAATGAAAATGGTGCTACTCAGACATCCAATATGGTGACGATCTTGAAAATATTGTTATCACTACTACTACCACATGAATTGGACCCTGGAACAAGCATTGTCGAGGTTGAACCTTGCATTCATGAATGAAGTTTTGCAAATGCATTTTTAAAGTAAGGGCTTCTAGAAAGCCCCAAATTGCAGACTCCCAGCAGGGTTCATCTTCAGATGACGATTTCATTCGGCAAATACTGATAGCGAAGATAATGATTTTTATAGTTTTGAAGTATATGAGATTATTGGAGCCCGGAAAGTGTTACTGGAAATACCAGTGAGTAATTTTGAACCCGAAAATGATGTTGAATACGAGTCCGATATACATGCTGGATTGGACAAAAACAGACAGCATGCCAGTCAACCCCCTATTAAGCGGTCATTCGAAATTAAATGTCAAAAAGGCAGAATACTAAGCCCAATTAAAAATACAGGCAATTTAAAAGTAGGGTGCAATTTTCATTTCTTTTCTCAAACAATTCTGCCTTGAGGGATCATGTGGTACAAAGCTATATAGCACTCTAAGGGTTAAGATAATTTGAATAAATAAGAATCTAAAAAGAAATTACAAAGTAATGATATTTATTTTTGATCAAAATGCCTCCGTCTGAACAAGCTGACTATGGCATTGATGGACTTCAAACCCTAATATAACTTTGTGGAACAGATAATAAATTCTGGCATAGTAGTCAGCAAAGCACTAATTCAAGAAAGTGAAACTTTAGCAGAGCTCTTGTTAGTGAAAAATATTATTTTGAATCAGAGATACCCAAGAGGTAATACCTATGAGCTGTTGAAAATTGTACATAACCATACAGAACAGCTTTCCAACTTGTTCAAGCTGGCTTAGCTAGCTATGCGTTTGTGAAAGTGGGTTCTCGACACAGAACTATATTCATACACAGATAAGGAACAAATTAAGCTCAGAAATAATCAACAGATAATTGCTTATACAACTAGAGGATACATCTTTTGAGGATTTCGATTTCAGTAAAGCAGGAAGAAAGAAAGAGATGGATATTTATGTGTTAGGTAAATATTGAACTATGGCCGTTTACTCCTCCCTTCCTACTCTCCCCTTATTTTGGCGACAAGGGATGGGGGGGGAGCTCCCTCCTTTAGATAAAATCCAGGCAGCCTCTATAAATATGTGCACCACAACAGTTAATTTGACAATCTTGTTATTGCTGAAGATTGTCAGAGATAGTTTCAACACAACAGTTAAAAGGAAGAAATGATCTTGAATTCCTGGAAACTCTTTTTGGTCATTAGAGCATCAGTCCCTTTGAGGGACTCTTGTTTAATGTGCACAGCACATATTTAAAGCCCAACAATAGGAAGTTGGTGGAGCTTTTATTTGTATGTCCAGCTGTCTGTCGCTCCATTTTTATATAAACAATATGGTTTCCACATAACAACTTTACTCAGAATTGGTGTATTTTAGTGAAATGAGGTATGCAGCTTTATTTTAATGAGACCTTGAGTGAGATTATTTTCAGTGTTCCATGAGATCATTTACACGAGTTGTACCACCAATTGCTTATTCTTACAATTTGGTTTCTGCAGCATAACTTGAATAAGGAATGTTGGATTTCAACCAAATTTATCATACAGCTTTATATTAATGAGACATTGAATAAGTGAATTTTCAGCATTTCAGTTAATAATTTACAGGAGTTGTAGCTCTTGAATGCCCATCTTCTTCTAACTTTGCTTTCCTAACACAAGTTTTTCTATTTTGGGCCCCGCCAAGAAAACTGTAGTGAGCAGAGCCCTTTGTAATCATTAAAAGACCTAGTTTTTTTTTTCTATTTGTAGCTCCTAGCATTGGTGGGATACAACATTAATGTTTATACCTGTTTCAGATCCCATGCCATTGCGTGTGTGAATCAATTCATCATCAGCCGTACACAAGCTCTTATGGTCCACATTGATTCATTCATAGAGGTGAGTTATAGTAATTTTTTTATATAATCTATTTAACCTTAGAATCAATGTCTGGAAGTGGGAGTGATGGGGGCCTGAGAGTGGGTTGGAAGTGTTCCTATTCACACAAAAATGTGTGTGAATAATGCATTAACAGCACTTGGCATGTACAAAACATTGACCTGATATATATAATTGAAGCCCAGCACATGGACTAAATTAAGTCTAAGAAATATATTTGCAGCTGTGTATCTGTGCTACTTGTTTTCTACCTATTTCTCAATGTTAGCAAAGAAAACCTGATCAAACATGACTGATGAGTGCAATTTTTATGACACCATACACAGTCACCATATTGGCGATGTGGGATAGATTGGCTTGTTGCCTTTACTGTACTAATAAGCTTTCAGTGCACAGTACAGATCTGGAAAGAAACGTGGAGATAAAGTCAGGAGTGGCATGTGGGATTCCTGACTTGCAAATTAATGGAGGCAGTTGTGTTCCTTAGGGTTATTTTTTAAAGAAAAAATAAAGAGTCCATTCATTGTGGGAGAAAAAAAAAGCAGGAAGCTTTTATAATATTTGGAGTTGTTAATAACTTGTTACTGAATCCATCTGTACATTATTATTACTTTTCTGAAGTACTAAGTACAAACAAGCTGTAACATTTGTATTTATTTGCTGATTTATTTCTTTCTTTATTATTTTGCTTTACTTCATTGCAGTGATACTATCTTATTTCCTTCACAATGTGCATCCCCCAATATTTGTATTGTATTCCCATTTTAGTGACCTAGTGGGTACAAAAAATCTATGTCTGAGAAAACAGTGGGAACACTGAGGTGGGGTGGAAACTGGCAGTAAAAAGCATGGGGATTTGCAGTGGTGAGCCCTCAAAGTTGCTTTTGTTTGCAATTTCGTCAGTATTTCGGCTGCATTATCCTTCAGATGTGAACAGCGTTGGACATGATTCTGGAAGACTTAAATGTGCAATCAGTATTCATATCTTTTGTCCATAAATACTTTTTTAAATTCTGCCAGACAGTTAACTCAGTTATACCCCAGGCAATGTCCGGGTCTGTTCAGTAACTGAAAATGTAAGGAAGAAATCCCTCAATCCCCCCAGGAAAAAAAAGGGAATTTGGCAACTACCAGCAGTGGGTTAAAGAAGAAATAGAGGTAGGTCTTGCAAATGTAGTGCAATTTTCACGCTTTTGGATGAATTTTCAGTGCAGTGTTTTACAAATTAGCATCACTCTTGCAATCACATGTCTTAGAATCAGTCTAGAATCTAAAATAAATTTCTTTCTAGCCAGAAGGACTAGTATATTCACTAGTCCTTCCCTCACAACAATGTCAGACATGTATCAAGATTAACAACATTTCTGCCATCACATTGTTCTCCTCATCATGAATCAGCCATTCCCTCTTTTGTCCATGTCTGCTAAAACGTTTGTTTATTCTTTTCCCCTATCATAGGTATTATTTCTTTCTTTGATGTCCTTCTTATTCAATCTTTGCTTTTTTTCTGGTGGCTTAAATCTTTAACTCCAACTGATGTGTATATTGGTCGTATACATGTGCCTTGCCTCTGCAGTGAGCAGTGACTGATAAATCCCCTTGTAAACAAGCACTACTCTCTGCCATAGCAGATACATCTGCTTGCTGGTTATGTGCCCTGGACCCCAGTGACGGATAGATCCACTCTGTATGTTCATGTTACAAATGATCTTATTCATCAGTAATGGGTGGTAAAGGGACATTTAACCAATCAAAACAGAGTTAACAAATGATTGTTCTTGCTATGAAAGACGTCATATACTAACTGTGGCTCCTAATTACAGGGATTTTCTGTAATTTTCTACCACGTGTTAGTTAATACATGTTTTTGTTGACAGTGGAAACAATGGCTTTTGCTAGCGATTCAGAATCGTAATTTTCAGGTTTTTCAGAGGACATAATTGATGATATTGATATAGGAAGTGTTGGCAGTGCCATTGAATTGTTGTCTGTTTCCAGTCTGTCAGAAATTGAGATGGAATTAGATGATGAAGACAGTGCAGTGTGGACAAGAGAGCCATGTGCTACGCATGTCACCGAGTTCACTGAAAGTGTTGGTCCTACTTTTGTTTTGGGTGAGGGGAATAAAACAGAGATATATTTCTTTAAAAATTTTCCCCTGGTATTAAATGAAAGAACTGTGGCTGAAACTAACAACTATGCAGCAAAATGTATGAAAGAGAAGCCAGACAATGTTTGACAGAAAAAAGGCAGCAGCACTAGTAGTTAACATCTTCTAAAACAAGTGACATTTTTCCTGTTTGTAAGCAGCGCTACTGCCTCATCTTGAAAAGTGGGAAATACAGCCTTTTCTTGAAATACGAAATTAAATCCAGACTGTTCTAACCCTCTAGAGAGCATTTGAATCTCGGGGATTTATGCATTTAGCTCTGAGAGAACTTAACAGACAGTCAGATTTTCAAAAATTACCTACAATAATGTAAACAAACGCTGCCTAAGGACAACTGAAAATTTACGAGCCTTGGATTAGCAGACTACTGCTGATTTGAGCCCTGATAGAATAGATCAGTGGTTCCCAAACCCCAGGTCGTGACCCAAATGATGGTCGTGAGGACCCTCACGACCCTATACTGTTGCTGCATTTTGGGTCACAAAAAGATGGTATTTAGGGTTGCGATCAAACAAGTTTGAGAACCACTGGAATAGACCCTGGCACTTACTCTAGGTGTAGATAATTTTGTGTGGGACAAATTTATGCACTTTCTGCAGCATGCTAATCAAGTATAATTTTTATTTTAATTTTTTTTTTCTCTCAGAGTTTTGTACTAATAGTACATTTAGGTGGCAACAATACGGAGTTTAGCTCTACTGGTCATAGACTAGAAGAGAATATGGGATGGTCTGTTGTCCATTGTTTGTCCTTTTAAGCACAAGTTTGTTATCGCTACTCCTTCGAAAATACTTGGAGGATTGCCATGTACCTTTACACTCACGTTTATCCCATTGTTTAGATGGTCCTAAATAAAAATGGTGCTACTCAGACATCCAATATGTCCACCACAGTGGTCATTTTTAAAATCTTGTAATTGCTGCTCCTCCTGAATGGATGGTCATGTCAGTATGGGATTGTCACTAAAAGACTTCTTATGATGTCTACTTGGTTCTAAATGAATATTGTGCAGATTCAATTTCCAATATGGCTGGCAAAGTGGCCGTCTTAAAAATCTTGTTATTGCTACTCCTCCTGGATTGATGGTCATATCAACATGGGTTTTTAGCTCTAATGGTCATAGACCAGAAGAGCTTGTGGGATGGTCTGTTGGCCGTTGTTGAACCGTTAGCACAAGTTTGTTATTGCTACTCCTCCTAAACTACTTGGAGGATTGCATTGAAACTTGACACACACATTCATCCCATGGTCTAGTTGGTCATAGATGACAATGTTGCTGCTTGGACATCCAATTGGGCTGCCACAGTGGCCATCTTGAAAATCTTGGTATTGCTACTCCTCCTGAATGGATAGTCATATCATGATGCAAGTTTTCACTAAAAGACTTCTTATGATGTCTTGTTGGATCTAATGAAAATGGTGCAGATCTTAGATCCTATATGGCCACCACAGCAGCCATCTTGAAAATCTTGTTATCGCTACTCCTCCTGAATGGATGGTCATATCAACATGGGGTTTTCACTGAAAGACTTCTTAAGATGTCTATTTGATATTAAATGACAATGGTGCAGATCTGACATCCTATATGGCAGCCACAGCAGCCATCTTGAAAATCTTATTTCTACTCCTAAATGGATGATCATATCAACATAGGGTTTTCACAAAACGACCTCTTGTGTCTACTTGGTCCTAAATGTAAATGGTGCCGATCTGACATCCAATATGGCCACCATGTCAGCCATCTTGTTATCACTAGTACTCCTGAAAGGATGGTCATATCAACATGGGGTTTTCACTGAAAGACTACTTATAATGTCTAGTTTTTCCTAAATGAAAATGGTGCTGATCCGGTGTTCAATATGGCTGCCATAGCAGCCATCTTGAAAATCTTGTTATTGCTACTCCTCCTACATAGATGGTCATATCAACATTTGGTTTTCACTAAAAGACCTTTTATGATATCTACTTGGTCCTAAATTAAAGTGGGGTGAATCTGACGTCCAATGTGGCAGCCATCTTGAAAATTTTGTTATTGCTACTCTGCTGAAATGAAGACTAGAAGACTTCTTATGATGTCTAGTTGGTCCTAAATGAAAATGGTGCCACCCTGATGTCCAATATGACCGACATGGTGGCCATCTTGAAAATCTTGTTATCGCTACTCCACCTGAATTAATGGGCATATCAACATCGGGTTTTCACTAAAATACACCTTAACGTCTTATTGATCCAAATGAAAATGGTGCTGAAAACATCCACATACAGATTAAGATCCCTGATCATAACTATCAAGTCACTTACAACATAATTTTCAACAGCACTGTGAACTGTGACTTGCATTGTTTTTGAAAGAAGTCACATCATGAATAGTATCATTGTTTTGTACACTTTGATGAAGTATACTTGGGTCTACCTGGGCTTGGAGAGAGGAGGGTGTTAGAGGTGTTATATATTTAGGTACCATGTGGCTTGTGCCTGCCTGTGCAGGTGAATGTGTGAAGGAATGGGGTCTTGCTTGGCTAGCACTACATGTACTTGGATTTTCATTATCATGATTAGTGGCATTGTCTTCTACAATTTAATGAAGTGTATGTGGGTCTACCAGTGCTAGGGAGGAGGATGGTGTTAAATAATTAGACTCTATGTAGCTTGTGTCTGCTTGAGCAAGTGAGTTTGTAATTAATTATGACCTTGCACTGATAGGAGTGGAGGTTATGGGCTGAGGATGGCTGTGGTGACAGTGCTGGTGTTAGTTTATTGTTTATGTCTTAACACAAGAAATCCATTATAAGTCCAAACCAAGCATCCACTGCCCTGAAATTAAATGGTATTTGTTGATGGGAATACAGTAGATGTAACTTTATTTTCATGTGAAATAGTGATTTTGGACACGTACCCATGTTGCTGTGAGTATTTGTAGAGTTGTAAATTAGTCCTAGGTTCATTCATCTGCTTCAGTGATGAGTTGTTCCTGACATGCATAGGGATACTGTCTTGATTTTCTTTGATGTGGATAAAATCTGGAATTACCTTTCTTTATGAATTTACTTCCACATTATGAAAATCCTCTTGGGTGAATCCAGAGAACTTATATAGACTGGATCCATTGAAAATTTTCAATAGTTTTGACACAGTTCGATTTATGTATGCAGAACTTGGGTAAGTATTTTCAAAAAGTAATACAATTTTTAACAGCATCAGTTACAATGAGGATTTACAAAAGCATTTAAGTACTTAGATGAATGATGAATAAATCCTAGCTGAATGTGATATTCATTGATTTTGACAAAGTACTTCTAAGCAATTGTTTACCTGGCCACCATCTTGCAGCATGAATGAAATGATGGGACCACGTGTTTTCATCATTCAAAATGGTAGACATGGATAAAAGGAAGAAATGGTCTTATCTTGATTTCCTGGACATTCATTTTGCACAGGAGAGCGTAAGTCCCTTCTAGGGACTCATGTTTTACTAAACGATTTCTTATGATGTTTAGTTGGTCATAGACGAAAATGGTGCTGCTTGGACATCCAATATGGCAAGCACAGTGGCTATCTTGAAAATCATGTTATCACTACTCCTGAATGAATGGTCATATCAGT
Source organism: Margaritifera margaritifera (assembly GCA_029931535.1). Taxonomy (NCBI): domain Eukaryota; kingdom Metazoa; phylum Mollusca; class Bivalvia; order Unionida; family Margaritiferidae; genus Margaritifera; species Margaritifera margaritifera. The sequence continues at coordinate 8,143,874 of JAQPZY010001669.1, read as the reverse complement.
ATGGGGTTTTCACTGAAAGACTTCTTATGATGTCTAGTTGGTCATAAATGAAAATGGTGCCAATCTGACTTCCAATATGGTCACGACAATTGCCATCTTGAAAATCTTGTCACTACTCCTAGATGGCTGGTCTGAGCCGCGTTGGCTCAGTAGTTAGCATGCTGGACTTGCGACCAAAAGAGTGCTAGTTCAAATCCTATAATCGAACCATGCAGACTTTTCCATATTATTATAATACTTTAAGCTGTATTTTGTTTTTATTTTTTCTTATAATAATTGCAATCCACTTACCTGACAGAAATAAACAGTATTTGAAAGATGGATTTTAATTTTTACATTATAAACAACATGTTAGAAGAGCTTGCCATGATCTTGATACCCACACTGTTATATTACGGTAAACATGATAGAAATTGTTGACACTAAAGCAGATTCAGGGTAAAATTTATTCTCTATTAATCTTTTCTGATACATTTAGTATGGCCATGAGCATATTCCCCCGTACCTTTAGAAAAAAAGGGGGGGGGGGCTATAAGAATGACCATTTACTGTGAGCACTTACATCAACAATGAATTTCTAAGCGGTATTGTGGTTTTATTAAAATTCTTACAGTAACAATTAAGAGATCAACCAAAGTTACTCTGATAGACTGACTTGAGTATGGTGAATATATGCAAGATTGCCTTGAGTATGGTGAATATAAGAATGCTTGAATGCTTGACTTGAGTATGGTGAATATAAGCAAGATAGACTTGAGTATGGTGAATATAAGCAAGATAGACTTGAGTATGGTGAATATAAGCAAGATTGACTTGAGTATGGTGAATATAAGCAAGATTGACTTGAGTATGGTGAATATAAGCAAGATAAGGCACGTGTATATAACTTGTCTTTGGCTAAACAATGCATTTCTTGGGGGAAAAAACGCTATGCTTGAGCGACTGCTTTAAGCAGTAAGAAACCACTGTTTGGTTTGGGAACACCTGGTTGTTGACCACTGAAAGCAGGTGACAGGTGACTTTAATAGAAAAAATTTCATGTGGGGAAATGGGCAATAGCCATTGAGACCAAGTGACAGCTATATCAAGGTTAGGGTAGATATTACAATTTATCAGCTAATATTATGTTCTGTTTCAGAATTTGTTCTTCCTTGCAACAGATGAAGATACAGAAGTGAGGAAGAATGTCTGTAGAGCCCTAGTCATGTTGGTGGAAGTCAGAATTGACCGACTCATCCCACATATCAACAGCATCATTGAGGTAATAGACAGGTGTACAAGTACAAAATTATATCCTAATTCCTGGCATGGAAAGTGATTCATTTTCACAATGATTAAGCCAGGTTTCTCTTTGACCTTGTAAGGAGAGCAACTGGGGACTCTCCATTAAGAGTATTATTGATAATACTGGAACCCTTATTTATGCTCAGGACTTGGGTCCTCAGAAAAACCTCAAGTTAAATTATTGATGCGTAATGCTCTAGGGATAAAGTGGAATCTGAACTTTTCTTCAATAGAATTTGCAACTATCATACAACCTTTTGTAGGACTTTGAAAATGAAAGTGAAGGGCTAAATTTCTCCACAAAAAAGTGGGCGTCTAATATATACAAAATTATAAAGTCATTTTTAAAAACACTGTTCAAGACCAGAAATGACTGAAACTCTGGTAACTTCCTCTAATCAAATTTTGCACAGAAACATTCTAAACTGTGATAAATAAACCAGTATGTTTTACTCTAAATATTGGCAGAGTCACATTCATTCATTTGGAATCGATGCTTGGTGTATAAATTATCTTTTTTTTTTCTCAAGATAACCAACCTTTGAAAGATCGTTAAAAACATTACTGAAGCAGTTTCAACATACATGTGTAGCTGTTAAAAACATTGGGTATTTCATTACTGCTTTTTGCATGTGAATGTGGATATATTCAAGTGTTATTGTTGATTCACAACAAAACAAGATTTCCTTTTTTTCAAAAATGAGGGACATTAAATTTCTATTAGTAAAATATTGATGCCGTGATTTCATTGCAAGTAATAGTGAAATTCTGCTCATCCTTTAGCAAATCTCCAAGTGCCAATTCATTAATTTTAAGTTCACTACAAACATTGGAACTAGCTTCTCTATAATGAACCGTATCTGTGAAATGAAGCTTTTCATGCACCAAGTACTCCTTTCACTTGCTTCCCTTGCTATCGATAACATTGCGAATTAATATGATAAATGACTGATTAATGTTAGATACTTTAATTATGTTACTTACATAATAATATTTATAACTGTGTTGAATTGGTCAATTGAAATGAGTTGATCTGACACATTACCATGACCGCTAGCTCTTACGCGGGTAGGATTTGCATGCTTTTTAACTTTTTTTTTATTATTACACCCCACTTAATTTGATTTGATACAAAGGATGTAATTAACATGAAAATCCAAAGCAGGTCTACTTTTAATTGATTGTAACAATACAACAAACATTTCTGCAAATCGGAGAGCAAAACACAGTTGGCACTTGATTAGGTGCTCAGAAATGCTTGCAGACATAGCTGTGATGGTAGATTGACACTTTTCACATTTGAATTCAAGAGGACATATCGCATTTATGATGATTACACTGAAACCAAATTAAAAGACAGAACTAAAACACCAATTTCACTTGACAAAACTTATTTAATTGATATGTATTTTGTAAAGTGCAGCCTACAGTAGGCATTACTGACATTTTTATGGATTGAAATATTGTCCAATATTGTTATTTACAGTGTACTGAGAATTTTTTTTTTAAAAGAAAATTTAACAAAATATATGACTTCTTATTAAAAGTTGCGATTTTCATGATATTGATCCAGATTTGTGGGCACTAAATGCTGTTTTCTAAGATAAAACGTGTGATGTATAACAAAGTTTCATTTACCAGTTTTGGTTTCAATTTTCCTCATGTTCAACAAATAGGGGCCAATTCTTTTTGGTATTTTCTAAGGAAAAAAATGGGATCCACACCTGACCCCGCATTATAAGCGGATTGTGAGTTATCTAGGCACGAGTTATTGAGGGGGAGGTATATATCTTCTTATTGTAGTGAAGTACAGGGGTATTGTGATACAGTCTATCTATACATTTGTATGGTCATAAGTATATAAAATGTCCTTGAACTCCCACTACACCATTAAAGCTAGACATGTGGAACTTGGATGGTGATAGTCCTATTGGGTGTAGATTGAGCTAACACCTCTGGAAATTTTATCATATCTTTGGAGGTGGGGGTACGGGTTATTTTACATAAATTTCAAATAACTTGGTGACTCGAATATCGACACATTTCAAACTGGGACCCCTAGGTGATGCCCTGGAGTATTTCCCCTCAACCAAGGATCCTTGGTTATAAAAAAGAAACTATTGACATCCCCACCTTTTAACCATGTATACACTTACTCTGCATGAAAAGACATTTATACATGCAAATAATATTGACCTTGGAGTCCATCCCTACACATAAAGAACTTGACCCCTGGGTTATAACTTGTAAGCTATTGAGATCCCCTCCTTATGACCATGTATACACCTGCTGACCATGCAAGGACAACTGACCTTTACCCCAAGGTCAGTCCCCCCCCACAACTCCCATGACTTGGACCCCTGCGTCATAACTGCAAACTGTTGATATCTCCAGCTTTTAACGATATACACTTACTAGGCATGAAAACACAAATATATACATGCAACTGACTTTGACCCCAGGGTCAGTCCCATCCCTCAGATTTGGCCCTTGGGTCATGTCTTGGAAACTATTGAGATCTCCACCCTACAACCATATATACACTTATTGGGCAAGAAAAGCAAATTTATAGATGCAACTGACATTGGCTCAGGGGTAGCCATCCCACCCCACTTAGCCCCCACCCACAATAAACTTATCACCTGGGTCATAGATTGGAAACTGTTGAGATCCCCACTCTATAGCCATGTCCATAGTTGCTGGGCATGAAAAGACAAATGCACATACCCCAGTGACATTGGCTCTTGAGGCAGTTGTTATCCTTATGGACCTATTCAAAAAGTTTGAACTTGGGGATAGAGGTTAAAACAGAAACGCAGGGGTATGAATTTTATAAACATAGAATCTAAGTTTGCATCTGTGAATTGGTTCAATGATGTTTTGTCAACGATAACACTTTATTATAAAAGATACATCTGGAACTTGGTCAACTTGCCCAGTATATTCTAAATTGACTGAATACATAATTTGAATTTTTGTATTGGGAAAGCCTTTCATAATTCTAAGATGATTGTTTCAAAGAAAATGTGTGGACATAAAAAAATTAATGGTAGTATTATTTTTGACTAAATGTTAAAGTCAAGAAACTTTCAGTTGCCATGTGGAGATTGGTCCAAAGGTCAATTATGTAAAGAGTCAATATTTTTTCATGAGAGAAGAGGAATTTGTTCTGGTTTTAAGTTTATTTTTACATGTATTCCTTTGCAAAAATACAAAGATCTTGTCATTTATTTCAGTACATGATGTTGCGGACGCAGGATGATGATGACAGTGTTGCACTGGAGGCATGTGAGTTTTGGCTGTCATTGGCAGAACAGTCAATCTGTAAGGAGGTACTCGCTCCGCACATCAACCGACTGATCCCGATCCTGGTGAAGGGCATGAAGTACTCTGAGATTGATATCATCCTTCTCAAGGTATGCTACTTGACAACATCTAAATCTGTATGGTCTAGAAAAGAACAGAATGTGCATGGTCTTATCTCACACCATATTCTTATCTCCCACCATTCTCCGTAAATTTATTTATTTATGCCAGTGCTATAATTATAATTCAAAACTGCCTGCAAGAATCTTCATTGATATTGTCTTGAATAGAATCTCTGCAAAATGCATAAAAAAATAAGATATTTTCAACAGGGGTGGGGATTTTAATAGCCTGTCTTTAAGTTTTTGGTGGCATCCTTTGCAAAATCTATACTTGAATATCAGTAATACAATACCTTCTACTATTGCTATGCCATACATGCCAACCTTTACAATTTGACCATAAGTCTTAATGAAATGACACTTAAATTACGGACTTGCAGCAAAAATTTTGAAAATACAATCACTGCAATCAAATCTGGATACTAACTTGTCCATGTTTAATCCAGATCTGGGTTTCATATTAGATTTAGTGGAGTTGGTGGGGGAACCAAATTAACTTGACGGGAGTACCTCAGACGCTTTAAACTGCCCATATATTTCATGCAAAACTCCAGCTTGATCAAGCTGTTACTTGTAGCAATTTTTAGAAATGGCTATCAGGAAACAAAAACACTTTTGAAGACTGAAGGGACAATAAGCATCTTAAAAAGTTAAACAATCAGCATAGAAGTATAAAAATGAATGTTCAGCTTCTTGGGGATAAAAAGCAGGAAAGGCAACAATTATGTTTCTTGGACTTCATGTCGTGTTGATTTGAGTATTCATGGCAGGAGAGGTGATTGCAATCACCACTATAAATTGAGACACCAGGTTGAGAGATCTAGCAAGAAGCCTAGCTCCATGGGGTTGAGAGATCTAGCAAGAAGCCTAGCTCCATGGGGTTGAGAGATCTAGCAAGAAGCCTTGTAGCTCCATGGGGTTGAGAGATCTAGCAAGAAGCCTTGTAGCTCCATGGGGTTGAGAGATCTAGCAAGAAGCCTTGTAGCTCCATGGGGTTGAGAGATCTAGCAAGAAGCCTTGTAGCTCCATGGGGTTGAGAGATCTAGCAAGAAGCCTCGTATCTCCATGGGGTTGAGAGATCTAGCAAGAAGCCTTGTAGCTCCATGGGGTTGAGAGATCTAGCAAGAAGCCTTGTAGCTCCATGGGGTTGAGAGATCTAGCAAGAAGCCTAGCTCCATGGGGTTGAGAGATCTAGCAAGAAGCCTTATAGCTCCATGGGGTTGAGAGATCTAGCAAGAAGCCTTATAGCTCCATGGGGTTGAGAGATCTAGCAAAAAGCCTAGTAGCTCCATGGGGTTGAGAGATCTAGCAAGAAGCCTAGCTCCATGGGGTTGAGAGATCTAGCAAGAAGCCTTGTAGCTCCATGGAGTTGAGAGATCTAGCAAGAAGCCTTGTAGCTCCATGGGGTTGAGAGATCTAGCAAGAAGCCTTGTAGCTCCATGGGGTTGAGAGATCGAGCAAGAAGCCTTGTAGCTCCATGGGGTTGAGAGATCTAGCAAGAAGCCTTGTAGCTCCATGGGGTTGAGAGATCTAGCAAGAAGCCTTGTAGCTCCATGGGGTTGAGAGATCTAGCAAGAAGCCTCGTAGCTCCATGGGGTTGAGAGATCTAGCAAGAAGCCTTGTAGCTCCATGGGGTTGAGAGATCTAGCAAGAAGCCTTGTAGCTCCATGGGGTTGAGAGATCTAGCAAGAAGCCTTGTAGCTCCATGGGGTTGAGAGATCTAGCAAGAAGCCTTGTAGCTCCATGGGGTTGAGAGATCTAGCAAGAAGCCTTGTAGCTCCATGGGGTTAGGAGCTGCAGTTTCTGAAACTACTGGAGGTGATTGAAGTACTTCACATGCTTTTTAATTGAACATATTGTTTGTCTTCACTGCATCAGTTTTGGATCACACTTCTGAACTTTTTAAAAATGCACGTGTCCAAGTTGACAATAGCAGTACATGATATTTCATTACACCTTACCGAAAATGGGTTTAAGTTGCGGAAAAATTATGACTACTGTAATATCATTTACTTTCGTGGGGCTCAATTTTCACGGTTTTGTTTTTTAAAAAAAGACATTTTTGTGGGTACTTAAATTCGTGGTTTTGCCTGTCAAAGTTTGCATATTACTAAGTGTTTAATTTTGTAGTTTAACCTCTACAAATACCCAAAATAGAGAATAAAAAGAATAAAACTATGCCGACGCAAACGGCGGTCACTTGAATGTTTAAAACAATACTACCACATGTATGAACACAAATCAAAGACCTGACAAGTTCATTACTTACACCGTGTTTTTGTCCAAGTGAATAACATCAAAGGAGGCCGACGCAGCCAACAACACTAAAAGAATACTACTGCCTCTATGATAAAAAATAAAACACGTCAAGATCAGTCACTTACAACGTGTTTTTGTCTGAGTGCTTAACATCAAAGGAAGCTGACGCAGCCAACAACACCAAGTCAGTTGGTTATTAAAGTACACCTGTATGATCTCTTACTTAAACCACTGTCCATAAAGGGAACGAAACACATGACCGGCTGCCCCTTGCTCAATGCAATCAGCAGACAGTGGCAATATTTGATGTGTTTAGAGCCCATCAATGTGAGAAGATGCTAACTTAATTCAAAGACAGTGGATCACGCATTTGTTTGTGCCTGTCTCATATACAGACCAATTTCAACCGCTAGACTTGACAATAAATAACGAGTACAATGAAGAATTAAAATCACACTTCCGCAGCTGGTATGCTAAACAGGACATGGAGGCCATCACGAAAAAAAGGAAGATGTTACTGGTGATAATCACTGATTGCAACCTCATTAATCAAGCCAATTCGGGCTGAACAGATAATTGCAGCTCACGTGACGTTGAGTGAAAGATGGGACCTAATTATCAGTGAGAAGGCTGAACTTGTTTAATTCTGCAATTTGGGGATCATTTACCTGACAAGCATTTGTGTGTACCTTGAGACTTGATTGACACGATGTTGATACAGTGACTTTGTCCAAAAATCACTAAAGTGTGATATTAATACTCTGCTGTAATTAGTGTATATACATAGTGTTTCATTAATAATAGTGCTTCAAGCAATAGTTCTAGTATTTTACAGGCTTGTTTTTCTTTTGGATTAAAAATACATGGATAAAATGAAATGTGGTTTCAGGAGGATTTAAATTTTTCAACAACAGTTGTACTCGAATGAAGGATCGATTTGAATTAGTATTAAATTTAATTTTCATATACTAGTATTTTTTATTATTCTTTCTTTCATTTTCAGCATTACTCGTGTTTGAATACCTTATGCTTTTTCTTGTTTATCTCTATCCTTACTTATCTCACATCGATTTAAGGCAGTGAGTGGAAATTACAGCTATTTGATACCTTACTGATACGTGTGCATTGAAACAATATAAAATGCTTTATAATTCTTTTTTCAAAGGGTTAAAATAAAACAAACATGTGTAAAAGCTAATATCTTATTACCAAATTACAGTATTGACGTTGATTTATGAAATACTAGTAGGTTCCTTAATCTCCAGGATCGACACACAATAAGAAAATGAGCTTGGGGGGTGGGTGGGGTGGTCATCATCATACGTGGCTTATTTTTTCGTTGGGTATTTAAATTTGTGGTTTGGGACAACAACGAAATCCATGAAAATTGGTCCCCCACTAAAATTTCTGATACTACAGTATCTTACTGCCTTACTGAGAAGGTTTTGTTAGGGTTGGCAGGTCTGCATTGCATTCAGGGACTCTTAGTCTCCAGTCCAAGCTAATTATTCCAGTTAGTATTGAAGAGCCAAAATTGAAAAGAACACGATTCTAGTCTGACTCCTTAGTGACATGTTATACCTTCTTTTTTCCTTGGACTACATGCACTGTACACGTGCTATATTGCTCATTAAAATTTGCCTTCGTTTTTGTCTTTAAATGTCTTTGGGCCTATCACATACCTTTTTGAGGTCTGTTCCTTTTGTTAATTTTGAAGGTTTTTGTGTCTTGCTTAGCAAGTAGTGCTTTAATAAATTGTATTTCCCTTCATAGTTCTGATGCTAGCATCAGTACCATCTACCCTTTTTCGGGTTCTGGATTTTTTTTTTTTTTTTAAATTCTTTCATAGCTTCTTATGTCGCAGGGTGTGGGACAACGCACCCCACCTGCTTATGCACTGGGTGTGCATGCATGGATGGATGTCCAATTTGTTGTCTCTGAATTGACCCAGTGTGGGATTTCGTGGAAAGTCGCCACACATACAGAGGGAGGGAGAAGGGCCCCTCTTCCTCCTTGTCATCACTTAATGACCCCCTCCTCCAGGGAGGGATCTGGATCTCTTCTCATGTTGGGAAGACAACTGCAGGAACATACTGCAACCTCCATGGTTCAGAGATCGCCTAAAGGCCAAGGATCCCTGATGCTCATTGCAATGCAATCAGTGCAGGTGAGGGATAGATCCTTGGCCCCTCCTAAGGGAGGGAAAATACGAGAGCAATTTGCACTTTTCCATTTAGGGACAAGCAGTGTACTCTCAAGGTTGGTGTCCCAGTGACAGATAAGCGACTCGCGCCTTTCTAAGAGGGAACAGCAGTGATCTTGATTGGATAAATCTGATGTATGCTTTTCCATCAGATCTTTGTCGCTGGACTAGTCTTGACTGGGCACTGGGTTTTGATTATCTGTCTGGGGACAGCAGGGATCAGGATCAGGTCAATACCCCTCCCCATTTCCAGTGTTACCATTGAATCCCTAGGTAACCGTTGAATCGCTACGGGATGTGGGGAGCCCCAATTCCAGAAAGTGAGTCTCCCCCCCCCCCCATCCCCACCCCCAATGGGGTCATGTTTTTTTTGGTAGGGTGGACGTGACAGACTGTGGACCTGCTCTGTATCCTCTGGCCTGGTCCAGCAAAAAGGAGGGTGGGACGCCACTCACCTCACATGATTTGTAAGGGATCAGCGATTCCATTCACCTAAGAGGATAGCTAGTAGGATTAGTCCCTTCACCCCTTGTGAGCAGCTTTGGGATGTTGCCAAACCCAATTTTGATGTTGCACTATCAGGAGAGAGATTATGGGAAGGACAGTCCCGTCACACTTCGGGTGTGGGCTCAGGATGACGATGTCATTTCCATCATGGTGAACTCAAATGAGTTCTCAGAGGGACCTGTGGTGATGGTTCCTCCCCCTCCATTGGTGTCCCCTACTCCTTCCCACCTGTTGGCTCAGGTGTTGGAGGAGGAGGCAGTTTAGATGGTCGATAAGGCAGTGAACGAAGTTTTCTGCCTCCATCCCCCAAACTTGTGCCTTCAGGCAATGAGGCAAGAAGATTCTGGAGAGGCTTTCTGGAGCCTCGTCTTGTCCAGATCTTCTGCTGCTCCCACACTCTTTGATGGTCCGAGATCTTACACAGAAGTTTTCCTGGGGTGATGAATTCTCCGGGCAGCAGAAGGGGCGGTCTTTCTCTCTCTTTACGCTTCGGCTGCTGGTTTCTGCTTCCAGGTATCCAGTTCATTCTCTGGCTTGACCCCAAAACCCCTTATATCCCCCATCCCCTTGGACTCTGGGATGTCACAAGTGGGTATATCAGCTGGGGCCTAGGCATGCCCCTTGGTTAAAACCTTGGGGGTCTTGGAGTTAAGGCCCACACTCTAGTGACGATCACCTTGCATGCCAATCTCTTTTCTGCAGCCTCCTTCAGTCTCTTGAGGGGGGAATCATCATCTCCAGTGCCACTTCAATGCTCAGTGTAGGCTTTTGTAAAGATGTTGCATCATGTGCTCTCCATATCAATGGTGCTCTTAGCTTCTTCATCTCTGCAGGAATGCTGCCTTGGAGATGTCTATGGTCTTACAAGCAGCCTCAGTGCAAAGATCCCACTTGCCCATTATTTGTTAGTTTAGGCGGTTGGAGAGGCCAAGGGAGAAAGTCTTTGGACTCCTCCCCCTTCCCCAAGGAGGCATGGGGTTGGCCCTAGGGAGTCAAAAAAAGGCAGAAAGTTTTCAGCTCCAGTGGCATAGCAAGAAAAATCCCCCCCCCCCCCATAGTTTTGGGGGTTGTTTGGATGGTGACTAATGACCTTTCCACCTTAAACAGAGTTCTTCAGGAAGAATGTTTTAAGATGGAGACCACTGCATTGGTCAGGAATGCCATAAGACCCTGCAACTGGGTGATTTCCATTGATCTTTAGGATGTGTACCTTTACATCCCAATCTTCCTGTCAGACAAAAAATGTCTCCAGTTTTGTCTTTACTGGGAGGTATTTAAATTTCGAGCTCTTCTGTTTGGCCTTGCCTCTGCCCCCCAGAGCTTTTAATACCTGCCAATCATTACACTCTTGGTGTAATCATTACGTTATTTTTCGCCTAATTATGCTCGTCTGTATATGGATTACACTTTTATGGTAGCTTGAAACAAAAATAAAAAATAAAGGAATAAAAAGTTGTGTTTGTTTTTTTTTTTACTATCATCTCTTTAATCCCACACATCATATAAATTTGGGAATATTCTATAAAAGAAGATTGTTGCATAAGAATAGCATAGGAGTACACTTGTCCATTGTACACATACATGTACTTCCTTACACTGTTATTATGTTCTATTTATAGCAACTGTATGTGTCAAATTCCCAAGAAAACATGTTTCTTCAGTTTGAAAACTTATCTTGCGGATTCATTATACTAATGCGGAGAATTTTGTAGCAAGCCAGTCTCCACTTTAAAAAAATGGTTCAAGATATTAAGCAAAACTGCCTTTATCAATGTGACTCATGGATGTTAAATGACTGTAAAATGTAAGAGGAGATGGATCTTTCTAATTTTTAAACATGTCAGATCAGAAAACAGCCAAATCAGTAGTGTTTTACAAATTTAAAAAAAATGAATATGAGAGTGATAGCACTCAGGGTTGAGCACATTGTCAAGCTCATTGCAGAATTTGTGGGGTTGACTTTACGATCACTCAGTTAAAGTTGGACATGTGGACTAGTTAAAGTGTGTTGTATATATAATTTGTCAATACATTTTGTGTTTGCTACTAATCCGGATGGAGTTTGTCCATTTGTGTAAAGAACTTTAATCAGCTGCAGATCCAGGTTAGAAGCAAAAATATATGTGCATTTTTCATACAGTTTATTGTAATTATGGCATGTAATATATAGATTACACTTTTGTATGCTCAGATTATGCTTTGTTGCCACTTTGGTTAAGCTTGTACCTCTCTAGAGGTCTTCAGGGATGCCCATTCTCCAGTATTTTGATGACTGGTTGATGCACAGCATGCTCAGAGATTCTCTTCTGAATAACCTGTTTCTCTGTTGGTCAGTGGTGACTCATCTCAGTATTATCCCCTACCTAGAGATGTCGGATGTCATTCCATGTTAGAACTTCATATATGTGGGGATGAATTTCCTCATCAGCCTAGGGGGGGTTGGTGTTCCTCCAGACAGGATCAACCAAATCCTGTCACTCATAATGGGTCTTCTGGCCAAGACCTCGTTGGCTCTCTTCTGGAAACTCTGAACTCAGCTGCAGAGTTAGTTTCACTATAGGGACTTTACTTGTGCCTGCTCCAGTTCCTGCTTCAATAGAACTGGAGATGGCACAAGAACCCTGTATCAGCTAGGATCTCTCTGGGATCCAACTTTCACCACAACCTGCATTGGTGGCTAAATCAGGACAGGTTTCTGACTGGTTTCCCAATTTACATCCCTGAACCCCATTCTTCTCTGTATACCGAAGCGTCAGATTCAGGATGGAGTCCTCACCAGGAACCAGATGGTGTAGTTCTGCAGGGACTTTGGTCCTGGGAAGAAGCAATCCGTCATATAAACAACTTAGAAATGCAGGCAGTGTTCCTAGCCTTACACGGGTGTGTCAATCTCATAAGGCGTCATTGTGTTATGGTTTCTTCAGACAACATGTCAGTAGTAGCATACTTCAGGCATTGGGTAGGTACACATGCTCCTTCTGTTTGTGTGGAAGTATGGAACCTTCTCTGATGGTCAGCCTCAGAGGAGATCACTCTCAGAGTCTGCCATATTCTGGGCAAGAGGAATATCCTGGTGGACACACTGTTCAAAGGGGGCCATGTTGTCCACATGGAATGGTATCTGCATCAGTTGGTAGCAGAGTCACTTTTCCAACTGTGGGGGGAGACCCTTGACGGACTTGCTCACTACAAGACCACAACAAGCTCCCATTGGGCCTGGGTGGTGGATGCTTTCAGTCTAAAGAGGGATCATCCCATCTTTGAAAATAATTCTGAAGGTGTTACACCAAGTCAGGATCTCCACTTCTTGGCTCATCCAGGTAGCTCCCCTTTGTGGCTCTAACAGTCGTGGTTCAGCGACTGTCTATGAGCTGAGGAGGAACTCTACACAACAGCCCACAGTTTCTCCACCTTCACTCTTGGCTCATCTCAAGAGATCAATCCACCATGTCCAGTTTTCGAGCAAGGTTGCTAACTATTATCCAGGCTAGGATGCAATCTACTTCAAGAGTTTATGATGCAAAGTGGAGAATCTTTTGTAATTGGTGCAGTAAGAAATACGTTAATCCTAGCTGCAGATTTTCTTCTCTTCCTATTTGAGGAAAGAAAATGTTCTGTGTCCACTATTTAGGGCTATATAAGGACCCTTTCTAACATGCTCAAGTTTTCCAGGGGTTCTGCAGTTGGGTCAGACCTTAAATTTTCTGATCTTGTCAGGTATTTTGAGTTTCAGAGACTGATATCTCACTCGCTAATGCCTAGATGGAATCTTGAATGTGCTCTTTGGGCATTGTCAAAACCGCCTCCTGAAACTTTGAGTTTTAGCTTCCTTTGAGAACCATACCCTTAAGATTGTTTTCCTGCTCTCCTTAACGTCAGCGAGAAGGAGTGGGCTTTATTTCATGCCTTGTAGGTGGCAAAGGGTTGTTTATGATTCAGTGGTAATTGTGATTTGGTTTCGCTTCTTTGACAACTTGGGTTTCTGGCTAAGAATCTGCTACATTCACTAGCTCCACTTCCTATTGAGATCCCCAGTCTCGGTCATACCTGTGCTGGGAATGATCAAGATAGGCTACTTTGCCCAGTTATGGCTTTAAAGTTTTATTTGGCTTCCTGTAAAGGGTGAAGGAAGGGTCAGAATCATCTCTTTCTACCTCTTAAGGGTTCCTCTGATATTTTGCTGCCACCATTTCCAGGTGGATTGTCCTCACTATTAAGAGAGCTTATCACTCCCTCACAGAGAGAACCCTTTCATTGGAATCAAAACCCATGAATTTAGGGCAGTTGCTGCATCTTGGACCTATTTGAATCACTCTTTTTTTGGATGATGTCATGAGAGCTGCCTTCTGGCGGTCTCATACTACATTCTCCTCCTTTTACCTTTGATCTTTAGTGCATCAGAGTGAAGGAATTTTTTTCGTTGGGTCCTATAGTGATAGCACATCATGTGGCCCAACCTTTTACCAGCCTACACTATTGAGCACTCCTACCATAAGGGTAAGTGCACTTGTTTTTCAAATGTATTACTGTGCTTAAAATGCAGTTTTTTGTGGAGTAAAACTAATTGTAATTATGTAAATCTTACGTGCTACTATTGCAAAGATTCCCTCCTCGCACCCTGCTCTGATGTCCTGTACTATAGGTCCAAGTCAAAAGAGGAAGGTATTCTGTATGTTGGCTGTAACTAAGGAGTTAGACTGGGATCATGTTCTTTTCAGTTGTGGCCCTCCAATACTAATTAGATTGGACTGTGGACTAAGCGTCTTGGAAAAGGAAAGCAGTGCAAAAGTAGCAGGTAAGTATTACATAATTAAAATTAGTTCACCCCCCGATTAAAAAAACCCATCATCACAGCAATTTTGGTGACAATGTTGATCAGTTTAAGTAATTATAAATTTGAATAATATTTTTATATTGCAGTGGTAAATGATTGTTGGAAAGTTTCCTGGAAATCACTCGTGTTTAGTCTTTATATCCTCATTTTGAATAAAAACTGCTATACCATGCTTTTCTTTTCTTCAAAGACCACTTTTCACAACCATCTGCACATTCAAGAATATCTGAAATTCTGTGCATGTTATCAATCAGAATAAACTATCATTCAAATTTATTTTCTATTTCAGGGCGATGTTGAGGAGGATGAAATGGTTCCAGACAAAGAGTCGGACATCAAGCCTCGCTTCCACAAGACTCGATCACACACACAGAAACATGTGGAGGGAGAAGAGGTAAGGGTTTTGTTAAAGACGGGGTTTTCAAACTAACTGGCTTAGCTTCCACATGTCTATCAAAACCATCCAGGGGCCCCCCACACCCAATTTCCTTTTATGACATGTGCAGGACAAGTGGCTAAATATGATCACTTGCCCTTCCACTTGCTTCAAAGGGACATATTTTTTGTATTATTATTTTGACACATCTCTAATTCCTATAATTTAAGACAGAAATAAATATAGTCTTTATTGACTCGCTTTTTCTGTGCTGGCTTGTGGGGGTGGGAGTTGAGGGGGAGCATGTTCCAAGGTCAAATTTTCAAGAATATCTCGCAATGTTGGCTGCCTGTATTGACACTATTGCATAGGGTGGGTTTAATTGCATTAGTCGTACTATACTTACTGAAGTATATCGATCAAGTAGCTGTGGTTTTCAGAATATGTTGACCACCATTTCATTTGGTTGAAGAGCGATGGTAGCCAAGGAATGCTGAAGTTGGTTCAACTAATGGCTAATTTTCTTTATTGAAATGAATATGTATTGGCAATATTCATTTCATTCATTTCATCGGACTATAGAAAAACGAGTAAAATTGACAGGCTGTGAAATTTGGGAGATAGCTTAAACAGTTGTGTTCTTACAATACAGCATGAGCATTCTTAGTGAAATATTAAATTTAATCGCCAGGTGAGCGATATCAGACCTACTTGTGCCTCATATGGAACATTGCAGTCAGGCATATCGCTGACCAATCAGATGGAACATTGCAGTCAGGCATATCACTGACCAATCAGATGGAACATTGCAGTCAGGCATATCACTGACCAATCATATGGAACATTGCAGTCAGGCATATCACTGCGATATCAGGCCTACTTGTGCTTCATATGGAACATTGCAGTCAGGCATATCACTGACCAATCAGATGGAACATTGCAGTCAGGCATATCACTGACCAATCAGATGACTGTTCATAGGTCTGTTTACTGCTACAGCTAGAGACTTGCTTGCATCACAAGATATTCATACACTATTGCTTGATAAGACCACACTGTTTGTAACTGAACTGTCAAGAGTGCTTAATATTAGGGGTGAAATGATACACCTCTGCCGCATATCGATATGATTCACGATACACAGCCTACGATAGGATACATTATCGATACACATCAACTTGATAGTCTTTTCATCTTTAGAAGGTCTGTCAGTGGTAGGGTGGTGACGTTTAATAATGTGTTGACATATTGGTTATATTTCCAGTATGTGCATTACAGACAGACATAGACTTATCATATGTTCATATGCCGTTCTCATCCGTGATGAGATTTAAAAAAAAAAAAAAAAAAAAAAAAAAAAAAATTCCAAACAGACTACCTGTTGTTAGTGACTTCAGTTACACTTTTTAGGCCATTTCAGGCTGCTCCATTTGATAATATGCAGGACTCCTTTTGGTCACTACGCCATTTGTTTTGCACTGCATGAATGCTTTAAAAACATCTTATTACCAATTTCATGTCTTCACTTAAAGTTGGAAGGTATTACAGTGTTATCTCCAAAACAGAAGAAAGGAAAATCTTACATGGAACAAGTCTGAATGTGGGAGCAGAGATAACTAACAACCAAATCCTTCACATTGTACTTCCAGCAGAAACAAAACAACTGCCGTGGCCACAGGGACTGGCTTTTGTCAGTGAAAAGGGGAATTATTGACAACACCCACTCCCCTTCAACAAATTAACAAGGTGGCTATAACTCGTAACTCGTGCAGTTTGGATTCTGCCCCCTTGCCAATTCTATGCTAATTTGTTATTTTTTATTCCAGTCAGCATGTTCAGTTGCTCATTACATATATCAACGTAAAAGGAGACATTCCAAATGTGTTAACCATGTACAGTTTAAGTACTTTACAGATCATTTAAAAGCCACTTTTTTGCACAAAGTTTCTATGTTGCTTTGTGTCAGTTTGGATGCCAATACATCCGGTGTCACGCAATGAATAAACTACAGTTAGTTCTGATTAGTGACTATTGTTTTACCCTTGACTCGAACAAACAATTACCACCAATCAGAATTGAATGTAACATGTTTCACCACGTGACACACTGGAAGTGTAGCCTTCAAATTCGATCCAAGTAGACAAGATACGAAGCAACTGATAAACTTCGCTTAAAAGTGTTTATTAAATGATCAGTAAAGTACTTACGTGATATATGGAGAACAAATCTGGAATGTCTTCTTTACATTGATATATGTTATCAGCGGTTGAATATGCTGATGGGATAAAATAATTAGCATATAATTGGGGGAGGGGGCAGATTTTGAACTACACGAGTTAGTCACCTTGTGTTAATTTGCAGAAGGCGAGTGGGTGTTGTCAATAGTTTCTATTTTTTATTGACAGAAAAGAGTGCATATGCCTACAATGGCTGTCTCAGATGTATTCTCAATTTAAAGAATAAAAAGGCAAATGACTAATAATTATTTATGGCTGCTGAAGATAAAAGTAACGTGTATAGGGTAAGTATTGTTTTGTTTTGATTCTTCACTTGTATTGATATGGGTATTAATATGGAAAAATTATCAATTTATCGTTTCACCCCTGCTTCATATAGATTACAAGAACTTGTTATACAATTGATGTAAAATAAGTAAAATTTAAAGTTTTAAAGTTTGTGTTCAAGATTATCCTATTTGTTGTGTATTTAACGTAAGAAATATTTTGGTTTATAGCTCTAGAAGAGCTTATGCTATTGTCCAGCATCTGTCATCCATTGTCAGGCATCCGTTAACAGTTGATTGTTATTGCTACTCTTACTTAACTACTTGGAGGAAGATTATGAAACTTATTCCTCGGTTTTATCACAAAGTCTGGCTGGTCCTATAAGAAAATGGAGCCCCTCAGACAATCAGTCTGGTCAGCTGTCTTGAAATTTGTTATTGCAACTTTTCGTGAACAGTTGGTCATCATTACATGGAGTTTTCACCAAGATACTTATTAAGATGTGTAGTTGGTCCTAAATTAAAATAGCGCCCACCAGACCTCCAACATGGCCACCATGTCTGCCACCATAAAACACGGCTCCTTCTGAACAGATGACCACATTGATATGGAGTTTTCATGTGAACACTTCTTGTATGTAGTTGGTCCCAAATGAAAATGGTGCCAATATAGCATGGTGGCCCTCTTGAAAATCTTGTTTTCACTACTCCTAAGTGGGTAGCTGTAAATGGAAAGTTGTATTAATGGGAGCCATGATAGTTCAGTTGGTAGTGCTCTGGACTTGTAATCTAAGGGTCACAGGTTTAATACCTGCCTAGGCCAGGTATGGTCAGCAGCCTTAGCATGTCCTTGGGAAAGGCACTTAGCTCCCATTTCCTCAGCATGTTGTAGCCAAATAAAGTGTTGCAAGTGTTGCATTGATGGGATTTTCATTGTAACAATTCTTTTAGTATGAAGTTCATCATGGATGAAAATGGCACCGATCTAACCTCCAACATGTGCTTAGTGGCAGCCATTTATAAAATCTTGTTATTGCTATTCCTCCTGAAGAGAAGGTTACATTGACTTGGACTCTTTACTGAAACTTCTCTTACAATATTTAGTCGACCTTAATGAAAATGATCCTAATATGACTTCCAAATGGCTACCATGCTGGCCATCTTAAAAAACCTTATCACTCTCCACATAAGGGATGGTCTTATTGACTTGTGTTTTTTTACTAAAACACTTCTTGCAATATATAGTTGGTCCTAAATGAAAATGGTGCTGATCTAACCTACCAAATGTCAGCCATCTTGAAAATCTTGGTATCACTACTCAGGAATGAACAATCATATTGACATGGGGTTTTTACTGGAACACTTTTAGCATGTAGTTGGTCCTGCGGGAAAATATATATGACCAGCAGTATGACCACTCAATTGTGAAGGAGTTCAATAACCAGATCTATTTGACCTTGAGGTCAATCAAAGGTCACTTATTAGATTTTTGTACTTTGTTGAGCTTATGAACACAGTTTATGTGTGTTGGGGTGGCCATTTGTCCAGTTTTATACCAGACAGCCGTTTTTCAGCTGGTCTGTCCCCTTCTAAATGTGGTCATTTTTGCGTGTGTGCAAAAGAGTGTCTAGTATTCTTGAGTTCCATCAGTGGCCACCTGTGTGTGTATGTGTGTGTGTGTGTGCGCACGCATACGTGCATGCATGTGTGATACTTTGAATGAGTGCCAGCTCAATGACCCTTTACTTCAGCTTGTGAACTGTAATGGCTTGTGAATACAGCTACTTGAAGAAAAAAAAAATGTTAATGGATTTTACCCAGAATTAGCATGTGAGTATAGCTTGACAGGATCTAGGACAAGTTCATTGATCTTCTATCCATGACATGAGGTTCACGGTCAGAGGCCATGACAAAGATATTTGTACTGTGCTTGGTTTGGTTTGGTTTGGTGTTTTATGGCACAGCAACACAGGTAGGTTATTTAGTGCCAAGGCAGTCAGAGTAAAGTGCTTTGCACAAGGACACACCATAGTAGCCGACCTGGGCTGATCTGATTGTAGGATTCAAACATTCGCCCATTTGGTTGTGAGTTTAACGCACTAGCCACAGTGCCATCAAGGTGTCTTGTACTGCACTTGGAAACATGTGAACTCAAATGTGCAAGAATTTTTTTTATATCAAATTCATTATTTTGGACTTTCTCAAAAATAAGATTGTTTCAATACTGAAATGTTAAAAGTAGTAAAATGAGATAAGAATTGGACTTGCTGTAGATTCATAAAAATTGGTTTCTGCTTATAGAGTACATGTCTCTTTGAGGGATTTGTTTTTCATCACCAGGTCACTTGGTAAAGAGAAACAAAAACTTGACTTCCAAATTATGAAACTGAAAAGTTAGCCACAACAAATTATGAGGCAATCTTGTATTGATTTGACCCTACTGCAACTCCACCCACCTGCCCAGCACAACTTAGAACTGACCAATCATATGTTTTGTTGCTGATGAGACCTAATTAACTGCACAAGCCTTTGAGATTTAGACGACTTACCATGTTTCAGTTGAGTTGTATTGTAGCTTTGAATATCAGTATGTAAATAAATTAAGGGCTGTCACATTTTGTAATGACAGATCTAGGTCTTGACTCTTTGCAGCATATACCCTGCTCAGCAGTCACATTATTTGATGAGCATTATGATAGAAATAGGTGTTGCAGCATAGATTCTGATTTGCTGTCACATTATGTGATGAGCATTATGACAGATCTACATACAAACTTTCTGCAGCATAGACGCCAATCTTCTGTCACATTATGTAATGGCAGATCTAGCTCTTGACTGTTTGCAGCATAGACCCTGATCTGCTGTCACATTATGTATCGGCAGATCTAGGTCTTGACAGTTTGCAACATAGACCCTGATCTCCTATTATACTATGCAATGGCAGATCTAGGTCTTGACTGCGTGCAACATAGACCTTGATCTGCTGTCACATTATGTAATGGCAGATCTAGGTTTTGACTGTTTGCAACATAGACCCTGATCTGCTGTCACGCTGTGCAATGGCAGATCTATTTCTCCAGTTTGCAGTTGGATTTTTTTTATACATTGGTACATGTGGTAGTTGATAACTTAAGAATGTAAAGTTTTAACTGTTAATGTTTTTCAGGATGGGGAAGTCTCAGATGATGATGGATTTGATGATGATGATAGCCTGTCAGACTGGAACCTGCGTAAGTATTGTCAGCAAACTTGTATTCTGGCCACACATTCTTGAAACTGGTTGAGAATGATATTCAAGCTTAACGCTGAAAGTCCCAAACTTTTGCCTCTTTGTAACCTTAAAGTTAGGAGCATAAACCTGCAAGGATTTTCTGGAGTATCTTTTCTAGATTTTGCTGACTTAGATATACTTCAAGTATAATATATTTTGAGGGTTTCTATTTGGTGCTTGACATTTGTACTCAGTATTTATAAGAATATGTGACCTTGAGCATTAAATGAGGATCAATTTTTTAGATGCTATAAAAAAAATTTTGAGCATAAAAGTTTTGCAAATTCAAACAAGGAAACAAATTGTAGGGAGAATATTTTTGCGGTCAGGACAGGGAGAGGAGAGAACATGCATCATTGTTCATGACAAATTTTGGAATATAGAGCATTTATGAAATTCTTGAAAGTTGAATGAAACAGAATTATCAAGTCAATGTTATTCATGACAAAAGGAACTTATTCTTAAGAGCTTGTTATTGCAGGGCGAACATGTCTGTTAATATAAACATTATAAATAATAAATTTCGCTATTGTACTTATATCATAACGCTCTGATCTTTCAGGAAAATGCTCTGCTGCTGCTCTAGATGTGCTGGCAAATGTTTTCCGTGAGGATGTCCTTCCAGTTCTCCTCCCCATCCTTAAGGAGACTTTATTCCACTCGGACTGGGAGATCAAAGAATCTGGAATCCTTGTCCTGGGTGCCATTGCAGAGGGTTGTATGAATGGGATGATCCCCCACTTGCCAGAGTTGATTCCATATCTGATCAACTGCTTGTCAGACAAGAAGGCCCTGGTTCGGTCTATAACGTGTTGGACACTCAGTCGCTATGCTCATTGGGTGGTGGGTCAGCCACATGAACTTTATTTGAAACCACTCATGGAAGAGGCAAGTCCAATAATTTTTAAATCAATTTAAAACTGACTATGCCTACCCTTATAATTTTTTTCAATGGTTGAAAACCATTGATGAAGAAATGTAGCGTCTATTCTGCATTATCAGACAGATACAATTTTTATATGCCTGCCATAAGGCCACACATAAGGCAAGCATATTATCTTCTGTTATCTGTCTATCAGTCTGTGACCAATTTCATTTCCACACAATAATTCTAGTTGTCCACGATCTGTAGTTTCCAACCTTTGTGGATGGATTGCACTCGGGGTAAGGACAAAGCCTATTAATTTCAGGCTTAAAAGCTCAAAAAGTTCAAGGTCACTATGACTGAAAGAAGAAAAATGGTTTCCACACAATGACATTAGTTCTACATCACATACTTTATGACTGGCTTGCACTTGGGGTGAGGAAGAAGCTTATTGGTGTTGGGGTCAAAGGTTCAACTTACTTTGACTGAAATAAGAACAGTGGTTTCTGGACAGAAATTTCTTTTATCAATATAGAGGACTATTAAACATGGGGTGGGCTTATAATGTGCTGTTCACGGTCCTCTTTTTATGTTCGTGGTAATGCCCGGCCACCACATATGTTGTCTGTCATATGTCCATCAACAATTTCTATTTTTCAACTTCTGATTAAAAAGGCCACCAGACCAATTGCAACCAAACTTGGCAGGAAGTATCCTGGCATGAAGGCATAGTTTGTATAAAATGATGCCTAGCTGCCATCAAATATGGCTGCTGCTACTCAGCATAGAGAAACCTTAACAACAGCTTCTGAAAAAACTGCTTAACAAAATTTAACCACAGAAATCATCCTAGCTTGAAGGCCTTCTAAATTTATACAGATGATGCCAATGGGCCATTAAATATGGCCACTGTTGTGCTGAGGTACCGTAAAATGCTACTACATACATATCAACAACCGAAAAACATTTAAACAACTTTTTAAAAAATTACTTAATAGAATTTGACCAAATTTGACAGCATCCTGACGGAAAAGCCTTTCAATATTGGACTCTGTACCATCAGATAGAGATGAAGATTTAAAAAAATCAAAAAAACTTGCAGCAAATGTTTTTGTAACATGCAGTGAAGAACATTTGGGGAAAATTTATACAGAAAGCATCCTACTGACATTTCTTGGTCAACTGCTCATGCATTTGTCAGATGTCAGCCAGATGGATGATCTTGTTTTCTGTTGGTGATGGCATTAGTTACATTTGGCTGTTTGTCAGATGTCAACCAGATGGATGATCTTGTTTTCTGTTGGTGATGGCATTAGTTACATTTGGCTGTTTGTCAGATGTCAACCAGATGGATGATCTTGTTTTCTGTTGGTGATGGCATTAGTTACATTTGGCTGTTTTTCAGATGTCAGCCAGATGGATAATCTTGTTTTCTGTTGGTGATGGCATTAGTTACATTTGGCTGTTTGTCAGATGTCAACTAGAGGGATTATCTTGTTTTCTGTTGGTGATGGCATTAGTTACATTTGGCTGTTTGTCAGATGTCAGCCAGATGGATAATCTTGTTTTCTGTTGGTGATGGCATTAGTTAAATTTGGCTGTTTGTCAGATGTCAACTAGAGGGATTATCTTGTTTTCTGTTGGTGATGGCATTAGTTACATTTGGCTGTTTGTCAGATGTCAGCCAGATGGATAATCTTTTTTCTGTTGGTGATGGCATTAGTTACATTTGGCTGTTTGTCAGATGTCAACCAGATGGATGATCTTGTTTTCTGTTGGTGATGGCATTAGTTACATTTGGCTGTTTGTCAGATGTCAACCAGATGGATGATCTTGTTTTCTGTTGGTGATGGCATTAGTTGCATTTGGCTGTTTGTCAGATGTCAGCCAGATGGATAATCTTGTTTTCTGTTGGTGATGGCATTAGTTACATTTGGCTGTTTGTCAGATGTCAACTAGATGGATGATCTTGTTTTCTGTTGGTGATGGCATTAGTTACATTTGGCTGTTTGTCAGATGTCAGCCAGATGGATAATCTTGTTTTCTGTTGGTGATGGCATTAGTTGCATTTGGCTGTTTGTCAGATGTCAACTAGAGGGATTATCTTGTTTTCTGTTGGTGATGGCATTAGTTACATTTGGCTGTTTGTCAGATGTCAACCAGATGGATGATCTTGTTTTCTGTTGGCGATGGCATTAGTTACATTTGGCTGTTTGTCAGATGTCAGCCAGATGGATAATCTTGTTTTCTGTTGGTGATGGCATTAGTTACATTTGGCTGTTTGTCAGATGTCAACTAGAGAAATGATCTTGTTTTCTTTGGTGATGGCATTAGTTACATTTGGCTGTTTGTCAGATGTCAACTAGAGGGATAATCTTGTTTTCTGTTGGTGATGGCATTAGTTACATTTGGCTGTTTGTCAGATGTCAACTAGAGGGATTATCTTGTTTTCTTTGGTGATGGCATTAGTTACATTTGGCTGTTTGTCAGATGTCAACTAGATGGATGATCTTGTTTTCTGTTGGTGATGGCATTAGTTACATTTGGCTGTTTGTCAGATGTCAGCCAGATGGATAATCTTGTTTTCTGTTGGTGATGGCATTAGTTACATTTGGCTGTTTGTCAGATGTCAACTAGAGGGATGATCTTGTTTTCTGTTGGTGATGGCATTAGTTACATTTGTCTGTTTGTCAGATGTCAGCCAGATGGATAATCTTGTTTTCTGTTGGTGATGGCATTAGTTACATTTGGCTGTTTGTCAGATGTCAGCCAGATGGATAATCTTGTTTTCTGTTGGTGATGGCATTAGTTACATTTGGCTGTTTTGTCAGATGTCAACTAGAGGAATTATCTTGTTTTCTGTTGGTGATGGCATTAGTTACATTTGGCTGTTTGTCAGATGTCAGCCAGATGGATAATCTTGTTTTCTGTTGGTGATGGCATTAGTTACATTTGGCTGTTTGTCAGATGTCAGCCAGATGGATAATCTTGTTTTCTGTTGGTGATGGCATTAGTTACATTTGGCTGTTTGTCAGATGTCAACTAGATGGATGATCTTGTTTTCTGTTGGTGATGGCATTAGTTACATTTGGCTGTTTGTCAGATGTCAGCCAGATGGATAATCTTGTTTTCTGTTGGTGATGGCATTAGTTACATTTGGCTGTTTGTCAGATGTCAACTAGAGGGATTATCTTGTTTTCTGTTGGTGATGGCATTAGTTGCATTTGGCTGTTTGTCTGATGTCAACCAGATGGATGATCTTGTTTTCTGTTGGTGATGGCATCAGTTGCATTTGGCTGTTTGTCAGATGTCAACCAGATGGATGATCTTGTTTTCTGTTGATGATGGCATCAGTTGCAGTTGGCTGTTTGTCAGATGTCAACCAGATGAATGATCACGTTTTTCTGTTGGTGATGGCATCAGTTGCATTTGGCTGTTTGTCAGATGTCAACCAGATGGATGATCTTGTGTTCTGTTGGTGATGGCATTAGTTGCATTTGGCTGTTTTTCCGATGTTAACCAGATGGATGATCTTGTTTTCTGTTGGTGATGGCATAAGTTGCATTTGGCTGTTTGTCAGATGTCAACCAGATGGATGATCTTGTTTTCTGTTGGTGATGGCATTAGTTACATTTGGCTGTTTGTCAGATGTCAACCAGATGGATGATCTTGTTTTCTGTTGGTGATGGCATTAGTTACATTTGGCTGTTTTTCAGATGTCAGCCAGATGGATAATCTTGTTTTCTGTTGGTGATGGCATTAGTTACATTTGGCTGTTTGTCAGATGTCAACTAGAGGGATTATCTTGTTTTCTGTTGGTGATGGCATTAGTTACATTTGGCTGTTTGTCAGATGTCAGCCAGATGGATAATCTTGTTTTCTGTTGGTGATGGCATTAGTTAAATTTGGCTGTTTGTCAGATGTCAACTAGAGGGATTATCTTGTTTTCTGTTGGTGATGGCATTAGTTACATTTGGCTGTTTGTCAGATGTCAGCCAGATGGATAATCTTTTTTCTGTTGGTGATGGCATTAGTTACATTTGGCTGTTTGTCAGATGTCAACCAGATGGATGATCTTGTTTTCTGTTGGTGATGGCATTAGTTACATTTGGCTGTTTGTCAGATGTCAACCAGATGGATGATCTTGTTTTCTGTTGGTGATGGCATTAGTTGCATTTGGCTGTTTGTCAGATGTCAGCCAGATGGATAATCTTGTTTTCTGTTGGTGATGGCATTAGTTACATTTGGCTGTTTGTCAGATGTCAACTAGATGGATGATCTTGTTTTCTGTTGGTGATGGCATTAGTTACATTTGGCTGTTTGTCAGATGTCAGCCAGATGGATAATCTTGTTTTCTGTTGGTGATGGCATTAGTTGCATTTGGCTGTTTGTCAGATGTCAACTAGAGGGATTATCTTGTTTTCTGTTGGTGATGGCATTAGTTACATTTGGCTGTTTGTCAGATGTCAACCAGATGGATGATCTTGTTTTCTGTTGGTGATGGCATTAGTTACATTTGGCTGTTTGTCAGATGTCAGCCAGATGGATAATCTTGTTTTCTGTTGGTGATGGCATTAGTTACATTTGGCTGTTTGTCAGATGTCAACTAGAGAAATGATCTTGTTTTCTTTGGTGATGGCATTAGTTACATTTGGCTGTTTGTCAGATGTCAACTAGAGGGATAATCTTGTTTTCTGTTGGTGATGGCATTAGTTACATTTGGCTGTTTGTCAGATGTCAACTAGAGGGATTATCTTGTTTTCTTTGGTGATGGCATTAGTTACATTTGGCTGTTTGTCAGATGTCAACTAGATGGATGATCTTGTTTTCTGTTGGTGATGGCATTAGTTACATTTGGCTGTTTGTCAGATGTCAGCCAGATGGATAATCTTGTTTTCTGTTGGTGATGGCATTAGTTACATTTGGCTGTTTGTCAGATGTCAACTAGAGGGATGATCTTGTTTTCTGTTGGTGATGGCATTAGTTACATTTGGCTGTTTGTCAGATGTCAGCCAGATGGATAATCTTGTTTTCTGTTGGTGATGGCATTAGTTACATTTGGCTGTTTGTCAGATGTCAGCCAGATGGATAATCTTGTTTTCTGTTGGTGATGGCATTAGTTACATTTGGCTGTTTTGTCAGATGTCAACTAGAGGAATTATCTTGTTTTCTGTTGGTGATGGCATTAGTTACATTTGGCTGTTTGTCAGATGTCAGCCAGATGGATAATCTTGTTTTCTGTTGGTGATGGCATTAGTTACATTTGGCTGTTTGTCAGATGTCAGCCAGATGGATAATCTTGTTTTCTGTTGGTGATGGCATTAGTTACATTTGGCTGTTTGTCAGATGTCAACTAGATGGATGATCTTGTTTTCTGTTGGTGATGGCATTAGTTACATTTGGCTGTTTGTCAGATGTCAGCCAGATGGATAATCTTGTTTTCTGTTGGTGATGGCATTAGTTACATTTGGCTGTTTGTCAGATGTCAACTAGAGGGATTATCTTGTTTTCTGTTGGTGATGGCATTAGTTGCATTTGGCTGTTTGTCTGATGTCAACCAGATGGATGATCTTGTTTTCTGTTGGTGATGGCATCAGTTGCATTTGGCTGTTTGTCAGATGTCAACCAGATGGATGATCTTGTTTTCTGTTGATGATGGCATCAGTTGCAGTTGGCTGTTTGTCAGATGTCAACCAGATGAATGATCACGTTTTTCTGTTGGTGATGGCATCAGTTGCATTTGGCTGTTTGTCAGATGTCAACCAGATGGATGATCTTGTGTTCTGTTGGTGATGGCATTAGTTGCATTTGGCTGTTTTTCCGATGTTAACCAGATGGATGATCTTGTTTTCTGTTGGTGATGGCATAAGTTGCATTTGGCTGTTTGTCAGATGTCAAGCAGATGGATGATCTTGTTTTCTGTTGGTGATGGCATAAGTTGCATTTGGCTGTTTGTCAGATGTCAGCCAGATGGATAATCTTGTTTTCTGTCGGTGATGGCATTAGTTGCTTAGTTGCAAACAATCTTAAGATCCATGGTAGCATTTGGGGGTCCTTTTTGGATAAATAAATTTAGAAGATTATAGTTTCTTTCCTAGAAAGTTAGCAATTGATTATGTATAGGGTTTAATGGCATCGTGCCAATTAAAAGTTTACTTATAAAAATATACATATGTAAAGAAAACTAAACAAATTTACATGTAAGCATTGATTATAATGACCTGATGTTGAACTTGCAATGTACTATACATCATGATGCAGCACTTTTTAGAGTCTGCAACGGTGGCAAGCATGTTGGTGACCAAGACATAGAAGTGAACAGAAAATAGACTGGTACATAATCATACTCGCAGAGTGATGCACTTGAATACAGCATTTAATGTATTTTGCATATGTTTACATTATTCATTTGTGACCCAATTATAGACAAGTCTGTTAATAAGAAAAGAGAAGAGAACAATTTTTGTAGTAATGTTTATTTGATTTTTTATTACCTCAAATACTACATTATTAGATGTGCTTTACTTTCCATTAACACTTTTTCATTTTTAGAAGAGAGTGCTTATGAAGAAGTTATTCAGTCTTTAATGAATCTTAAGACTATATTGTTTTAGGATAAGAACATAAACTCGACAATGTTATACTGCCATGTTTCTTGAAGTTCCTTTTTCACTCTCTTATTCTAAATAGTGATTACAGTTTGGATATCTGATAACTTTGCACATCATTTTCACATCTTAAGAGCAAACAGAAATATATAATTCTAAAGAAGACAAAAAAAATATTAAGGAGATTACATTGAACATAGTTGTTCCTTTGTTTTTTTTCAGCTGCTGAAGAGGGTGTTGGATGCCAACAAGCGCGTGCAAGAGGCCGCTTGCTCTGCCTTTGCCACACTGGAAGAGGAGGCCTGCACGGAACTGGTCCCTTATCTGGGGTTTATCTTGGAGACATTAGTTTATGCTTTCAATAAGTATCAGGTAGGTTGATTGCCAAATGTGGGATGAATTCCCAGTTGAAAAATGCTTTATATATTCCTAAGCTTGACCAGAAAATTTCCAATTCAGAAGAAGATGAGATCACATTTAAACTAGTCTTAGAATGCTTATAAAATTTGTTCAAAGCTCAGAAGTGAAGAGGACAAGTAGATCTTGCTAACAAAATGATATTTAAGAATCGGAGATATATTCATAGTTCTTTTTTTCTGTTATTTCAACATTTCCTAATTAGCTAGATTTCACACATAGTTGCAGTTTTTTTAGTAGACCTTTGCATCGTCTAGAAATCAGAGGAGTTATTCTCATCAGGATACATAAAAAATGAAATGGTATGTATCACAATGTTTATTGGTTTGGAAACCTCAGCTTCATGCACATTGCGATGTTTAACTTTCTATGCAATACGCATCATGATACAGCAAATTTTAGAGTGCAAGGGTAGGGTGATCAAGATGTAGAGATGAATGGACGTCAGACTGGTACATAGTCTTACCCACACAGTGATATACTTTGGTGTACTGCATTCAATATTATTTGTATATGTTTATTGCTTATCTTTGGTCTGATTATCGACAAATCTGTTAATAAGATAAGACGAAAGAAAAATTTAGCTTTTTTTGGCAATGTTTATTTATTACTACTTGTCTGTATCATGATGCATGATATTTTATAAGTTGTATCAATACATTGTCTCAGTTCCAATGTATAGCATTGCGATGAATCAGAAATTACTGACCAGCCAATGCAATATATGCATCGGCAGAAAGAAATGCAGAGATACTGATGTGCATAAATGATTCGTTAACCTCAAGAAGCCCCGGGTGGCTGAGTGGTCTGAGGCACTCGCCTTTACAGATCACTCACGTGTCACCTCTGCCCGCATGAGTACGAGTCTCGGCTCAAACAATGTGGGTATGTGAGAAAGCCTGACAGTAGCTTCCCGTGGGTCGGTGGTTCTTCCTGGACTCTTGCCAGGTTCTTCCTCCACCAGATATACTGGCATTAAACCCCCAAAACCAAACCAAAATCATTAACCTCTGTTTATTAGGCCTCTGGTTCATACTCAGTAAAAGTAGGACAATTTCTTCATGTTGTTTTTAAGCATGTTTAATATTTGTTCTAACTTCTCGATTTAGAATGCATAAGAAGATTTTAAAAAAAAAACCTAGAGCTATCTCCCATATTGACTTCTCCAGATTCAATAAGGTTCTACAACAAGTCTTTACATTAGTCATTGTAATATACTACATGTGACACTATTATATTGTAGGTTGCACTTGAGCTAGCATGCATCTGTAACAAGATAAAATGTAATCTCCATTCAAATCTTAGTACATGATCTTTCTGCATGTCATATCGAACTAGCTTTCAAGCACAAGATTTACTTGCTTCTCATTAGTCTTCGAGTTGTACATATCAACACAATAGATAGAATACCAAAGTAATTACATGTAAGAAAAGTAAAATAAAGACTGTAAACAGATATTTAACCAAAGGCTGTTCCTTTCAAACATACATGACACTCAGGGAAGGCACTTAAAAAAAAAAAGGCTAGGGTACTTCTATTACTCAAAGAGTTCGTATGAAAACAATACAAAATTTTAAATTGCATCTATGGGTGACTACTTCACATTAAAAGTTCCTTCCATGGGTCTCAAGTGTATTTTACTGAAACAGCCCTTAAGGGAGATTACAGCAGTTTATCAATTTTATGATTTCAGCACAAAAATCTCTTAATTCTTTATGATGCCATTGGAACCCTAGCAGATTCAGTGGGACACCACCTCAATAAACCAGTGAGTATCATTCTTCTCTAATACTGTGAAGAGCAAGCTATTGTTTAGAAAGAGAGATTTTGTTTGAAATAGAAATAAATAATAGTGGAAAGGTGTTTATTTTGCTTTTATCTGCCCACCATAAGGTGGGGTGTATTATGTTATGCTTTCTGTTATTCCATTTATTATCAATTTGGTTTGCACTTGGAGAAAGGAAGAACCTTATTGATTTGGGTGTCAGAGAAAGGAAGAAACCTATTGATTTGGGTGTCGGAAGCTTAAAGGTCAAGATCATTGTGACTGAAAGAAGAAAAGTTGTTTCAGCACACAAATTTCAGTTATCTACATAGAATACTGTTAAATATGGGGCAGGCGTATAATGTGCCATTCACAGTTATCTACATAGAATACTGTTAAATATGGGGCAGGCATATAATGTGCCATTCACAGTTATCTACATAGAATACTGTTAAATATGGGGCAGGCATATAATGTGCCATTCACAGTTATCTTCATAGAATACTGTTAAATATGGGGCAGGCATATAATGTGCCATTCACAGTTATCTACATATAATACTGTTAAATATGGGGCAGGCATATAATGTGCCATTCACAGTTATCTACATAGAATACTGTTAAATATGGGGCAGGCATATAATATGCCATTCACAGTTATCTACATAGAATACTGTTAAATATGGGGCAGGCATATAATATGCCATTCACAGTTATCTACATAGAATACTGTTAAATATGGGGCAGGCATATAATGTGCCATTCACAGTTATCTACATAGAATACTGTTAAATATGGGGCAGGCATATAATGTGCCATTCACAGTTATCTACATAGAATACTGTTAAATATGGGGCAGGCATATAATGTGCCATTCACAGTTATCTACATAGAATACTGTTAAATATAGGGCAGGCATATAATGTGCCATTCACAGTTATCTTCATAGAATACTGTTAAATATGGGGCAGGCATATAATGTGCCATTCACAGTTATCTTCATAGAATACTGTTAAATATGGGGCAGGCATATAATGTGCCATTCACAGTTATCTACATAGAATACTGTTAAATATGGGGCAGGCATATAATGTGCCATTCACAGTTATCTACATAGAATACTGTTAAATATGGGGCAGGCATATAATGTGCCATTCACAGTTATCTACATAGAATACTGTTAAATATGGGGCAGGCATATAATGTGCCATTCACAGTTATCTTCATAGAATACTGTTAAATATGGGGCAGGCATATAATGTGCCATTCACAGTTATCTACATAGAATACTGTTAAATATGGGGCAGGCATATAATGTGCCATTCACAGTTATCTTCATAGAATACTGTTAAATATGGGGCAGGCATATAATGTGCCATTCACAGTTATCTACATAGAATACTGTTAAATATGGGGCAGGCATATAATGTGCCATTCACAGTTATCTACATAGAATACTGTTAAATATGGGGCAGGCATATAATATGCCATTCACAGTTATCTACATAGAATACTGTTCAATATGGGGCAGGCATATAATGTGCCATTCACAGTTATCTACATAGAATACTGTTCAATATGGGGCAGGCATATAATGTGCCATTCACAGTTATCTACATAGAATACTGTTAAATATGGGGCAGGCATATAATGTGCCATTCACAGTTATCTACATAGAATACTGTTAAATATGGGGCAGGCATATCTACATAGAATACTGTTAAATATGGGGCAGGCATATCTACATAGAATACTGTTAAATATGGGGCAGGCATATCTACATAGAATACTGTTAAATATGGGGCAGGCATATAATGTGCCATTCACAGTTATCTACATAGAATACTGTTAAATATGGGGCAGGCATATAATATGCCATTCACAGTACTCTTGTTGGAATATTTTTTTAAAAGTATTATTGCTTGTGAAGTCATCTGTGTCCAGATATCCTTATCCTTTAATGAATTTTCATCTCTGTTAATTGCATAATGTAGTAAATTTATTTACAAAGCTCTTTTTATATGCCTGCTTTAAGGTAGACTATATGTTATGATGTTGTCCATACGTATGTCTGTCCATCTGTTCCCTATTTCATTTTGGCACAATAACTCGGTTCCCCACCATCTACCATTGCCAAACTCTGTATGTTGCTTGCATTTGGTGCCGGGAAGAAACATACTGATTCAGGAATTCAGGCTTAGAAGGTCAGACGTCAAGGTCATAGGGACTAAAAGAAGGAAAACTGTTTGCGCACAGTAACTTGACATGTATATTAGATACCTTTGCCAAACTTTTTGTAAATGTCTTGCATTTGAGATAAGAAAGATGCCTATTTATTTTGAGGTCAAAAGGTCAAGATGACATTGACTCTAAGAAGAAAAATGGTTTATGCACAATGTCTTGAGTTTTTTATCACCTGCTTTGACCAAACTTTGTGGCTGACGTGCATTTGAGGTGAGGAAGGTGTGTATTTTGGGGTCAAAAGGTCAGAGGTCAAGGTCACATGGACTGAAACAAGGAAAACTATTTCCACAAAACTACTTTGGTCAAAAGGTAATCCTCCAGGAGGGATGCATGAGTCAGGTATGTGTGACCTTTACACGATCAGCATAATACGACCTCATCTCTGCGATTTGTTCTATACAAGTGATACCACTCTTCACTAATGTTGTTGGTGTTATAAAGCTTGCTTGTGGAGTGTTCATTCCACATATTTTGCCAAGTATATAGAACATGCCAATTTATATAATATTTGAAAGAAGTATATGAAATCATCCATTTGGTAATGGGTGACTGCAGGTCAGCTTTGTCTGCTTTATAGACCGTTTTTTATTACTAATACTAGTATGACTAGGCAGCCAACAGTACAGAATACTTTTTCCATATTGCATGAGCAACTCCTGTTTCTGTAAGATTTGGGATACTAACAAGTTGTCAAATGTAAGGTTTTGCTAAGCTTTTAGCATGGAAAGGGAATCAGAAAAGATGATGACATTTGTTTTTTTGAGAGGTTTCAGTGTAGTTCAAAGATTTTAGTATGGCTGTAATTTCTGTGGTAAAAATGGAAACTAAACTTTGTAGATGGCTTGCATTTGAGACCGGGAATCCACTTGTTGAAATGTTAAAGGTCAAGGTCATAGTAACTCCCAAGAAGGAAAAGTTTCCACAAAATAACAAGTCCTATGCCACAAACCATGACCAAACTATGTGAATGGCTTGCATTCGACTCAAGAAATGCACCGATATAATTTGGGGTTAGTTGATCAAATGTCAAGGTCACAGACTAAAAAAAAGAAAAATGTTTTCTGCAAAATAACTTGACATAG
Organism: Margaritifera margaritifera; assembly: GCA_029931535.1. NCBI lineage: Eukaryota > Metazoa > Mollusca > Bivalvia > Unionida > Margaritiferidae > Margaritifera > Margaritifera margaritifera. The sequence continues at coordinate 8,110,228 of JAQPZY010001669.1, read as the reverse complement.
CTGGGATATAAGTATCATTTACGGTACTCTTGTAAATGTACATTTGGTAGGTTTATAATTTAATAATTGCACAGGTGGCAGATGTTCTTCAAAAGCTAATTTCATTTCAGGGTTTGCATTTCATAATTACAAGAATTGGACATAATATACTTGTTACTGGAAAATATAAATACATAAAATTCTAAATCAACAGTAATTGTTTTGGGAAGAATGATTTTGGCAGACATGATGAAAAAAATGAACTCTCTCTTACTGACACTATGTGAAGAGTGTTTAAATCTGATCTGCCCATCTTTCATAAACAAATGTATGATACAAACCTCCAAAGTAAGATTTGATGAAAGCATATATTGCCAGATTTGGGGCCATATTTTACAAGTACAAGAATTTCAGATGAGTTAAGCAACAGACAAGCTATGAGTTTGGCTTATGGTCATATGGCATATTTCACATCAGATCTTGTTTTCTTTCAGTATAAATTTCACATTAAATTTTATAAACCCACCAAAAGGCAAACCATATACTGTTGTGATGTTTGTCCATCCAGCCAGCCATCTGTCAATATGTTACCTTTTTTGTTTCTGCACAATAACTTTACCAAACTTTGTGAATGGCTTTGCACTTGCCAAGGAAGGAGATAATTGTGTTTGGGGGTGAAAAGTTCAAAGGTCAAGGTCACTGACAATGGGGAGGGGGGCAATAAAAGGTTTATGCAATATAACATTAGTTTTACATCACAGACCTGGAGTAAACTTTGTGGATTGTTGTGCTTGGTGAAAGGAAGAAGCCTATTGATTTTAGGTCAAAATGTCAAAGATCAGTGTCACCAAGACTGAAAGAAAAATGGTTACTGCAAAATAACTTGACTGGCAGGTATGTAATGTATTAGTATTCTTGCTCCATATATGTTTCTGTGTCCACTCTTGTCATATATCAGCTGAGGTTGTTTGAACAGGTATTAAACCACTATCTTACAGGCTGTGAGCCAGATATATCATGTGTAGTGATGGCCATTTAATGTTGGAACCAGCAGTCTTATGCTCTGAATTAAATTGCATGTGTTGTTTTTAATTACAAATTTGGTATGTGCTTGTAACTAGAAAGTGTTGATCTAATTGTTTAGTTGCAGCATTATGAATCATAAGGTTGCCATATGGCAAACAAGCATTTTAATATCAGTAATATGTTATCTATTGGTAATGCATAGCTTTTTATTCTGGGACAGAATTACTTTTGTCTTTATAATAAAAATTCATCCTCCTCAGTAGCAGATTCCCTGTTCAGACGGGGGGGGGGGACCATTGGTGGACTTGTTTGCAACAACACTGAACAACAAGCTCCCCTTTTACGTCTCATCAGTTCCAGATAGAGAGCCTGCACAGTGGATGCGTTCAGCCTGAAGTTTACTTAAGCCTTTCCACCCTTCAGGATGATTCTGCAAGTGATTAAAAAAGTAAGGCCCTCCAATGCTCAGCATATTGATAGCCCCTTTGTGAACCCAGTGGTCATGGTTCAGCGATCTTCTCAACCTGCTGATAGACCAGCCCATGATGTTGCCTCAGAGGAGGGACCTTCTGTCTCAGCACAGGAGCTTCTTCCTACACACAAGTCCATAGATTCTTCACCATCATGCTTGATTCATCTCGAGCGATATATCTGCGAGGACATAGTTTTTGAGCAAAGTTGCAGAGTGCTTCATTCAGGCCAGGAGGCACTCCACATCCAGGGTCTATAATGCAAAGTGAAGAATCTTTTGCAATTGGTGCAGTAATAAATGCATTATTCAGCTGTCCCTGTTTGAGTGCAGTGGCTGATTTTCTTCTCTTCCTTTCTGAAGAGAAGCAGTGCTTGCTTTCTACTATCAAGGGTTATAGGGTGGCCCAATGAAACATACTGAAGTTTTCTAAAGGCCAGGCCATTGGTTTGGATTCTCACATTGCCAACCTTATAAGATATTTTGAGCTGCAGAGACCGGTGTCTCGCTCACTTATGCCAAAATGGAACCTCTTGTGTGTCTTATGGTCATTAACAAAAAACCCCAATGAGCCTTTGGGTGAAGCTTCCTTCGAGAATCTTTCTTTAGCGTCTGCAAGATGAAGGAGTGAGCTTCATGCCCCATCTATTACTACAAGGTTGTCTAAGGTTCAATGGTAATTACAAGTTGGCATCTCTCATCTGCCAAACAAGTTTTTTGGCTAAAAACCAACTACCTTTGGCAGCACCACTTCCTATAGAGATACCCAGTTTCAGCCATATCTGTGCTGGGTATGATCAATATAGACTTTTATGCCCTGTTGGGGCATTAAGATTCAATTTGGCCACTTCTAAAAGAAAGGGTAGGAAATGTCTTTTTCTTCCCTTAAAGGGCTCTGCTGACATTCCAGTATCCACTATTTCAAGGTGGATTGTCAAAACAATCAAGAGAGCTTATCAGTCCTTGACTGAGAGGGATCTTTCATTTATGAGGATAAAAGCCCATGAGGTCTGAGCCATTGTTACTTAATGGGCCTATTAAACTCATTCATCACTGGAGGATGTTATAGAAGGCTGTGTTTTGGTGATCAAACATGAACTTCTCCTTCTTACCTTCGTTCCTTGGCACACCACAACAAAGGCATTTATTCTTTAGGGCTCATAGTCATGTTACAGAAAGTAGCTGAAGCGGATTCTAACTTACAGTAGTTTACTTGCCTATAGTAAGGGTGAGTATATCCTTGTTTATACAAGTTCTTGAAGCCATCAGCCTCCCACTGTACTGTCAAATTCATCTGTGCAATACCAACACGTAACATATTACTTATATTAAAATGTAGTGGGGGGGGGGGATAAAACTAATTGTAATAATGTAATACTTACCTGTCAGTATTGCCATATTCCCTCCCACCACCCAGTCTGATGTCCTGTGAGTAGTCTGGTCCTGTTAAGATGAGGACTATGGTGCATGCGCAGGGGACTTTGGCAGTGTCATGTTATGGATTTTTTCCAGAACTTTTCATGGAGGTTCATCTGTAGGAGGAAATCTTATTATAGGGATGATTCTGTCCTGGAATAACAAGCTATGCAATACCAACAGTTAAGTATCACATCATAAAAATTAGTTTTACTCCCCCCCACACACACACAAACCCCCCACCCCCACCCCACTACATTTTACTTGCAACTTGGAGCACTATTAGGGTAGGTGGTTGCCCTAAGAGGGCTGATGGATTTCTGCTATGCTCCTCACAGCTCATACACTTTCAGAATATATTGCTGCCATAACAATGTTTAGACAACTCCATTGTATAAGACATGGTTCATTGTCTCTGGATTGGTACACAAGAACCGTAACTGGTGTCTAGTACTATAACCTATGCAAGCATAGGTTATAAATCCCATGGAGAACGGGAGTTAAAGAACCAGACTAAATGTAGCAGCTCAGATTTGTTGCATTGTGATGTCAATGGTATATTTTTATGTCTGTTTGTGTACTGTCTTGTAATGTCATCAGCCTTGTGTTCTATCACTAAAAGTAAATAATCAAAAGAACGTTCTCTCTGGTATGTTATACAGAATCTTTACATACTGCTCTAAAGATGCAGAAGATCAAAGATTACAGTAAATACAATCACATTTAAGTGTCGTAAAGTTATCAAACAGTGCAGGTTTTTCTAAGTGGCATTTTACCACCAGATTTACAGCATTGTGGCAGAGGTGTTGTCCAACCAAGGGGAGGTAAACCACAGTGAAGAGTGTGTTTCCTGCAGGTTCTATGGTTTCATCAGCCTCAAAGCTCACTTTGTACCAACATCAGATGTCTGAGTGTAAGTATATAGGTTAAAATATCTAGGTGTACAATCAGCATGAATTAGACTTGAAACTTAATGTTCTTTTAACTTACAGGAATATGTGAATTTGCTGATGCCTCCGCTGATTCAGAAGTGGAACATCTTGAGAGATGAAGACAAGGATTTATTTCCTCTTCTTGAGGTAAGAAAGTACACATTACTTAGTGGGTGCCACCTTAAAAAGGATACCTGCTTATAAAAGACAATATTATTGAGTTCCTTTTCATAAAGCTACAGTCTCTAGCAAAAGATTGTGAAGATAAGGGCATGAAATGATTCTGTCTCCGAAGGGGGTGGGTGGATGAAAAAATGTCCGGCCCCAAATAGCTTGAAATAAAATATTCTTGCTCTGCTTTGTAGTATAAAGAACTAATTATATCCATCATATAAAAAAGATTAATTATCTTGAGGTGAAAGACAAATAAATATCCTGGTTTGAGAGAAAATCCAAGGTCCCCACCTCCAGAAATTAAATGGTCAGTTCCTTATGAAAAATAGTGAAAATATAATTATTTTGCAAAAAATTTCAAGGAAAAGACGGGAATCCAGTGGTGTCCTGTGCCTGTCAGGCAGATATGTAAATAAGGTAGGGTGGTTTCCGGTAGGTTATTGGGCACACATGCTTAAACATACTGGCAAAAGATTAGGGGAAAACATGGAACTGTACACAGCCCACCCATAATTAACTCCATGGTTGGCAAAGCCAAGTGTAGAACATGTGCTTTCACTGTCCAAGAGTCCTCACCAGATGTATGTTTGAGCTAAAACCTGTTCTCCCTCCATAAAATGTATTAGACCCAATTGGAAATGAAAACAAATCATATGAACATATTGCAAGTTTATTACCTGTGATGTGTGAGTTGCGTTTACCATTAAAATAACCTTTCTACTCAGAATCACTACCCATACCAAATAAATTTACTGATTCTAATGGTTTGTGGCAGAGAAAAGTTATTTTTATGATCAATATCGACAATCAGTATCAAGTGTAACAATGCGAGTCTTTTCTCAAGTGATGTTAACTTTCATGTGCATGATGTTTCCTGAGTGCTGCACATTGTATTCGTACTGTCTGATGAGAGAAAATCCCAAAGGAAAAAATCACTATATTTTTGTGGCAAAATGTCACTCAAGGAAAAGGTAGTATCATTGTGTTTTGTTTTGTTTTTTTCAAATAAAAAAAAACCATGTAAGAAGTATGAGGTTTAAATGGAGCTGAAAACTAAAAATATAAGTTATGAATCAAATTTAAAACTTTTTTCAATCGAGAAGCAAAACAATTATCAAGTTCAGCTTTTGAGTAATTGACCTGTCAGCAGAACAGAATTTAGTACATTGACTCGTTAGAATAGTGTTGTCTAGAACATTATAAAGTTTTTCATTTGAAAAATATTTCAGTATAATTAAGCAAATTTTAAATTAACAGTGAAAATTGTATGAATATTGTCACCTATGTGTCCAACCATGTTTATGCTAGATCAGGCAAACAACACTCAATGCATGTATTTATGCAATGACTTGCACACAGCTTGTGATAAGATTGATTAGTGGTCCAGATGCACTTTGAAAATGCAGCAAGTGATGGATAGCTGATGGCAAACGTATGGAACTTGGTGATATGATAAATGTCTGCCTGCTTCAGTGAATATGAACAGTGGACATGGTTATTTTAGCAGACAACCATGTAGAACCATGCTGTAGTCTGACTATACAGTAAACGAGTTAAAGCAGATGTTGCTAGAAATTGAATATTTATTGCAGAAATTAATAAATCCACGATGTGAATGCCAGTCATAATGATGAGTGTTTGAATATCATAAAAAAAACTAGAAAAAGAAAGGTAAGGATATTTGCAACCCGTTATTCTAAATGACCCCACTTTAGACTTTGTAGGGGCCATTGAGCCCCACTTTTTCCATTTCTGGAATGAACACGTATACAAAAACAATTGTTGTTCAAACATGTGCTTTCACTGTCCAAGAGTCCTCACCAGATGTATGTTTGAGTTAAAACCTGTTCTACCTCCATAAAACATATTAGACCCAATTGGAAATGAAAACAAATCATCTGAACATATTGCATGTTTATAACCTGTGATGTGTGAGTTGCGTTTTTAAAACCTCTACATCACTGAGTGTAATCAATACTTGTTGAACTGGACTATCTGGGTGGATTTTAGTGGCAAGACAATCTTTTTGCATAGTTATTGAGGTACAATGAACACACTCATTATATTTGTTTAAAATTGGTTTTGTATAGGAATGCCGCTCATTTTCATATCCCACTTTTGTGGCTCCAATGATTGACTGGTTTCACACAAATTAATTTGCTTATAATCATTTTGTACACTGAAACCTGTTTAATCCAGACCCTTGCTACTTGGCATTCTTGTATATTAGAAATATTTGATTCCCAGTAAAGTTTACCATTAAAATAACCTTTCTACTTGGAATCACTACCCATTCCAAATAAATTTACTGATTCTATTGGCTTGTGGCAGAGAAAAGTTATTTTTATGATCAATATCACAATCAGTATCAAGTGTAACAATGCGAGTCTTCTCTCAAGTGATGTTAACTTTCATGTGCATGATGTTTCCTGAGTGCTGCACATTGTATTCGTACTGTCTGATGAGAGAAAATCCCAAAGGAAAAAATCACTATATTTTTGTGGCAAAATGTCACTCAAGGAAAAGGTAGTATCATTGTGTTTTGTTTTGTTTTTTTTTTTCAAATAAAAAAAAACCATGTAAGAAGTAGTAGGTTTCAATGGAGCTGAAAACTAAAAATTTAAGTTATGAATCAAATTTAAAACTTTTTTCAGTCTAGAAGCAAAACAATTATCAAGTTCAGCTTTTGAGTAATTGACCTGTCACCAGAACAGAATTTAGTACATTGATTCGTTAGAATAGTGTTGTCTAGAACATTATAAAGTTTTTCATTTGAAAAATATTTCAGTATAATTAAGCAAATTTTAAATTAACAGTGAAAATTGTATGAATATTGGATGAAAGTTAGTGCAGTGATATCACCTATGTGTCCAACCATGTTTATGCTAGATCAGGCAAACAACACTCAATGCATGTATTTATGCAATGACTTGCACACCGCTTGTGATAAGATTGATTAGTGGTCCAGATGCACTTTGAAAATGCAGCAAGTGATGGATAGCTGATGGCAAACGTATGGAACTTGGTGATATGATAAATGTCTGCCTGCTTCAGTGAATATGAACAGTGGACATGGTTATTTTAGCAGACAACCATGTAAAACCATGCTGTAGTCTTGACTATACAGTGAATGAGTTGAAGCAGATGTTGCTAGAAATTGAATATTTATTGCAGAAATTAATAAATCCACGATGTGAATGCCAGTCATAATGATGAGTGTTTGAATATCTTAAATAAAAAATTTTAAAAGAAAGGTAAGGATATTTGCAACCCATTTTTCTAAATGACCCCACTTTTGACTTTGTAGGACCCATCGAGCCCTACTTTTTCCATTTCTGGAATGAACACAGGTACAAAAACGATTGCTGTTTAAACATGTACCTTAACCAAGTCTTGTGAATGGATTACACATTAGATAAGAAATGTGCCTATTGATTTTGTGATCAAAAGGCCAAGGGTCAGGGTCACTGATAGAAAGTAGAAAAATGGCTCCTGCAAAATAAGTTTACTTCTGGACCACATACCTGGACCAAAGCTTGTGGATGACTTACACTGAAGTTAAGGAAGAAGTGTATTTAATTTGGAGTCAGAAGGTCAAAGGTCAAGGTCATTGTGACTTTAAATTACTTCTGCACACTAAGTTTTGTTCTAGAGTAAGTTCCTTGAACAAACTTTGTGGATGGCATGCACTTTAGATGAGAAAGAAACCAATTGATTTTGTGATAAAGGTCAGAGTGATAGTTAGAAAAATAATGGTTTTAGCACAGGAAATTCTAGACCTCATGTCTTGACCAAACATTGTTAATTGCTTGCACATAGGGCAAGAAAAAAAACCCTATTGAATAGGGGGAACAAAAGGTCCTAGGTCAAGGTCATTGTAACACAAACAGGAAAAAGTTTGCTGCAGGGTTTGGGTTTCATAGCTGAAAGGTCAAGGTCATGATGACCCAAATAAAAACAGTTGGTTTTCTATACCATCTTCTTTCAGTGAAATTCACAAATGGTCTGTCTTTTGGGCAAGGAAGGAACCTATTATTAGTGGTTATAAAGGTCAAGATCAAAGTCATTGAGACCTATTGGCTAATGCTGTTGAGAGTAAACCATAATAGTGCTTACATAAAATGGTACTCTCGGTAATGTATACAGATCAACATGTGAATACTAAATGACATAGTTTCTTTACATCATTTCACATTCTACTCCAGTGCTTGTCAAGTGTGGCCACAGCCCTGCAGTCTGGATTTTTGCCATACTGTGAGCCAGTCTATAGGAGATGTGTATCTCTGGTGGAACAGACCCTGAACCAAAACTTTGTAAGTAAAGGAAGTACATCAAAGTCAAGCACATAACACAGCAGTCAAAATAATAAAATTATTTCTAAACTTTAGGAATGATTTTGCCGTGAAAGTCCTATAAGGTGTATGGTCAGGTGGTAATTCAGTAACCTGTGATGTGCAGAATTGGAATTCTTTTATATTGCCTTTGCTTCTTGACATTTTCATATTCAATTTCAAGACTTTACAGGTGTACCTTATTTTCTTTTTGTTTTTGGACAGAAAAAAATGATTATTTTGCTGTCCAAAAGGACACTTCAGTTTTTGAATTACCTGTCCAAAAACAAATGAATGAAAAATTTCAGCCCAAGCAACAAATACCATACATACGATATTGACCTACCCCTATAGTCAAACAGCAGATTAATCATTCTTTGCATACAGGTTTTGACTGAAAAGAGACATCACCTGCCTAGTTTTGTTTTTAGCTCTACTGGTCATAGTCCAGGAGAACTTATGGGATGGCCTGTTTTCTGTTGTCTGTCATCTGTCCATCCATTAGCACAAGTTTGTTTTCACTACTCCTCCTAAACTACTTGGGGGGGGGGGGGATTGCCATGATACTATTCATGCACCTTCATCCCAAAATCTGGTTAATCCTAAATGAAAATGGTGCTCCTCAGACTTCTTATATGGCTACCACAGCAGCCACCTTGAAAATCTTGTTATTGCTACTCCTGAGTGGATGGTCATATCAGCGTGGAGTTTTCATTAAAAGACTTCTTATGATGTATAGTTGATCCTCAATGAAAATGGTTCCAGTTTGACATCCAATATGGTGGCCATCTTGAAAATTGTATCGCTACTCATGAACAGAAAGCCATATCGACATGGGGTTTTCACCAGAAGACTTCTTATAAAATTTAGTTGGTCCTAAATGAAAATATTTTTTCTTGTACATTCAATATGGCCAAAACAGTGGCCATCTTGAAAATCTTGTTACTGCTAAACATCTCATAAATGGAAGGTCATATCAACATGGAGGTTTCACTTAAAGATTTCTCATGATGTCTAGTTGGTCTTAAATGAAAAGGGTGCTTATATGACCTCAAATATGGCTGTGACAATGAAAGTATTGAAGATCTTGTTGCTATATCTCCTGAATGGATAGTTATATCAACATTGGGTTTTCACCAAGACTTTTAATGGTGTCTGGTTTGTTATAAATGAAAATGGTGCCAATCTTACATCCAATATGGCTGCCACAGTGGCTAATTTGAAAATGTTATCACTCGGGAATATCAGAGATGGTTTCAACGCTCAGAAGTTAAAAGGAAGAAATCATCTTTTTTTGACTTCATGGAAATTCTTTTAGGACAGTAGAGTGTCAGTCCCTTCAAGGGACTCTTGTATTTATTTCCAACATAAGAAAATGCAAGCATAATAGAAAACCCAACTTCACATGTGAAGCAAAAATCTGCCATGTTCTACTTTCCTATAATATATTGCACTGTCCGTAAAGTCTGCACAAATATAACTGATTTCTTTCAGGGATTGTCAGTGAATAAAAAAATACAAATGAAAATGCATAAAACATTGGAGTCTTGATTATATTTGTATATTCCTGCTGCAAGGTGGAGCGTAGTGTTATGTTGTTCGTATGTGTGTTCCCTACTTTCTTTGTGCACATTACCTCGAGTTCTCTGTCATGTAGCATTACCATCATGGTCATGGCATGTCTGAAAAGAAAATAATAGTTTCTGCACCATAAATTTAGTTCAAGATGGCATACCTTAACCAAAGGTCAAGGTCATTGAGACCTGTTGGTCAGTAATCTCTAGAGTCAACCATGCCCTACTTGTGCCTATATGTGCCTACTTGTGCCTATATAGAGGACTATTCAACACAGGACAGGCATATAATGTGCTGTTCATGATATTCTTGTTTCAGAGAGTTCAAGAAATAGTAATTACATTTTGCTAACAAGTAGGTGAGTAGAATGTCAAAGTATACCAGTATTACCAACGGACTATTGAACGTACCCAAGTTGAGGTGGTTTGGTACCAAAACTTAGAGCAGACAAGTCACAGAATTACATATGTTTATAAATTCAAAACAGTATAATAAAACATGAAATAAAGAAAGTTTTTTATATTAATTTTTGATTGAGTTATTCTGCAGTGAAATTCATTTCTACATATGTGACATGTATGTAATTGGGTGCAGTTGTTAGTATTATCCACAATGGAGGTGTGATGGATCTCTTTCATGCTACTGGCTTGAACTTGAACAGTTTCTCTTTTAATATAAGGTGACATATTCTTCTGTTTTTACAATTTAGTTTCTTTTCTTAACAGGTAAGGAATATCAGACCTGCCAACCCTTATGATTTGACCGTAAGTCTTACTAAAATGACCCTTAAATTACAGACTTGCGGAATAATAGCAAAAAAAAATGAAAATACGATCAATGTGGTCAAATCTGGATATTGACTTGTCCTGGTTTAGACTGGATCCAGGTTTTAATGTTAGATTTCTGTAGAATTGATCAGGGAACCAGACTAACTTTACACGCGTACCTTGGAAGCTTTAATCTGCACATTGTTTGCATGCAGAAAGATTGCATGATCAAGCTTTTGCTTATGGCATTATCTAGCAATATCCAACAAATGAAAACACATTGATGGTGAAAGGAACAATCAGCTTCTTAAAAAGTTAAGACAATCAGCACAGAAAAGAAACTTGAAATTCTTGATGGAAAAAAGCAGAATATGCAACAGTTACATTGATTTGAGTATTGCTCATGACCGGGCAAATTTTTTAAAAATACAAGGATTATGTCGAGTTCAGAGATATATAAAAAAAGCCATTGGCCTCCATGGGGTTTGGAACTGCATATTTTGACACTGAACTGGATGCCATTAATTTCTAAGTGTACTTTATGAACTTTTTAATTGAATATGATGTTTGCTTCACTGCATCAGTCACACTTTTGGATTTTTCAAGTGCACATTTTCCAGTTCAAAAATAACAGTACCTGATATTTTGTTACACCTTACTGAAAATTGGTGTAACATATGGAAACATTAACTGCCTTACTGAGAAGGTCTTGTTAGGGTTGGCAGGTCTGGAATATAGTTATAACAAATTCGTCTTTGTTATGTTTTCAGTATCAGTGACCCAATAAATAGTGATGCAAGGTTCTCTCAATTTTCGACAAGCACTTGTTGAGGCAATTTCTGATAATTAGCAAGTCATTGCGCCACTTCATGAGAAAGATCCTAATCTATCTTGTCTTATTATTGAACTACAGTTGTGTCCGAAAACATTATTGCATAAATAAAATTCCTTTTAAATGATATCTGAAAATTACAAGGAATGAATAAATTATTTAGCTTCAAAAATTTGGCATCTAAAAACGTAGTGCCTGAAAATGAAAAGAAATAACAGCAATTGATATTAAATGAGTAGTGCCTTCCGCTTAGCCTTGCAGACATTCATAATTAACCCTTACAATGCCTTGAAATTATAAAACTTATTTTTTGTCATCAGTATAATGAACATTATATACTATGTATTTGAGACTAATCATATCTGTACATTTTGATAAAACAATATTCTGTAGCATTGAAGCAGTCAGTTAAATGATTAAGCGATGTATTACATTTTTTGTTTTGGTGTAATACCCCAATTTCACTTATGTAAATTTTACTGCATGCTTAGTCTTAAACTTGGAACCCTTGTTCATGTCGATATCATTTCATATCTTAATCAAAACGGGATAGGGAGAAACATAGGTTTAAAAGAGAATAATAATGTCATGATTGGAAATATAATATTGCACTCCATTTCTTCTGAGACATGATGATAGTTTTATCTTGCCTTGGTGTAGGCCAACCAGCAGAATCCAGAGCAGTATGACCCACCAGACAAGGACTTCATGATTGTGGCCCTTGACCTCCTTAGCGGCCTAGCAGAAGGTCTCGAGCATCACATAGATGGCCTTGTCTCCAATAGTAACATACTCAAGCTCCTTTACCAGTGCATGCAGGTAAGTCTGATGATGCATAAATATCAGTGTCTCTGAATTTTGTGACACTGTGTGTAATTGATAATGAATTTTCATGACAATTCTGCATTCCAAATTCAGTTGACAAAATCTTAATTCAGGTACTATAATAATCACCTTTCTCATCTATCCATGTGTCTTTCTAATCACACTTGTAACTAGCAAAGCTCAGCAACATTTAAACATTACCTGTTCTATGTAGATGTGCCTTTTAAATGTTTTCATCTTTTCGGGTCCAAATTTTGATGGATCAGTTATAAATCTCCACTACAGCAGATCTTTGTAACCAGCATAGCTTAGAAACAATTAGACATATTATGGTGCAATTTGGTGTGTACATTGTTTCATAGTACTCAATGTACCTTTTATGGATTTTGTCACGTCAACTCCATTTTGGATTGAGTTGTGGCCCTTGACAAACTATTTTCATATCTTCTCATTGGATGTTGCTTGTAACCAGCATAGCTCAAGAATCATTCAACATGCACTGATGCAATTTATTTTAAACATTGTTTCTAGACTTGGCTGTGCTTTTTATGGGCTTAGTCTTGTCAGCTCCATTTTGGTGAGAGTTGTGGCCCTTGACAGTTAGCTTGTAACTGGCACAACTCAAGACCTATATAGCATATTTTGATGTAATTTGGTATGAACATTGTCTCGTAGACTTAATTGCTACTTGTATGGGTTTAGTCTCATCGACTTCTTTGGACAGCATTTTGCCCCTTGTCAAGCAAATTCTTCATTTCACATGTAAACTTGAAATGTTGCATGCAGTCAGCATATTTCAAGAACTGTTCAATGTAATTTGATGGAATTTAGCAAGAACCTTGTCTCTTTGACCTAGATGTGCCTTGTATGCACTTTGTCTTGTCTACACCATTATGGTCAGAGTTATGGCCCTTGTCAGTCCACTTAATATCTTTACATAAGATGTTGCTTGTAATTAAAATAGCTCAAGAACCATTCAAGACATACTGATCCAGTTTGATCTGAATATTGTTTCATAGAAAAAGATGTATCATACATGGGTTTTGTTTCATCCACTTCATTTTGAACATGCCAATCAACTTAATTATCATTTTCATGGGATGTTGCTTGTATTGATGTGCCGTTAAAGGAATTGGATTTCATGTTTTCCATATCATCATTTAGTGGCATTGTTGTCCTTTAATGCCCATCTTCTCCTAATGTTGGATGTACAAAACAAGTTTGCAAAACATGAAGTTGTGGTAATAGTTATGTCATTTTAAGACACATGGTCTATAAAAATGATTTTCTCTTTCAGGATCCCATGCCAGAGGTTCGTCAGAGTTCTTTTGCCTTGCTGGGAGATCTAACAAAGGCTTGTTTCCAACATGTCAAATCATGTATAGGTAATTGGTAGACATGTTAAAGAATCTCTCATTGTTTATTTTTTTTCTCACACCTGTATTGAAAAGTTGATTTTTAACACATTATTGGCTAGATCATGCTGAGGAACTGGGAGCTAAGTGCCTTTCCCATGGACACACCGAGGCAGCCGACCTGGGCTGGTCTCGGGGTATCAAACCCACGATTCTTGGATTACATGTCTGACTCTGTATCAATGAGATACTAAGGCTCTCCTGAAAAGTTGAGCTTGTTATGTCATTGTGTCATCTGTCGACTACCGTATAGACTCGCATATAATCCAGGTCCAAACGCAAACAACATAGACCCTGATCTGCCATCGCTTAATGCGCCAGCAGATCAGGGTCTGTGTTGTTTGTTCTACTGATTAGTCCTTACAAACTGCATAGACCCAGATCTGCTGGTGTATTATGCGACGGCACATCTGGGTCTATGCAGTTTGCATTTGGTATTCGCTTGTACACGAGTATATACAGTATCTATTCGTGTCCACTCTAAAACTGGGAAACAAAATGAGATACTTAAGTGAAAGTTTATCTCGGGCATACTTGATTACCAGAAGCTGTGTTACATATCACATTCATTTTGAAGGTCGGTGTCAAATTGTCAAATATGATATTTCATCCATTTTCTTGTCTGCATTTAAAAAATTTGAAAAAAGGCAGATACTTTACTTAAGCTACCAATAACTGTGTGGATCATACTCTATGCAAGTACCTTGCTTTAAGGTCAAGCCACAGCATGGTCAGTTTCAGCAGTAACATTAAGACAGGAGTGTTGCACTGCATGTGATGCTTTTGTTTATTGTGCTGATATCTAGCAAGATGGCCATTTACACTTTCATACCATTATGGGACATATATAGTTCTATGGCAGGCCTAAGTGAAACCATTTCTCAAATGATAATATGCAGGCCTCTCAGCCATCCATATATATCTTGTATAAATCCCTATAAAATTCCTATACCTTTTTTCCCTATGATTGTTCCAAAATCCCTTTAAGATCCCAATATTTTTGTGGAAGAAGCACATGCCAATTTTTCTTGCACCTCTTTCTTGAAAAAAAGAAGGATTTAAAAGGACATAGAATGATTCATCATGATGAATATACTCAATACATGCGTGTTTGTAAGTCCCTGATGAAACACGATACATGTATAAATTAGTATTTCAGTGCATTATGATATTAGTATCAGCTAATCTGTGTATTTAAGTACTAAAAAATGTGTATTCAGTTGGTTGGTATTATTAGTACATCATTATTCCTTCTTTTTGTGATTTCCCTATGAAATCCCAATAGTTTTTAAACCTGATGTCCTATAAATGCCTATAAGTTTGAAGTATATGGCTTGGGGCCTGTGTGTGTTTTTTTTTTTAAATAACATTTTTTGATGCTTTCTGAGTGTTCATGATGAGGTTCTTTATTGCATGCAGTAATAGCTGGGGAACATTTTTCTTTAGTCCAGAGGATTCTTGGGACAGAAATATGGAACATTAACACATAATCAGTTAAGAAACTGTGCACTTGTTGGCCCTGTACTAAAATGTCTCGTGCCAAGTAGTTTCCTTATGTTGATATTATTTTAAATGTCATTGATTGGAATTTAAGATAAAAGCACCACACAAAAAAATCCATTGTTCATAAGTCTCCGTTAAGTTGTAGAAGGCAGAGTTGTTTACAGCTCCAATTTCACCATAGTTTTTCTTTGGAAGATTTCACAAAAATATGGGCTATGGTTCAAGGTATCAATTTTAAAGGCAAAGTTTTTTTCTGCAAAGATGCAGCATGTTAGATTTATGTGCATTCATAAGGCCCGTCAACTCAGTCACTGAAGTGCTTGAGAATACTATATTACACTACATTCAAGCATCTGTTGGATTACAAGTGGGGTCAAGCCAACAAGTTTGATGTTGTGATTGAAGTGTTGGTAAGTAAAATAAAGGAGTGGGATTCGATTAATCTGTGTAACAGATGAGGAAGTCTATTAAATGAGGGTATGCACCAAGGATTGTGAACAATTCATGCAAACTTCTCTTGGTATTGAAGTTTGCCTACAGGGTGGGGGGTAGGGTGGAGGCTTAACTGATAGAGAGGATCAGCTATGTTAGAAACGGCTGCATGCATGCTTTGTGAGGTTCATTACAACTAATAATGTTAAACCAACTGTTAGTTTTAGGAGTATAATCTATGGACAGGTGGCTAAAATTACAGATAGGACTTTGCCAAACTACTGATGTACAGCTGTCTGGGTAAAAAGGTCTGAGAAGATAATATTTAGAAAAATGTTGCACAAAATGGGGTCAGGAAAGAAGAATTCTCAAAGCTTGGATTTTTCATTTAAAAAAATTGTCAGAACATTGACATTTATCTGTTTGTCACATTTTTCAGGAGATTTCATGCCGATTCTTGGAAACAACTTGAATCCAGAATATATTTCTGTGTGCAATAATGCCACCTGGGCTATTGGAGAAATTTCCATAAAAATGGGTAAGTTATGCATGCATTTTCACATATTTAACAATGTATTAGCCTATCTTTGGTTAAAGTTTCAAAATTGTGAAACCACATTTATATTGTGTCACAATTGTTCAGTTGAAATTAGACCTAGTCAGATTTCTTGGACCACTTGATTTTCGACCAAGTAAACTTGTTTTCCTTTTATAGCAACTTGAAGTGCAAATTGTGATGCAAACAATGAATGGTAATGTATACATAACAGAATATATACAAAGACAGAAATGGCAAAATATGAAGCGACTTTTACTAATATCTACATAAAAATAAATACAACATAAAAGTGAAAGAAACAAGTGGACAATATAAAGTTGTGGAATAAGACAAAGTATGATATGATTGGTCCACAAATCTTAAAGATAATTGTAATAGTAATAAAAAAGGTGACAAAAACCCAGTCACGATTTTTTCCGTTTTAAAGCTGAATTCTGCTTTTCTCCTGACCTGAATCCCAATTTTCCTTGATATGGTCCTTTGTTTGTTTTTTTTGTTTTATATTTATATATATATATATATATATATATATATATATCATCTCTGATCCGGTTTTCAAATAACAATCTGTCCGGTCCCATTTGCACAACGATCCTGATAATAGTATTTGTTCCGTAGATTATTTAACAGATGATTGTTGTAAATAATTTTATGATTGGTCAAAAGTTTGTACTCCTCCAATGAATCTTCACGTAATGGAAGCTGATGGCATCTAGAATTATCAATAGAAAAAGTTTGAATAAAGGTTTGAAAAAATGTGTGGAAATGGGAATGGCTTGAACACAAAGTCGATGGGATTGTAGTTGGTCAGTTTGTAAGAAAACAACACCACAGGACTAGCATTTTGCAATCTTTGCCAGAAAGATTTGAACTACTATTACTAATTCTACACTAGCATCTGACGTGTTAAATGAGAAGGAATTGGACCAGTATGATTGGGAAGTTAGAAGATCCCAAACTGATTCCTATCCAGAATTTAAAGAGTCACAACATATAGATCACTGGTGGGGATTTTATGATATTTTTGTCAGATACCCGTGTCTCTCAAAGATGGTCATGTCTTTACTGAGTTGTTTTCATGGCCCAAAAGTAAAATTATCCTTCAATGTCATGAATGATATTATTGATTCCAAATAAGGGAGGATAAACGTAGAAACCTACAAGTCAGTTCAGAACATCAAATATGGTCTGAAGGCATCAGGAAAAAGTGCAATGCAGTATTTTAAGAAAAATTTCTTACATGAGAGGGCAGAAGCAACCCTGTTTTAGAATATGTGAAAAGGAAAGCAAAAGAAATCTTTGCTACGGCTGCAAAAAAAAAAAAGACTAGCACATCAGTGTCAACAGGTTTTGTCCGATGGGTGAAAAGACAAGTGAATTTATGTAATATTTTTATATAGTTGATGTATATACCGTCTATACTTGCTTATAAGTTGAGGTTTTTTACTTAGAATTTGACTCGTACAGAGTAGGGGTCGTCTTATAAGCGCGACATTAAAAAAACAAAAAAAATCTTAGGGTAATGTTGGAAACTCTAGATGTTTGCAGTACATAAAAATACTGTCAATTCATATATTTTTACGTTTTCATGCCACTATTCCTGTGCAGTAATGCATATATGGTATGCAGTGTGTTTATCCGTTTCATGGCGGTATTCATTACACAATACATGTATCTACAGTTATTTGGATTTTATTAATTTGAAAATATTACCGGTAAATTAAATACTACCTACCGCAAAATGAAGTGTCCGTCAATGTTTACCGTGGGTGTTTACTAAGTATATTACCTCCATTTTCGTGCCAGTCCGAACAACCTGTATTTGTATTAATATTTGTGTTTTGCTGTATAAAGACTGTGCTTGATGCAATAAAAGTTTTGATTTCATTTGTATTTTCCTTTTCCACAAGTCAGATTTAATTCTCAAGTGATATTTCCCAAGTTATCTGCCAGTGCACGTGGGCCGATAAGCCTTTGGCTTGTAAAGGGACTCGCTTTGTTCAAGTTGACAATCCTTTTGATCGAGCCGCCAATCTCTACTTGTTCAGTGCCAAGTAGAGTTCTACAACTTCCTGTGCATATACCTTGACCTTAATCCCTTTGCTTGTAAACACACCACACTCTTTGTTTTCCCACGTGACAACCCTTTGATCAAGCTGCGAGTTCAGTGCCAAGTAACAGAGGGAGGCTATTTGAACTCCCTGTGATCTTGTCGCACAATTGACATGTGTTCAGTTGCAGCCTTTAATAGATTTCTGACTTTATGATCAAAGTGTTACTCACAGAGCCCAAGCTCAGTCTTTGCATAAGCACCCGCATATGACAGTAAAGCCGAAAATCGGAGTCGGACGAGATTTACGATGACTAGACGACGACGATTTACAATGACTAGACGACGATGTAGGATTTCAGAACTTTATCAGACAATGAGGATTAATTCTTGGACTTTGTACCAGATGACATTGGATAGTGACATTTATCGGATACCGTGAATCACAAAAAAGTGGACTTATTTTTCATTGTTTATTTGTATGACGTGTGGAAATAATATATTACGGGATATTGTGAATCGGATCATTCTGAACTTCTATTCTTATACTGGTATGTGACCTATAACTGAATTCGTGGATTTATCATATAAATAGATTTGGAGTCGGTCGATGTTTACGATGACGGGATGACATTGGAGGAATTTATTACTTTATTTGGTAACTCTGATGATGAAGATGAATTCTTGGGTTTTGAACCAGAGGACATTAGACAGTGACATTTAGGGGATACCAATTTTATACCTGTATGTGACCTATAATCCAATTCATGGATTTATCATATAAATGGATTAAAAATGTTAAGCTATATGGATTTCATTACACGAAGATGGACAAAATGTAAGTTGTAAATTTATTTGTACATATTCAGCTCAATAATACAATTGTATTTATTCTACATTGGTTTTTGTTTTTATTTGTCCTATCTATCTATATGTCTATCTATCTATCCAGTTTGGCTCGTTTATTTTTCCCAAGTGCAGCTCTGACTCGGTGATGACATGTCACCCCTTGCAGACGGATTTAATTTGCAAAAAACACCTCCTTGACTTATAGGAGGGTCATAGCTGAATTGGCTTTTTGCAGCCATGAAAAGGGGGGGTCGACTTATAGTCGAGTCGACTTAAAATCGAGTATATACGGTATTTCAAAACTTTTACCATAAAAGAAAAAAAAAAATAAAAGATTTGTTATGAGAAGAGAAAAGTGTTATATACATGTAATATGTGCTGCAAAAAATGAACACATTATTGTGACTGAATTGTTATGTGAACACTGACACGCACATGTAATAACTTCAGCACTAATATTATTGGAGAACAAGTTGATGTGACAATGAACATTGTAAAAATTCTTCAAGTATTGTTTAAAGTTGGGTAAGTTTGTTATTTTTTGAATTATTTTTTTGTTGTTGGAATGTAGTATCAACTTTGCAAAATATTATGATAATAAGGGCCACCAAGAGCAGTTTTACATGCTTTCAGAGTCTAAAATGCATTTTTGGCCGGTGGCCTTTGTCCCCAGGGCCCCCTGATCAGGGTCACCACCCCTTAAGATCCAGCTGGGGAAGGATCCCCCAGACCCCCTTAACAATTTCAGCTTTTTTCTCTAAAGAACCAAAATCATGTCTGAAAAGTACAAATTATTTTATTTTGGTAATGATATGCTTTTTTTCTCCACTGTAGGACAAGATATGAAGCCATATGTACCACATGTGCTTCCTCAGTTGATTGAAATAATAAATCGTCCCAACACCCCAAAGACACTGCTTGAGAACACAGGTGAAATTAATATGATGATATTTTTAGTGTTACATGTTTTGATTTTAATATTCTGATTCTTTTATGTCTGGCAAACCAGTTAATTAGGTTGAAAAACAAGTTTTGTTTGGAGTTGAAAACAAGTTCATTTTATAATTCATGTATCAAGTAAATTCAGCTCATCTTCATGATTCACTAATTTTTTTCCTCATTTAAAATTGTTTCATTTAATTCTTGTTTTGGCATTGATAAACTTGGGATCTAATATCTATTTATTTATTTCTTAAATTGATCATTCATAGATTATCAGGGATTTATATGTTTCCAATATTCCACTGAATATTTGAAAGAACTGTTTTGGTTGTTGAATTATTAGAAACTTTTATGTTTTTATTATGTACTTGTATGTCTTGTTAAGTATGATGTCACCTAATTTTAATGTCTATTTGGTTTATATGGGTCAGAACATGGATATTGCTATCAGTATGTATTGATGAGAAGTGATCCTGCTGTCCAGGATATTATTGTCATGAAAATCATCTTCAGAATTATTTACTATAACAAATCTGCAAGACTAATAGTCTTGCTTGTGTGCATATAACTTGGCACATTATTGGTCAGATGTCCATATTTTCAGCAGTGAAATTAAAAGAAACACTATGGAATGTGGATTTTTCATGAGATTATGACATTATGTAATGCAGATACAGATAATTTTTTTAATGTCTGCACATAATTTTTGTTAATGCCTGCAAAGCACAGCAAAACATGGGTATCATTGTTCCAACTGTTGTTGTCGTTGTTAGCGGTGTAGGCTTCAATGTTGTTTATGCATTTAGCTCAGTTTCCAAGACACTATTGCATGTATAGTCCGAAACTTGAAGGGTATATTTATCTTGGAGGGTACTGCTCATTACAGGCAAAAAGAGATCACAGTGACTTTGCTGAGTTTTTGGAATATGCCTTAGTGGAGCAGATGGGACATAGCATTCTGCAGAATTCTTGTCCTGTAATGTGATTGGAAAGGAACAACAATCCCATGTTTGAGAGTTTAAGGATGAAAAAGTGGTTTTACTATTTCAAATGTTTTGCTAGTTTAGCTGGTAAAACTCTTTATTTCTATCATTAAAACCACCATGAATGTCCTCAAATTCTTGAATGCAAAGATGGTTGTTCCTTAAGTGTATGCCCAAACATTTGGATGTGAAATTATTGTGATAAAGTAACTTTCTTACTGTTTATGCATAAGAAATAATGTGTATCAGACACAATTCTTTGGTCACAGTAAAAAAAATATCCCCAAATCTCCCGACTTTCAGTAATGCATGCATGTCATCTGGTCTGAATCTAACCTGTTTGTTAAATCATCATATATGCATTGTTTTGATGACAGACTCTAATTCTTGATTTATTTTGTTCATTAGTATCTCTTCCAGATAACAGGCTTTATTTGGATAAAGATGCAAATATACCTTTATGCCAGGAAGTTATGTTGAGTGGAAAGGGGAGTACAGTTTTATTGTTGCTCTTGAAGGAAAGTTCTTGAAAAATTTGGTAGAGAACTTCATATTCAATAAGTGTTCTGTTATAAAAGTAATCACATGATTTGTAAAGGAAGGCTGTAATTTCCTCCTTGCATTGGATTTAGTCCCATAATAAGAATTTCATGGATCAATCCGGAATTCCACATTCATAGGTCTGGTTTATCCTTAAAAGTAATCAAAGTCAGCACCAACTGGAATACCTCGTGGATTTTCTACAAATTCCATTTCTGAAATACTTCGATGGAGTGATACAGCATAAGAAAAAGGGGGAAACTGCCAAAATAGGCTAGAAAACTCGGTCACACACTAAAGTAAACAAGGCAAAACAGAATCATATCAAAACCAGTATGATAGCTTTATGGAATAATTTGCATAAGTGCAATCAAAGAAAGTTCTAGTTCATGCTTGAAAAAGAAACGAGAGAATGTTTTGGCAATTAACAAGTCATCTCAATCGAGTCGCTATAATGAATACTATGATAGTGTTTGATGTGCACATGATGTCGTTTGGTAAACACGGTTCATGTATATGCAATGGCAGCTACTGTAGTATTTCTGAGGTGCTTTCCTAATCATTGGCAGAAAGGCCTGAGCACATTCTTATCGAGGTTATACTTGTAGAAGTTATCTCCCTTTGCAGTCTACCATTGTAATGCTACAGAGGCAAAAATGTGTGACTTAAAACTGTTTGGTAGCACAGAAAGTGAAAATTAAAATTAGGTTTGTCTTACAAATTAGGAACAGGTTATGAGTTAATTTTGGGAAAGGTTCTGGGTTGAGCATTCTGGTACGTTCTCATCTTAAAGAATTATTGACAAAGTTGGGAGTACCTTTTTACAGAAGACATTTTGACATGTATGGACTACTTGAAGTGGTTAAATTGCACTTGTAGATGTACACCTTATTTCTTAGAGACAACATGCAAAAAATTTACACATTTACCTTATTCATCATTGTTGTTATCAGTACACTGAGTCATGTAGTACCATCAGATTGATTTGAACATAATTATTTTGTTTCTTTGATCTATATGTATTTATTTGCAAAGTATGAGATGAACGTTTTAGAAAATCAGTCATAATTTAGATTATTATTATAATTATAATGATTTATGATTTAATAATCTTTTTTTCTATTTTTATGCTTGACTGTATGTTATGTTGACGGGTTGTCTGTTTCTTCCCTTTTATATTTGCTCCCTGTCTGCGTACGTCTTGTCGTCACCGTGGTAACATAGCCATAACAATTGGTCGCCTTGGCTTAGTATGCCCTCAGGAAGTTGCCCCTATGTTACAACAGTTTATACGGCAGTGGTGTGTAATCAATTTCTTTTCTTTATTTTCTTCTCTGATACTCCTTAATAACACATGTAGTAAATATTGACACTAATGTTTTGCTCATAATACAGAGAAAGAATGTAGTATTAGCTCTTGACTCTAAAATTTAAAAAAAAGTCACCTATGGTTAAAATGTCATTGAGTGTTATTTTCAACACCTGTCATTTATAGTTTCACTGCTCACAGCCTCTCTTCCCTGAAATAATTACAGGTCTATACTACTTTTCCTAAAGCAAGAAAGGGTGATAAATCATGCACACTATTTGTTTTTCCCCAAGAAGAAATATTTACTCAACTGTTTGAATTGCACTATGGAAGCTCCCATTTCAGAAACCAAACATTTTGTACACATGCTAGAATTGTATATTCTTGTTTGTGTGGTCTACACGACTTCCTGTCTGTACATTATTGTTATCCATCTACCTGTCTCAGTCGAGATTACGGCTTTTTGCAAAGATAATATAGACATAAAAAGGATATTCAAATCAAGCATACTTTTTTCACCAGTCTTGTATGTTGCTAGGCATATTTGATATGTATGAAATGTGTCCTATAATTGAACAAATATTTTTCCATGTCATCTTTTTCTGTTTCTATCAAGAATTTTTAGTATGACAAAAAGGTATAAAACTACAATTTGGTGTATGCATATTTCATTTCGTTGTAAATGGGATTGGTTTCTTTATTTCAACCTGTGCACAACTTTTCATAGGATAACTTTTGCATGCATTAAACTGCTATTTTACTCTGATTATTTAGGGCTGATTGAGAAAGCATTCATAGCCATATTTGATAAACCACTTTACATCTCATGACAAAACTGAAAGCATCTTCACACATTCAATGCATGTATTGTTTTGAAAAGTAATTTTCAATACTACATTTGTAGATTTTTAGTCGAGACACTAACTGTATCAAAGCCACTTTTTCCAACTACATTCTTTCTCCTGTAAAGTGTTGTTAAAAATTTAAATTGTGCTTCATACAAGCAAGATAATGCCAGTGTTAATCAAATAGTCTATAATTTAAATGTCTATATTATTTAGTGTTTTCATCAGTTATATCTGCAATTTTATTGTTTTCATTTAACAAATTTGAGTAAATATATTTTTTGTTTTGTTATGCATATATATTTGTGTATTACTTGGGAGGCACATTTTTTCAGTCTGTTAAAGGAATTTTTGATAGAATCATAATCCTGTTGTGCATCAAAGGAGGTTGATTATTTAAGCTTTAAATGTTGTTATTAGTATGAATTCTTTGTCAAATTTTGCATTTAGTTCTATTTTATGAATTTTTGCAAAAAAAGATAAAAAGGATCACTGCTACATCTTGTTAAAGTTCATCTTGGTGTACCATTAATGTACCTAGGATGGGTCTGGTGACGTTTGTAAACTAACATCCTATGTATTCAGATGTTATAAATCCCCAGATTATAATCACCATGAGGATGCAAATTTATTGAAAATGTCCCCCATGTAGCCAACCTGGGTTCAAAATCAGTGTTCAAGTCAGGCAAATATTGTGTCCAACATAATGTTAATTAGGACCTTGTGTCCCATGGATCCCAATCTTGACTAATTGGCACTAAAGTCAGAGATTGAGGGTCATTTTTAAAAGCTCATTATTTGTAATGTAGATAGTTTATGTGATAGTTAAAACAAAAGATATTTAGTACAACTAGTTGTAAATGTAATAGTTTTGTCATGGTCATCATTAAATTTGTCATCAGCCAGACTGTAAAGCAGTTTGGGATTGTGGATTGATGTCTGTCCATCCATCTGTCTATCTCTTTGGAAATCCATGCATCTGATTTGAGGCTAGGGTTTCAGTTTAGGTAATTGTCTCAGATGTTTGCTTAAATTGTCACATAAGTTCGTATTTAGATGTGTCATGTGCAGCACTACACCTTTCAGTGAAAATTAGGTCACTGTGACCCATATTTCATAGTTAAGTGATTTGGCTTAACTGTGTTGCATTTAGCTCAGTTTCACTAAGTAAGAGTTTTCGTTTAGCAAGAATTCAATCAAAATTTATGGAAAGCATCCTGGCATGAAGTGCTTTTCTGTTTATACAAATGATGTTGATCGACCAGCAAATATGGCCACTGTTACTAAAAAAAGTAGATAAACCTTAAAATGATTTTTTAATATTAGTAATACATAGCCTGTCACTATTGTGGTGGTTACCTTTCTGGGACAGAAATTGCCCTCATCCATAAAAGAAATTAGATGGAAAGTCCAAGAAATCCAGAACTAGAAAAAACACATACCCAGTCTGTTAACTACATCATAGGCCTATGCGCAGTAGCCATCCTCTTTCTTAAGGACGACATCTTTGTTCAGTTGAATTCAATCATGCTCTACAGAAAATTAGCTTTTTCTTGTGTCAGTTACATGTTGAAGGCATCAAAATACATGTTTCCATATGGTTAGAGTGTTTACACGCCGAGTCCATTGTATATTTATCATAGGATAAGCTCTTTTGTGAGCTTTGAGGCATTTTGTCCCCCCCCCCCCCTTTTTTTTTTTTTGCAGTACCCTTTTATGTTACCCTTGTCCTTTGGCAATAGGATAGGTCATAACTATTCAAATTTCTATTGTTAATTAAATTATTTTGGGATGTTTCTGGACTTCTAAGGTAGGTATCGTCTTTCCCTTCATATCTGGAATTTTTTGTGACTTCGTTTTTCGTCTATCTGTATGTATGTATTTTGAATATATCTGGTTGATGGTACATTAACTAATATTATACATGATGAATCTTAGACACTCTTAAGGGGTCTCACACCATCATTATCACCAGCTAGTGAGTTTCAGTGGTTGCACACCACTCATTATCCATATCATAAATAGTGTGTTTTGGTGGTCTCATAAGACTCATTATCATCAATACTATATTGAGAGGTTTTGTATTGCTGGTGTTGAACTGTCTTGTATTTATGTCTTGCAACATTCATTATCATTATTCTTGATTGATTGTGTCAGAAATTTTTCATTTTGTGGTAATGTTGCAGAGTGGGGGTAAATGCGGGCATAGGAACGCCCTCTGAATATACACCCCACCTGCCTGTCTTGCACTAGTTGTAAACATGCATATGTGTTTCTGTACTGTTGTTTGTAGTCAGAGGAGGTATGGGACCTCTCTGAATATAGGCACAATTATAAGGGGAGGAAAAAAGGCTATTCCTCTTATTCAGGGCCCAGAAGAAGAATAGCTCCATGTTGGAGAAGAGTACTCCTAGATCCCAGGCAGATATGGGATCCTTTTCTGGGCCCTTAGGGACCCAGAAGAAGAAATGCTCTTCAGTGGAGAACAACACTTATAGATCCGAGGAGGATATTGGATTGTTCTCTTCAGATAATTGTAAGGCCCTTAAACCCCTGATAGTTGATCTGAACCCCCAACCCTGTGAGGGAGGAACAGCATGCTGCCCAAGCCATTAGCCTGGTGATGGTGATAATCAGATTGAGCCATCCTCGGCTAAGTGGACAAGAAAATTCTTCAGTTTGGAGAGACTCTCAGGGACTGCCTCATGCTCAGATCTTTTGCTCCCCCATTCAGCTATGTTTAGGGAGCTCTCTCAAAGGTTTTGTAAGGCCAGGAGTTCTGTTCACCCCTCTACGCTGAGACCTCAAGAATCTGCAGCTATCTACAGAGTACACTCTCCTGCCTGGCACCTTAAGCCGGCCCCCCCCCCCCCCCCACTCCTGGGACACTAGGGCTTCGCAAGTGGGAATTTATCCGCTGGGACCTTCCCTTGCCTTCCAATTAAGATGCTAGAGGCATTGGAACTTAAGGCTAGGTTTCTCATCGCCACAGCTTTGCATGCCAATCTGTTTTCCACAGCCTCCTTCAGTCTTTTGAAGGAGGAATCTCTTTCTCCAGGTACACTACAGCACTTGCTGGAGGCAGTTGCCATACCTCAAGGCATGCATTATTGAAGTCCATGGCACTATCAGCAGAGCTGCTCCACTTCCATAGTAATATTGCCCTGGATACTTATCAAGTCTTACTGGATCACAATAAGAACCATCTTAGGGCTGTTCCCTTGGAAGCAGAGACCATCTTTGCAGGTCTCGTTCTCTCTGTGGCATCTCCGGATCTGAAGGATGAACATTTGTCCCTCGCATCTGCTCCTGGCCCATTGAAACTGGCCAGAAAGCATGTTCATTCTGATCGCCCCTCTGTGCCTTCAGCCATGTTCATTTATGGGATGCAGCCCATGTCCAGGAAGCAACCCTATTTTAAACCTCCCTCTCACCCATCTGTAGGTAGATGAGGTCGCCAGGAAGGCCCTAGGGGGGAAATTTGTCCCTCTTCTTCCGTGCATTCCTCTTCTAAGAATTTCCGTTGGTTCTAGGCTAGCCCTCTTTTTAGAGGTCGGGTTAAGCAATACAGATGATTTGTGGGTCGTCTCTATAATAAAGGATGGATACCAGCTTCAGTTCCAGGAACATCCTCTGGCAAGGACCAGCATGCTTTTCCACCAGTCAAATCTGGTCTGGTTAAGGGAAGCGATGCACATCCTTCTTCACAAGGATGCAGTAGAGAGGGTGTTAAATGATGAGTCTCCGGCTTCCTACTCCCGGATTTTCCTGGTATCCAAAAAATGTGGAAAGTTTTGGCTGATTATCAATTTTTCCACCTTAAACAAGTTTATTTAGGAGGAACCATTCAAGATGGAGACTACAGTTTCAGTCAGGAACACCATAAGGCCTGGTGACTGGGCAGTCTTTCACATCCCAATTATTCCTCTTCACAGAAAGTACCTCTGGTTTTGCCTGGACCAGGAGGTTTTCCAATTGTGTTCTGCCATTCAGCATAGCCTCCACACTCAGAGCTGTTACCAAAGTAATGGGAGTAGTCACCGCCCACCTGAGGTCACTGGGGATCCCTCTTCTGCAGTATTTTGATTGATGGTTCCACAATGGCCTCTTAGAATCTCTCAGACGAGATCTGTCCCACTGTTGGTCCATAACAACCCATTTCCTCTCAGTTTCTCCTTCTGGTGAACTGGAAACCACACAGGGCTCCCCTGATGGCTCAGATTTTTTTAGGATCAGAATTTCACCACCACTTGAGTTTGTGGGCCAATCGGGACCAGTTTCTGAGCAGTCTCTCCATTCACAACCCTGAACCCCGCTCCTACCTATTAATGCATGCATCATATTTGTGGTTGTTTACTCTCTTTGAGCCAGAAGAGCAATTTCTTCAATATTTGTGGTCCCGGGAAGAAAATACCTTCATATAAAGAACTTGGTAATTATGGCAGTATTTTTAGCCCTACTGGGGTGCATCAACCAAGGAAGGAGTCATGTGATGGTCTCCAATGACAACACATCGGTGATAGTACTAAGGTGACAAGAAGGCACACATGTTCCTCTTTGTGTGGTGCAACCTCAGAAGGGATTACCCTTCAAGTTTTTGTCATATTCCTGGCAAGAAGAATACTCTGGCGGACAGGCTGTCAAGGAGAGGCAAGATAGTCCTCATGGAACGGTCTCAGCAGAGTCTCTACTCAGACTGTGGAGGAGATTCTTGGTGGACTTCTTCGCAACAAGGCTAAACAGCAAGTTCCCCTTTTATGTTTCATCAATCCCAGACCAGAGGGCCTGGGCAGTGGACGTTTTCAGTCTGAATTGGGACTGCCTGTTTGCTTACTCCTTCCCATCATTCAGAATGATTCTGCAAGTGCTCCAATTGCATTGTTCAGGCCAAAAGATGGTCCATATCAAAGGTATATGATGCAAAGTGGAGAATCTTTTGCTAGTGGTGCGATAGGAAGCACATTAATCTTAGCTATCCCTCTAAGAGCGTTGTGGTTGACTTTCTTCAACTGCTGTAAGAAACTTCTATTCTCATACAAATGCTTGATCTCGACTATTAAGGGCTATACAGCAGCCCTTTCCAACATGCTCAGTTTCTCAAAAAGGCCTGGCCATTGGTTCGGATTTTGAGCTGCAGAGACCAGCGTCTCACTAATGCCCAGATGGAATCTCTCTCGCGTATTGTGGTCATTGTCAAAACCCCCCTATGAACCGTTGGGTGAAGCTTCTTCTGAGAACCTTACCCTTAAAGCTGTTTTCCTGCTCTCCTTCACATCTGTGAGACGAAGATGTGAGCTTCATGCCCAGTCTGTAGAAAAAGGTTGTTTACAGTTCAACAGCAGTTATGAGTTTGTTTCTCTCCTTTGTCAACCATTTCTTTTTAATAAACAAAAAACCAACTTCCTTTGATAGTTCCACTCCCTATAGAGATACCCAGTCTCAGTCGTATCTGTTCTGGGGATGATCAAGATCGACTCTTATGCCCAGTTAGGGCTTTACAGCTCCATTTGGCCACTTCGAAACAGAGAAGGAAGGGTAGGAAGCCTCTGTTCCTTCCCCTCAAGGGCTTTGCAGATATTTCAGCATCCACTATTTCTAGTTGGATTGTCCTCCTGATGATCAAGAGGGCTTGTTAATCCCTAAGGGGGGAGGGACCTTTCATTCATAAAGATTAAAGCCCCTAAGGGGGGAGGGACCTTTCATTCATAAAGATTAAAGTCCATGAGGTATGAACTATTGCTACCTCATGAGCTTATCTTAACTAATTCATCCTTGGAGGACATGATGAAAGCTGCATTTTGGTGGCCTCACACTACATTCTCCTCCTACCTGCCGTCTTTGACACACCAAAGGGAAGGCATATTTTCTTTGGGGCTGATAGTTGCGGCACAAAAGTGGCCCAAGCTGATACTAACTTCCAGTAGTGAACATTCCTGATACTAAGGGTGAGTATATCCTTTTTTATACCAGTTTTGAGGTCATCAACCTCCCACCACACTGGCAAATTCAGCAATACAATAGCAATAGGTAATGTATTACTGATATTAAAAAGGGTTTTTTTTTTTTTTTTTTGGGGGGGGGTAATTTTAATGATATAATACTTACCTGTTGCTATTGCCAGATTCCCTTCTCTCACCCTGCTCTGATGACCCACAAGTAGTCTGTGTCCCTAAGAAAGAGGATGGCTATAGTGCAGGGGCTTATGACATTGGGAACAGACTGGGTCTGTTCTTTCTTTTCTAGTTGGACTTCTAGAACTTTCCATCTAAAGGGAGGATGTAATTTTCTTTTAAGATGAGGGTAATTTCTGTCCCCAAATGGAAAACAATGCAATAGCAACAGTTAAGTATTACATCATTAAAATTAGTTTCACCACCCACGCACCCACCCACCCACACACACACAGCAAAAACAACATTTCGCTCAAAACTCACTCGACAGAATTAAACCAAATTTGAACGAAAGCATCCTGGCATAAAATTATTTAAGATTGTACAAATAATGCCAGTCTGTCCTCATATATATCTGCCATTACTAAAGTTAGAAAAACCTCCAAATGATGACTTCTTAAAAACCAATCAATAGAATTTTACCAAATTTGACAGAAAGCATTCTGTCACAAAGGTTTCCAGATTTGTACAAATGATGCCAATGTACCAGCAAATATGGCCACCATAAAAATATACAAACCTTCGAACAACTTCTAAAAACTGCTTAAGAGAATTTGACCAAATGTGATAGAAAGCATCCAGGCCAGAAAACCTTTTAAATTTATACACTTGATACTGATTTGCCATCCGATGTGACTGCTATTACTAATGATAGAAAATCTAGAATTACTTCTCAAAAACCGCTTCCCAGAATTTCACCAAATTGGACAGAGAGCATCTTGGCATAAAAGCTATTCAAATATGTAAAAATTCTGCTAGGTCAGCATCAAACATGGAAGTATGGTCCTGCATCCGGTGCGCATCATTTGCCATTATTTGCAATTTTAAACTTATTCTGGAAAAGCATTAGACAAATTTCAACCAAATTTAGCAGAAAGCATCCTTCAATAAAGGGCTTTCAAGTTTGTACAAATTTACCAACACATCACCTAATGTGGCCACTTTTACCAAAAGAAAGGTAAACCTTGAAATGACTTGTCAAAAACCACTCATCAGAATTTGACCAAATTTGACGGAAACCATTGTGGCATGAAGACCTTTGAATTTTTTTTAAATGATGACAATATGCCATCAAATATGGCTGCTTCACTGAAAATAGAAAAACCTCTAAATGACATGTTTAACTGCTCTACAGAGTTTTGCCAAATTTGATAGCATCCTAGCCAAAAGTCTTTAAAATGTATTTAAATGATGACAATTCGCCATTAAATATGAGCAGAGATAAACCATTAAATAGCTTCTTAGAAACTGCTCAAAAGAATTAGAACAAATTTGATGCAAAGCATCTTCACATGGGGGTCTTTTCAGTTTTTACAAATGATGCAGATTTGCTCTCAAATATGGCTGCTGTTTCTAAGAATAAAAAACCTGTAACAAGAAAGTCTCAAAAAAAGCTTAACAAAATTGGACCAAATATGATAGAAAGCTTCCAATTTGAAGGCCTGTCAAATTAATACAAAAGTTACAATTGACCTTTAAATATGGTTGCCATCACTAAAAATAGAAAAACATGTTACATCTTTTTTTAAAAACTGGTCAGCAGAATCTGACCAACTGTGACAGAAAGCATCCTGGTATAAGGATTTTCAATATGGGACAAATGATACTGTGACAGAAAGCATCCTGGTATAAGGCTTTTCAATATGGGACAAATGACACTGTGACAGAAAGCATCCTGGTATAAGGCTTTTCAATATGGGACAAATGACACTGTGACAGAAAGCATCCTGGTATAAGGCTTTTCGATATGGGACAAATGACACTGTGACAGAAAACATCCTGGTATAAGGCTTTTCAATATGGGACAAATGATACTGATGTGCCCTTAAATAGGGATGAAAATAAAAAAATAAAAAAAATAGAATTTTTAAAATGGTTTTCATAAAATATGCAATCAACAGCATTGGAAGAAATTTCTAGAGAAAGCATCCTACTAACTCGGATTTGTTGGACATCTGCTCTTGCATTTTGCTCTTAGGCAGATGTCAGTTAGATTAGCAATATTGGCCTACCTTGGGTCTCTTGTTCAGTTGCGTCATGTATCCTAAACATAGAATTAGTAATCTGTGCACTTAAATATCTGTGCATTCTACCCTCCTTGCTGTGGTCTTTTATTCTAAAACCACATATGTGCTTTGCCCATTGGTAGATGCAGAAGCTTATAGATTTTTTTGGCTGCAAGGTACAAGGTCTAGGTCACATCAGCTGAAAATGTAATTTTACTTCTGTATGATATGTCAGATTTCTTGGCCTATTTTTCATCAAACTTCATTGGTAGACTACTCTTAGGCAGGGACAGCTTCCTATCAATTCTGAGCCAGTAGGTAAAAAGTCCGAATTACAGGAGCCAACATTGCCTTTTTTGGAGTTTCTGCTTGATAGGTCATGTTCCCTAGATCCCGTTTTCATCAAACTTAATACGTTTCCACTGGGCAGAGGCACCTTTCTATTGATTCTTGGGTCCAGAGTTCAAAGGTCAAGGTCACTTGAGCTAAAATTTTCATTTTGAGTTCTACATGATCTGTCTACTTTCATCAAGTTTAGCGCACAGTATTTTTCAGCTTCATAGTTGCATTACACTTGAGGAAGGGCACCTCCCTGTTAAGTCTGTGATAGATTGAAGGTCAAGGTCACTGAACATGAAAGTGCAAAAAGTTGTGTTTATTTTACATTTATGATCGCTATGGTCTAGCAGGGGAGATCAGCCATTTTGATGATGGTACCTATTTGTGGTCATAGGTCCCAAAGACATGGATTGATTGCTATCATACTTAATCTGTAGAGTTAGGAAGCTCTGTCCTTTCATATTCATGCAGTCCTACCCTCCTTCTGACCCTCATGCAAGGTCAGGGTCAGTTGAAATTGAAAACATCTGTATTAAGCAGGGGAGCAGGCAAGACATTAATGCTTTGAGTTTCCTTTTGCTAAACAATGTTGCCTAAACTAGAAGTTTAGTAATATCTTCAAGATAGGAGTCATAGATAAACATAATGATAGAATGTGGGGGACACAAATTACAGGAATTTCTTTCTTTTGTAACTCCAAATGATTAAAAAAATTACTTTTTCACCATGTTTTATAGACTTGCCAGTTTATAGAGGAATCCATGGGATTGAAGTTCATCATGTTTCGTCATCATTTTACCTAGGGTGAACCTCAATTCAATACATGTCATTAAAATTCATTTCTTGTTCAATGCAAAAGTCATACAGATGCGTTCCTGTTTGTAATTTTGAGTATTATTTTTGTACATTTTTTTAATCTGACTGAATTTAATAGCTTACTTGGCCATAAGGCTAAGTGTGCTTAGGGTATGACCCTGCATCAGTCCTGCATCACCCATTGTGCATCCATCAACAGTTGCTATTTTTAACTTCTCAAAAACCACTAAACCAGTTTAACCAAGCATGGCAGACAGCATCCTGACATGAATGCATTTCAAGTTTATGCAAATAATGCTGACCTGCAATCAAATGTGGCCACCTTTAAAAAGAATTAGAAAAACCCTTAAACAACTTCTCAAAAAACATTCGGTAGAATTTGACTTAACTTGACAGCAAGCATCCTGGCATGAAGTACTTACAAAATTGTATAAATGATGCCAATCCAACATTAAATATGGCCACCATAACAAAAAATGAAACTTTATTTCAAATATTGCTTAACAGAATTTGACCAGATTTGACAGCAAGCATTCTGGCATTCAGCACTTAAACATTTGTACAAATGATGCTAATCTGCTATAAAATATGGCCACCTTTACCGAAAATTCAAAAACCTTTAAACAGCTTCTTCTCAAAAATTGCTTAAAAGAATTTGACCAAATTTGACACAAAGCATCCTGGCGTTAAGGGCTTTCAATTTTTCAAATGAGGTCCATCTCTTATCAAATATGGCTGCTGTTACTAAAAATAGGAAAACCTTTAAATGACTTCTTTTCAAAAGCCCTCAGCAGAATTCAACTAAATTACATTAAGTGCTTTCAGTTGTGCACAAATGATGGAGATATGTGATCAAATATGATTACTGTTGATAGAAATAGAAAAACCTCTAAACAACTTGGTCTCGAACAATGCTGAAAAAAATTGGACCAACTTGGACAAAAAGCATCCAGGCATAAAGGCCCGATAAAATTCGATGAAAGATGCAGATGAGCTTTCAAATATGGATGAAGATAGAGAAAAAATAGAGAAAACTTGAAACAACTGTTACCATAAAACATACAGTTAACTGCATTGGATGGATGAACTTCTGCAGAAATCATCCATCTGACACAGATTCTTGTCAAACTGCTCTTGCATGTGGCTATAGGGGAGACATCAGCGAGGTGATTGATCTCAGATCCACTTGGGCCTCTTGTTGTCTTTACATGTTTAGAATGTGCACCCAAGTTTGAACAGCATCAACCCAGATCTGCCTTCACTCCATGCGCAGGAAGATCAGACTTTACGCTGTTCCTTGAAATAGTAGAATCAATAGCATAGACCCAGATCTGCTGACACATTGGATGACAACAGATCCAGGTCTTTGCTGTTTGCCATAGAGTACATCTTGTTCACACATGCAAATACAGGACATTTGAGGAAATTAATTATTGCTTTATGATGACAGGTGTACTTCATTGAGAAATATTCGGGATAACGAAGAAAAAGACTCTGCTTTTCGAGGGGTATGTCACATGATCAGTGTCAACCCAGGAGGGGTGGTGCAAGACTTTATCTTCTTTTGTGATGCTATTGCATCTTGGATGCACCCCAAACAAGATCTTAAAGAAATGTTTTACAAGGTAAGTTGAACACATGCATATGAGTATAATGTATGTAGTAGTTTTTTTTATGGCACTGTAGCATAAACATGGCTTTGTAGTGCCAACCAAAGGTAAAGTTAAAAAGATGTTAAAATGAATTGCCCAAAATTTAGGAAGATAAACCCTTCCAAATAAATGTTAACATTAAGTACAGTAAGATAAATTATAAAATGTAAAGATGTTAAAATTCTGTAAAATGTATATAAAATAACAGATAAAGGTAAATCGTGTAAAATCCTTAAAACGTGATGGTTAGTACCTGGAAATTTTAACAAACATCGTGAAATTCCCAAGTTTTAATAAGTCATATATTTTGTTAAATTTTGTTTCCAAACAACATTTTCAGTACACTGTAAATAACAATATTCAATAAAATTTCAATCAATGAAAATGTCACTAATGCCTGCTGGTGGCAACACTTTAATAAATAAATACTAATTAAATCAGTTTTGTCAAGTGAAATTCGTGTTTTAGTTCTATCTTTTAATTTGGTATCAGTGTAATCATCATAAAATGCAATATGCCGTCTTGTACCCAAACAAGAAAAATGTAATTCTAATGTCACAGCTATGTCCACGAGTGTTTCTGGGAGAAGCTAATTAAGTGCTTTCAGTGATTTTATCTCTGACTTGCGGAAGTATTTGTTGTATTGTTACACTCAATTAAAAGCAGACCTGCTTTGTATTATCATGTTAATTATGTCTTTTGTATCAAATCAAATAAAGGTGGTGGAATAAAAGAAAAGTTTAAAGGCATGTAAATCCTACCTACGTAAGAGCTAGTGGTCTCACTTATGTGTCAGGTCAACTCATTTCAATTGATCAGTTGAACACTGTTACAAATATTATTATGTAAGTAATATAATTAAACTACATTAAATTAGCCTACTCATTCACAAATGTGATCAAAGAGAGCAAGGCAACTAAGTGAAATGAGTACTTGGTGAATAAAAACCTTTGTAGCCTCACAGATATGGTTCATTATGGAGAAGTGAGTTCCAGAGTTTGTTGTGAACTTAAAATTCCTGAATTGGCACTCAGATTTCCTCAAGGATGAGAAGAAGTTTCACTATTACTTGAAATGAAATCACAGCATCAGTACATTAATAATAAATAAAACAATTTTTAAAAAATTAAGTTTCAATGTTGACAGTTGTTTCACAAAATAAATGTCCTTAGTTTTTAAAAAAAATAAGGAATCTTGTTTTGTTGTTAATAAACAACAACAAAAAGCAGTAACATAATACACAATGTGTATTGTAGTTGAAACCTCTTGGAGTAATGTTGTTAAAGATCTTTCAGAGGTCGGGTGTCTTATAAATCAAGGTAATTTATACAAAAAGGTAAACAGCTTCATTAGAAAAGGCTCTTCTTGGACATTTATTCCCAACGCTTTACAAAATGAGCATTCAGACATTAGCTCCCGCCCTCTTTTTCTCAATGTCATGTTGGGCTGGCATACCCTTCTGAATATTGTGAGTCATCATTTAGAAGGATTATGGCCCCTGAATGCCATCTCCTAACTTGGGTATTTCAGCACAAGTTTTCTGTTTAAATCCCAGCAAACAGATTATGGTGCACTCATTTCTAATAGCTCTAGTTTAAATTTTGTTAATGCATTTAACAATGTCTAGTAAAAGGGTCAAGGTGATAGGATGGAGAGGAGTTGGACTGAAACCAAACAGATGATTAGTGAATGATAGTTTTTAGATCATGGTTATGGGATAAAATCTGACTGAAACCAAACAGATGATTAGTGAATTATAGTTTTTAGATCAAGGTTATGGGATTAAATTTGTTGGTGGCAAAGTTAATTTATTTGAGTCTTGTTGCAGATTATATTGTTCCTTTCAGAAGTTTGTTTCAGACAAGTTATCTATCAACTCACTGACATGTAACTGGATAGGTTGATAGATTGTTCTGTTCAATAATAATTTATAGATGTTCATGAGATTGAATAATAAACCTTTTTTGGTTTTCACAGATCTTGCATGGCTTTAAGGATCAGGTTGGTGAGGAAAACTGGAACAAGTTTTCGGACCAGTTTCCACAACCTTTACGAGAACGTCTGAATGTTCATTATGGGATATGACCTGCTTCCAACAAAGGTAGGAAATTCAGTTGTATAAAGTGCAAGAAACACTGGTTCTCTTACACAAAAGCAGGTGTCTTGTTGGATATAAATTCAAATTTTGTTTAAATGGCACTTTGATCAATGTTTTAAGATTGCATTAGGGTTCCCATCATCATGGAAAATCATGGAAAATTTTGTTTGTAATTGAAGGTAATGGTAAAGTTATAGAAAATGGATACAAATTAAAAATCTCCATTTACTTGGACTTGAGGTCAGAGTCTTATAAAATGTACATTTTAAAGTTTTGTTTAAAGTTATATCATTTGCTTATATTTCTTCAACCTTGATGGATTTTTGTTTTTTTATACATGGGATGAATCATCATGAAGCCAGGACAATTCATTCTGCAATATTCTGCACTCTGAACTCATTGACCTTGGGATGAAGGTCACAGTCATAGAAAATTTGCGTTCAAGTTTTGGTTACAGTTTTTTTCATTTGCTGCTATTTTATTAAGCCCCTTGATGGATTTTCTTCATACTTGGGATGAATCATTATAAAACTAAGACAATTCATTCTGCAACATGCACTCTTGCCCCATTGAGCCTGGAGTCAAGGTCACATTTTTTCAGCATTGCTTTGATTGTGTGCTCAGCATGCAGGCCATGGTCTTAATGTCTTTTATTGTCTCAAAAAAAATGCTAATTGTGAAGATTTAGTGCCAATATTTCTCATGAAGTAAAGTCCTATCTGATCGAGTATGCTTTAGAGGCAACAAACGTGTATAATATTGTATATTTAATAGCTCAACACTCATGCCTGTTCCATCAGATATTGCTTTGTTTATGTATAGAGATGTTTGTTTTAGTTGGACAACAAAGTATTTTGTTTGCATTCCAGATCCCACTCACACATAACCGAAAGGTCCCACTGACTGCTTTCATGTTACAGCATTTTGTGTTTAATGAGAAAGATTGGTTGCCATGATGCTGAGCTCAAAAGATAACTTTATGGTCTTGTGTGTGTATATATATATATATATATATATATATATATATATATATATATATATATATATATAGCACATGCTCTGTCAAAATTACGTCGGGTTGCTCCCTCTCAACAGTGTGATTTCTTTAGAACAGCTGAGACAGTTTTGTTCAGATTTGGTAGAAATGTTTCTTATGACATGCTTTATCAAAATTGTGTCAAGAATGGCTCCCATAACTGTGCATACATGTGACAGAAAAGACAGGTCAGGACAGATCAGGAGATTTCCAAATGTTGTTATAACTACTTCTCCAGAATTGATGGTCATATCGACATAGGGTTTTCACCAAAAGACTTCTTCAATCTAGTTGGTCCTAATTGAAAATGGTGCCCCACAGACATCCACTATGGATGCTACAATGAACATAATGAAAATTCTGTCACTAATTCTTCTGAATGGATTGTTATTTTGGTATTGGGTTTTCACCAAGTGTGTTCTGATGGTATCTGATTTGTCCAACCCAGGGCAGCTGTCTCAGTGTGTTCTTGGAAAAGGCACTTGGCTCACATTTCCCCAGCATGATATAGCCAATAATGTGTTAAAAGTTCCATTAAAGCCATCGAAAACAAAAAGAAAAGTATCTTCTTGATCCTAAATGAAAATTTATTACATCCAATATGCCTGCCACAGTGGCTAATTTGAAAATCTGACCACACCAGAAATATCAAAGATGGTTTCAACACTCTGTAGTTACAAGAAGAAATGGTCTCATCTTGAATTCCTGGAGAGAAAAAAAATTGGACAGTAGATCATTGTTCCCTAAAACTAAAATCACACAGAAAAACCCCAGGACAAAATGGGTTCAGACCCATGCTGTATAGTAAAAAGTGCATTTCTTCTCCCCAAGATAAATTTAAATTGAATAACCCTTAGTTGATCATTTAGCTTAATTGCTTTATAAAATTTCAGAGAGACAATTTTTGTCAAGACTGATTTTCATATTTCTTTCTTTTTTGCAGGTCAGGGGTAAACCGGGAACTGTGCTGGTGGAAGGGAACCTGCTGTGCACACCAAGGGGCCTTGGGGTTGGCATCGCGTTGGGAGGGTTAGGGCCAGCTCAGAGGTTGGGTCTCTAGAGCGAATAATTTCGCTCCACGGGTCGTCTGGCATGCTTTGGGACTGAGTTGGGTCAGTCTGCAGCATATAGCTTCATCGGCTCGACCTACTGAGCATTCGCGAGTCATAACTGGGAGGGACGCGTCACTGGGAGGGATCAACTTCGCGTACATCTATAGTTATTATTATCATAATTAGAACCAACATGTTGGCTGCAGTGGCAAGGATGGAACTTCATATATAGAAGTAATTGATTTACAAATATTTATCTTCAAGTTATCAAACAATAATCTACTGATTGTTTGACTACTTTTCTTCATCCATATCACTTTCATGACAATCACATTTCTTTACTGAGAAAGGATATGCATTTCTGATTAGACAGAGGTCAGTGATCAGCTCCTAATAATTATAGTATTACCAAATTAGAAATAACTTTGAGAAATCAAGGTGAATCCTCTCGGCATGTATAGAACAATTTCTTTTGGTACTGTATATTCACACATTATGTATTTACATTAAAACGAGATAAAATACTGATTAATAAAATGGTTTTATGCCTGTAGTTATTAAGTAATTGGGTCAAGCCATCTTTTATTATCTGATTTACTAATGTGCTATCATGATTACATATATCATGTGTATTGGTTGTGGTGAACAATACATTAACCTCTGCCACTGCAGCTAGCTTGTTTAGCATATACCATGTGTAGTACTACTATCCGCTTTATACAATCATTTGACAACAGGAATGTTCAATGTTTTATCCTTCCATTTTGATAACTGCAGAATGTACCCCAGTTAGGAATGGTGCAGTGTTGCACATACATGCACGCATTATACACTCATAAACTTGGTAAATATTCCATAGCTATTTCATTTTCTACCAACAGTACGAATACATGTATAAATTACTTAGTCTTGCCAAGGTATTCAGGCTTCAGTCCATATATGACTATTAATCTTTCCCTTTTTTCAATAAAAAAATCTTATGTTATATTTTACTTACCTGAGAACTCGTTTTGTGATCCTTTTTTTATCCTTTGTTATTGATCTTGATCTGCATTACTTTATAGCTACTTCCGATTTTCAAAATTACTTGTAAACCAACAGTTTTAAAGCTATTTTATGTCAATACAATTAGTTCTTTGCCGAGTTTCAAGTAATATAAACAGAATTAACAGGAATATAGAGTGTGTGTTAGGGGTACACTGCAGTGCTTAGTATGCTTACTAACCAACTTAAGTGTTGTGCAGTATCCTAGTGGAAAGGATACATGGGTCCACCTATTTGAATCTGTTTATGATATTAGTTCTGTAGCTGTACAAGTGTACATTAATATCTCAGAAAGTTGTCATGATCATGTTTACATGTATGTTATCTTTAATATTATAATAGAAAATCATGGTTACTACTTGTAAACATTTGTATAAACTTGCTTGAAAGAATTGGCTCGTTGGTACTGTGTAAGCAGTGCACTCCCATCTGCAGTAACATAGACCCAGATTCGTGGTAGCATAATGCACCAACAGGTCAGGATTAGTGTAGTTTGTTTGAAATCATTACTAGAAAGAACAGCATAGATCCTGATTGCAGCAGATTTGGGTTTTTGTGTACAGTTGGGTGCATGCAATATCTGGGGAAATATGGTTAATAATGAAGACTTGAGTTCTTGCATTACTTGGAAAATGCTTTAGTGTGTAAAGCACTGATTTAACCAAATTATAAAAATAAGATTACTGAGAATGTAAGAAGTTCAATTATGAAGATTCCCATCAATTTCATTAACTTTTGGCCATGCAATGTAAAATTGGACATTCACCAGGTTGCATATATACTCGCGTATAGGCCGGGTCCAAATCAAACAACATAGACACTGATCTGCCGGCGCATTATGCTACGGCAGATCTGGGTCTATGCAGTTTGCAGTTGGTATCGGCTTATATGCG
Source organism: Margaritifera margaritifera (assembly GCA_029931535.1). NCBI lineage: Eukaryota > Metazoa > Mollusca > Bivalvia > Unionida > Margaritiferidae > Margaritifera > Margaritifera margaritifera. The sequence goes on along the minus strand of JAQPZY010001669.1, from coordinate 8,069,369 downwards.
AGTATGTACGGTATATCCATCATTCCAAGAATAATCATACAAGTTAGGAGCTATATTTTAGGTGATAAAATAGTCCCTTTTTTATTTTGGAGGTAATGTTAGCATACCACTAATCAAACCTGAAAAGTTGGCCTTATAAGAACACGTTTCTGTCATGACTTTACTCAATGAACCCTCTGTCTTGGCTGGTTGAACTCTGTTGGGTCAACTCAAGTCACCCCACGGCTGCAGTCTTGTAATGTATAAGCAGTTCTGAGCTAGCACTTGGAATTTTAAGTGAAAAAATCCAGACGTGTTGCTTATACATTATTTCTTTGTAAGATCTGTGTTCCTGTTCCTGTTCTAAGTTGGACTTGGTCTTGTATGCAAGTTTTTGTGCGTCACAAGCTCGACATAGTGATCACTTTGGCATCCATATGTGTCTCTCCACACAGATTTAATGTCAGTGTTAAAGTTTTTACTTTGTAGCTAAATAACAAGGTGTGCTCAACAAAAAAGGGGTCTCTTGTCATACTTTATTGCTATTTTCACAAGCATGTGCAAGAAAAATCCACTGATTATAGAGGAGAAAGTGTGCAATTCTGCTCATGCACAATTTAAATAGAGTGAAACAGTTTTTAATAACTTTATATGTGGAATATCTCGATATGTAAGTAAAACACACAATTTCAACTTGAACAAAGTCTTTTCCATCAATAGTCAACAGTTATATTTAGCTGGAATCACTGATCAGATGTCAGATGTTCATTTACTAATAAAATTGAAAATATTTTCAGAAACGGTTGAAGGCATGAAGATCTGTCATATGATTTAGATTTTTTAAACAAAGATGTTTGAAATTGCTTGTATTTATAAGATTTTCAACTTGAATTGAGTTTGATTTAGCAAATTGTTTGCATTTTCTTCTCACTTGTTCAGTGGAAAATGTGATTCTGTGCACTTTTTCTTGATCTTAGCCTTGTGTGGATATGATGAAGTGTCATATTCAACTTGTCAGCTTGATACAGTGTACTAAAGCTTTTTTCTTCATTAGATTCCCCAGATTAAGTCATGTAGACAATTTTGACAACAATATGATTATGTGATTCTTGATTTTAACATTTGTCATTTCCCAGTCTCTGTTTGAAACTGATTAGTTTACCTGTAATTCTTTTTCTTACTCTCTTCTGTCTCTCTAATTCACATATATAGACTGCAGTAATGTCACATGTCAACGTTGCTGTAGGATACAGTAAAGGAACTTGGATAGTCCTGTTTCTTGTACATTCTCTCATTTCAGACCAGTTTTCATTGCAAACCAAGATGTACAATATTACAGTTTACCAATAAACCTGGCATTTTTCTGTTCATATTGAGATCTGGTCTTTTAGTGAATGTACAGGATGCTTAGTGGGTAAATCCAAAATTATTTTGTGCAGTAATATTTTTTCCATTTGAAGTTGCTCAGAAATGGATCTTGAAATTGTTGAATGAATGGTTTTACTACTCTAGCAACTTTCTTTTGATAAAAACTGAGTACCTCTTTAATGAAATCTTATTAGTAGATGAAACCCTTTGTTTATATCATATTAGGACTGTTCCAGTAAAATGGTACTTGGAACACAGGGAAGGCACTTTTAATGTGAAGTAGTTACCCATAAATGCAGTTTAGAATTTTGTATCGTTTTGATATGAATTCTATGAGTAATTGGAGCACCCCGACTTTTTTTTTTTTTTTTTAAAGCGCCTTCCCTGGGTACCATGTATGTTTAGATTGAACAGCCCTTATGAAAAATACAGTTTAGATTTTAAAAAACTTGTTGGCTTGGAGGGTTTCAGTTCTTCACTGTTTACAGCACAGTGTCCATTCTATGTTACCAAATATAGTTTGTATTACTAAAAATAGTATAAAACTTGATGGTATTACTAAAATTGGTAACAAAATATATATCCACTGGCCTTTCGTGTCAAATTTGTATGTCGAGGGAGGATGCTTAAATTTAGGTAACTGATTATACCTGATAGTAATCTTGCTTAGATACTTTTCCAACTGATGGTAATACTTGAAACTTTTGTGGAAATTGGTTTTTAACAGGAAAATCACAATAATTTTGCAAATGAGGTTTCAGATGTTAATATAAATTCTCTAGTGACATACAAAGAAAAGAATATTGAGGAAGATATTATAAAGATGATTTAGAGTAGTATGTGTATGATAGTTAAAGGGACAATAGCAATATCTCTGGAGCTGTGTTCTTCCATCTATTCTGTGTAAATTAGTATCACTTCAACCCTCCAAGCCATCAGTATTATCAATACTCTCATTAATGATCGATTCCTAAATTTAAAGGTTTCAAAATCTTCATTTACAAAAGGAATATTAATTTGATTCATAAATTGATTAGGTTCCTTTCTACACTTCAAGCAGAATAGTTGGACCTTCATTCATTGAGCACAAATGTTACCACGTGAAATTCATTACTGCATGAAAGATAGTAGTATTTATTTCATTGATACTTTTGAAGGGTTTTATTTCCTAATTAAGCTTTTTTTGGTCCTAGATATGATATTGTCTCCGAGAAAATCTTGTAGGATTTATTACATTATCAATAATAGGAATTGAATGTATCAACACACAAGTCAGTTTAGATATTAGAATGTTTATCGTACCAGTGGATGTGACCGTTAACATGCTAGCCTAGGAATAAGAGAGGGGTGGAGCTGCTACCCAAGTTTGAGGTGAGGAAGGAAAGGCGCAGTACTCATGCGAGAAGCACAAGTTGGATCAGTCTATTCATATCATTGAAATCTATTAAAGGGATAGATTGTAGGATAATTGTTTACACCATCCGTAATAAAGATGACTTAAAATTGTTGTCATTTAACCTAAGTAGCAGAATGTCATAGGTCATGGGCTATTTTAATTTATCTTTACTTTTACTACAAGAAAAATAGTTTCATTTAATGAACTCTAAGCCACCTTCAAAATTACTTTCTTAGCTTTTTGAAAATCACTTTAGATATAAATTAGGGGAAGAAAAGCTAACCAGTCATTAGTGAGCAGTTGAGGATGGATTGTCAAATGTGCAATGTGCAAACCTGTTGCAAACATCAACATCTACTTTTACTTGAACAATTAAAAACATGGATCAAATAAATATGAAATAATTGTGTATTGGCTGATGGAAGGTGGCAGAAAACACATGATAGAAGCAACTAAGGTTTGTTTTGAGGCAAGATTGTGAAGTTGCTAAGGCAAAATATCTCATTTGTACTATACTGACTGTATCCATGGGTAATCTGCTATTATTTATATTGTATATAATTTATACTCATGTTTGTACTTAGAATATTATGTATTTTTTATATTTTTACTATTTATTATAAACTTTTGTAAACTACAGCAGAAGACTCAGACATCGTTGTTATTTTTGTTTTGTAGATGATACTGCAGACATTGAACTTAGATAAATTGAGAACCGAAACTTTATGGAGGGGATATAGTGTTATCCATGTCAGTCCATCATGTCACAGATTTCATTTCTGCTCAGTAACTGTTGAAGGACTTGATAGATTAAAAACAACTTTGGTTTGAGGCTTTATATAGAAAAGATCCTAGTTTATTTTTTCAAAATTTTTCTGACACAATTTGAGAGTTATGGTTCCTGTTTGGCTTGGCATTTTATCCTTGCATATTGAGACAAGCTTGCCCCTATTGCACAGTGTTGTCAGAGGCATTTGTGGTTTTTCAAACTTGGCTATATATTCCTTAAAAAAAGATAAACTTAATATACCGTATATACTCGTGTATAAGCCTAATTTGCATATAAGCCTACCCCTCAAACTGAATAGGTAAAAACATAAACAAATTGCATGACCCACACATATGCTGACCCGTAAGTCCGAGACGACATACAATGATAAATGGAGGAAACGGGTAAAATAAGATAACCCAAAACACGTGCACGTGCACATATATATATACAGAGATGCTGCCAGGCCGCGGGATCGCGGGTTTCTCGCAAAAGTGATCGAGAGTCACACAACTTTTAAAAGCCAATGGGGGAAAGATCACGCATGTTATCTGTGCTTCCCGCGATTTCTCAAACCCAATGCACGACTTTTTTATTTTTTGTTTTTTAGGTTGATCAGATCGTCTTTTTTTACTTTTCTACATGATCTCAATTAATCCTATATCTATGGAGAATATTGTTTGAATACAAGCACCTTTATGATGGAGATCTGTTGGAGTATTGCAGAAACTATGGAGGTATTCCGATTGAATTGTTTCCTGGTGCTGTGTAGTATATTGGTCCATCGATCGAAATGTCTAAAGCGCGACAGTAGTGTGTTATGTTGAGACAAAATATAACAGATTTCTTTAGGAAACTCAGCGAGATGGAAAGATCATCTGTTAAGGACGAAACTAGAGAGGATGAAATATCGGACGGTTAGTTGCGAACTGAACATAGCGCAGAAAGCTGTGATACAGAAATAACCGGCATGATCTCGTTTACTACGGTTTAGGCCATGCAGAAATTCTGATACATCGACAGAAATATCCAAGGAACAGCATGCCTGAATTGTGGAAAATTGTGTTTTGGATACCTGAAAACCAGTTCCCAAAAATATTCAGACTGGTCATAATTGCAGCAGTTCTTGCCTTTACGAAAAACTGATTGTGAAAGGTGATTCAGTTCTCAAAGCAAAATTCACACTACTCGGCGAAATAGGGTAACCACAGACCTTTAAAACTCTTATCACTGTAGTAAGAAAATGTCAGAATATCTGAGAACAAAACAAAATAAAATCCTATAAAGATATATAATTCGGATTAAGTATTTTTTTTCCCCATTTTTTTTCCCTAAGATATTCTGACATTTTCCTACTACAGTGATAGAGTTTCAAAGGCCATTGGGCTAACATCTGAAACAATAAATAAACTGATGACTATACAGATGTGTGTGGTCCAGTAAATTATTTTCAGTTTGCAAAGCCATATTTGAAGGGCAGTGATAAGAAACAAAGAAGAATATTTACCAGCTGAGCAACAATTAGGTATGCAGCTACCTTATACATTTATTGTCAAAAAAGTGATACAAGATCATTAAATGCTTGTTTTAAATTGGGTGTTTCTACACCTTATAATAATGTTGTCACCCATCTTCTACCATTCAGCTTAGTTTACCCTTGCCCCCCCTCCCCCGATGACCCCCCCCCCCCCACCTCTGAGGGTAGGTGTGTGGGACCTACCCCTCTAAAGAAAATTTCTGGCAGCATCTCTGTATATATAACCTGAACCCCCAGGTCCTCGTGTAATGAGGTGATCTGGTTAATGGCTTATATGGTGTTAGTACAGCTATAATAGACCTTAGGCTTGCGGATAAGCCGACCTCCCTTCCAGTTTTTTATTTTTTCCTAAATTATTTAGTTTATACACGAGAATATACAGTAGTCATTTTTAGCATAAATGTTATTTGATATTTGAAATGAAGTTCAGTTGACTTTAAATGATGTGAAAAGAAACAAAACTGTTGGACTAGAGACATTTTTTTGCCTAGGACAACTTAAATCGGTTTATTATAAGCATTCAAATGCCTGATATATAACTGTTTCTGAAATTTAGTACATTTCATTGTCCTACTTATAAATGGGACAAGATCTTGATTTTCAGTTTTTTTTTTTTTCTTAGGAAATTTCATCACTCTGTTGTACAAACCAGTTTTTTAAAAATCAAAGTTCAGTGATGAGTGTGACTTGATCTTTGTTACTGTACCCGTCTTATAAAGACATTTGATATCGGTGCAAGTACAGTATGTATACTGCATTCCCAACTGCATAAGACCTAGATCTGCTGTTTTATAATTTGCCTGTAGATTTGGATCTATGCTGTTGGCTTGGAATCATGGGTTGTCATTCCACATTGACCCCTGGCATATGTAACTAGCCGAAACTGTTTTAAATGAATTCCATCTTACAAATGAAAGAGTTACTGCCTATAGAAAGCTAAATTATTTGACCAATTAGAGCATTTGTTACACATGTTGGCTATTCAATATGACTTCATGATGGCTACATGCCTGGACTTGGAAGAAAAACTTTTGTGTGAATGGGTTGAATTGGAGAAAGTGACATACAGTATCTCGTTGTTTGCAGAGGCTGCAATTATTATTGCCAGCTGTGTTCCTAGGTAATTGGGGCACAGTGGTAGCTAAGTTGGTAGAGTGTCGGACTTGTAATCCAAGGGTCACAGGTTTGATGCCCATCCAAGGTCAGCTGCACTGGTATGTCCTTGGGAAAGGCACTTAGCTCCCATTTCTTTAACATTATATAGCCAATAATGTGTTAAAAGTGCCATTCAAACCAACAAAAACTGAACATATCCTTGGTAAATAGAACAAGCGATCAGATTGGATGAGTTTTTCAGCTGTATCCAATCAGATAGCTGAGTGGTAGAAACTGTTTTGCCTAGAACTACATATGCAAAGTGTCAGTGTAGAACAAAGTGGATCAATGATCCTTGGCACTAATGAAAATAAAGTAGAATGTACAGGGTGAACCTTTACCTGCCAATGCATTATGTGTGAGCACATCTGGGTCTATGCTGTTCACAGTTGGGTATGTGTATACATGAGCAAATAGAGTAGTCTTCAAACAAGATGCTGTATACTACACATTGAATTTGCTGTGGGGGGGGGGGGATTAAAACTTTGGTTAAAAGCATTGATATCATGTAGTAATCATAATTGTTTTCTTCACTAAAAGATAATAAATTAATATTATAAATAATTGCAATTGAAATCTGTCAAAAGATTTAAAAGAAATATTGATAATTGCATCTTGACATTTCCATATTCATTTTTTATGTACAAGTAATTTGCAAAATGATAGAAAAATTTCAAAAAGTTCTATTTAAACAATTTGGCGATTTTATTATTAAAAGACAACCTTTACACCAGTTTTGTTTACTAGCTTGACAATTCCAAGTCTACTCATGATGTCTGCAGTATAATCTCAGGTTTGTCCATGTGCAGTTAGCCGTGGAATCCAGGCGACACATTGTTAACAACTTTGGTACAGTCTTAGATTGGAGAAGTCATCCAGGTCCCACTTCATGAAACAGCCACAGCTGGAGTAAGAGCCCAATTCTAATTTTGAATGCTGGTTTTGGATCTTAAAATTCAGATACTAACCTTAAACTTTAATATTTTTTTTTTTAAATAGGGACAAATTATGGGTTGAACAAGTACTAGAGTCTAAACAAGTTTGATGAAAGGTGGGGCCGGATGACTAGCTTATCTTGATGCTGCCAAGTACCAATATGTAAATAGATACATATGGGAAATATAGGTCAACCATAGTGACCGGCAAGTATAAACATTTAATGGAACATTAATTAGGGCTTGGTCCACTCAAAGAAAAGGTATTGTTGTGCACGCATCTTTAATGCATGGGAATCACACATAAATCAAAACAATTGGGGGAATTTTCTAAATAAATGAGAGACTTAGCAACAAAAAAAAGGCAGGGCTTGCAAAATATAAAAGGGTGGCTTTTGCACATTTGGTTTCTTTTTTGTGCAAAATGTTAGAAATCGGCATGAATTGCATCATTGCACATCCTTGAATAGACCAGGTTCTAATGAATAGTTTAAAGGGAGATCAGACCTGCCAGGTCAGTTAGGTTGACATATAATTGTACACATCTGATTAGAAATCAGCACTCTTGGCTGCTCTTTCCAGTCCCCAGTATGAAGTCTAGGGGGGTCAACAAGAAGACTTTTTAAACAGATGTGTACAAGGTAAGGAATGGCCGGGATTTTCGTGGTGTGCTATTTGTCAGATGATTTTCATGGTGTGCTATTTGTACGATGATCAGTGCAGTAGCGCATCTATAGATCATTCAGGCCATTGATTTCAATTATTTATTTGATAGTAAGACTAGTACCTTTATTTTTAATAGTAATGACAGTCAAAGTTCATTCAACATTGCTCTTCTGCTAAGGCCTCTGATGAATAATGTTTCAAGTGAAACAATTAAAAATAAGTAAATCTGTAATAAAAGTATATTTTTTACATGTTTCAATAGAAAACCATGACAGAAAGTGTAAAAAATTAAACATTCATTTTTATACGCCCATCTTAAGTTGGATATGATAATTTTAAGTTTTGGCATTGTCTGTTCATCTGTCCATCACTTCATCCATCTGTTAACATTTGCTTGTCTTGCCCACAATTTTGTAACAATTAAGGAGATTTTATGAAATTTTGCCCAAGTATATATCGTGATTTGATGGTGTGTCACATATAGCCAGGTCCTCTGTCACAAGGTCAGAAGGTCAAGGGAAAAATGCAACTCTATTTAACGGTGCCTTGCATATTTAGTCATGCAGCCTACCTTAAGATCGGAGTTGCAACAAGGGATAAGGGCCCGTTTCCTTATCTAGGCAGTGAATTTTTTTTCCCCCTTTAGATATTCTGAAGAGACTTGACATCAGTTCACACCTTATCATACAGTGGAATAGACCCAAGCTCGTAGATCAAAGTCATTGGTAGGTTATAGACCACTAGATGGGCGTATCATGTACCATTTGCGGTACTCTTTCTTTATCTTGTTAGAAAGATATTGCTTATGAGTAGGTATTAAAATTGCCTTCCATGACAAACCCTGGACTTGAGCCTTTATTTGAGTACTAGTATAGAATATACATAATTTGTTGTGGGTTTTTTTTTATTTAGGTTTTATTTTTGTATTCAAGGTGAATTTAGTTTTAATGATAGTGAATTTTTATACTTAATATAATAATTATTTATGTGTAATTGATCAGTAATATTTGCTAGTAATTATGGGTGGGAAATGAATCAGCTGGACTGTCTTTGTTGTTAGATGGTGTGTTTATATCTTCCTGATGAGATAAATACAAAACACTGCAGTCAAACCACTCTTACTGAATAATACAAATTCTTGTTAGTTTCTTACTCTGCTGGAAAAAGACTTGACACACTGACATTTTCTTTCCTTTTGTACATATAATTTTAACTTGCATGCTGAATAATAAAATAATGTCTTAAGTCCCAAGTCTTGAGTTTGGTATATATTTAGCTGACATGGCTGTAAGGTCAATTTTGAGCTAATGGTATTGTGCCGAATCCATCAACAATTGCTGTTTTGAACTTCCTTTCAAAAACCATGTAACCATTTCAACTAAACTTGTATACTGGCATGAAGGACTTTTGAATTTGTTCAAATGATGCTGATCCGTTATAACGTATGGCCCCGTCGTCTTTAAAAATAGAAAAACTTTTAAAACCCTTGTTAAAACTGCTCAACTTGACAGACAGCACCCTGGCATGAAAGGCTTTCAAGTTTGTACAAATGATGCCAATAAGCTATCAAATATGGTCACTGTTACAAAAAGAAGATAGAAAAACATTTAAACAACTTGTAGAAAAAAACAAAAACCCACTGGACAGAATTTTCCAAGCTTTGACAGAAAGCATTCTGACATAAAGGATATTCAGTGTAGCTTTGAAGTACGAATGAAGATACTAAAACTAGAAATTGAAACAACTGTTTTCATAACGCATACATTTTTATGTAATGTCCACACTAGAATGGACAATTGTTGTCAAGCCTGCTTTGGTAAAAGCTCGACACAGCGATCACTTTGGCACCCGTGTATTTGTCCATACATCAATCTACGCCCAAGATTAGGATAACGGTGACTGTTTTAAATGTAAGCTCATTGTTAAAGAATTTTACTTCTTAGCTCAACAAAATGAGTCTCCTCTTTGTATTTCTATGAAATAAATCACTTTAAAGTACCCCGTTATCACTAACTTTGATGCCTTAGAGACTGACATTACATTTTGTTGGCAGTGGCATCATGTACTATATAGTTGAAACTCTTGATTACAGTACTTCCATGCTGAATAAAACTATTTACTTACTAGTCTGACGTTTCTAATGCTGGAGCCAACATTGGAACTGACGTTTTTAATTTTCAGCCCTGATAAAGCATGATTTATCTGTTTTCAAGTAATAGTTGCAAACTGTGTCCTTGTAGGCACAAAAAAGGTGCAGTTGGATTAAAAGCAAATATGACTAGGTTTAGTGTAGTTAAATTATTTATGTTGTGAAAATATTTCACTTGAACAGCACACTTGGCTCTACGGTATATGGCACTGAAGTGAACACGAACTGACCTTGTGATGGAACAAACCATTGGGAGATCCTCATGCTTTCATATAATTCATACATTTGACCACTGCAATATGGCATTGACCAACACGCGGTAGATACAGTTGATTTTCAAAAGTGAAAACTAAATTATTTCCATAAGCATGAGTTATTCGAGGCTTCATTTCCATTTTCTGCATTTATGAAGTTGATATCTATCAGAAGATAAAGGGTGAAAATTTTCATGAGCTTTACCTTTGAAATTCATTTGTCTTGATGTTTTACATAATGGAAATGAAACTTCACTTGCGTCACTTACTAAAGTCTGCTTCCAAAACATTTATGGATCGTACCTCACCTTCAGTCTATAAAGTAATTACCTGGTACAATTAGTCTAGCTGAGAATTAATTAACCCCTTTGAACCTTACAGATTGCAAACCATACCTTCCAGCATCTGCACAATTTTTGGAAAAATGTCATCAATGGTGAGTTCATTCTTAAACCATGCTATTTTTTGGAGATGGAGCAGGCAAATGTACATGATGACGTGCTTTGGCATGATGTGGAAACTTGCACAGGTAACAAAAACAAGTTTGTACATATGTACTGTGTGCAATATGCAAAATATCAAATGCTACAATTTAAATAAAATGGAGACGAAATGGGGGTTTCCACACTATTTGAAACATTTCCAGGTTTTTTTTTCATGGATTTAATTCATTTTTTCAAGATTCACTTATGACCATTACTGAACAGAATTAAAACATTTTGGCTTAAATGTGCATGTTTAAAATCTAAAGCAGTTTCTATTTTTAGAACTATCCCATAACATCTGAATTAGACATAAGACCATTTACTAAACACAGGATGTATCCCTTGAAACGAGTATAACTATTGAAATTCACACAAATTTGCATGTAACCTGTTTTAAGTTAAGAATAAAAATGTTAACTTTTCTCTGCTTAACTGCATTTGTCTATGAAGAAAGGTTCTTAGAAAAGGGTTTTTACAAATTTTGACAAGCCCTTAAAAATTATATATCTTGTTATAAAAAGGACGATATTTTTTTAAAAATCCTCTTAACATGGGGCACTTGTCAAAAGACTACTTGTGCTCTTACCACTTGCACACCATACAAGCTTGACAATAAAGGGTTTTTAACTGACTGTCATCAATATCTGAACCCATTTTAGTATAAAGTTTGTGTCGGGTGCTTTTGTAAAAAGCAAAGTCGGTTTCTTTTGTGGCATTCTGGACTGACAAATAGGCAAAAGTAATCAGTAATTGATGTATTTTAGATGCTGAGCTTCAGAGTTCTTAAGCGTTGAAAATGCACACATTCTCCAGGTGCAAATCTGCATCTACTCTGCCCAGGAATGAGTAAGTAGTCAAGTTTTCCTTGGCCCCATAAATTATTACATGGTCGGGACGAGATGACGGGTGGTTTTTCCGAGCCGTGCTTATGTCCGGTTGGTGCCCTGACTTCTACTTTCAGTGTAATCCGACCATGGACTATATATTTGATGCAGTTATTGTCAAGGACATGGGATTCTACATTGAAAATTGCCCCAACAGTCAATAGATTTCTTTGCATTTTGCAAGGTCTGATGGTAAAATTCACCGTAAAGGTGAGTTGGGGGTGTCCAAGGTTATTATTGACATTAATGCTTAGCAATGTGTTCCCAGTGCGAACTAAACAATAATAAGCAAAGATTTATCACAATACATTTTCATTAAATTTACATGTCAAAAGAAGGACTCTGGAAGATCAGCTTTATTATTTTTCTCTAACATTTACCAAGATCAAATGTCGCATGTTTTGGCACAGCGTGACACTAGCTGGTCTCATCTTCCACAGAACACAAGATATTGGTATGGAGTGGACTAAGGGGTAACCAGTCTACTTGACCAATCTGAGTGCTTGGATCGATTATACAAATATGTTTTGCGACAAGCACCCAAATGATCCATACAGCAATTGTATCTCAATAGACTGATGAATTCCGCAACCTGCGAAAATTCCAGTGAGAAAATAAATTTAACTGGTTTCCTCCCACCCCACCCCCAACTTTATCAATATTTGCAAAATGTAAGGGCTTTTCCCAGTTGGGAACAAACCTATTCATTCTCCTGACTTTTTCCCCCGATTTCCCAGTAGTGTGGGAACCCTGATGAAACCATGTGACAATTCTCTGAATCTTAAAAATGTCCTGCAAGTACATGTAGAGTCAAGACTTGTCTATTTTTAGCTCTAACAGTCATAGATCAGAAGAACTTATGCAATGGTCTTGCATCTATCATCCTTGAACACAAGTTATTGATAGCAATAACCGAAACTACTGGGAGGATTGCCATAAAACTTTACAAACACCATGTTAGCCATCTTGAAAATCTTGTTATTGCTGCTTCTCCTGAATGGATGTGTTGACACAAGTTTTCAAAAGAAGATTTGGTGGCAGTCTTGAAAATCTAAATGGATGGTCATATCAAAACATGGGATTTTCACTAAAAGATTCGTGATCTATTGTTGGTACTAATAAAAATGGTGCCAGTTTTGAACATCTAATATGGCCACCAGGTAGCCATCTTGAAAATCTTGTTACAATTACTTATTCAGGACAGATGGTCATTTTGACATAGGTTTTCACTGAAACACTTCATGTTGTCTAGCTGGTCCTAAATGGAAATGGTGCTCTTCAGACTTCATGTGGTATCTACTAGTTGGTCCTAAATGAAAAAAGGTGCCTATGTAACAACCAATATAGCAATTTTGGTGGCCATCTTGCTATTGCTACTTTTCCAGAATGGATAGTCAATACTGACACTGGGGTTTTCACAAAAAGACTTCTTACACTATCTAGTTGGTCCTACATGATTCGTGGACATCTTGAAAATCTTGTCGCTACTCCTCCTGGACAGATGGTCTTATAACTATGGGGTTTTCACTGAAAGACAAGATGTCTACTTGGTCCTAAATGAAAATGGTACCTCTTTGACATCTAATACAGCTACCATGTCATCCATCTTGAAAATAATACTCATAGACAGGTGGTTATATTGACAAATGTTTTCAATACAAACATTTTATGATATCTAGTTCGTCCATACTGAAAATAGTGCTGATCTGAAAACCAATCTGATAGACAATCATCCACCATCTTGAAAGTCCTGTTATAGATCTGGACAAATGGTTGTACTGACATAGGGTTTTCACTGCAAGACTTCTTATGATCTCTAGTTGGTCATAAATGAAAATGGTTCCCCTTGGACAATCAATATAGCAATCTTGAAAAACTTGTCACAACACCACCTGAACATGGTCATAATGACATCATTTTCAATCAACGATTTCTTATGATGTCTGATTGGTTCTTAATGACAATGGTGCTAATCTGACCTCCAATACATGTACAGCTACCATGTCATCCATCTTGAAAATCGTATCACTACTCCTCCTGAATGGATAGTTTTTGTTTATATCAACATAGGGTTTTCACTAAATGATTTCTTATGACATCTAGTTGGTCCTCACTGAAGATGGTGCCCACTGGACATCCAATATGGCTACCACTTCCGCCAGCTTGAAAATCTTGTCACTACTCCTGAACGGATGGTCGTATCGACATGGGTTTTTCACTGAAAGACTTGCTATGATGTCTAGTTGGTCCTCAATGAAAATGGTAATGATCTGGCATCTAATATGGCCACCTTGGCAGCCATCTTGAAAATCTTGTTATTGCTACTCTTGAACAGAAGGTCATATGGACATTGAGTTTTCACTGCAAGACTTCTTATGATCTCTAGTTGGTTCTAAATTAAAATGGTGCCCCTCAGACATCCAATATTGTGGCCATGTTAAAAATCTTATCGCTACTAATCCTGAATGGATGATCATACCAACTTGGTACTAAATGAAAAATGAAATTGGTGCCAATCTGACCCCCAACATTCCCACCAAATTTTCTTATTGCTACTTACTGGATTTTTATAATTTAATCCAGCTTGTGGATATATCTGAAGAATACCTTGAACAATATCACTTAAATAACTTTTTTTTCCCTCCAAAAAATATTACTTATAGATTTAATCAAACTTAGAATGAAGTTATATCTTGACATTGTCTGGGACAGGTCCAGTGATCTTCTATCCATGATATCAGGTTCATGGTCAAAGGCCATGACAAAGAATTTTGTACTGTACTTACAAGCACCTTGTAAACCTGTTGACTCCAACATAAGAAAATATTTTTGTTACCAAATTTAGTATGTTCGAGTTTTTCAAGAATTTAAGAGATGATTTTAATACTCTGCAATTAAAATGAAGAAACAGCCGTCTTGGATTCCTGGAAATTCTTTTCAGCCTGCAGAGCAGCAGTCCCATCAAGGGACTCTTTGCTTTCATCTTATTGGAATAAGAATGATAACAATAATGTCTACGTTACATATTTATTAAATGTTAGTCATATTGCTGAAATTTAAATTCCATCCAAAAACGAATTAAATGTCTACGGTAAAGCCACTTTTAGTCAGATTGCATTAGTGTGGAAGGTTTAGCATGTAAAAAAAAAATGGATCTGGACTCTACTTACATGGCAAATTTTTAGGATTCAGATAATTTGTTCACTGTGGTTTCATCTCCATTTTATTTTAATTGCAGCCTTGCAGGTAAATAGGTATGTTGTAAGTTATATACAGTACATACATGCTAACTTTTCTTTTACCTGTGAGAGTGTCTGCATCATGCCACTGTAGCTCATCATGTACATTGGACTGCTGCACCCAAAATAGCATGGATTTAACATTGCACTCACCACTGATGATGTTGTAATTGTGCCAGTTAATTACCCTCCAAAATGAAGATGGGGTGCAATTCAGAATGGGCTGGAAGCAGACTATATAATACAGTATACAGTATCAAATGCACTCTTCTGCCCTTGACAATGCAGGTCGGACATCATGTTGTAACTATAATCATGGATGCAATGGGGTGAAATAGGGTCATTATTACAAAAAAAAATTGGTTGTTTTGCCTACAGGGCAGAGAAGGCATGACAATTTTATTTGTAATTTCTCCTCCCTTGTTGACTAATTACCCACCCTCTAAGCATCATGTTTGAAAGTCTTTCCTATATTAAGGCTTAAAATTCATTATCTATAGAACTGACAAATTGTTGCAGTGACCTAAAGCTATTAGGTGTTTATAGCTGTAGTTTATTGTGAAAATCGAAAGTTGTGAAAATCGAAAGTGTAATAAAAAATATAGGTGTGTAAACAAGGTGAGACGTTTCTTTTTTGATGATCTGTATTCTTTTACTCCTTTTCCTTTTTGATTAGTCTACCTATCTTGCACTAATTGATCCATGATAGAAAGGTATGCACTGGTAACATATAAGATAGGAACAGCACATAATTGACTGGGTTGCTGCAATGTTAAGTCTGCAAACTACAATATTAAAGCTTGCAAGACATCAGCCAACCCAAATATATTAATTGACTCTTTGCTATTATAGCCATGCCACTGCCATATCCATCCATTGTGTCATGTTCATCACGAATTTGTTTCATTCAATAATTTTTAAAGTACTTGAAAAAGTGAAACCAAACTTGGTGGGAAGCTTTACATTAAAAAGATCCAGTTCAAATCTGATTTTCATTGTTTTCCACAAATTTAATGGAGTTATGACCCCTGTTTGACAGAGAAGTTTGCCCTTCAATTACATTACACTGGCAGAGGCATTCATGTTATACACACTTTTCTACTTTCAACACTGAAGAGGTCCAAAAGGTCAGACCTAATTAGGGACTAAACTTCTTTTAAAAGGAATTCCAGTAACTGCATTACATGCTGATGTAGAGCAGATTTTTTTTTACATGTTTAGTGTAAGTTTATGTAAAATGAGACCAACTTTATGCATATTTTGTGTAGCTACAATTTTTTTTCAATGAATGATCACTATGTTAAGTGTAATGTATTTTATCCTGAATGACCTCTGACCTACTGGAGAGGGATATTAACTTTTATCTTTACTAGTGAAATTTGCAGATTGGTCTCTTTGACAAGTTTACATATATAAGCATTACACTTCCCCAAAACCACTGAAGGTTAAACTATTACCTGAAGGACACCATGGACTGGAATTAAGTACAAAAAGTGTGAAAGAATGAATGATCCGCATTTTAATTAAGTTCACCTACTGCAACACAGATGGTGAACAGTAAGTTCATTTGCTTTTAGATAAACAGCTAAAAAATACAGTCACTGTTCCTTTTGAAAGAAGAGTCTTTCGGTGTTCTCATACATTGTATTTGCCAGTTCTGTTATATCTTCATTGCGCACTGCTGCCATCACCTCCAGTACTTGACTGAAATGGAGATAAGAAAATGTCAATATTTTCACAAATTTGATGGATTATTATATATTCCATAGAGAACATAACTAAATGGAAATTATTAGATGCAATCACAGATGATTCTATAATAATCTGAAAGAAATTTTCTATAAAAAAAATACAAAAAGGATGAAATCTTGAAATTCCAGGAGTGGCAGTTCATGGGAGCTGTATCTACTTCCTTCAGTGATCCATTAATTTGTAATCTTTCGTAAAAAGCCACTATGGATAGAAAATCTGTATCCATTTATTGGTCATAAAAGATCATGATATATCTCTATACTGATTGACTGGAATGTAGCTTTTGAATAAATTAACAGTTTAAACAAAATGCCTTTTAGTCAGTGGTAGCAGCATGTGCCAGCTCATGCATCCGTCTACAAACTAATTCGCTGCTTCAATGTAGCAAAAAAAAAAAAAAAATGAAGCTAGTCATCAGAGCTGAAGTTTGTTATTCAATTCTTTATATATTTGATAGCACCCATATCAGTCTATGGAAAAATGATTTTAAAGATGGTAATGGTTGTATTGATACATCCAGCAAAACTACAAACGAGCAGACTGTTGCAGATTACACAGATGTGATTAACAATTACATCATTCCACATCTTATACCCAATATTTTTAAGGTGGATAATTTATGTAACATTATAACAATTATTGTTTTCAGCTATTTGGTAATGAAGAAAGAAATTTTATTTCCATACATGACTATAGGCCCACATCACATCAAATATGTACATGTGAAGTCAGAGAAAAATACCTTACCTGGACCAGCAGAATATTAGGGCCCCACATCAAAATGTGGGAGACCTATAGTACTCATCTTTCCATCTGTCTGTCTGTCTATTTGAACTTCTTGTAACCACCACAGCTTTGCTGTGCAAACCATAATTGGATGCCATCTGGCAGGTACATGTAAATGTGCTTTTTAAGAGTTTTGTCTTTTCAGATTCAATTTTGATGAAGTTATTACCCTATTTTTATCAGTTTTAAATCTCCACTGCACCAGATCCTTGCAACTAGCATAGTCCAGGAACCATTCAACATATTATAATGTAGTTTGGTGTGTAAATTGTCATATAGACCTAGATGTACCTTGAATGGGTTTTGTCTTGTCTGCTTCATTTTGGACATAGCCATTGTCCTTGTTGATCAACTTATATTTACATAGGATGTTGCTTGTAGCCATCATCGGTCAGGAACCATTCAATATATTCTGATGCAATTCAGATAAACCTAGATGTGCCATTTGTAGGTTTTGTCTTGTCTACTCAATTTTGGACATAATCATGGTCCTTGTTGATCGACTTATTATATTTACATAGGATGCTACTAGTAGCCATCAAAGGTCAGGAACCACTCAACATAGTGATGCAATTTGCTATGAACATTGTCTCATAGACAATAGTCCTAGATGTGCCTTTCATATTTGTATTCTATTTTAGGGATGTTGGCTTAATTTTTCTACAGACTTATGTACAGTATTTAATACTTAACAAAGTTCTTCTAATAACTGACTACAGAGGAAAATTCCTTAAATAATCCACATCCAGATAACTCTCAAATCTGCTTAAAACATGACAGGATTTATAGCTCCCATTCTTTTAATAAAGAAATGGCTGATGACCAAAGTAAATTCCATTACTCAAAACTCCTATCATGTTGAACATACATTTAGCTATTTAAATTTTACAATGTCCAGTTCTTCTTGTTAGGGCAAGAGTTATTATGAGTACACTGTTCATGTGTCAAGAACCATCTCACCCATAGATTCTCATGGAGTTGCATTCACCATCTCACCCATAGATTCCCATGGAGTTGCATTCAATCATTTGCCATGTAATGTTGATGTAGTTATGCAGACATTGAAAACTGCTATCTAGAGGAACTGACCAGGGCAAACATTTTGATTGGTTCAGTTCCAGTGGTTTCTGAGTGTAATTTAAGTTTGATTGGTTCAATTCCAGTGGTTTCTGAGTGTAATTTAAGTTTGATTGGTTCAGCTCCAGTGGTTTCTGAGTGTAATTTAAGTTTGATTGGTTCAGCTCCAGTGGTTTCTGAGTGTAATTTAAGTTTGATTGCTTCAGCTCCAGTGGTTTCTGAGTGTAATTTAAGTTTGATTGGTTCAGCTCCAGTGGTTTCTGAGTGTAATTTAAGTATGATTGGTTCAGCTCTAGTGGTTTCTGTGTGTAATTTTAGTTTGATTGGTTCAGCTATAGTGGTTTCTGAGTGTAATTTAAGTATGATTGGTTCAGCTCCAGTGGTTTCTGAGTGTAATTTTAAGTTTGATTGGTTCAGTTCCAGTAGTTTCTGAGTGTAATTTAAGTTTGATTGGTTCAGCTCTAGTGGTTTCTGAGTGTAATTTAAGTATGAGTGGTTCAGCTCCAGTGGTTTCTGAGTATAATTTTAAGTTTGATTGGTTCAGTTCCAGTAGTTTCTGAGTGTAATTTAAGTATGATTGGTTCAGCTCTAGTGGTTTCTGAGTGTAATTTAAGTATGATTGGTTCAGCTCCAGTGGTTTCTGAGTGTAATTTTAAGTTTGATTGGTTCAGTTCCAGTAGTTTCTGAGTGTAATTTAAGTTTGATTGGTTCAGCTCTAGTGGTTTCTGAGTGTAATTTAAGTGAAACATTAAATCATTCATATTTGCTTATGATCGATACATGTGCTACAATATGGTAACAGTAGTGTTGCATGATTTAGTGTACTGCATGTCAACTCAATTTATATTAAAAGCATATCATGAACCTTTGTTGACTTATGTGACTTCTTCTTTTGTCATATCAATGAATATTAAAATCCATTAAACTAATATTTGTTTAGAACAAAAGAGATCATAATTACCATGCATCAGTGACAGCTGATACACCAAACCTCCTTTCTCCACAACTGTTGCCATAATCGGAGTCCCCTCGCTTATGCCTTAGTCTGTGTTTATGGGCCCATCAATAGTAAGTTACCAAGGGAAAGGTGTATTATTTGTAAACCAGAGTTCCTCAAAGGGACTGATGCTTTACTCTCCAAAATATTTTTTCCAAGAATTCAAAATAAGACCATTTCTCTTTTTTTTTTTTGACTGCTGAGTATTAAAACCATCTCTGATATTCCTGAGTGATAAGAAATTATCCACTGTGGCAGCCACATTGGATGTAAGATTGGCACCATTTTCAGTTAGGATAAACTAGACACCATTAGAAGACTTTTGGTGAAAGCCCCATGCCTATATGACCAGCCATTCAGGAGAATTAGTGATGCCAAGATTTTCAACATGTTTATTGTGGCAGCTGTATTGGAAGCCTGCAGGGCATCATTTTTATTTAGGACCAGCTAGATATCATAAGACATCTGTTGGTGAAAACCCGATGTTAATAAGATCATCAATTTTGGAGGAGTAGCAACAAGAAGATTTTCAAAATTGCAGCCATACTTGAGGTCAGATTGGCACCATTTTCATTTTGGAACAACTAGACACCTTAAGAAATCTTTTGTTGAAAACCCATGTTGATATGACTTTCCATTCAGGAGGAGTAGCAATAGAAAGATTTTCAGGATGGCTGTTGTGGTAGCCATATTGGATGTCAGATCTGCACCACGTTCATTTAGGACAAACTAGACATGATAAAAAGTCTTTTAGTGAAAACACTATGTTGATATGACCACCCATGCAGGTGAAGTAGCGATGACAAGAATTTCAAGATGGCCACTGTGGTGGCCATATTGGATGTCCCGGCAGCACTATTTTTATTCACAAGCAACTAGATATCATAATAAGTTTTCTGGTGAAAACCCCATGCTGGTATTACTTTTATTAGATGTCAGATTAGCACCATTTTCATTTAGGACCAACCAGACATCATAAGTCTTTTAATGAAAACCCCATGCTGATATGATCATCCATTCAAGAGGAGTAGCGATAACACAATTTTGGTGGGTATATTTGATGTCCTAGCAGGACCATTTTCATTTAGAACCAACTAGACCTGGGGATGAATGTGTGTGTAAAGTTTCATGGCAATCCTCCAAGTAGTTTGGGAGGAGTGGTGATAACAAACTTGTGCTAATGGACGGATGGATGACAGACAACAGGCCATTCCATAAGCTCTTTTGGTCCATGACCAGTAGAGCTAACAAAATTGTCCCCCAACTAATAAAAATTAAAATAGTGTCAGGGTTTATACTATATTCATATGACACCTTTGAAACTATGCATGAAATGTTAATCACAGAACTAATACAGCAGTATCCTGAGAGACTTTATACAAAGCGGCCACTATATAATCTTCACAGCTGTCATATTGTCTTTATTCCACTTTTCTATATTAAACTGTCTTCTTCAAATCAGATTAATGATAAGAATTATACATCGGTAACTGTTGTATACACCCACTTTTCTTTACATAAAATTGCATCGTTTCAGACTCTGCTAAGTCAATTTTAGCAAGTAGAGACTTTAGCTCTAGTTCAAATATGTAGTCATACTTCATTGGTAACTTACACGATAAAAGCTGGTTCACTTCTGCTTTTAACGCAGAAATGTTTCTCCCACTTTTCTTTCTTCTTAGATGGAAAAGTTGTCTGGATATGTTTGGATCCTGCATGTGTGTTTTTTATCTCGCACCATGGAGCATCTAAAGAAGAAAACAGGTTGTGACCGAATTTTACATGCTTTACAAAAGCAATTAGTATAAATGTTTGTGAATATGTATCATGCGTTTCCATCAATCCATTGGTAAAATCTACCATTGCAGTTGTTAGATATTTAGCTCACCTGGCTATCACATATGGCAGCCATTATTAAAAATGGACAAAAACTTTAAATGACTTATATTCAAACACCACTCAATAGAATTTGACCTGAATTGACAGAAAGCAGCCTGACATGAAGATCTTCTGAGTGTGCATTTTATTGGCATTCTAGTGGACAATAGATTTATTTTATTTTTCATTGAGGTGTTTTAATATTATAATAATGGCAAACATTTCCTTGCATTTTGAGCGATGTAATTTATTTCTTTCCATTTGGCATTGATCAGTCAATCTTACAATTTAAGAGACAAAGAAGAAGCATTTCTGGTTGATAGTATGTCATGTGTGCTTGTGTCACTACTGTTGAATTTGTATTTTTTATTTTTAAAGTTCAGCTGGTAAACAAATGGGTATGAGGGTAAATAAAAATGAAATGTCTAAAACATACATTTCCAATAAGGATTGTTTATATCCCCAAAATATAAATAAATGCACCAGATTTCACCATTTTCTGACCACCCCTACCTTGACATGCCTTTGCACATATTCGTGGCTCTGCCACTCAGACATGCTCAGATTTTATATTCTCAAGGGTCTGCATCTCTGCACCAAGGAACAAAGGCAGGAGGAAAAGGTAGTGTGAGATCGTCCTCCAAAGACAAATTAATCAGACAGGCCCATGAGGTAGCAATGGCTCAAACTTCATGGGCTTTCATCTTCATGAATGAAAGGTCCCTCTTGGTAAGGGACTGATAAGCTCTCTTGATTGTGGTGAAAAATACCCTAACCCTATCCTGTGAGGAGGAAAGATAGGGATGTGAAGGTATGTATCATGTAGGTTGATGCAGACAGCCCAGTAACTAGGCCTTATGTTGTTTCTGACTGAGGCTATGGTCTTCATCTTGAAAGGATCCTCCTGCAGAAACTTGTTTAAGGTGCAAAGGTCGATAATTAGTCAAAACTGCGCACATTTATTAGGGACCAGGAAAATCAGGGAGTAGAAGACCAGAAACTGGTTGTTGAACACCCTCTCCACTGCACCCTTCTGCAGAAAGGAGTGTACCTCTTGTTTAATCACACCAGATTTCAACTGGTGGAACCCATCGTCCATTATGCTTGACCAAAACTCGGAAAAGAGGGTTAGTCATGCACCTATGGGAATGGAGGGAAGAGGAGGAACTGCAGGAGACCGAGCAAGTCCCTAGGGTGCCCCCCCCCCTTAGGAAAGGGGGAAGGGCCCGCAAACTTTCTCCCTTGGCCTTTCTGACAACCCCTTCTAGAGCCCGACTGCCGAGGGGTAGGTCTGAATTGGGTTTGCTTTTAGCACTGGGGCTGCAGGGCTTTAAAGAACTTTGCTGACAGCCCCCAGACTGTCAGGCTGACCCTGCTTCCTGGCCAGCTTGAACGGGCCAGGAGCAGATGCAAGGGACCGGTGTTGCTGGTCCTTTAGGTCCTGGGAAGCCACAGAGGGAATGAGCACTCTGAAGAGGGCCACTGCCTCCAGGGGAGCAGCCCACAGAAGGTTCTTACTATGTTCTAGTAACACTTCTGAAGTGTCCAAAACAACAAGCCTGCAGAGGTGGAGAAGTTCCACTGATAACTCCATGAACGTGGACAAGGCATGCCAAGAAGTTTTGGCCACTGCCTTCAGCAAGTGCTGAAGCATGCCTGGCGACAGAGAGTTCTCCTTCAGCAGAGATGGAGAAACCTAAAACTCTGATGACAAAGAGGAAGGCCTTTTCTTCTTTTGCTTATATGTTCATCTACTTTCAGCGAGGTCCCAGACCTTG
Source organism: Margaritifera margaritifera (assembly GCA_029931535.1). NCBI lineage: Eukaryota > Metazoa > Mollusca > Bivalvia > Unionida > Margaritiferidae > Margaritifera > Margaritifera margaritifera. The sequence continues at coordinate 8,046,285 of JAQPZY010001669.1, read as the reverse complement.
TCTGACTAGAGACAAGAAAAAAGACAACTGTCTGTCCTTATACAATTGGTACATGCCAGGCAGGTGGGGTGTGTCCCCCAAGGGGCTTTCTTGTGCCCACATTTCCCCACACTTTGTCTTTTAGACATTGCTGTAAAATTAAATCTCTGAAAACAAGAACAAAAATCTTGTATACCAAATATAATGTATGAGAATTTGCATAGAACTCAACTGAATGCAAATTAAAACAGCAATACTTTATCTGCCCAGTGAGTCTCTATTTAATATGAATTAAAACAACAATAAAACTGATGTTTCAATCACAGTGACATCATCAATACTTAATTCTGAGTACTGGAGATGAAGAATAGCAAAAAACCAGCAAGGTAATATGACTGAATAAAAAGAAATACTATCCTTTAAAGACTACATAGAAAATAAGGGTGTGCATACAACTGAATATATAATTGAATATAAATGCTAGTGTGAGACCCCTTCCTGCAGGTTAAACTCAGCATAAATGATGTAGAACAGAATGATAATTTTGAAGATGTATATCTATAAAAAAAAAACAGAAAATGAGGCCACAAACCAATCCATCAAGGATAGGTAAACTAACTACCATCCTGAAGCCTGGAAAATGAACTTAAATGAATTTAGTCACAACAAAAAAGTTATCCTAACACCCTGTCAGTAATCTAAAAGACAAGGTTACGAATAAACGTAACCTAAATAGTAAAAAAGCTCTCAAAAGAGCAAATTCTGACTAAGGAATAACACTTGAACTGATGGTAAATATACTCAATAAATACGATGCATGTATTAAAAATGCCCGATTCACGCTCTATGATGTGAAGTGAAAGCAATTTTTCCAAAGAGCATAATTTGCACCACTAAACACGGAGATATCCAGGAAAAGGATGAGGGCTATTGGGCATGCACCAGGTTGCAGGGTCAACTTCCAGAAACTTCTGGAAAGTCACCCTATGGGAGGATGAATTCTCATCATAAGGATGAATATAATTTCCATCCCAGAAAGAGTTGGTTGGTTGGTTGGTTGTTATGGGTTTAATGCCATTTTTCAGCACATGATAGGCTATACATGGCGGCCAGTATATTTGGTGGAGGAAGAACCTGAGAAAACCCCAGGAAGAACCACTGACCCATGGGAGGCTACTGGCAAGCTTTCTCACATACCCACGTTGGCCAAGCCCAAGACTCGAACCCACGAGGACAGAGGTGAGATGCCAGTGATCTGTTAAGGCAAGTGCTTGAGACCACTCGGCCACCTGGGGCCCCCCAGAAAGAGTAAGCTACACAATAGCAACAGAGAACGTATTACTGATATTAAAATTGGAACAGATCAGTTTGGGACGCACTTTTACCTCGTTTTCTTTCTTGATGGATACATAAATCTGTATGATCAATTGAATTTTAAGTGGAAAAGTAGATAAAGAAAAATGTTATGATATATTAAAACGGGACTAAAAGTAAGTTAATGTAGTTAAGACCTTTCACCTAAGAATCTCTCTCTGTCTCTCTCTCTTAAAAATCTAGCTATTTCCAAAACCTTTATCTGCCTATCCATTTCTCTATCTATCTATATAAAGTATATGTGTTTTTGCTCTTCTAACTATATCTGCATTCTGTTTCTTTTTTCCTCATCTACATATCTATTTACATTTACTATTTACATATATCTTTTTTTTATAACTTTAATTATCATCAGCATATGGTTTTAAGGTGCAAACAAAGACAAAAAGAAAACAGAAGTTCTTTATTTGTAAAATAAATATAACATGATTTCCATAAAATATCATAAATTCTATTTTACCATATTTTTTTTACTTAATTTGTGATATTATGTTGTCCTATTTTGGGGCAAGCTCAAATCTACCAAGGGCAAATTAAATTTTCAAGTCAGCTTGCCCTGGGCAAACTGACTTTTATGAAATCAGTAAGGTTATGATAAAACTCATTGGACATCGTGATGATTTAAGTCTATTTACAAAGTCTACTCAAAATTGGATCAAAAATACAGTCTCTAGAATGGTAATAGATTCAGCTAATCATATGCAAGATCACCTCATTATTATGTGTGGCTCTCACTCATTATCAAACTCATGTGAGATCTTGATCACATAAGCATATATTCCAGGTTTTATGAAAATCGGATCAGAAATATGGCTTCCAGAGTGGTAACAAGCTCACACAATCAATTTCAAGATCACGTCATTAATATTTGTAGACCTCGTTCATTATCAAACACATCCAAGAGTTTGATGATATAAGCCCATATTCCAAATTTGATCAAAATAAGATCATAAATATAGCTTAAAGAATAGTAACAAGCACAGTCAATCAGATGCAACATAACCTTAATGATATAGCTGGATCTCGCTCATTACTTAACCTGTCCAAGATCTTGATCATATAAGCAAATATTCCAAGTTTTATCAAAATCAGATCATAAATATGGTCTCCAAAGTGGTAACAAGCTCAGCCAATCAGATGCAAGATCACCTCATTAAAATGCACACACCTCACATATTCTAACTCCTTGGAGATATTGATAATATAAACCTATATTCCAGGTTTGATTATAATCAGATGAAAAACATGGTTTCCAGTGTGGTAACAAGCAAATGCTGATGGAAAACAGATACATGGCACTAGCCCTTATGACCAGATGAGCTAAAAACCTTGAAACAACTCTAAACAACTTTTTCTCAAAAACAGCTCAACAGAATTATATGACCACTGTTAACAAATTTGACCAACAACATTCTAGCTTTGAAAACCTTTCAAATTTATAAAAATTATGCTGATCTGCCATCAAATATGATGCTGTTACCAAAAACAGAAAAGCAAATAAAACAACTTTATCAAATGGGCCTGGTATCTCATATTGCTTTCATAACTTTACAGTTGACCATTTAACTAAACAGGCTTACATAGTATACTTTGGTGAAAGCTTAACTGTGTAGTATTATTCATAACTGATAATATTTAAACTGTTCAATTTCATACAAAATAAATAAAATTGTCCCAGATATGCGGCAGATTGAAACGGCCCGCGTCCTTGTTCAGCGTTGGTTTGTGAGCATGGATGTATGTAAATTCTTTAACCCTCTGCTCAAACCATGATTGTTCTCGATCTACGATATTTACTGAGTCCCAAGATACCATATGGCCCGGGCAAACTGTGTGGATGTGTCATGATACCTCAGACGAACTTCAACTTGGTCTTCTATGTTCGTTGAATCTCGCTTTCAATGTCCTTTCCGTTTCCCCAATGTAGTTGTGATGGCACTGACTGTCACCTTGTCCTTCACACTTTATGTGATAAATAGGTCCACAAATATCTTTCTTATTAGACTTATCCTTTGGGTGAACTAGCATCTGTCTTAGGGTCCGGTATGGTTTAAAACACACATTAATTTTCTGTCGCTGAAAAACGCGTTTCAGGCATTCGGAAGTCCCTTTCACAAAGGTAGGATGATGCCATCTTTTGAGTCACTTTTTTTTAGTTATTGGTCAACTCTTCCCAGTACTGTCACTTTGACCAGCGTTCAGCCTGTTGGTAACCTTCCTAATCACCCAATCTGGATAATGACACCTCTTGAAGGCATCATTGACATGAGCGAGTTCTTGTTTTAAATCTGTTCGGTCAGATGTAACGACTTTGGCTCAATTTTTGAGTGGGGGGTTAAAGAGTCTACATACATCCATGCTTACAAACCAACACTGAACAGGGACACGGGCCATTACAATCTGCTGCATATTTGGGACAATTTGTTAAAATTGCTCACTATTCCCTCGGGTGATGTTAACAATCAGTAGAGAATAAATCATTCTGCTGATGAAGTCCTTAGTACAAGGGCGAAAGCTTCAGGTTAGCTTTCAATTTATTTATTGTGTATGAAATTGAACAGTTTAAATATTATCAGGCTTACATAGTATTGTAAGAACACAGCCTATGTAAACACAATCTCCCAACCTTGCTATCATGTTGATTTTTCTATTTAACTATATCCCGACAAAACTTCTTCATAAAACTCAAGGCATAATTAAAATGCAGTCTATTCCTCATAATTCAAGTCATCCAGATCTTGATGATAATAAACCTAACAGATCAAAAATATAGCTTGAAGAGTGGTAATAAGGTAACCCCATCAGATGCAAGATCACCTCATTAATAAGCATGCATCCCACTTACTTTCAAAACTGACCAAGATCTTGATGATATAAGCTCATATTCCAATTCTGATCAAAACTGGATCAGAATTATGGCTTCCAAAGAGATATTAAGCCCAACCCATCACATGCAAGATCAACTCAAAAATATGTATGGTTATCGCTCATTATTGACACTGTACTAGACCTTGATGATACAAGCATATATTCCAAGTCGGATAAAACTTGTATCACAAATATGACTTCCAGAGTGGTAACAAGCTCAGCCAATCAGATTAAAGACAACATCATTAATATTCATGGTTTTTACTCATTATCAAACCTATCCAAGATCTTTAAGATATAAGCCCTTATTTCAAGTTTGATCAAAATAGGATTAGAAATATGGTCTCTAGAGTGGCAAAGAGCTCAGAAAATCAGATAAAAGATCAACTTGTTATTATGCATGCATCTTGCTCATTACTGAACTTTTACAAGATCTTGATGATAAAAGCATATATTCCAAGTTGTATCAAAATCAGATCAGAAATATGGCCTCCAGAGTGGTAATAAGCTCGGCCAATCAGATGAAGATCACCTCAATAATATGTATGGATCTCGCTCATTTTTGAACACGTCCAAGATCTTTATGACATAAGCCCATATTTCAAGTTTGATCACATTCAGATCACAAATATGATTTCCAGAGGTGTAAATAGCTCAGTCAATCAGATGCAAGATCACCTAATTAGTATGTGTAGAGCTCACTCATTACTAACTTTATCCAAGATCTTAATGATATAAGCACATATTCGAAGTTTCATTAAAACTGGATCAGAAATGTCTCCTCCAGAGTGGTAACAAGGTTAACCAATCAGATGCAACAAATATGAATCAAGATACCAGAAGTAGAGAAATCCTGATGCAGTCATTTTCATAATGTATGTAATCAACAGCATTGAAAGAAATTTCTACATAAATCAACCTACTGACCCAGATTTATTGGCCAACTTCTCTCACATTTGGCTATTAGGCAGATGTTAGAAAGGAGATGATCTCAGGCCCAAATGGACCTCCTGTGTTTGTTACCAGAATTTCATAAGCTAGGTTTGGTTTGTTGTCCCAACCATCATTTAATCTGTCCAGAAAATGTGGTACACATGTAATATCTATCAAAACAATTTGCATACAGAAAGTAGACACCCTTGAGCAATTTAATAATAAACTTGACACTTAAGTCAAAAGCAAAAGGATTTTGAATAAGTTTTCAAATAAAGCTTGGATAATCCATTCCTTCATGTATGCTACAGTTACTGAAATTTTTTGCTTGTAAACATAACAACAATCAATAAGCTGATGATTAAATAAAAGCCATTGCTAGTAACTCATTACTCGTGTTATTGGTTGATTATTTATTTACTTATTTATTTGGGAATAAAAACAAAGATCTTCAACTTTTCTATGCTTGAATTGTTGAGAATGTCGCTATCTTGATGTTGTCATTCTAGATAAATAAAAAAATATGAACACCCAAATTATCCCAAAAGGGTAATTTATTGTAATTTGAACAATGAAAAGAAAAAAAATGATGGTAAAGTTCTGGAACCTTTACAGGTTTTAATTAATTAAATACAAAATAAAAAGAGTACCTGTTTCGATCATAAGTTTATCAGTTGGTATACTTTTCATGGCCTCCAGATTCTCTGTTGTCTTTAATGAACTACAATGTAGAGTTAATATGTTAAAGGATAATAATAATAATAGTAATAATAATAAACTATATGTATTTAGCTCACATCCTCAAAGCCATAATTTAACAAGAGTTGGCACAGACAACCAAGCATGCATGTATGCATAGTGTTTACTTGATGTGGCACAGACAACCAAGCATGCCTGTATGCATAGTGTTTACTTGATGTGGCACAGACAACCAAGCATGGCCGTATGCATAGTGTTTACTTGATGTGGTACAGACAACCAAGCACGCCTGTATGCATAGTGTTTACTTGATGTGGCACAGACAACCAAGCATGCCTGTAAACATAGTGTTTACTTGATGTTGCCATTGTTATCTTCCAATATTGTTTGAAGAAAAGGAAGGAATCATGTGATACTGCCCATCTGTCCATGGATGCATGCATGCATGTGTGCATACTTGCATGTGTGATGTCACAGCAGGGTTAATCAGTAAAAATCAAAGTCGCTACTTCATGCATGACCCATTTCCACCTGGGCAAGTTACTGATGATGCAAGGAACATTCTAACCTAGAAAAATGAAAATACCATGCTTACACCTCAGTTATGCTGGAAACTAAAACTTCAACACCAGAGTTGACCTGTAAACAACAAAGTCATTAGTAAAGAAAACGTAGATCAATGTGACCTACTTTACTTTGGGGATGAGCAGAATTGTGTAAGGAATACATTGACAAAATTCAATGTATATCTTTTGCATTAAGCTTGAGCTAATAACAGGAAAACATGCCTTCAATAGTATCATTTTACCTGTCATTAACAAAGTCATTAGGTGTAAGAAAAGTGGGTTACTGTGGCCTACTTTCCACTGGGATAATTTCCAATTATTTGAGGAAGATCCTGACCAAGATTTAAACATATCATTACTACAGCTGGAGATCTGCCAGGACGACACACATTTAAAACAATGTTTAACATGTAAATAACTCATTCATGCATGAAAAGTGGGCCACTATAACCTATTTCCAATGAAGCAAATATCCTAATCAAGTTACATAAAGATTCCATGGCAACAATTAAAGTTATGCCAGACACTAAAACTTGAACAAGTAGGTTGACTTGTAACAACAAAGTTGTTAGTGTAAGAAAAGTGGACCACTACGACACTTGCCCTGTGGTAGTCCGGAGCAATGTAAGAAAAACCCAGGCCCTGATCCATGAAGGTATTATGCCTGATGCTGGAAATAATGACAGAAAAACAAATGTTTTACATTGGGGTTGATCACTTTATCAGACTGCGGACTACAAATGACACCAACAACACCACAGTATAACAATAACTCTTCTGTACTTTGCACAGTTGGGCTAAAAAAAACCAACAAATAATTATTTTACTTAAGTATTAATCCATCAGAACGAACACCAAAATTGTTTATCCACCAGACAGCATTTCAGGAGAGACCTTGTAGAAATATAAACTGACAACAGCCAAGTATTTACTCTACTTTAGCAGAGTTTTCCCCAAGATTTTCTGAAGGCTCATTGACTGAAGCCATTCTATAAAACATGGTCTGTGACCAGTTTGGTTTAAAACATGCTTTTTCTTTTATCAGAAGTATGTTATATGTTAAAATTAAAACACAGAATTTCACTCAATTATTAAATAAACAATATTTTTAATGTTATTTTATATAAAATATATTGCTTGTTGTGAAAAAGTGAAAGATCAGAACAAATATTCTCTTTCATTAAAGCTGTATTTTAACCTCCCTTTTATCTTTTTATTTCTTGCTTTAATTTTATATTTTCTCATGGAACATGGTTTGTTCTCATAAATAATGTCAAAGGAAATTGTGTTGGCAATGCTCTGAAAACATCCTGTGCGGATATGCATAATCAATTTCAAGTAGGAACAAGAGGCCCAAGTGGGCCCAAGCTTGCTCGCCTGGCTGACATCTCCTTAATAGGCAAATGCAAGAGAAGTTGGCCAAGAAATCTGGGTCAGAAGGATGCTTTGTGTAGAAATTTCTTACAATGCTGTTAACTGCTTATGTTATGAAAATTACTGTGTCAAGGTTTCTCTACTTTTGGTATTTTGATTCATATTTGATTGCACAGCAGAAGCATTTGCCCAATATTAAAAGCCCTCATTGCCAGGAAGCTTTCTGTCAAAGTTGACCAAATTCTGCTGAGCACTTTTTACCTCACGTTGCTGTAAGGTGAAGTGAGTTTATGGTATGGCACATTGTGTGTCATGATTTTTTCAAGGTTTCTCTATTTTTTGGTATCTTCATCCACATTTAATGGCATAATCTGTCCAATATTGAAAGTCCTTTATGCTAGATGCTTTCTGTCAGTTGGTCAAATCTATGACTGGATTTTTAGACAAAGTTGTTTAAATGTTTAAATGTTTTTAGTAACCTGGCCATATTTGATGTAAAACTGGCATCATTTGTACAAACTCAAAGCCCTTCATGCCATAGTGCTTTCTGATAAATTTCATAAAATTCTATTAAACACTTCCTGTCATTCTAATGTTGTTCTATTTTTAGTAATGCTAGCCATGTCTGGATTGGTATCATTTGTACAAACCTTAATGCCCTTGATGGCAGAATATTTTCTATCAAATTTGGTCAAAATTCGTCAAGCAGTTTTGAAGAAGTCATTTAAGGGGGGGGGGGTCTTTCTATTTTTACTAACCCTGGTCATATCTGATGGTGGATCATGAATCTTTATATAGATCTTAATGCCCTTGATGGCAGAATATTTTCTATCAAATTTGGTCAAAATTCGTCAAGCAGTTTTGAAGAAGTCATTTAAAGGGGGGGTCTTTCTATTTTTATTAACCCTGGTCATATTTGATGGTGGATCATGAATCTTTATATAGATCTTAATGCCCTTGATGGCAGAATATTTTCTATCAAATTTGGTCAAAATTCGTCAAGCAGTTTTGAAGAAGTCATTTAAAGGGGGGGGGGGTCTTTTCCATTTTTACTAACCCTGGTCATATTTGATGGTGGATCATGAATCTTTATATAGATCTTAATGCCCTTGATGGCAGAATATTTTCTATCAAATTTGGTCAAAATTCATCAAGCAGTTTTGAAGAAGTCATTTAAAGGGGGGGGGGGGGTCTTTCTATTTTTACTAACCCTGGTCATATCTGATGGTGGATCATGAATCTTTATATAGATCTTAATGCCCTTGATGGCAGAATATTTTCTATCAAATTTGGTCAAAATTCGTCAAGCAGTTTTGAAGAAGTCATTTAAAGGGGGGGGGTCTTTCTATTTTTACTAACCCTGGTCATATTTGATGGTGGATCATGAATCTTTATATAGATCTTAATGCCCTTGATGGCTGAATATTTTCTATCAAATTTGGTCAAAATTCGTCAAGCAGTTTTGAAGAAGTCATTTAAAGGGGGGGGGGTCTTTCTATTTTTACTAACCCTGGTCATATTTGATGGTGGATCATGAATCTTTATATAGATCTTAATGCCCTTGATGGCAGAATATTTTCTATCAAATTTGGTCAAAATTCGTCAAGCAGTTTTGAAGAAGTCATTTAAAGGGGGGGGGGGTCTTTTCCATTTTTACTAACCCTGGTCATATTTGATGGTGGATCATGAATCTGAATGCCCTTGATGCCTGGATACTTTCAATCAATTTGGTAAATTTCTGTTGAGCGGTTTCTTGTGAAGAAGTCATTTGAAGGTTTATATATTTTTTTAATGGCAGCTGCATTTGATGGCAGATCAGCATCATCTGTACAAATTTAGAAAAATCCCTTCATGCCAAGACGATTTTTGTCAAATCTGGTCAAATTGTGTTGAATGGTTTTTGAGAAGAACTTTAAACTTTGTCTGTTTTAGCAATAGCAGCCATATTTGATGGATTTCCATCATCTGTATAAACTTAAAATCTAATTCTGTTTAGCAATTTTTTTTTATAGAAAAAGTCATTTAAAGATATTTTTTCAATATTTTAAGAAATGGCAGCCATAATTAATGGCAGATTGGCATAATTCGCATAAATTTTCAAAGTCCTTTGTGCCAGGATGCTTTCTGTCAAATTTGGTCAAATTCTGCTGAGTGGCTTTTGAGAAGTCAGGTCAACGTTCTTCTATTTGTAGTAACAGCAGCCATGTCTGAAAACCCATCCCAACTGACTGACAGCATCCAGGGCCCAGGCCTCTGGGTTCAGGACGGGAGAGATGAAGATGGGCAGTTTGTGGTTCCACATTGACACAAAGAACTCTATCATTGGATGCCCCCTGTCCAAGAGGTACACTATTCCAATGACAGATCAACAAGTGAAGATCACTCAGTGTGAAGAGTCTTGCAACTTCTTGACAATGAGTTGGCGAGGACATTGAGCCTGCCATGACTGTGTCGGATATGGACCACAAACTTGTGCTGTGAGCACAATTGCAAAAATTCCAGACCAGGATGCAGAGGTGGGGTGATTGGTTTCCCCATGACTGAGGAAGTAGGTCACTACCAGAGTTGTCGGACATTATAAGGATTACACTTCCACAAAGATGATCCCTCCAGTCATGAAAGGTTTTGATTATGGCCTTCGTTTCAAGAAGGTTGATTTGTTGGGCTCTATCCCCAGTTGCTATTGACTGTGGTGAAGCAAGGCAACAGGTGGGCTCTCCAATCATATGAACTGCAATCTGTACAGACTGTAATTTCTGGTTGGGATTACTGCAGAGGAATTCCTGCTGTAAGCCATTGTCTCTTTTGCCACTGAAGCAGGAACTGTTTCATCTAGGTCAAGATAGTAACTCAATGATCTAGACAACCGGAAAAGGGGTGCCACTGGACCAGTTGGGCCATCTGCAGCAGACACATGCAGAGTTGGCCAAGGTGAAGAAGGTCTTATACTGCATTAAGTACACCAAGGAGTTGCAAAATCTCTTTCATGAAAATCCACTCCATTTTAAAATTTGACTCTGAGAGATTGACAATCCATGCAATGTGCATGAGGGAAGGTGAACAAAGTTGAGATTAGTCAAAATATCCATACCAGGATGAACGAAATGCTGGGACAGAGAGAAATCAAATTAATTCCTGTTTACAAGAAATAACCAGCTTTGAGAGAAGTGAGAAAAGGCTGTTCATATCCTGAACTAGAACTGAACTGACCAAATGTTCTGCAGGATGTTGTCTAGGTAAGTTGCCACAGCTGTTGATGAGGTTGACCTGAAGATGGTGATGACATAAATGATGATCTTCATGAAAACCTATTGACTGAGCTGGAGTCCAAATGGAAGTCCATTGGAACATGAAACAAATGAACCTGCAGGAAGCTAATTGTCATGTTCACCACCACAATATCGTAACCACATTTGGGACCTCTGCATTGTAGGTGCCCAAGTGGGTGCAATACCTGATGGAGGAGAAGGATGCTAGCAACTGACTCTTTAAGAAGGCACTGGATTTCTTGGGATCTCAGATTTTGTCCAACAGACGATCAGTGATCTCCTTAATCTTTACCAACTGTAGCAGTAGACAGAAGGATTGGTGCTTGTCTTCATCATAAGCATCTAATGAGGCCTTGTCCTTGTGAGCGTAGCTCACAAATGGCAGTGGTGAGCACTAGGCCAGCAACAAAATGTGATAACTTTTCTCAACTGGCATTTTATAACTGAACTCTGCACTTTCCATCATGGGATCAGAGTGAGCCAGCTGATCAATCTTTTTCCCACACTCAATGAAGGAGGAGTTATCCTCCTCTGGCATGGCTTCCAATTCCATGTATATCATAACCAGCAGACTGGAAGAAGAATAAGTGGCATTGTCACTGGGTGTATTGCAATATTTGCCCACAGGATAAGCCATCAGTGCTGGACCCATCAAATGAAAGTGGTAGACAGGCAACTGACACAGTTTGTGTCACTGGAATGACCGGCCGGGTGGGCAGCCAGGTAGGCAGCTGAGCAGTGATTTGGACAATTGAGCATGACACACTAGTTGTATGGATTCTGATAACACACCAATTAAGCCAGGACTGTCAGCATGGTTTGTGAAGCCAGCTGGGCAGTTCAATTGTACAGGTCCTCATAACATGCTGCATAAGTCTGGATGGTCGGCCGGTTTGTGGCATGACTCACTGTAACAGCTGACCTCTGGTCATTAGCAGTGATGCAGGCTAGTCAGTCAGCTGGATAGGTTGATCCAGACATGACAACAGCAGACAGCAAAGTCAGAACAACCCCCCACACATGTGGAATTATGGGCACTCTAGCCCTGTTCTGACAAGCAGCAGGACCTTCACCTGCTGGGCTGCTGAAAGGTTGGAGCAAGATCTTCTCTGATCAAAAGTATCAATGGTGGGACAGTTGGCCAGCTGAATGGACTAGTATGGAGCCTTGACAGTGGCTGCTGTGACTGGCAGAAACATTCTGGTGAGGTCAGTGGAAAACAACCCCATGCAGAGACTTACAAGCACTCTGGCCATGCCATGGGACATGGTCGGCACTTACATTCAGTGGACTGCTCAAGGAGGGAACAAAAACTCATAAAATGTCCAAGTCAATAGACTGGGTGATGGGCATTTTGTCTACTATCTAATGCTTCTGCAGAACAGTACATTAGGTCCCTTCTGACCAACTTGCACAGGCACTGTAAGTTTTCAATGAAGTACATTTAGAACACCAGAAACACATTCTGTAGGTATCCTCTGAGACCTTTAACTTCTTTTTACTCCACATGATAAATCTTGTTGCCATTGTGTACCTGTAACAACAATGGAATATAATTAAGTCTTCTAATGAACCAGAAAGGTTACAAACACACTGATGTTAAGGAAGAAGAACACTATTGTCCCATAGCATAATGCAGTACATGCCAGCAGGATATGCCATCAACATCAGACCAACCAACCAAACTGGCAAATGGGCAACCAGCATGGTTTGTGTCACTGGAACCGGGGGTTGGGGCAGGGGGGGGGGGAGATGAAGCTGGATGGTTGGTTAGATGGGTGGCTGGACAGATATCTGGATTGTGATGCATATGGGCCAGTTGTATGGGTCCCTATAACATGCCATATACAATGGGCCAGTTGGCCAGTTTGCGGCATGGCTCATCAATACAACCAACCTCTGGTCACTAACGGTTATGAACAGTGGACTGGCTGGCTGGACAGGCTGGTCAGCAACTGGAATGACAGCAGACAGCAAAGACGGCTGGAAATTCATGCATGCAAGTTTGGCATCCAACCCCATGCACCTGGACTTACAGGCACTCTGGCCATGCTTGGGCATGTGGGGAAACTTGCAACGACTTGGCTGCCAAAAAGTGAGAGAAACGTTTTCCATTATCTCCAAGTCCATATTAGAGAGACATGATGTTAGGCAAGATACAGACTCCCCGAAGCAGGCAACTGCATCATTATCTCCAGGACAAGTCACCTCATGGGCAACTCAAGCAGTGATTGGGTGGGTGTAGCATGGATGTATCCACTATAAGCCATTCTTCTAACATAGATTCGGACTTCACCCATCTCTCCCTGCCCTTTAGACTTTTAAACAAGATGGTCTGACCATGCTGTACAAACACTGCATCATGAAGATGATGTGATCACTTGGTACAGGCAAAGCATGTCTTAAACGTGTCCTCGGAAACCTAAAAATGTCTTATACTTCTATCATCATCTGGTCGTTATTGTATATCTGAAACAACAATGCAAATGACAATATAACAGGAAATGAAAACCCCAATGTGCAAACTATATCAATAATTGCATTTGTAATTAAAAGAAAGTGTAAATCAAAGTAGTGTCCACAAGAAAAATGTACGAAACAGAAAGTATCAATGATACTGTGTGCAACTACACAATCACTCAGTCAGAGATGAAGTCCATAAACTTAGAAAAATATGCACAATTATCGATGAAAAATCAAAACATGAAGTTACCAATGCTTTGAAGTAACCTTAATTATCTATACTGACTTTACAGGAAGATGAGTACAATTAATTATGAATTATGATGGATAACAACAAGAAATGCAATACAATGTTGATCATATTGCAGCAAAAGTTTAAACCGAACAACATCCAGTATATGTGTGGCCACCTAGCAAGGGTAAGGGGAGGTAATATAAAAGAGTTTCTTCCCTTTCTCTATATGACATACAGACAAGAAAGACATAATTTTTTATCTTTCTGGTAGGGCTCAATTCAAGAGGTATTGGAGTTTATTCCAAACATCAATGTGATTGGGTAATGTATTTGATGAAGAAACTAGCATGAATCCAATAATCAGGCATCCTAGAACAGTCCCAGGAAGCTGGATTAGCAAGAGAAGATTAAACAACTATTATTAAGAAATGGACTTCCATCATATTGCATAAAGCAAAAATAGGTTTTGTTATGTTTTGTTTGGTATTGTGGGATTTTGTTTTGCTTTGTGTGGTTTAACGCATTTTTTCATCACGGCAAGCTATACATGGCAGCCTGTATATTTGGTGGAGGAAGAACCTGGGACTTGAACCCACGGAGACAGAGGTAAGATGTGAGTTGTATGTAAAGGCAAGTGCCTTAGACCACTTGGCCACCAGGGGCCTCACAAGTCAAAAATAATTACCAAGGTTTAACAACTATAAAATAATTCTCAGTGATATAGCTCCAAGAAAAGTAGTGAAGTTGTAACTAAAATACATAACACACTATTTACATTACCAATTCAAGGACATCAACAAGGCAGAACCAAAGTCTGTGAATTTCATGGTCTAAATCAGATGCTTTAAAACTGATGATAAATCACCAAAATATGAGAATACACTATTACTCACCAGCCATTAATTCCTATATACAACCCTAAGTCCACTATTGCTGACACATCCTCCTTAGTCCCAGTAAAGGAATGGACCTGCAGGTAAAATATTATATCTATATATCTTACTTAAGTAAATGTAATATAATCCTGATTAATATGCTATGAATTCATATATTATTGTGGGATTAATTTTGTCCCCGCCAGAAACAGCATTATGTCAGAAAAAACTTTATGTTGGGTATTTAAATTTGCGCTATGTAACAATCATGTAATCCACACAAATTGATACCTAATGAAAATAAGTGAATTAACAGTAGCTCCACCAAAAATATGTAGTTGCATGAATTCGATTAAGATGAGATCTTCATTGTACTTGCCATCAGCTGAATTTGATTAAGATGAGATCTGCACTGTACTTATCAGCTGAATTTGATTAAGATGAGATCTACACTGTACTTATCATTTGAATTTTATTAAGATGAGATCTACAGTGTACTTGTCATCAGCTGAATTTGATTAATATGAGATCTACACTGTACTTGTCATCAGCTGAATTTAATTAAGATGAGATCTACACTGTACTTGTCATCAGCTGAATTTGATTAAGATGAGATCCACACTGTACTTATCAGCTGAATTTGATCAAGATGAGATCTAAATTGTACTTGCCATCAGCTGAATTTGATTAATATGAGATCTACACTGTACTTATCAGTTGAATTTTATTAAGATGAGATCTACACTGTACTTGTCATCAGCTGAATTTGATTAATATGAGATCTACACTGTACTTGCCATCAGCTGAATTTGATTAAGATGAGATCTACACTGTACTTATCAGCTGAATTTGATTTAGATGAGATCTGCACTGTACTTATCAGCTGAATTTGATTAAGATGAGATCTACACTGTACTTATCAGCTGAATTTGATTTAGATGAGATCTACACTGTACTAATCAGCTGAATTTGATTAAGATGAGATCTACACTGTACTTGTCATCAGCTGAATTTGATTAATATGAGATCTACACTGTACTTGTCATCAGCTGAATTTGATTAAGATGAGATCTACACAGTACTTGTCATCAGCTGAATTTGATTAAGATGAGATCTACACTGTACTTGTCATCAGCTGAATTTGATTAAGATGAGATCTACACAGTACTAGTCATCAGCTGAATTCGATTAAGATGAGATCTACACCATGCTTGTCATCAGCTGAATTTGATTAAGATGAGAACACTGTACTTGTCATCAGCTGAATTTGATCAAGATGAGATCAACACTGTACTTGTCATCAGCTGAATTTGATTAAGATGAGATCAACACTGTACTTGTCATCAGCTGAATTTGAGTAAGATGAGAGCTACACTGTACTTGTCATCAGCTGAATTTGATTAAGATGAGATCAACACTGTACTTGTCATCAGCTGAATTTGATTAAGATGAGAGCTACACTGTACTTGTCATCAGCTGAATTTGATCAAGAGTTACAGCGAGTGATCAAGAAAAGATACGTGTATGATTATCCATCCAGTTTATATTCTTGGATTACCGCTTCACAAGTCATCAACTATAACTTGTCATCAGCTGAATTTAATTAAGATGAGATCCACACTGTAATTGTCATCAGCTGAATTTGATCAAGATGAGATGTACACTGTACTTGTCATCAGCTGAATTTGATTACGATGAGATGTACACTGTACTTGTCATCAGCTGAATTTGATTAACATGAGATCTACACTGTATTTATCATCAGATGAATCTGATTAAGATGAGATCTACACTGTACTTATCAGCTGAATTTGATTAAGATGAGATCCACACTGTACTTATCAGCTGAATTTGATCAAGATGAGATCTACACAGTACTTGTCATCAGCTGAATTTGATTAACATGAGATCTACACTGTATTTATCATCAGATGAATCTGATTAAGATGAGATCTACACTGTACTAATCAGCTGAATTTGATTAAGATGACATCTACACTGTACTTATCAGCTGAATTTAATCAAGATGAGATCTACACTGTACTTGTCATCAGCTGAATTTGATTAACATGAGATCTACACTGTATTTATCATCAGATGAATTTAACTAAGATGAGATCTACCCTGTACTTATCAGCTGAATTTGATTAAGATGAGATCTACACCTTACTTGTCTTCAGCTGAATTTGATCAAGATGAGATCTACACTGTACTTGTCATCAGTTGAATTTGATCAAGATGAGATCTACACAGTACTAGTCATCAGCTGAATTTGATCAAGATGAGATCTACACTGTACTTGTCATCAGCTGAATTTGATCAAGTTGAGATTTACACTGTACTTGTGTTATGTATATTGAATTTATAATATGTGTCCATGATTGTAAGTTGTACTTTAGTCAGATTATGGTAAACAACATGCTTACATAGCATTCGAGTTCAAGACCGGTTTTATTTGCAATAAGACTGTTCCTTTCCATGTCTTTTGTCAGGTAGCATTTATTTCTAAAATATTCTGCCAGGTGACCTGTGTTTATATATAGGAAGTTTGGTAAACAATATTTTATTCCTATACTAAACTTCATGTTATAAAGATCAGTCTATAAAGGAATCTTTTTTAGTACTAGTTGTGTTGTGAAAATCAGAGCAAATTCAGAGAAAGGAATTATTTATTTCAAATATTCATTAGAAATACTAAAGTGCTCATAGATTTTAGGACTTTTGGGGATTTATGTGAATTCATTCAAAACATTCCAGATTACATCATTTTGGCATATCAGGACATTCAGGACTTGTGGTACATAGGACATTCAAGGCTATTGGAATTCATTCAGAACATTCTATATTTTTAGACTTGTGATTAGGACATTTAGGATTATTTTGGAATTTAAAATTTAAACTCACAAATTGTAAGTGTCTTTTGACTTTTCACTTTAATTATCTAGAAAAAAATTGCTTGTTGATTTTACTTGATAATTTGATTACGCTGAGATGATTATGACGAGCTCTACACAGTACTTGTCATCAGATGAATTTGATTAAGCTGAGATCTACACAGTACTTGTCATCAAAGATATCTTTAGTAACCATCTGACAAAATGTTGGTAAAATAGGGGGTGGGTTTGTCATCAAACATGGGCTTATCATTAGAGAAATACGGTATTATTCCAATGTGATGTACTGTCACACAAAATGTTGTTTTTGACAACTCCTGCACAAAATTTACTAAAATCTTTTAGAATTGGATATGAGGATGGTAATGAATATTTTACTGTCACATACATCTTTATTATCAACTCCATCAATGAATTGTCAGTAAATTTCAATTTGCAAATTAAAACAAATGCCTCAGATCTTAAATAAAAAATTATTATCCCTCAAGTCACAAGCATTCATGCAAATTTTATATGTATTTGAGTGGACTTCAAACTTTTGTATGATTCACTTCCAAATCAAAGTTTATAAGTAGAAGAATCAAGAGCTTCTGTGGCAATGAAAAAAAAGAAGTATTTAGATCCATTATGTCCATACATCTCTGATAAATCAATAAAAGTGCTTTTATACACCTGGATACACACTAAGATGCAAAACACAAACATCAAGTGTGGTCAGCTAGCTAGTGCTACACATCACTACAAACTCTCCAAATTAACTCATCACTCAATTAACTCACCACTCCACCTTTGATCCTGTCTCTGTTTCTCTTCATTATGTCCAGAAAATCTGTGCTGCAGTTACGACAATGGAGAAACATAGGCAACTGTGTAGACTCTCCTAACTCAAATTGCCTCTCAAAATATCTAAAAGAATACAGGTCTTATTTAATTACTGTAATTATGAAAATTACTTATATGATTGCCAACAATTAATTTGTTATTATTGGAATAATAATCTTTTCCATTGTTTCCAAGTTATAAAAATCATAGTTCAAAGAAGTCAATTACCATCAAAATTACCAATACCTTCACTATTGTAAATCAGAAAAATTGTTGTTGGATTTAATTTTGTTATTTTTATGGGCAGGGCATTACAAATCCACTTGCCCATCACTTGGGACTAGTTCAAATTTGGGCAAGCTCAAGTTTGCATGGTACTTGCCCACCAACAAGCTAACAAAATTGAGAGAGAGAGAGAGAGAGAGACAGAGAGAGAGAGACAGAGAGAGACCATGTTCAGTTTATAATGCTTTATGTTATGCAAGTTTTATACTCTGTGATCTTGCCACAATACATATATCAGCACCTTTATTTCACATTTATATGTACCACATTCTTCAATTACACAACTGCCAGCAGTTTCTTTCATCTATTGATCCTTTATTTCACACAATTTTCTGTCAAAGCCTATCATTTCCATGATAATATTAATATTTACTATTTAAGCAAGTTTTGACAAATAAGGAAATAAATATTCATATTTTAACTTATCAGTTATATTTTAATCTTAATATCTGTGCAGATGGGATTCAGTGACTTTTAAGTCCTAACCTAGCCGCAAGCAGTCTGGGAGCTCTGAATGTGTCAAGATTGCCGACTCTAAACAATCAGCTTGTCAAAGATTGTTTTGATGCATGTTGCTGATTTCAAGGTGAATTGTCAATAATGTAACTCATGAGATTTCTTTGACAGGTGTTTTTGTAAATAAAAGGCACTCGTCTCTAATGATTGGCCACCTGGAAATCTAGCACCCACAAGTGGAGTTTATCATTTATTGTTTACGTGGTTGTAACAAATATAACAAATATCCATATAATTAAGTACACCACTAAAGATAGTACCATTGAACAACAGTATTGCAAACAGTGTGAATATTTTATTTCCATGAAATCATCTGTTTACTCCCAACCCAAAAAATGTTATCCCATGAATATTTATGATTTTATTGTATATAAAAGCCTTACGTCTTCCAAGAATTTCGATTTGACAAAAATAACTATGATCTTGATATCCTACCATGTTAATGTAAAGGAAATAAATCTCTTTAACTGCAAATTCTTATCATGATCAGCAACTACAACTGTCACTTTCTCACCAACATTTTACTACTCTACAATAAATGTGAACAAATGTATGTGAAACTCTAGCTCTACACAGTCATTAATTTTCTCGAGAATAAATTTTAAAAAAAACAATCATTGGGCTTTTAGTTATTCACAATCCAAAGAATATTTAACTACCCATGACTTGCAACGATACAATTTTCTACATGCTCTTTTCTTATGGGGTTATGGGTCATGACTTACTTAAGCTGAGTGCCTTTATCACAGAAATGAAGTCTATCATAATCTGAAATGGAAAATACAGAACCATTCAATCAGATATTTATTAAAAATTATCATCTCAGAATCATTTAGATACTTCAAGCACAATGATATCTAGCAATCCACCAAAATAATACTATGGCTAGCACATAGTGATGATACAAGTTTTTGTTCTTAAACAGTCATTTATTATTTCATGTCACCTGTATTTGAACTATTTTATGATTCTTTAATGAAATGCCATAGATTAAATATGCTTCATGGTGTGTGTGCATGTGCATGTGTTTGAGATCATTTTATCATTCAAGCTATCTTCTTTACAAACAGTTTAGTGTGACTCACATTCTGTATAAATATAGGTGACAGTCATGCTGAATTCAGTTTTAGATTGCAGAGTGCTAGAATATAGTAGATTCATCCAGCCTAGTGCATTACTAAGTATCAAATTATTTATTGCTATGCAAGGAACTGACCATTTAATTTTTGGGGGGAGGGGGATCTGTGATTATTTTCCAATCAGGTTATTTTTGTGTTATTATCAAAAGATAATTTTTTTCTATACTAAAATTATGGATAAAGTAAGGTCTGTTTTTTCTACAAATATGAGCAGGAGAATCTGTTTCAAGCTTTTTGGGGGCTAGAATTTTTTATCTCAAAAGAATCCCAGTACCCACCCACCCCAACCCAAAAATTAAATGATCAATCCCTAAATAAACTATTTTTAAACATTCATAATACCATATATACTCGTGTATAAGCTGATACCAACTGCAAACTGCATAGACCCAGATCTGCCATCACATAATGCGCCAGTAGATCTGAGTCTATACAGTTTGTAAGGACTAATCAGTAGAACAAACAACACAGACCCTGATCTGCCGGTGCATTATGCACTGGTAGATCAGGGTCTATGTTGTTTGCATTTGGACCTGGCTTATACGTGAGTATATACAGTTTACTTTCATTACTAGTATTGGGCTTCATTTGTCAATATGAAGGTCCTGCAATTGATTCAAGATTCAGTCAAATGCTGGTTTTATGATTACAAACACATGCTTGGTTATTTTTCTCCCGCACATAAAAAAATACTCTTAACTGACATCTGTATTTTTAAGAATACTTTAATGTAAGTTGTTATAACTTACACAATCATATTAAAATATATAATTTTAAGGTCATATGTGGCCTACATTCCATCCCCTAATATGAACAAAGAATCTGACATTCATTATTTTTGTTTGCTGCTAATTTTTTATACTGAACCCTTAGCAAATAAAGTCCACAAAATATTTGTTTATCAATCTCTAATATGATATTTATTTTCAAAATATAGTAATAAATCATGTATTTAAGGATGCTTGCTGATGACAAATCCAATATAAATGTGCAGCTTAAAATGATGTCATTTTTTCATAATTACATCAGTGCTGTGATGTAAATTAATAGTTCCACCATGTCAATCAACCGTAACTAGCACCTTCTTACCTCTGGTTTAACCTGTGACCAATAGCTCAGCCACCAGCTTTTGCCTGGTGTGAGTTACATGACACAGGTAAAACAGGGGTAGGAAAATCTGGTGTCAAATGTGGAGAAAATCTGACAAGGTCCCACAAAGTGGTGTCAAATGTAGAGAATATCTGGCAAGGTCCCACAAAGTGGTATTAAATGTAGAGAAAAGCTGGCAAGATCCCACAATGTGGAGTCAAATGTAAAGAAAATCTGGCAAGGTCCCACAAAGTGGAGTCAAATATGGAGAAAATCTGGCAAGGTCCCACAAAGTAGACTCAAATGCAGAGAATATCAAGGAACTTTGAGCAGTAATGATTAAAAAAGTATCACCTGGATTTTACTCAAATGTGGAAGTTATCTTATTTTTATTTATATTAATAAGTTTTGTAAAATGTTTAAAAAATTGTACAGTCAATAAAGATGTTCCTATGTCAATGTGGATGGGCAAGACTTAGTGCAAATAGTATAATTAATATTTGTTGCCTAAATGAAGCAAAGTGCAATGAACTCTGAGTGATATGGGATTTACCAAAGTGTAATGAACTCTGAGTGATATGGGATTTACCAAAGTGCAATGAACTCTGAGTGATATGGGATTTACCATGATGATTTTGAAACTTCAATCTATTCTGAAATAGATTTCAAATTACAACAATAAAACTACCATAAGAGAAAATAGTTTGGCCAACAAAAAGTTGACAAAACCATTAAAAAAATCATTTGAAATTTAAAATTAACCATCAGTCTGCTTAACATACTTTTGAATGCCATCTAACTAAAGACATCAAAGAGAAAAATTTCGCTCTTAAATATACACTTTTCATGATGCATCTAATATCTTGTAAGAAAAATGAACAACTTAACCAGTACAATGATACATTTTAAAACATCCCTTCTATTAACCAGTACAATGATACATTTTAAAACATCCCTTCTATTAACCAGTACAATGATACATTTTAAAACATCCCTTCTATTAACCAGTACAATGATACATTTTAAAACATCCCTTCTATTAACCAGTACAATGATACATTTTAAAACATCCCTTCTATTAACCAGTACAATGATACATTTTAAAACATCCCTTCTATTAACCAGTACAATGATACATTTTAAAACATCCCTTCTATTATTGTATGAATGTTGGGTGACAAGGTAATGTTTCCGAGGCTTTTCTATGTAATATCCTTTGGATAAAAAATGAACTAAAAAAATGAAATGGTCAGCAACCTATACATTTTTTCATGGATTACTTTAATCTATAACTACCATATATACTATAAGCTGGGTCCAAATGCAAACAACATATATTATGTTATTCTTACCAAGCCCACACTCTCCAACTGCCACAATTTTATCTTTATTCTGTTGAGCCAAGGTCAGGAGTTCATTCAGGTAGCCATCAGGATCCCCATTTTTCTCAAACTCACTACATCTGGTGGGATGACAGCCACATGTTGTATACAAGGCATCTGTAAGAATAACATTTGGAAGATGTACAGGCCCCTTTTCATAAAGTGCAATTTTTGTAAGGATTACATCCAATGTGCATATTTTGGAAGCCTAAACCTAGGTTACAAAAAGAATTTCAACACATTTGTGTATGTACCGGTAGTCAATAATAGCTACACCTCTTGAATTAGTAGAGTATGAACTAAAAAAACATTAATATCCCCAGGTATTCCGTATGAAATTTTCCCACTTTTCAATGAAGTGTTATCTTGAAGAAAGTATACTGAATATTTTTTGTTCTTTAGAAAATTAAATACATCTCTTCTTTTCTTGTGATCCCCCAACCCCTGATAATTCAAAGTTGCAATATTTATTGACTCAGACATAAACTTTGGGGAAATTATATACTACTCTTTTATTTCAAGTGTGCAGAGACCATAAGTAAATTTGTATGTAACTAATTTCATGAATAAACCATACATCTGTTAATATTAACAATAATGTTGTGTATTGTACAATATCAAGAATACTGCTATTACAGCTAATGGTGATCTAATATACCAACCCAAAAAGTGCCACAGAAAAGAATTTAAAAAAAACAACAGAGAATTATAGTTTTCATAACGATGGAAAAAAACAAAGAAAGAAAACAAACAAACATACAACACCCCAAAAACAAAAACAAACAAAGAAACAAAAAAGCTAAAGTCATAGGTACACTGTAGGCTAAGTGTCTCCTTGCAAGACAGATGACAGGCATTGGTGCACTGGGCTTAAAAAAATATAAATATATCTATTTAGTTTTGGGCATCAATACCAGAAAATAGAATAATGGCAAGAAAATGTTATATTGTAAATGTATATATTGTTATGTATTTATCTAATATTTGTATCTATATTTAGTATTTATACATATATTATAGTATTTGGTATCATAAATTATAGTATACATACAGACAGGAAGCTGCTGTTCAGCTCAAAATACAAGAAAAAATTAAAGATAAGAGTAAACCAGTGAGACAAAATATGATGTCTATCTATAGAATAGATAGACAGAGGAAATCGCACCTCTATAAAATTGAGGTAGAAAGCAGATCCTGGTATGTAATATACATTATTAGAGCTTAGACTTTAAATGTATAATGATTTTGATACATCTCAGGGTTCTCCACAGGATTTTGAAAGTTGCAGTCCAGGACTGCTTCCTTGAAAAAAGTTGCAGTCCCAGCACTAAAACTTGCAGTCCCTTTTTTTCTTCCCCTTGCAATAATTTAGAACATAATGAATGTATTGTTGTATCACAAATATATGTCACCAGATTGCTAATGCTCATTTATTGTGAAATGTTTAGTATTATAATAAACGAATGAAGAATTAAGGCAGTTTATAGCCAAGATAATTGTGATTGTTTGTAATGTTACAACTATAACAATTCCCAATGCCGTTACCTTGGCATTCTTTAATTTTGTGTGCAGCTAGAAGGAATCAAGGAAGAGATTACACTTTCTTTTCTATAATGATTTATTTAATTAGCTTAATTCCATTTCAAATCAATACATATTCCAGTCTTATGAGAATAGTGCTCATCTACAGCATCAAAGAAATTATGTAAAGTTGCCACTGGAACAGTACACTCATGATAATAACTTAAAAACAAAGGTATGACACCAAAAAACAGCTGATTTTATGACAATTAACATCAGAGTTAGTATTCCTGACACAAAATAAATCCCCAAGTCTTAGCACTATTTTTCTAAATATGGTATACGATAACATGCAAGTGTTCCAAACATCGCATGTATAATATGATGGATTAAAACTGTACCGAGTGATGCTTATCAAAGAGACGTGTCAAAACACACGCACGTGTAATTAGTCTTTAGATAAGAATGATCATTAGGCAATGACAATTGATCAACAGGTGTCTTAATCGCCTTGTCTGCTAAATTCTAACCTATGCCGCTTCACATACTCCCATTACAATCACTTGAACTTTGTTTGATAGATCATGCACTACATGACTGATATTTGCTTTGTAAAAAAAGATAAAATAAACTAGAATTTCGCCCAAAAAAGAAACTTGTGCACTGAACTGAGGACTTGGCTCTAGGAATTTTCATGTGTACAAACTGATAAGTAAGCATACATTCATGCTGATTTCAGCATCCTGGAGAACCCTGCATCTAATATATATTATGTACAGTCAATGGACTTCATAAAATATACAAATTTGCAACAAATATCAAGGTTACATCATTCGTAGTTTAAAGATGTATCTACCCTTTAAAAACAATGTGCCACTAACTATATTTTACAATGTGAGATTACCTGCATTAAATCTTCCAGTCTTAGAGATAATTTATACATATATACACACACATACACATATAAACACATACATGCATACACACACACATGCATATACACAAAAACACACACACACACACATGCATATACACATATACATGCATGCACACACACATATACATATACATACACACAATACACACACACCTACATTCTTGTGTGTATCTCTAAGGGACATTTCTTAATAAAAAAAATAGATATTTATACCAATAATTTAAGATCTAAGACTGATGCTAATTATAAAGTAGCCAGCTTTGGAAAGTCCCTTATCACAACAGCAACTAGAGGTTATTCCCCTTTCAATGTACTTAATTCTAAACAAAACAAAGGAATTACAAAATCCCTCCAACATTTTCCTTGTCCTCAGCACATCAAGTTTCTTCATCCTTGAAATGAATTTCCAAATCACGGGTTTATTGCTTTGTTGTAAAATATGCCAAAATCAATGGGCTATGCTGATATCGCTCTCATTTATGGGCATCCCCAGTTTACTATTCAGTAGATTTACAACTTTCTTAACACACTGGTCTATAGTTTCTCTTTTGTCTCATTCATCTAAACCATAGATTTTTATGGAATCCTTATGGGTGTATTGTTCTAACTCATTCAAATTGTCCTTCACCTTCTTGTTAACAGTCTGCAGTAATGGAGGCAGTTTGTGACTCTTTCTCTTCCTCCAGTACTTCAATTCTACTAAAGTTCTTCTTCTCAATTTGTGTAGCGACGATTTCGTCTCTCAAGCTGTTTATTTCTTCTTTGAGTATTGATATCTTCTTCCCTACATCATCCTGTATTTCCTTCTTTATCTTTTGGAGTGATGCAGTTAGTATTTCCTTTGTGAAAAAACAGACTGATTTTGGAGTCAATATAATCTTTTTTCGAATGTCTCAGTCAGTATCACATCCACTTTGGTTTGTTCTGTATGTAGGTCTCAAATTGACTTCTCACAAATTGCCTGATAGAAGTTTGTGAAGGGGGCAAAAGAACATCGTCACCCTCAGATGCAAGCCCATCCACTCCTCCCTTTTTCTTCTCCTTCTCTCTATCTTTCTGTGATTTATTGGTCGTGGCTCCATCATGAAAATATTTTGTCATGTGCTGATTACTAACTGTTTTATGGACAAATTCTACAACCAAATTCTGAAGTATTATGTACTGATGCATGGAGCAATATTTCTCGAAGGGCAGACAAATTAGCTGTTGAAAAATAGGTCAAACCACGTACATGTGTGTTTACTACGTGAAACCGAGTTGACAAATATTTATATAATGGACTTGCTAGTGTCACAAATATAAAATATTCCAGCACATATTTCAACATATATTTGATTTCATTTATTTTTTACATACGAAGGTAGATTAGGTCCCTCATATCAATGGATACATTTTAATATGCATCTCTATGACCTGTACATAGCTGCCCATGCACCCATGCACCAGCATCTTTACGTATTGACTGTGCAGATCAACATTCTTAATTCACTTTACTTAAAACTCATAGGAGCTCCAAGATAAGTTCTTTTTTATTTTCTTATAATTTGGACAGAGAAGCAGACATCAGCTTCATATCACTCAGATGTACATGGGCCAGTTGCTAAGACAGCCTACATGTAGTGTGCTGATAATGACTTTGGAACAGAACCATTTAAGATGTTGGGGTGAAGGGGTTTGATGTTACAATTAAACTTGCTACCTGTTTTTACTGTGAATTAGTACAAAGCCATAGTTTAACCTGCAAACACTATAATTTGAACTGGGATTATTTCACTTTCTTCTTTCCTCTGTTTTTTTTTTTTTTTTTTTAAATGGCTTTACTGTTTCTTGGGATCACTCTTTATGCATGAAATCAAATGATCTACTCCCACACTTGGTTGTGGCAGGACTGCAGTTCCCTGGTATAGGTTACAGTGTACCATTTATAGAAGCCCCAAGACACCTTCACACCTGTTGCAATGTACATGTTCACACCTGTTGCAATGTACATCTTCACACCTGTTGCAATGTACATCTTCACACCTGTTGCAATGTACATCTTCACACCTGTTGCAATGTATATGTTCACACCTATTGCAATGTACATCTTCACACCTGGTGAAATGTACATGTTCAAACCTGTTGCAATGTACATCTTAAGTATAAGATGAGATCAATACCCATTTATGAGTTTCAGTTAAAATAATTCTTTATCTGAATATTATTTTCCTAAAAGAGACTCCCAATCTCTGATTAGGGCATTTTATAGTCTGTCAAAAAATCAGTCCTGTTAGACTTGTCTGATATATGTCAGATTCCGGAGACCTAATATATTTCCAACATCAGTAAAAAAAATCACTGAAATCAAGGAATTTACCTTAAGATTCTTATGCCAGACACCAGTATATCGGGGTCCATGCTATCTGCATGAAAACATACGTAGAACAAACAGCAAAGACCTTGATCTGCCAACATCATAAGCAACTCTATATCTGAGTTATGCCGTTTGCAGTTGGATGCTGGTTATACAAAACCATATATGGTAATTAACTTTGCAATAACAACTTTCAAGTCTGAAATAAGTGAGAACACAAGCAAGTAATCAATTATTGATTTTTTAAAGACAAAATGTAAGCATGTCAAGTTTGATTAGTAATGGCCAATGTCTTGTTATAATAAAATGACAAAAGAAGTAATATATTTAGTAATATCATTACCATTAGCCTTTGCCAATTTCAAACTTTCTTTCACCTCCTGCACACATCCAGCTGTTATCAAAATCTGAAATAAATATCAACTCATCTTAGTTTTAGTACCACTATGGATAACTTATAACAGATCACAATTCACTTTTTTCTTTGCTATCCTCTAAGTTATCCAAAACTGAAGAGTCATATGAAATGTGCAAAGGGAACCATTTTCATTTTGGACCAATAAATGTGTGTCAAATTTCATAACAGTCCCCAAAATGGTGCTGGAACGACTAGTGATAACAAACTTTTGCTGATAGATGACAACAAAAAATGGATGAATAATGCTGAATGACAGGCCATGGATTAAGTTTTCCTCCTCTTAATCAATAGAGATAAAAATGTAATAACTGCTTTGAAAACATCATAATAATCTATAAAATGAGCCAAATATTTGCAAAAATAAAGTCCTGAAATAACTACCACAATGTTTCTTGTCAGATTTCAAATACCTTCTTCAGTCCATGGTCAAATGCTCTCTTCAAAACTTCCTGATAATCATCTGTAATGTTAATAAATAATCTCAATTAAAATTTTGTTAAAAAGAAATAGTATGCAATAAAATTTATCAAATAAATTTCCTGAATAAATGCAATATGCATATTAAAATGATATACTCACTTTCATATTAGCACAAAAACTGTTGAGAAGAGATGGGAGCACACATTTTGAAGCAGATGGTTTTAACTTCTGACACCATGGAAAGCAATTTAAAATGTAATTATTTTTCTTGCCACTGCTGAAGAATTCAAGCTATACAGGACATCACTTTTTACTACATACCACATTACCTAACTGTGAATATGTGATTTTTACATTTCGTCTATAAAAAAAATTACAAAAAGTTAAGATAAAAAAAGAAGAAATACCAGAATCTCTACTGCAACTCAGTATATTCCCTATATACTATGACTGTATTTTACCTATACACTATGACTCTGTATATTCCCTATACACTATGACTCTGAATTCCCTATACACTATGACTCTGTATATTCCCTATACACTATGACTCTGCATATTCCCATATATCCTATGACTCGGTGTATTCCCTATATACTATGACTCTGTATATTCCCTATATACTATGACTCAGCATATTACCTATATATTATGACTCGGTGTATTCCCTATATACTATGACTCAGTATATTCCCTATATACTATGACTCTGTATATTACCTATATATTATGACTCATTGTATTCCCTATATACTATGACTCTGTATATTCCCTATACACTATGACTCTGTATATTCCCTATATACTATGACTCAGTGTATTCCCTATATATTATGACTCGGTGTATTCCCTATATACTATGACTCTGTATATTCCCTATATACTATGACTCTGTATATTACCTATATATTATGACTTGGTGTATTCCCTATATACTATGACTCTGTATATTCCCTATACACTATGACTCTGTATATTCCCTATATACTATGACTTGGTGTGTTCCCTATATACTATGACTCATTATATTCCCTATACACTATGACTCTGTATATTCCCTATATACTATGACTCTGTATATTCCCTATATACTATGACTCTGTATATTACCTATATATTATGACTCGGTGTATTTCCTATATACTATGACTCAGTATATTCCCTATATACTATGACTCTGTATATTCCCTATATACTATGACTCTGTATATTCCCTATATACTATGACTCAGTATATTCCCTATATACTATGACTCTGTATATTCCCTATATACTATGACTCTGTATATTCCCTATATACTATGACTCAGTATATTCCCTATATACTATGACTGTATATTCCCTATATACTATGACTGTATATTCCCTATATACTATGACTCGGTGTGTTCCCTATATACTATGACTCATTATATTCCCTATACACTATGACTCTGTATATTCCCTATATACTATGACTCTGTATATTCCCTATATACTATGACTCTGTATATTACCTATATATTATGACTTAGTGTATTCCCTATATACTATGACTCAGTATATTCCCTATATACTATGACTCTGTAGATTCCCTATATACTATGACTCTGTATATTCCCTATATACTATGACTCTGTATATTCCCTATATAGTATGTTTCAATATATTCCCTATTTACACCACTCCCCTGATAACTTGTGCCCCGATAACCTGCGAACCCACTTATAACATGGGGTCAGGCATGGATCTCATTTTTTAAACTAGAAAATAAAAAAAATATTGGCCCCTATTTGTTGAACATGAAGAAAATCGCAATCCAGATTGGTAAATGAAACCTTGATATATCACTTGTTTTATCATTGAAAACAGTGGTTAGTAGCAAGAAATTTGAATCAACATCATGAAATTCTCAACTTTTAATAAGAAGTCATGTATTTTGTTAAATTTTCTTTCAACGAAATTTTGATCAATAAAAATGCCAATAATGCCTACCGGTTGCAACACTTTAATAAATAAATACCAATTAAACAAGTTTTGTCAAGTGAAATTTGTGTTTGTTAGTTCTATCATTTAATTCGGTTTCAGTGTAATCATCATATATGCAATATGCCCTCTTGTATTCAAACATGAAAAATGTCAATCAACCATCACAGCTATGTCTGCAAGCGTTTCGGTGAGAACCTAATTAAGTACTGACCGTGTTTTGATCTCCGACTTGCAGAAGTATTTGTTGTACTGTTACACTAAATTAAAAGCAGACCTGCTTTGCATTATCGCATTAATTACGTCTTTTGTATCAAATCAAATAAAGGGGGTGGAAAAAAAGAAAAGTTAAAAGGCGTGCAAATCCTACCTGCATAAGAGCCAGCAGTCACTGTCATGTGTCAGGTCAACTCATTTCAATTGATCAATCGAACACAGTTATAAATATTATTATGTAAGTAATATAATTAAACTACCTTAAATTAGCCTACTCATTCACAAATGTGATCAAAGAGAGCAAGGTAACCAAGCAAAATGTGTACTTGGTGAATAAAAAGCTTTGTTGCCTCACAGATCGGTGCATTATGGAGAAGTAAGTTCCAGAATTGCCACTCAGATTTCCTCAAGGATGAGAAGTTTCATTATTACTTGCAATGAAATCAAGGCATAAATATTTTACTAACAGAACAATTAAAAAATCAAGTTTCGACATTGACTGTTGTTTCATGAAATTAAAGTCCCTAGCTTCTGAAAAAAAGGAATCTTGTTTTGTTGCGAATCAAGAACAACAAAAAGCAGTGATGTAATGCACAATGTTTTTGCATACACATGATGGTTGTTGAAACCTCTTAGAGTAATGCTGCTAACAATCTTTTAATTTTGAGAATCTTTTTGGTATAGAAAACTTATCAAAATATATGACTTCTTATTAAAATTTGCAAATTTCATGATGTTGAATCAGATTTCTGGGCACTAACTGCCATTTTTGATGATAAAACGAGTGATATATCAAAGTTTCATTTACTAGATTTGATTGCGATTTTCTTCATGTTCAACAAATAGGGGCCAATTTTGGGGGGTATTTTCTAGACAAAAATGGGATCCACACCTGACCCCGCATTATAAGCGGGTTCACAAGTTATCCTGGTGCAAGTTATCGAGTGAGAGGTGTACTATGGTTAAGTATATTCACACTAAAACATAACTGAGACTTAGCTTTGAAATATGCACAATCTATGAATTTTATTTCATCTGTAAATAATGTTGTTTATAACAAAATACATTTTATTGTAATAAACAGGTAAAACTGCTTTTATAACTACTGTTCTATTCTCTTTTACTACCAGCAGGTCCCCCCGCCCCCCAACAAAAATAACAATAAAATATGAGGAAGAAGGTAACTAGTATCGATGACTTCTTCTTTTAAGTCTGATAAGTGGAAGAATTCTTTGTTATTCGATACTTTGACATGTACTTAATTTATGCTGAATAACTTCATGTACTTAATTTATGCTGAATGACATCTGCACATTTGCATTTTACCTTCATGTTTCCTTGAGCCATGGTAGATCCCCATAAACATGGGATCTGTAAGAAAATAACAACAAGTGTAGATAATCTAATTTACAAGCAACTTCAAGGCTGAAAATGAAATTAGGAAATGGAATTAGCAGAGTATTCTAAAGAATTTACTCTTATGTAATGTTAAATAAAAAAGTGGATCCTTCTTTCTTCTACTTTTAAATTTTTAGACTTATCAGTATACAATACAGTCTCATTCATCCCAACCTTCTCAGGATACATGAAAAAATTTGAATAAATAGGAATTTGGATGAACAAGTTCTTTTTGGGATATACCTGTGGTTAAATTGAACACTACAGAAATGCACCAGAGTAATTAAAACGTTTCTTGAATTTTTAGTTTTGGGTTCCCATTGATCAAGGTTAATATTATTCATTACAATTGGGAAAACTGATGAAAATATTTCTACCTTTTGAAGATTTTTTTTTGTTACATACCAGACTTGGTGTCAATTACTTTAAAAATTGATGTAATCAATTAAACATCAATTACTTTCTACAATCTTCATTTAAATTATAAAGTACTCAAATCTGGGCAGTGACTCATTAAATGATAATACATTTTATAATGTAATCAATTACTTTATGATTTCTTTTGATTATACATGTATGCCTTCATTAGATCAAAACATATATTTCTGTGTTTTATATACTTTAAAAAGTAATATTAGCATCTTTATAACTGACAATTGATACATTATTAAATTAAAGGAAAACAAACTGCTTGTGGCAAACCAATTTTACTAAATGTAAAATGTGTAGAAAATTTGGTATTTCCTTAACTTTTGCTACTTAAGCACTTTTGTAAGGAATAATTTCATTATTACTTTTCTGCAATTGATGACTTTCCTAATGCACAGAATGTTGCCATATTTGTAAGCTCTTCACTTGTGACAGCAAAAATTGTCCATGCCTGTGATGTTGTTTAGTCCATTCTGGTTATGTGACAAGATGACAGTCAACTGAAAGTGACTCGAAGTTTTGACACTTGCAAGAAAGTTTGGAACTAATTTGAATATAATTGGATCTAATACCAAATATTTCACATCTTAGAACTATCTCTGTGTATCTTTATAAAATTTAGAATTTTTGTAACAAATTATCTATAGTCATCTTGCCATAGTGAAAACCAGTAGATTTTTGGAGTACGTTGTAAAAATCTGACAGCCTTATAAACTGGTTCCTTGTGTATATCCACAATCTGAATTCATATCCATTATTTACTATAAGGTTTAACATCATTGTTCTGTGTGATGTTTTAAAATGAACTTTATGGCATTAGTGAATCAGCAGACCAATGTATTGATGATCAACCGGATGCAACTTAGGGATGTAAAAACTAGATTATGGCAACTTTTGCTGCCCAAACTATCGAAGAGAATGTTTGAAATTAATCAGCCATATCTTTACAACTGCCATTAGATTTGAATAAAATGTTGGTATATATTTCCATTCACTTAGTACATTCATTCAAGGCATATATGAAAATTGCAGTTTTAGACCCATGTGTGTTTTCTTGCAAAGGCGATAACATAGTAATTAAAAATAATTTTGATCACTGGAATTTTTGAAATTACAATACTTTGCATTCAATAAATGCCTAAATACCAATTACATGTGATTATTTAAAAATCAGTAATCCATTACAGATGATTATAATTACCCAATGTTTGTGTCAAACAGTAATCCATTACGGATGATTATAATTACCCAATGTTTGTGTCTAACAGTAATCCATTACAGATGATTATAATTACCCAATGTTTGTGTCTAACAGTAATCCATTACAGATGATTATAATTACCCAATGTTTGTGTCTAACAGTATTCCATTACAGATGATTAAAATTACCCAATGTTTGTGTCTAACAGTAATCCATGACAGATGATTATAATTACCCAATGCTTGTGTCTAACAGGCTAATAATAAACCACAACAATTGCAAGGGCTTGCCATTGCAAATCCCCACACTTATCATTGCATATGTCAAACTCCCACTTTCCCATGTGGTACTCACCACCACCCTTCAGACACTTGCCCAGGGATAATCATGCAAAATCCACCACATATATGATCTGTCTTCCAGCTATGCCTGCATGTGGGAGCCAATAATGACTCCATTCTTGTAGATGGTCACCAAAGGTGCAATATAGGTTCTGCTCTACAGTTATGCACTTTGCATTGGGTTTGATTTTTAAACGGGGCCCGTTTGATTTTTAAACGGGGCCCAGGGTGGCCGAGTGGTCTAAGGAGCTCACCTTTACAGATCACTGACATCTCACCTGTCTGCGTGGGCATAGAGTCTTGGGCTTGGTCAACATGGGTATGTAAGAAAGTTTGCCAGTAGCTTCCTGTTGGTCAGTGGTTCTTCCCAGGTTCTTCCTCCACCAAATATACTGGCCGCCATGTATAACCTATCATGTGCTGAAAAATTCCGTTAAACCCACAAAACAAACAAACAAACATTGAGTTTTAAAGAAAAAGAATTTCCCAGGTTTTTCTCACTGGTTATCCTGGTTATTTAAAAAAGACACTGCATATCTTCTGTATTGTTAAAGTAACTCTTAATTCACTTTATTTTGGTAAATGATTGATGGGTGTAATTTGGGTTATAGAGGATACAGCTTGGCCTTACTTCAAATTCGCACCTCCCAAAAGACTGCTAGCTCCACTTGGTCATTTTCACTTCCTGGACTTTGAAGGTAAATCAGAAAAAAAGTAAGCTGATAACTATTTTTTTACTTTTTATATATTTTATAATTCATATATTGCACTTTCAGAAGCTGCTAAAATATTCTCTGGCAAAATTCATTTTCCCTATTTTAATAACTGCTAAAGTTAGTGTACTTTGGACTAGTTCAGGTTCATTTTTTCAAGCACATGGGAGCAGCCATTTTTATAGCTGTCTGCTTTTGATAGTGCACGGTTTCCATAATTACCACATGTAAAGAAATTTCAGTACATGAAAGTATCATAGACGTATGCCAACATTCTCTCCATTGTGCATGTTGCCAGTACAAACAACTTCACCTTATATCAGTCCCTCTCTTAGAAGTACATAAAAACTGTAGAGCGGAACCATAACTACAAAGTTTAATGAATTTCCATCCAGTGGTATAGAGGCAGACATGGTAAGGGACTGATGGACAGAAAGATGATGTACTGATGAATAGATACACAGACAGGTGGAGGGTATCACAATATTCTTCCGGCTTTTTAAAAAGCATGTGGATAATTACAAAAGTAATTTATATAGAGTGAAACTCATCTGTAAAGGACACTCATGTAACCACAACATTTTTACCTTGATGGACTGGTGTAATTTAAATGATGGCTTAACATGTGAACATTAAATATCTGAAAATATTATGCTATATATATAAATAGTCTTCTGTGTTACATTTTTTTACACCTGGAGAAGAAAAATTTACCTGTTAGGTTGGCTCCAATATCTGGAAAAAGAACAAAATGGAATGGTTGTTAAAAAAAATCATAACAATTCTAGTTTTATGCAACTTTTTCTGCTCTCTGTAATTAAGTATGATCTAAAATTGTCCGGACCAAAACCTACCATAACAGCATATGAACTTTACCATACTGACATAATTTTGGGAAGCAAATACCCACTAAAAAATTTCTTAAATTGAAACTATGTAAAGATGATGATGATGAAGACTATCATTTTTGGCATTCCACTACATTTTTGCAGCCTTATGATTATTCAATTTGTCAATCAATAAAGCAGCATGTGGACACCAAAATATTCTTGGGAACTGCCCCACAAGATGGGGTCGAGTTTACACTTGTGTTAAAAAATGGTAGGGTGATTCTCATGGAGATTTTGGACCCCTACCCCATTTCAGACAGGCTTTGACATTCCATTACTGACAGTCTAAAACTGAATAACCTGTGTCAGTAAGGTGTGAACTGGGCTGAACATAACACCTACGAATATTAATCAGGGGTAATTAGGGTTGTAACCATTAGGCCTCTTATTTCATTTACTGTTTAGATCTCTAAAGGACTTAAGATTTTAAGTGAAAGGGGAGGAGGGGCTGGGATTATTTTTTTAGAAAGAAAAACTTACTATATCCATTATATTAGTGAAAAAATAATTCATCTACAGGTAAAAAAAATAAAATATTCAGGTTCAAAAGAAAATCCCAGGCCAGCCACCACCACCCACCCAACACCTCCCCAGAAGATGGAATGGTCTTAAATATCTTTGATTTACCTGATTGAAACAAAAAATTCCAATGTCATCCAGGATTTTTAGTTGAAAAAATACAACCCCATTTCTAACGGCCCTTGAACTGCTAGTCTCGCCTATGAGAATATCCCTACCAACACTTACCGTATATACTCGATTATAAGTCGACTCGACTATAAGTTGACCCCCACCCCTTTTAAGGGCTACAAAAAGCTTATTTCTCTTTGACCCTCTTATAAGTCGACGTGTATTTTGCAAGTCGGATCGGTCTGAAGGGGTGACTTGTTGTCAGTGAGTCAGAGTTGCACTTTGGAAAAATAATCAAACCAAACTGGATGAATAGATAGATCGACAGATAGATATGAAAAATAAAGACAAAACCAGTGTAAAACACAATTATATTACTGAGTGGAATATGTCACAAATAAATTGACAACTTACATTTTGTCCAGCTTCATGTCATAAAATCCATAGAAATCCATAATGCTTGCCATTTTAAATCTGTTTATATGATAAATTCATGAATTCTCTTTTAGGTCACATACCGGTATAAAAATAGTAGCCCAGAATGATCCAATTTACAATATCCTGTAATAATTTCATACGTCTTACAAATAAACAATGAAAGTAAAGTCCACTCCTTTGTGATTCACAGTATCCTATAAATGTCACTGTCTAATGTCATCTGGTACAAAGCCCAAGAATTCATCCTCATTGTCTGCATGACCAAATAAAGTTCTGAAATCTTCCATCGTCGTCTAGTCATTGTAAATATTGCCAGACTCCGATTCATCGTCTTTACTTTCATATGCAGGTGCTTATGTGGAGACTGAGCTTGGGCTCTGTAAGTGACACTTCAATCATACAGTCTGTGAAATCTATTAAAGGATGCAACTGAACATGTGTCAATTGTGTGACAAGATCACAGGGAGTTCAAATAACCACCCTCTGTTACTTGGCAATGAACAAGTATCAAATTTGCGGCTTGATCAAAGGGCTGTCATGTGGGAAAACAAACAGGGTACTAATGGATTACAGTCAAACATGCACAGGGAGTTGTAGGACTCTACTTGGCACTGAACAAGTATCAAATTCGCAGCTCAATCAAAAGGATTGTCATCTTGAAAGCAAAGTCAGTGCTGCCTTTACAAGCCAAGAGTTTATTGGCCCAAGTGCACTGGCAGATAACTTGGGACATATCACTTGGGAATTAGATCTGGCTTATGGAAAAAAGAAAATATGAATCAAATCAAAACTTTTATTGTATCAAACACAAACAGTGTTTATACAGCACAACAACACATAATACAAATACAGCTTGATCGGACTTGCATGAAAATGGAAGTAACATACTTACTAGTAAACACCTATCGTAAACAACATTGATGGACACTTCACTTTGTGGTGGGTGATATTTAATTTACCAGTAATATTTTCAAATTATTAAAATCCAAATAACTGTAAATACAAGTATTGTGTAATGAATACCGTCATGAAACGGATAAACACAGTGCATACCACATATGCATTTCTGAATGGGAATAGTTGCATGAAAACGTAAAAATATTTGAATTTACAGTATTTGTATGTACTGCAAACATCTAGAGTTTCTAATATTACCCCAAGATTTATAAAAATTTTTGATTGTTATGTCGCGCTTATAAGAAGACCCCTACTCTGCATGAATTGAATTTTTAGCAAAAAACGTCGGCTTATCAGCAAGTATATATGGTATATGTTTGTAATGTCCCCCCCAAAAAAAACATGTTTGGAAAAAGATGAGGGAATACTTAATTGTCTTGTACTCAAAATGGACTTCATTATTGCCCGTGAAGGGAAAAAGTAGCTACAAGTAAAAATGGATAGCAAGCATCATAAATTGCCATCATGAAGAAACTTTAGCAACCGAGTTATTGCGAAAACACAGGCAATGAGTGACAACTCTGTTGCTAGCAACAGGTGCCATCTCTAGAGGGTGCTGGCGATCACGATTAAAATTTTCACGAAATGGCAACCTCATTACACATGGTACTTTCTCTGCTTTCATATGCAAAAAGCCGACATTATTACATCCGGACGCATTCATCGTTGAAAGGTTAACTGTCCATATTTTGGCATATATGACATCGGGGATTTTCTACAATATATTTGGCAGAAATAAATGACAACAGAATGTTTCAAAACATAGAAAAACTAATAAAATGAACATATACACTCACCTATGATTGCTTTTTTAAATACTTTGGAGTTCTTTTTACAAGAATAATGGTAAAATGTGGGCGAATATTTGCATAAAACCCCTGAATTATGTCTTTTTTAAAGGTCACCCATGACAGCAAGAACTGTAACTCTTCCTATGTAAAAAATGTACAACATAAATTGGGTTCAAAAACACACGAAAACTTCATTTTATGAAAAACTGATGTTTATACCAAGGAATCAGATTATACAAACATAATCTCAGTCATTATACTAAATGTATTACAAAATTTTAGTGCAACTTTTGTTGTGTAATGTATTTTCAAGGTTAGACTCAACATATGTGACTGTGAGATTTACTGAGATATTATCACTGTCGGGCCATCTACTCTGGGTAAGATTCTTATCTTGAGATACTGGTATTCATATTAAGTTTCATATTTAGCATAGCTGAATAAGAGGTAAATGTTAAACCATTTTTCAGAATTTGAAAGAAAAGAAAACCAATTCATGTCATTTTTTTTGCATATCAATATGAATATTGTCATAATGAAGAACAGAAAATTTATCTATTGCGTTTCTCTATTTAAAAATATAATGACAAATATTTCTTGAGAACCAACTAAGTGCCAGTTCCTTCTTTCTCCAATTCCACATTTAAACACTTGCCGCTCCTTCATGAACTGTGTAATATTGATCAAAATAATGGTCAGAATTATTTTTTGGGGGTCACTGGTTTTATTTTAAAGATATGAAAATTGACAAAAAATATCTTATCATAACTAAATTCTAAAATGGAAATTTACTAAATTGTGATTTCAGATCAATGCATATATGTACAAGAACACTGTAATGAATATGGACTATTGGTTTTTTAAGTAACATATAATTTCAAATTGTGTATGACTCAAGAATATGGTATTCATGCAAAAATGTTAAGGGGTGCTTGATAAAAAGGCACAGAAAGGCTTCAGAAGTACATGGAACATAGAAAAAGTCAATTTATTCTTAAATCTGAATGTTCACAAAATATTTCTATATAACCATATGACAAATATGCAATTTTCAGCATGAAATAACATGAGGTAAAGAATTTGCAAAAAGTAACCAAAGACCAATATTAACAATGGTGGAAGGTACATGTGTTTGAATGCTTCATGTGAATTTATTTCAAAAGATATCCTAAGGATGGGTTCATTTTTTAATTCTGATCTCTCAAATTATGCAGAGAACACTCCATTTTAAGAGTAACATTTAATTTCAACTAGTGTATGACTCAAGAATATGGTATTTCATGAAAAAATGTTGGGGGGATTGGTAAAAATGCACAGAAAGGCTTCAGAAATACCTTGAACATAGAAAAAGTCAATTTATTCTTAAAGCTGAATGTTCACAAAACATTTATATATAACCATATGTAGGAAATATGCAAATTTCAACTTGAAATAACATGAGGTCAAGAATTTGCAAAAAATGACCAATGACCAATATTAACAATGGTGGAAGGTATATGTGTTTGAATACTTCCTGTGAATTTATTTCAAAAGATATCCTAAAGATTAGTTCATTCTATAATTCTGCACATTCAAATTATGCAGAAAACATTCCATATATATCATCTCCTGTTGCTATTGTTGCCTTTGTCAGAGAACCTGTTCATGAGCATAGTGCAAATTACATCTGACATCAACGTGCTTGCTTTCATATATCGTCTAACCACCCGATCTCATGTGAATCCTTCGATCATGCGCCATGTTTCTCGCGATCTAACATGCTTGTTTCGAGATTATGACATCATTAACTGTGTCACCAGCATTCTTCAAGAGTGACAACATTGAATTAAATAGTAAAATCAGACCAAATGACATTTAAACAGGTAATTTCATGTAATTAAAAAAAAATCATAATGAAAATCTGTATTTTCACTAATGCCTTATTTGTGTTAGACATTTTGGCTTTGAGTTTTCTATTATATGCTAAAGATAGGGCCGTCAATCACATGATGGCTTTGTTTACATATCTTGAACAGGAAAACCAAATTTGGGAATTTATACAACGTGATAGCCAATGTAAATATTTGGTTTTAATCATGTTGGGTTCTTATACAACATAAGAAAAATGTACACTCAAAATGTATATTCACTACGGACTTTTTCGTTTCAGTATTATTTCATAATGAACATCTATTCTACATCAAAAGAATTTGAATCAATTATAATAAAATGTGTATCCATTCACCAGTGTCTATTTTTAAATTTCTCTCTCCCTGTCTCTCTGTCTGTCTCTCGCTATTGATTCATGTATTTATGTTGTAAAGAACAAGCAAGCAGTAATCGTTTAAATTCACGTTAAGTACACGAAAAGTGGTAATATAACCAACAGCAAAACAATATTAGTTTTGTAGCTATTTAGTCTACCATGTGAATTTACACACACCTATGAATCTGTACACGTTTCTTACGACTGCCATTCTTCTCGTAGCTACATATGTAAAGGGAGAGCAATTCACTGGCTTCAGCTACAGTTGCTCCCACCTAAAAACATACAGTGGATTATGTATGGGGAAATTGTAGTCATATTCTTTTTTAGACGGGTAAATTCCTACTTTATGTCTAAATTGTACTCTCTTTCAGCGCGATTGTTGGCCTTTTTCTTTTTACAATGAACACAATCTCAATTTCACGATTTTCCGACATTATGAATCGGACAGAAAAAAACAAACGAAACGTAAAATTTACAATTTACAAAACAGTGCTCCTTGAAGTGTCGCCCCTTATTTTAGTTGCTAAGATTAATAATGAAACTTTGCACAAATCTATTTTAAGCCGACAGTATAAAGTATCCAATGCATTTGCGCAGACACGTGAAAATCCATATCTGACTGAAGAAGGATGTCCATGGACTATATAAGATCAATCTATTTTAAGCAAATTATTGTTAGTTTCCTTTTAGAGCATGCATTTTGCATTAAAACTATTACTTTCTATGTTTTGCCTATCCGTCCCACTATCATGCCCCTAACAGTGGATTACCGCCCTTTGAAAGGGTAACGGGAGTACGAGCTATGAGCAGGAGTGTACTGGGTAAGCAACTCGGCCCTGGACTTATCTGCCGGGACAGGCCCGGGGTTTTGCTCACACCAGTAAAACACCGGTAAAAACGGATTTTTTGACGGACCACCGATGCGGCGGTCTGCCGGGACAGGCCCGGGGTTTTGCTCACACCAGTTAAACACCGGTAAACACGGATTTTTTTGCGACGGCCCACCGGGATTTGTCCCGGTATGCCCAATGGCAAGTACACCACTGGCTATGAGTAGC
Organism: Margaritifera margaritifera; assembly: GCA_029931535.1. Taxonomy (NCBI): domain Eukaryota; kingdom Metazoa; phylum Mollusca; class Bivalvia; order Unionida; family Margaritiferidae; genus Margaritifera; species Margaritifera margaritifera. Next base: position 8,004,599 of record JAQPZY010001669.1, on the reverse strand, counting down.
CTGCCACAATATGCTTGCACATGAAGCGGAAAGGGGACATATTATCATCGATAACAAATAGATTATTGTCGTGAACATTGATTTTTTACTTTGTGAAAAACGGGTACACTAAACTGAAAATCTAATCCACAGCCGGAGAACTCGGAATAAAAAGATATACGTGACAATGAAACCCACATAAATTTTCATTCTTATATAATGCATAAGTATTTTTATAGACACAATTCTGTAACAATATCCCCCCCCCCCCCCCTTTAAAGCAAGGTGGAAACACTTTAAGAAAATTACGGAATGTGAGCAAAAAAAAAAAAAAAAAATACAAACTGAAACTTACTATTTACATATTACCAGGACACGATGGTAACCAGAAAATCGGAAAATCACACTCTGCTCAAGTAATAGGCCCTACATTTTCTGATCATAAGATTGCCTCTATATGGAAGTGATACGCCTGTAAAGTCAATATCCAAGGCATCAGTCTTGCGTTGGCGACTTTTGCTTTGTTTAAATACATGATAGGCCGGTGGTCCGTTCCAACGACAACTTCCCATCCAGAAAGGTATGTATGAAATTTTCCTATGGGGTCAGTGGGACTCTATGGGGTCAATGGGAATTTAACATGGAAAAATGTATGGGGTCAAAAGTTTTATAGGGTCAAAATTATTATAGGGTCAAGACTAATGTTCAGTTTAGTGTGTCAAAGTATTGAGGATTTCTAGAGCTCCACAGACACTGTGACAAAAGCTGGCCACGGGAGATGGTCGGCCTAACCACGGTGAACGGACGGCCTAAATCAAATGCGGTTTCATTTACCCTTCCCTAGAAAATTAGCTTGTCTCGGTATTGGACAAATTTTCATGGCTAAATATTGGTCAGTTAGTTAATCTGTTAGTGGTATTTATATACCTTATGTAAAAACAGACTTACTGTAGTTGAAAGTTTTTATCTGTCGAAAAAAGCGCGAGAAGTACTGACATTTTCGTCCATTTCTACGCACATATAAAAAATTGAATAGTCATACTTCACCCACATCAAGAACCATCAAATTTGTAAAGGCCAATTTGATACTTTCTGATATAAGGGAGAAATTAAGCGAGAAAGAATAGTTACATTGTCCGGTCTGCCTAATCTCAAAGTACGGTCAGCCTAAATTAACAGTTTTGTGCACTGTACAATCTGCCTAAGTTATAACTGACTCCTTTTCATAGTTTCTTTTTCAATATGCTTAATTACAGTACTGAAATATTTCAATACTATTACTGTTTTGAAAAGATTATTCGTCAATCTGAAGAACAACATTTAGAATTCCCTCTGAAATTCAATGCGAGTTTCATACAATAACTGACCAAAGATTAACCCTCAAAATACTTTCAGAACTGAGATAAAACTAATTTTCTCGGAAAGTGTAAATGAAACTTACCACATCTGGTTTAGGCGGACCGTTCACTGTGGTTAGGCCGTCCACCTCCCATGTAATCCTTAGTCACAGTGGCACATTCAGTTCTCTGCGAGTACAGAACTATAAAAGGAAGGGATTCACATCAGGGTAATCCATACGGTAGCAGGGAATTGTTCCCTGCAAGATTTCTTAACTTAAGGCTATCATGTGACCCTTTTATAGTTATTATTGTTTAATAATTAAAGACATGGATATATTTGTGAATTAGTTTTATTTACATTGATGTGAGGTATGTACACATGTCATCGTTAATTCACTGTGTCTAGACACTGAAATACCAATAGTCGGCTGGGAAACAGAGCTAGCCACCCATAGCAGTAGGCACGACGGGGTTCAAAGCAAGCAGCAATTCTTTTTTTTAAAAATTGGCCTAGATGGCAACTATTTTGAACCACATAAAGAGCTTGCATGTGCACTGTGAGTACCACTGTGTATCAAAAGTGACCTTCGGACATGAAAAATGCATTTGCCAATTTGGCGTTGGGGTGCATAAACTTCATTTGCTATGAGCTTCCATTGACTTGTCACGTCAAATAACTGATATTATTATGTTTTTATTTATTAAAGCCATCCAAAAATATGGACCTTTTTGGCATCACTGGCGTACTGTATATTTTATGAAGTTTTATATTAGGCAGGCTGATGCAGCATCAGATTTGTGCTTAAAATCTGTCCCTTGCATCCTAAGTACAAGTAATTTAAAGCAAATGTGTTGCCACCATTGTACCGTTGTGCTATGTGGACCTTCCACTTAATAAATGCATTTTCACGACTAGTCTGTACGATCTCCTATTATACAATGAAAAAGGAAAGTAAAATGGAGAGAAAAAGGATGAGGAGGAGAAGAAAACTAATTAGGAGAAAACAATCCGAATATAATAAAACTAATACTAACGCTATTCTTCAGGAAATAAGATTTACAGCTAACGGCATATATATATATATATATATATATATATATATATATATATATATATATATATATATATATATATACGAAAAAATATCAATGTTTTGAAACTGACAATATGGATACCATCTCAGAACAGTGAGTAATTGGATGATCCATCTGGAATTGACCAGGTTAATGAAGCCAAATTCTGGTAACTGTTTCTTTAAACATTGTCGACGCCCTAACATTTATACGACGCATTTAGAAACAGCAATATCCTGGAAAACAAAGCGAACTTAAAAAGTAATACAGTTTTGCGTATCCTTGATAGCCTGGGTCATATACGTACATGATTCCAGGACCTCAAACAAACCCAAAATAGAGTCAGCCATTAAGATATAAACTAAGAAACCAACGGTAAAAGTCACATAAAAAAGACTAGAAGCAAAAGAACAACAAACAAGTATAACAGGACTATTTATGAATACTTACCATGAGAATGATTAAAAATCAAACATTGAAAAGATGGACATCACAGAAAGATAATGAACGTAAATTCCTACCATCGAACCCATCCACTGTCCACACGGTATAGGTGCATTATTTCCCACAGATATATCTAAAACTATGCATGACATCAACCACCAGCTGTAAATAAGTTGAAACGATTTTTTAAAATTAATAAAACCGGGAAGATTAAAGCTTCAAATATTTCTTTTACATAAAATGCGATTTGCGTGTAAGGAGCACAGTTTGTCTTATGGGATTCAGGATCGGATGACGAGAAGAGAATTCTGATATTCGGAACTACGGAAAACATCAACCTTCTAGAGCAAAATGAGCATTGGTTTGTGGATGGAACTTTCAAAGTTGCACCAGTTATTTTCTTCCAGGTTTTTACCATCCATGCTCTGATCGATAGCAGGGCATTGCCCTTGATTTATTACCTCATGAAGGACAAAATCAGAAACTACATATGTACGAGTTTTTGAGAAAATTAAAGAACTTAAACCTTCTCTAAACCCACGAAGCATTATGTCCGATTATGAGAAAGCTCTGCATAATGCAATTCAATGCGTGTTTCCTGGAACGCGTCTTGTTGGTTGTCTTTTCCACCTTGGACAATGTCTATGGAAAAAAGTCCAAGAATTTGGTCTAGCGCAACTATATCAGGACAACGAGGAAATCCGCATGGCAGTAAAGATGCTGCTTGCCTTGAGTTTTGTTCCTTCAAATGACGTCGTAGTTTCATTCGAAAAATTGGCGGAAGCAAGTCCTGCCGAAATTACACCACTTGTAGATTATTGGGAGGACACTTACATCGGACGACGTAGAAGAAACCGGAGAGACAATCCTCGCTTCGCCGTAGATCTCTGGAATGTACATGATCGTATCGACGACAATCTTCCACGCACAAACAACTCGGTGGAAGCCTGGCATCGTGCATTCCAACAAACGGTCGACTGCAATCATCCGTCAATTTTTAAGCTGATCAACCATTTTCGTCTGGAGCAAGATCACATCGAAATAGAAATTGAACGGCATCTATCCGGTGTGAATCAACCTGAAGCTTCTAAAAACAAGTACGTACAGCTGAACAGAAGATTACAGGTCATCGTTCCAACTTACAATAATGCTGTTTTGATGGACTATCTGCGAGGCATTGACAACAATCTTGCAATATACTTTTTATTTAAAGTAAGGATCAAAATTAATCATATACTGCCGAAGTTATTTGCATAAATGATTTCCAATGTCATTTTATACACTTCATTTAAGACATTAAATTAAAGTTATTTGCAATACAATAAATGGTTGTGATATTTTGTAGTTCGCTCTTATGAAAGTAAGGATCAAAATTAATCATATACTGCCGAAGTTATTTGCAGAAATGATTTCCAATGTCATTTTAAACACTTCATTTAAGACATTAAATTAAAGTTATTTGCAATACAATAAATGGTTGTGATATTTTGTAGTTCGCTCTTATGTCGGCGCTCTTTTGTCGCTCGCTCTTTTGCCGGCGCCCTTTTGTCGGCGCTCTTTTGTCGTGCGCTCTTTTGTCGGGTCACCATATATATATATATATATATATATATATATATATATATATATATATATATATATATATATATATATATATATATATATATATATATATATACATACATACATGTGCGTGTATATACAATCGTTAGAACGCCAGCAATTGTCCACAGACACTATTGCCGTTATAGCTTGATTGTAGTTAAAAGGGGCTCTGACATCACCCATCATTTAGAGCAAGGATAGATATATAGATAATCAATGCTAGGAGCGATAAATTTACAAATATAGCATAGAGAACAATTTAATAAGTAAAAAATTCATCGATAATTGCAAAAAAGTACAGTTTAAATCCTGTATATTTTGAGACGTGTCAGTGAGTTTAAAAGACGTCAATGCAATCGCAGAAATTCATGTTGCTCGAACTTAGATTAAAAAATGTCATTATTTGTTATGATTCCAGATTTCTTCATAAGTAAAAAATGTTCTTTATTATGATGTCAAAACTTCAAATCTCAATGAAAGTTAAATGTGCAAGATTTATAGGCGTGAGTTCTCTTACCACGGATTCTCAACTTTCGCAGGGGTTTTACGATTTCTACATTTCCAAATATCAAATCTTTGTCTGTCTGTCTGTCTGTCTATCTCTCTCTCTCTCTCTCTCCACACACACACACACACACATATATATATATATATATATATATATATATATATATATATATATATATATATATATATATATATATATATATATGGTTTTCCAACATTTCGGGTTAGTCACGCCCTTCGTCAAGGAGTGACAATTAAATATCTATATGATGCGATTTGCAAGAGAACTATTCGACGACATATCAAATGAACTAAAAGAAACAGAACGTAGGAAAAATAAACTTCGCAATGAATGCACTACATTTAAGAATTAAAAAGGGCGTTTATATTCTAAAATAATTTCCAAAATGTAAATGAAAACACTCAAAATGATGAAATAGAGACACTGACTAACGAGTGCGAAAAATAAACGTGAAATGGCGAAAAACAAAGGAGGAATGCAATGATGAAAAACCTCTTCACCACCAACAGTGTTACTTAATGAATTAAATGCCTACTCTGAGAATTGATTAACGAGTAAAGTTATCTGTACAGAGAAAGTTAGAACAGCAAACTGTTTTAATATGTATGCAAAGATACAACAAATGATAAAGGATGGAACACTCAGTTAAAAAATAATAATGAAGCATGAGTAGGATGAAGGTCATGAAACACTAATGTAAAAGGAAATTAGAGGGAAAAGAATATATATATATATATATATATATATATATATATATATATATATATATATTCCTTTTCCTCTAATTTACATACTATTTAGGTAAAATATAATGTAAAAAAGACAAATGGCTCTTAACATATTTCGTATGATTATTACACGGTCTATTTGGATTACAAAAGATGAGTAATTGATCAAGAGTTGTCAATATGTAAATTCTGATCAAAAGCAAGATATCAAAATTTATTTATATTGAGTAACTTTTAATGCATTACAAATCCACGTCAGAAAATGACAAAAGCGAGTGATAATCTGATTAAAAGGTAGAGAGTAAAGTAAAGCAAAGTGAGAGTAAATACTTATATTACTGCCAATCAAAATAAAAATTCGAATATAATCTGACATTATATGGTACACATTTAATTTGTCAACTTCGTCAGCGATAGAAAGTGGTACAATAAAAAAAAATTGTATAACTCCCATATATGACATCTGATTATCGGTGTTATTGAAACTGGTGCGTTTCTTTCCTAAATGACTTGGAAAGTGTCAATATAGCTGGATATAAGAGTGGAATGTACCAATACAGCGAAGTACAGGAGTGGAAAGTCCCTTAAAGTATCCCAGTCTGTTAGTTCTACTTTCCCAATTTCAAGCAAAAAAATATGCATATCACTAATACATATCATGCATTATGGAGAAAAATATACACTCAACGAATTTCCAGTGCTTTATCTCGGTTAGAAATGTCATTTCTTCCACTTTAAAATTACTAAATATAATTTGTATTTGTCTACAAATGAGGGACAGAGTTCTCTATATCAGTAAAGAATATCAAAAAGAAAATCGGTACACCAAAATCGCTCTCTTATATTGCTTCCACATGAAGCGACGCAGATTTACCTTGTCGGGAACCGCAGTGCACTCAGTTGTCACCACTAAAACTAGGACTGCAACACAATCCATGGTCCATGGGAATCTTCGGCACTAATCTTTGTTCAGGTCCATTTTGAAGTACTTCTTTTGTCCACCGTCATGTTAATTAACGTCATGCTCTGACTCTCATCTTCTGTTGGTAATCTGGATGGCGGTAACATTACTTGACAAGGGCACAAGCAAAGTGTGTTTAATTAGCATTGACTGTGGTACTTCCTCTGCTATTCTTGACAACACCGCTGTTATAACTTGAACTAAATCTGCATATGAGGATACGCTCGAGTCTCTTGAAGGTTGATTTGAGGATGTTGATAATAGCTCTGTGGTCTCCAACGAACCAAAAATAATTTTAAAATAGTTATTAATTGATATCCTCTCAGAACAGTAGTCAAGTGGCGTTATAACTCGGAGCGGATCACTATTTATGCCACCTCCCTCCCCACTAACAAATATTACCCAAATCAATATGCAAGCTGAAGCCTAAACCTTCTCATTTAAGTTTCACAGCACAATTGACAGGATATGGACACTTCAATGTGCAGGAACTTCCATTCACCCTGCATTTGATGTTTCTGCAAAATAATACTAGAATGATAACATAAGAAATATTGTTGGTATGGGTCGCAACCCTTATTTATTACGACCAGTTAGCAAATGATACATAAAACAACGTATACATGAAACAATGTCCGCACATGATACAACTTCTTCTACTAACCATGTATCAAAATTGGAAGAAATAAAATTGAGCAGACAGTGCTTAAGATATTTACATAAATATAAACGGATTTTCCTTTCATTTTTACCTTCAATGTGGGGCAAAACTATGCACTAGATATGATAAGGAAAAATAGCAAAAAGGAATATAAATTGGTACAATGCCATTTAATATGGAACTTTTATTAACCGCAGAAAGATAATGTGAACAAAACAAGAAAGTTATTGTAGGTATGCAGTTAAAACGATGACGAGATGACGAAGTACATTCACTGGAGAATGATGGGAGGTGGTGGATAATATTATAATTTTATAAGCAGAAACTGAAGCAATCTAGCCTTCAGTTTATTCTTTACAATAGTGACGCGATAAACTGACCATAAATACAGTGCATGAGACCTTATTACCAATCCGGATTAGCCGTTTGTACAACATTAGGACAAAAGTAATGTTCCATCACAAGCAACCCTTTGAAGTATCTCATAGGGAAACCGTACAGCATGACTGGAGCTCCCCATGGGAAAGAATTACCTTCGTCGTACGCTACATAAAAAGCACTAAATGAATGTATCTAGTATTTACGTCTCAAGTAAAGTACATGTATACGCAATTTTTTATAAGTATCAACGGTCTATTTTGCCACCTAACTGTCATCGATAGTTATCCTTAGGTCCTCGAAACAATTGTCAACTTTGTCTTCTGGAAACACGCAAAGAAGCTACCAGACTATGTAATTAAGATGGATATAAACGATCAACGTTTTTTAAGCATCGTCCTACCCCTATATGAGAATGTATATAGAACAAATCTCTGAAACAGTTAACCCGTTAAAACGGGTTTAAACATCTGGTATGCATGTATGGAAACATCTCTAGAATACTTATCAATTTAAAATGCATACAACATGTCCAGAAATGTAAATATAAGCACTCTCAATTTCTTCACTTCTCAATAATACCATAAAATAATACCATAAACTCTCTAGAACAGTCATATAAAACAAAATATACTCGAGTACTGGACCACGTCCTTATATGTTTATTGTACATTGAGTAGAGTAAACAAAAGACTAATATATAAAGTCTGGCAGAAAATCAATAAACATCCCGGATGTTTTGACTGTATTTAAAGGTTGTGCAAACTTACTGCTATGTGTTATAACAGAAATAAAAACGTATATTCCTGCAATGTAAAATGTTTAACGCAAGAACTAACAGTGATATATATTCCCTTTCGTGTACCTGATAAAATTATATGTGCAAAACTAAATGAAATCACTTTCTTTATTTACTGTTGCATACAAACATTACGACATTATATTTAAATCATTCTTCCATTTGTAAATGTGGTTTTAAAGTGCTGATACTAAATCACAGGCTGACAGAAAATCAAAACTCGAATGCCAAGATCATACCTACCTGAATGCAGGTATAAGCGTTTTCTTTCAGATCGAGAAATTTACAGTTCTAATCTTGCTTGGTTCCGCCGAAATACTTTTTTATATATATAAATTGAGACCCACCTCATTGGCCACTTAAAAGCAGATTTAAAAAAAAAAACAGTTGACGATCGAACTTTGTGCTCTGATAGGGTTTTAAACTAGGCACGCCAATAAATAAATAAAATAAAATTAATCATACAGTTAACGCACGAGACACGTAACATATCGTCTAGAGCACGTAAAAAGTCATTCTTTGGCTGAGACACAAAGCGTGACACAGGATCTAGTGTACTCAAAAAAAAAAAAAAAAAAAAAAGGCATGTAAGCAGTAAAACAAAATAAATCGTTTGGCTAACATACTTGAAGCGTTAAACCCAACGCTGAAATGTCATTGTAACTGATCACAAATAAGTTCCTTTGACAGAATACATGTTGAGAGGGGTATTTACAAAGTTTTGAATATTGTGATAACAACGTTTTTGTTTCTTTGAACCTGTCAATCAATTTAATGCCGATCGATAGACAACAAAACGTTCTATATATGCGCGTAAAGTAGCAAAGGCAATGACAGTGACGTAAAAATGTCGCGGAAGGAGAAACAATTCTGGTACTGAGCAAAGAGCATATTGTAGAATCCGGGCACTCTTATGGTACTCTCCTACTGATATGAAGACTGACTTGGACAAAGTTTTCCGATGTAATTCTGTCATATCTTAAAATTTTTAGGTGGTTACATCGTTTTAAAAATGGTCGCAATCCATGGAAGATGACCCACGGTCTGGAAGACCGTTGTCTGCGATTGGTAAACCTGAAGAGGCTGCTGTGAAGGGGGCAATCGATGAAGATGCTTGATACAGAGTGGAAGATATTTCTATTATCACGGTCATTAATTCGTGACCTTTTTCAAATATATTGATGAATCATTTGAAGCTGAAATGTTTGTACAAGATGGATCCCGCATTTTTTGACTGCTGATCAAAAACAGACTCGGGTTGAAATCGCCAAACAGCTACTCGCCAAATATGAAAAGAGTGACCAGAGACGCTTGAATGAGATTGTCACTGCTGGTGAAACATGGATTTACTTTATCTGAACCAGACTCAATAGAAAGTAATAAAGTCTAGATCGGAGAAGAAAAAAAAAGAGCAGAGACCACAAATCGCTGGACGAAGTCGGTCTGTAAATAGAGTTTATACGCATTATTTGTCGATGCGGTCGTCCAGGTACCTGTGCCTGACTCTGCAAGCGTTACTGGACATTTGTATGCCTCCAAAATGTTGCCAAAAATTGTAGAACATTACCAAAACACCCATCCGCACACCGGCACCCTAGGGATCCATCTACTCCTATAACAACGCATCGGCGCATACATCTACATTTGTGACAGACTTCCTGACGGAGCGCAGCATCTAGACTTTGCCATATCCTCCATACAGACCTGATTTAGTTCGAAGTTAATTTTCGGCTGAATCTCGTTATCAAAGATTCGATGAAGAGCAGACGATTTGAAACCGGACATGCGGTTGGAAGTGCAGTTTTCCGGTGTATGAACAACATACCAAAACAGGGGCGGATTGAGAAATATCGTTTAGTGCGAGCGTAAACATATAGGCAAGGGGTCTGTCAGATGGAACCCTTAGTGGGGCCTCAGGGGGCAAAGCCCCAGGAAGCTCTTGCATTTTAAACGTTTCCAGAGCTTAATTTTAACCATCTATCTATAAAGAAAACTTACTCTAGGAACGTTCCGGTTGTTTCTCGCTCATTTTTAGAGGGGGGGGGGGCGCTCCGCCCAGTCCTCCACCCCATTCGTCCTGCAAAAAGTGAATGCAACATGGTCTTTACTAATAAAATACACCGCACTAACTTTTAGAACTTTTTAAATACCTCTCGTAATGTTAATTACGTATTTTTATCACCATGTTCACTTGCTCAAAAACAAAAGAAAGTCCGACACAAACACACACATTTACACAGAGAGAGAGAGAGAGAGAGAGAGAGAGAGAGAGAGAGAGAGAGAGAGAGAGAGAAGAACAAGAACAAGAGTGCAAACCTTTTTCTTGACAGTCCTTTACACCATTACAACTCCCTCTCGAGGTTGGAAAAGGTGTGGTGACAGTGAAGTCGATTTTGCTCAAAAACGTGTAGATCCAGAGTTTGAACCTGACACAGATCTCTCATTCGTCCTGAGAATACTTTATATCCAGATTAGAACGCTGAAACCATTCAAAGGCTTGGTTTGAGAAAAACAAGATAGAGAAACAATTGTATACATATATTATAGATACAGCAAAGGGCATTCAAGTGTAGAACACAGCTGAAAATATCTCAGTACGCTAATCTGTCCGAAGAACTCATACATTCTGAAGAACGGTAACAGATATCGAAACAATTCAAGTAAGAGCGAGATGGCCAGGAATAACAACCAATATCCAGATGGTTCGAAAAAATTAGAAATAGCTCATAAGCTGTGCATATACCATGTTACAGCAATCTTAAAGATATATGGCAAGGATACTCAAAAGGTAATCGTGATGGTAAGTTCCCAAAAGCAGGATACTCAAAAGGTTCTTGTGATCGTAAGTCCCCAAAAGCAGGATACTCAAAAGGTCCTTGAGATCCTAAGTCCCCAAAAGCAGGATACTCAAAAGGTCCTCGTGATCGTAAGACCCCAAAAGCAGGATACTCAAAAGGTCCTCGTGATCGTAAGACCCCAAAAGCAGGATACTCAAAAGGTCCTCGTGATCGTAAGACCCCAAAAGCAGGATACTCAAAAGGTTCTTGAGATCGTAATTCCCCCAAAGCAGCTCGATCTCATGAAAAAAGAAGGAAACTACAGATATCACAATAATAACCTGACACCTTCTGTCAAAAGGTATGAACAACGTATAAAACAACGACAGCGATGACGATGTTGATGATAATGAGCAACAACAGCGATAATAATAATAATAATAATAATAATAATTATAACAACAACAACAACAAAAATAACAGCAACAACTCCATATTTATAGACATCAAGATATGACGGTCAAAATCAGTTAAGTTGTTTCCATATCAGCAGATCTGAGAAGCACTGTACAATCTTGCAGTATAAGACAGGCTCATGAAGTTTTGCCATGAATATTTTTCCCATCATTTATAGCTTCAAACTTACAACGAAATCAATGGTTGTCACACTCAACCGAATGTGTACGTCTGGCAGGGACGTATTGTTTGGATTGTAGATGAAACAATATGCGTTTTGTGTGTAATTGTTCTCGCCAGCTTCCCAGTAAATGTTATTGACGACAGGGTCGGCATGGCAGGTATTGTTAAGCAGCAGCACCACAAACCTGAAAATTCTAGTTTATTGTTAGCCAATTACACCTTTATTTATTCCTTGTTTTCTTTTGTTTTCCATGTATATTTTCTTTTAAAGTTTATAAAGTTGTATATGACCTGTAAAGCCAGGAACAAATAAAGATTGTCCTTTCCCCAATTTTTGACATTGCTCACATTAGGTAAACATGCATATATGAAATTGACTAAAAGAATGAAAATTACAGAAAAAATCCAAATAATTTTAAAGCGTATGTGAATTGAATTATAAGTACGAACTCTGATATAATGCATTTAGCAATTATTAAAATCTAAACTTTACTTTTTTATTCTTTATTATCAGTATTCTTAGATACTTGTATCACAGGTGTTCAGGGAACTGCCAATATCGGGGATTAACAATCCGGTTCTTACTACAAAGCCACTAACTCTCTCATACATTGTGCGATGATAAATCTATAAATCAACGAGAGTCAACTTCAGATTATGCAGAGAAGGATCCACGAATACTGATGAAACCGTGAGTCGTCCAATGGAAAAGGATGCATCTCATTTTACGCATCTGAGAATGTAATTCAACTATTTCATTACTTTTCTTTTGTTATCTCTGAGGGAAAAAAATAAAAAGAAAAAAGATTTGGCAGGAATACCATGTCATGAAATTTGTCGACATATCATGGCACAATACACGAGAGAGTTTGGTGTCAGTGAATTTAGTGGAATTGTTGCAATGTTATGGACCAGCATTATGAATCCCATGCATATCACTACAGTTAACCTTGGATAGCAACTTCTCTAAAGCTAGCACTTGCTCTGCTTAAGTTTCTAAATACGACATGTAAGGTGATTTCTCACAAGCTTTATTTCTGAACCATTGCAGTTTATACAAAATTTTATACAACATCTGTAAAAACTTGAAAATTATACAGGAGTTCATTGAAAGATAACTTAAAAATCAGTGCATCATCCAGAAAAGCCATGAATTTCTTTTTCTATAGGCTAGAAAAAAATTATCAAAATACAAAAGACTATGTCACCGTATATATATATATATATATATATATATATATATATATATATATATATATATATATATATATATATATATATATATATATATATATATATATAAATAATACAAATCATATGGCGAATAACAGTAATTTCAAGTGCACTGGATCCAGTAAGGGATCGCGTGTGTAAGGGATTGATCAACAAACAGTGCAAAACTAGTTTTTAACTAACCTAAGCGCTTTCGACTCTCATTGAGTCTTTGTCAAAGGCAAACACAAAACAGGGACAAGGCAAACAATAAACACAAAAAAGAGTTGAAATTACAAAAGTTTACATGACTATTTCTAATGGAATTAAAGCTTGAAAATGTTTGATGTTTCGTCTGGTTGGCTTCAGCTTGACTGATGATGTGGCAAACTACTTGGTATTGACCTACAAAGAGATGAGCTAAAGCGCCATCTGTTTTTTTTTTAATGTAACGTGATGTAACCGTAAATTATATCCCAGATATTTTAGTGTTGCCGTAACGCGAGAAATGACCATAGCAATAATAACATCAGGAATAAATTTTAAAAAATAAATAAATAAATAAACAGTAGTAATTATAGGTGAGTGAGTACTGAACAAAATGAATGAATTATTTAATTGAAGAAGTGGTAGCTGTAAACAGATGATGATTTTATTTTCCTGTGGTTGTCCTTATGGAGTCTTCTTGGTTTAAGCCGCATGGTTTCAGTGTATAGTAAGATTCCTTTTCTTTCCTGGTTTCGGACCTCTGATTGGATGACAAAGAAGCTGGACAGAAGTCCAGTTGCAGAACACTTCTCTTCCCCTGACCACACTTTAAGTGATGTAACACTAGCTGCAATTGCTCACAACCCCATCTGACTGAGTTTGGAAAAGGGGATGAGATCTTTTCCTTCAAGACTACTTCTCCAAGAAATATATAATTCGGCAGCAACTCTTTGAAATACTCCGTATTCATTTTTGTCACCATCATCCCTTATGTTTTGATATTTTTCATAAATTCATCAATACAGCGTTCAATGCCGACGTATTGCAAATGAACAGTTCTACTAATATTTATGTGTAAATGTATGCAACATGCAGGGATTATTTGTAAATCAGACTGTGTATTGTCCGATATTAATCCTACAAAGTCCTAAGCATAAAGCTTCAAACCACCAGAAAGTGTTTAATGGACATAGTGGACATAGTATTGACAAAGTGTTTAATGGACATAGTATTGACAAAGTGTTTAATGGACATAATATTGACAAAAGAGGTTGCAGCACATGAACTATGTTCAGGGAATTCAAATCGTAGCAGACGCTTATTATAGATTATACAGACCATTATGCAAACAATGTCGCTCTCAATAGAAGGTAACTGTTTCACCGTTTTGGATCCGGAGTATCTCGTAAATGAGTCGTTCTTAGATGTTATACTTGTAATTATTATCTAATCCAATCTATGGCAGGTTATTTCAAATACGTTTTTCAGCGCCATGCGCTACAGGCAGATCGTCGTTGGTCACTTGGCTCTTGAATGGGTATTAATTCCTTGAAAATACTGCTAGGATATCCTATTTTAATTTCTAAGAGAGAAGTTAGCCTTTTAAACTGAGGAGTAAGCTGATGTCCTGGTCATGATTTAAAATGTGTGACTGAACTATTGGATCAAAATCTTTCTTGGGGAACATGCAATGGAAGTCTTCAGTCACTTTCGACTATTCGACCCAACCAGTTTCAACTAGTTTTGTTACTACAGTACATCCAGGCCGTTCCCAATACATGAAATGCTTTTGAAACAAATATGGTTATTTAATTTATTTTGTTAAAAATTGATTGAAACTCATCTATTCCCAGCACTTGCACAATAATTACTAAAGTGCACTAAAGAGGTTGACGTGCATTTATTTGTTTATTGTCTCGGTGGGACTAATGCTTTGCTTTATCGGAGTTATGCAAAAGATCGATTACGTAATTTGTTCTCTTGATGAAAGAATGCTGTCGTTTTCGGTATTCACATGCTAATCAGGATCAAATTTACATACATTTCAAGACATTATTTATATTGAGATTTTATTATAAATATTTATATTTTTATCAGACGAAGAGCCAGTAAAAAGGATTTGAATACACATTTGAAGTGTTGAATTGTTCCTTTAAGTATTTTATTTTAAATATAATAGAAAAACAAAAGGTAATTAAATCTTAGAATTTAATAGAAAAATCAACTTCTTCAGGAAATAGTCAACTCTATTCTGAGTAGTCTGAAATATGGAATCGTTATTCCTATTCATGTTATTTGCCACATTTTAGTGAAAACATTCATATAACATCTATGCTGTAAGAAATATATGGAAGATCTCACATGGAGGACAAGAATATGAGATGTTCAGTTAAACTGAATTTTTTTCAATATTTTTTTTTCAGTAATCTCAGCGATCTATGTTAAGGAGCTGTGTCAATGTAACTACAGTAAAGCAACAGCCCTGTTTTCTATAATCTCTTTGTCCCCTAAAATACCAGTGTCCACAGTTCATTTTAAAGGGGGAAGGCCGGCAACTTGCCACAATTAATCTTGCAATCGTTAGTACCTGCGAGACATTCGCTGCTAATTCTCGCTTAACAGTCAACCTAAGGTCAATAAATGTGTGTCCTCTTTCTGCAGAACTTAAGTCCGTAATTACTCGAAAAAATAAAAATATTAATTTCCTTGATCTCTGAGTACATGAAAATGGACGTTACTTTTCAGGTAACGTCACTCTGAGACAACTCTGCCGAGTCCCATATGCCTGAAATGCATGAAATGCCAAGAGAATTTTGAGAGCGCCGACTAGGAGCAATTTGCTACTTGTTTATATCAGAAAGAACGGTGCTATAGTCTGACTCAATAACGTCTCATTCAAAGTATATAAAGTTAGAAATTTGAATATGTATTGCAGAAATTAATAAATTCATGACGTTAGTGCGCTACAGAATACATCCTGAATAGCTCGAATGACTTTCAGAATTGGCCGACAGAAGAATTATCAGAATATGACCACTGATTAATGCCTGTCAGTTCTCCACGTCAAGTATGTCTTTGGTGATCTCAACGTAAAGAACGTCCGTTAAGATTTTATTGCAACCCTCCAATGGAGACATTTGGTTCGTGTAAAATATTTCTGAGTATTTGACCTAGAAATACTTGCATCTCAAATTTAAAAGAAAAAAGGCAAGCAGTGATTGTACATGGAACCTATTTAAAAAATGTGTTGCTGACGCTCAAATAATCTTGTGTTGGTAACAAACCTCCGTAATCACTGCTATCGTGAATTATGCCAATATAATTTGTGAAGCTTCATATTGAATTCTCTATTAGTTTTCGCTAATGTTTGTATTGTACCGCAGAAAAAATGCACTGTGATGCTCTCGCAGAGATAGTAAAACAACATTGATAAAATTGATTTCTCTGTATCAAAGTAATTTGCAACTTCATGGTCGGCTAAAGTTTAGGTCAAGATACTTTGGATCCACTCTTGTCGTCGGTGATGACGTTTATGTTAAGGGAATTTTTAATTATGTCGATAAATGTTCACTCCTTTTCTTAGATACCCCTCCCCCGCTCTCGCTTTCTCTCTCTCTCTCTCTCTCTCTCTCTCTCTCTCTCTCTCTCTCTCTCTCTCTCTCTCTCTCTCTCTCTCTCTCTCTCTTTTAGACAATAGTAACAAAACGGTTGAGATAATGTTCTTGAAGAGAGCATATTTCTGAGCCAGAATGAACTTGGATGTTCTCAACATTGGTTTAAATTTAAATTCGTTTACAGACCATATAAAAACGAAATGGAAAGAGGAAAGAATAAAAATAAAATAATAAAAAAGAAGAGTCTTGCTTTACCTCCGTCCTCTCTCAAGTTCTCAAACACTTGCATTCGTGCAAATTTGTTCAAACATAACAGAAACCCAATGCTTACTCGATCCATTCATGGGTACCTGTCAGATATGCACGTAAAGTAGATCTTTAGAGATCTAAAGTTTCAGGCGGTCTGTGGAGATTTGATTGTAATAAGAGTGTCCCTTTCTTCTGCCATGCCTATCATATCATATCCCAATCCGATTAAAATACTGTGATCTTTGAAAATTATATCATTTTCATACTAGCGATAGTGCACTTTTGCATGCTTTGTTGATTGCCCTTGTTGTCATTTTTCAATGATATTAATATTTTAAAATACATGTACTATTTAAGACGGACAAAAGAAACAGGAACGAAATATGATGTTCTAGCATTCATATCTTAAATGACGTTTCCTTGTTTTAACATTAGTATCTATAAGGCCTATTTAACAGCATAAAAAGAACAAAAAATTAATATGTACCCACATTGAATTCAAGTATCGTTTCCTCAAGGAAACCATAAAATATTGTTTTGCTGTGAAAAAGCTCAAAGACCGAGTTTTAGCCCTTTGGAACACAATAATACTTGAAACGTAGTGTTGGCCAGTCACGAGTCAGAAGAGCTCTTAAAACCTGGAGTATCCTATCTATCTGTCTGTATGTCTGTCAATTTATCAATTTAAATGTATGTGCCGAATTCAGTTTGGTAACTTAGTCTTCAGAGTTTTATTATTCTCCAAAATCTCGTAAATATATGACATTTAATATAGCAAACATTGCTAGAACACAGCGACCTTATGTGATCATGATTAAGATATGTTAGTACTGCATCACTCGTATGAAAATGTATCCATTTTTTAAAAACAATTATTAGTATTGCATCTCCCAATATAAATTTCTCTTTGTAAATTATGTCAAACTAATGCTCAGAAAAAGTGGACTGTTTTTTTTTATCAAAGCCTCTCTGTCATCACTGTACAGTTTAGTGAAAAAGTCAGTAAATAGCAAATACGTGTACCAGTGGAATAGAGTTGTTTGTTCCTTCTATATCAAAACAGGGTGTGTAAATAATTCAATTATATGGATCGTGGAAAAAGAATGAGAATAGATCAAAGTGTGAACAATTAAATATTAGATTATACGTTGAAGGAACCTATTATTCAACAGTAATAGCAAATTTTAATGCTGCATGATAAATTGTTTTGATATTGTTTTCTGTTCAGTCGACATTTATCTGCAGGTACAAATCTGTGCTATTTATCTAAGGATAAAACCTGTGCTTTACACATGCTATTTATTATCCCATAAAGTGAAACTATTTAGCTCCGTAAGGTTGATTTTCCTTTTTGTTTGTACACTGTTGACAATTTTGTCCAGTAAACAACTATGTAATATGAGGTAGTTGGTTGTGAATTAATTGAAAATGGAATAATTAGTGTTGCAATTTCTTTAGTATCCATATTTTATGATGTACCTATTGACTTCTTGAACAACTCCTTAATAAGAATGCTATATGCAGCTGTGAGAGCAAAGTTTAGTGTTATATGATACACAGAGTTGATAATAGCCTTTGTTTCATTCGGCATATGTCTGTAAATAAAAGCTATGCTAATTATTACCAGGAAAAGTTAAAGCATCTCTGATATTGGTTTGTATGATTAAGCCTCTCACACACGCACAGAGCACGATACAGACTCATTTTAATATTGTTTCTGTGATTTTGTTGATTGTTCATTGCTAAGTGAGACATCTTTTACAACTGGATGTGAACGGCTCTGCGAAGAAACAACTTTACTTTTTGATTAAAATTTACAAGATAACAAGATGTCCAAATGTCCAAAACAGCTATACCACTATATATATATATATATATATATATATATTTATATATATATATATATATATATATATATATATATATATATATATATATATATATATATAGTGTGTGTGTGTTGAGCTTTGTGCAATTATTTTTCTTGTTCTTTCTTCAAACGTTTAGCTTTGGCTTTTTCTAATCATGCAAACCTGTTCCTGACATTGCCTAAGGCATGATTTGTCAACCTTTGATTATTCTTTATTTTTCTCTTCGTTATCTTCAAATTATTTTGAAAGGAAATTTAGAAACTTACCGTAAGTTGTAAGTTATTTGACAATGTTACTTTGATTAGTATAAAATAATTAGAATTTAATTTGGTAAATGAAAGCAAAGGGTGTGAAAAAAAGATATTGCTGAGTTCTGAAAATTGTACTTTCTGCAAATCTTGTAGAAAGGAGTACAAAAACAAAAAAAAAGGATACTTTAAAAAATGGTAGAACAAAACAGAGATCACGTTAATAAATACAATAGGGACAAATACCACAACGATACAAATTTTAGGCTAATTCACGATGCAAGAATAAAATGTTAAAATCATTAACACAAAACTTAAAATCAGATACGACGTTAAAAATGCTTCGTATTCCGTCTATTGACTTCTACAGAAGGTGGCTACACTTGATAAAACATGAAAGTGTTAATGAAGATGATTTTGACACTGATCACGTTATTCCATGTTTATCATTTGATCTCTCCGATCCAGATCAACAAAAGAAATTTTACCATTGGTCAAACATTAGGCATATGATTATGAGCGAAAACAGATACAAGAATGATGGTTAACAAATTGAAGAACAAAATCAGAATGGCAAATTTTATTATTGAGGATATTTTGAACAGTATAGTAAAAACATTCTTCCTAAATCTATTGATTTTGGTTAATATTGTGGTAAGTTTTTGTAACAGAAGGTTTTATGGATGTATTAGAATTGTAAATGGGAAAAAGTATGTCTATTAAAACGCATGTTGATTGTAGTTTCTATATCTTCTTTGAATGAAATTCGTAAAATTTAAATTTTTGCATGACTGCATAGACATTTATTTGATTTTCATTGCCCCCTATGATGTTCAAAATCTCGTAGATCAGCTTGCAGTCTCTTTCATTGCATCTCTTGATCAGTATTTTGAGATGTAGTTTGAATCAACTTTATATTTGTTAATGTTATCTCTTCATTTTTTTCAGCAATGTCATTTATTACCCTGCAAGGACATTATCTATTTACATTTTTTGGATGGTATAAAAGTGTGGTCAAACCTATTATTGTGTTTTTTTAAATAGCATACAAGAGAATGCAAATTTTGGTTGGTCCATTTTAAACATAAAAAAGATGTCTTCAAATGTTTTAGAAAATATGAAGATTTACACTTTATATTCAGTGATGATAACATCGAGGTAAGCACCATAAATCCTGGTGGCAAGATTGTTAAAACGGTATGGTACGAAGAAGGAATTAATTGCGTGTCAGATATGAGCAAAGTACACAAATTTGTATTAGGTTAAGATTACAGTACATCTCCTAACTTTACGAGGTCAATCAACAACGATTCAACAAAAACGAACATAGAATTTATGGAAAACAAAGTCAGATAAAAAAAACAGCACATGGTGATTTAGCATAAGAAGTAGCTGTTTTGAATCAAATATAGGAAAGGCAAAATTTTAAACGTTGCAAATTGCTGCAAAAAGTTCCCGTTCTCGTTTTCGATGGTGTGTTGTTGGCTTGTTGATAACGCCTTAAGACAATATGTCAAGCGTTATATATTCTCCAGATGTTTTACACCGCTTTTAATGGCTGACAAAGAATAGTACTTAAGGCATGTTTATTACGATACTAAAGTACAATTACTTACACAAATATAAATCAATTGTAGAAACAAATTAAATGGGGCAAATATGAAATAAAATACCCTGAATTAACTGAATAATCTATCTACACATTACATGAACAAACTATACAAATATTTTCCTACATAAAGATCTTTGTTAGTCATGTGGATGAACAGTGGCAGTCAGACATTGGTAACATGCAAGTATACGAAAAGTACAGTTATGGACACAATCACAGTTTTCAGTAATGGATGACTTCTCAAAGTATGCTTGGGCTGAACAAATAAACCAATAAACGGGAGATGATATACATGATGCTTTCAGATAAATCTTCAAAAAGCAAAAGCCTGAAATGATACAGTTTGATGAGGGAAAGAGGTTTTCAAAACAATGTTTTAGGATTTGTTGGAAGAGGAAAACATTACGTACTTTTCAACTTAGTCAGACAAAAAAGCAAATGCTGTGGAATGGTTTAACAGAACTTGAACACTAGAATGTGGAATATTTCACTCAAAATATAATCAGAAAATGGATTGACGTTTTAGCAAGCTAATTTATGGATACAATACCACTCGTCACACACCAAGACACGTGACTCCACTCGAAGTGACCAAGGAAGAAAACAGATCAACAGTGTGGATCAATCTTTTTGGTTATTTGAGAACTGATACATTTGGAATTCATCAATTTAAAACTCGTAAAACAGTCAGAATTTCGAAATGCAAAGCAATATTTGCAATGGGCTACTTTCCCAATTTTACCGAGGAAATATTCAAAATCAGGCAAGTAATGTATGTATTAGGTGAAATGGTTGTTTGTTTTACGAACAAGAATTATCTCTATACGACAAACAGGATACTATATAAACAAAGTTGAAAAGATTTTGAAGACCATACAAATGAAAGGATAAAAGTATATACTTGTGAAAGGGAAGGGATATAATGAATAGTGTAACCATTGGGAACCAAGTAAAACATCATTCAAGTAAAATATATGAATGAAGCACAATACATAAATAACAGTATCAAGGAGCGTGCAAACTATGAGTTTTTGAAAAATAATGAAATTTTCTCATTTGAAAGATGTGGAAAAAAAAAAAAAAAACAAGTTAAAGAAAAAAAAAGTGCATCAGAAAATTAAGGAGTAAAACATGCACGTCATACGAATTTGTTTTGATCACGAAACCAGATGGAAAAAGAAAGTACATCCCAAACCATAACAGTGAAACAAACAAAACAATTGGTACACATGCAAAACGTGTAAGGTAATAAATCGCATCACAGAAGAAATGAAAAGAGATAACATTAAAAAATATGAAGTTAATTTCAACTATATCTCGAAAACACCGAAAAACAAATACAACGTAAAGCTTGTATGCGAGATATTATCCATTCGTAAGTCTATGCGTGATATCGCTAGCAGTTTGCTACTTTGTCTTGGAGAGACAGTGTCTTGTCAGGATGTTGTGCCAAAGGTTTAAGGTGTATTTGGAAACGTCTCATCAGGCGAGGAGATTATGCGGCAATTTTAATTAGAACAATAACGACGGGGCGATAGTGTAGCTACATGGGGATGCAGATTGGAAGATATCTTACAGAAGATTATTGAGAAGGGCCATATACGAGAGTCGGCCAGAAATGATATGTTGATATCTAAGTTTTGGACTGGGTTGCATAGCGATAGGCTCAAGAATGCAAGCCGCCACAAGTATGATCAGATGAAAGACTTTGACAATTTGGGTTGCGCTCTGCAGTTTCGTACTTTGCATAGGGTTTAATTTGTAAAGAAAAAACATTTCCCAGGCTTTCCTCACTGGTTATCCTGATTATTTAAAACAGACCTTGTATATCTTAAGTATTGTTAAAAAATAACTTTTAGAACCTGTCTCTATCGCGGAGCAAATTGTAGACAGGTGTGAAAGCCCCAAACAACAAAACAGTCTATTGGGACGTATGGTTGGCAGTTCAAATGAGACGGAAGTCGTATTTTGTGGGAAGACTTCAAAAGGTCTTGTAGATAGCGGCTCTATGGTTACAATAGTATCTAAAGGGTTTTATGATTATCTTGTCCCCAGACCGCGGTTGCATGAACAAAAGGAGTTCCGGTTATCCGTTATGGCCCAAACAGAAACAGTCTTCCGCATTTAGGTGACATTGAGGCAGATACAGTGGTTCCTTTCCTTGGCGAAGATCCTATTTGTGCATCCGTTTTAAATGTCCCCGACACTGATTACAATACAAAAGTTCTTCTTATCATCGGGACTAAAGTTATTCGCTGTTGTAAAGAACAAGAGGATATATTGTTGAATTTTTGCATAAATATACCAGAGGAAATGAAACTGGTCTTTGAAGTTCTGAACATTGCCACAAGACCAGTGGGAACTTTAGGTCCAATATTAAACGCCCTGCTGAAGTTTGACCTATGGAGACCGTGATGCTGTCCGGCATGACTATAGAGTTCATTGAGATAGAGTCTGCAATCACTGAACAAAATGCTTTTGGAATAATAATAATAATAATAATAATAACTTAGTACAACACTTAATCTTTAGAAGCTCTAAGCGCTTTACAATATTAGTTAACACATAATGACATATATATGGACACGATTACAAAAACAAACAATGAAATTACAAACAAACAACATTCTGAAAATAGTTAAGTCAAGGAAACATTGCTAAGTCTTAAGTCTGTTCTTGCAGTCGAAATAGGTGAGTTTTAAGAGCACTCTTGAATGAGATGACAGTGTCATTGTGTCTAAGTTCAACAGGCAATTCGTTCCAGGTAGCTGGGCCCTGGTACGCAAATGAACGTTGCCCGCAGGAATTCGTTTTGATAGTTGGAATAATGAGAATACAAGTGTCGGAAAAGAAGCCTAAGTATCTAGAAGGGGTGTACACGTGGGTGAAGTCCGATATATATTTTGGACTGGAGGCAGTCAACGAAATGTAGCATAGAGAACAGATTTTATGTTTGATTCTGGAGCGAACAGGTAACCAGTGGAGGGTACATAGCAGGGGGGAGGAGTGCTCGGTTCTTGGTACTATAAGGATGATCCTACAAACAGTATTTTGAACTTTTTGAAGTTTCTGTAGAAGATACTGAGACAAACCAAAAGAGAGAATTACAATAGTCCAGTCTAGAGAGTATTAACGAACACACAAGTGTTTTAGTGGCATCAACTGAAAGAACATTGTGAATGGAGTTGATACGTGTTCACGACCTGCTGGTGTAATGCGAGAGTATTGTCGAGAGTGACACCTAGGTTTCGTACTGATGGCAGCAATTCCACCTCCGCGGGAGTGGCGCGAGGGACTACTTGATGGAGTAACCGGGAGGTGTTAGATCCGCGCACTTTGGCTCATGGTCTGAGCTTTTTAGCCATGTTTCTGTCAGGAAAAAGATGTTGATATCCTGACCATTGATAAAGTTGATTATTTCTGTGCGCTTTTCCGGTGGTCCAACTGATTGGGGGTTGAATAATGACATGCGCAATGGTTGCTCAGACTTAAAAGTTGATGATTGAAGCGGCATTTTAATTAAGTTGTTCAAATTAACGATCGAGTTTTCAAATCGCTGTGAAAGAAAGGGCGAAAGGGATATAACTGCAATTTTTCTTCCTGTTCTACGCTGGCCGGCTTTGAAACAAAGTTTCTTTTTTCGCTGCCTTTACTTAAGTGAAGATGAATGTAGTCCAAGGTCGTTTAATCTAGTGCAAAATGTAGTATGGAACGCCGCGGAGTGGTTATTTAATGCAATTAATGCGGGTTCATCATATCATAAACAGGTGGTCTGGCCGGTATCACATGATGGCGGAATGGTAAACAACAAAGGCGGTTGTAGCAGTGGGCCAAGACGACTAAGAAATAATCTTATAGTTCTCGTTTCCAAAAGAAATAGATGGAGAAACAAATTCCAACCGAACAGCCAATGCATGATGAACACAATAACGTAGACGAAGATAGTTAACGAACACGTATCATTAAATAAGCACAAAAATCGAGAGCAGCTGTCTCAGGCCTGTTAAGCGATGGCGGCCATCTTACCAGCAAGTTTAGTTGTCTGTCCTAGAGTAGTCTCGCTTGTAGTATCTGGAAAAAAATTGTACGGCCCCCGTCAGAATTTGCAATTTATCAACCAAAGTTGTGAGGATTTCTCCAAAGTCTATAGTTTTCGATCAACAAGAAGTAAAAGTTCTTCGCACTTGGTCACCTGATTCCCCTCCGGCCAAAAGTAAATATGCCGATACTCAAATAATATTGGAAGAAATAAAAGATAATGTTGGAAAGCTTATACCAGAACAGTGATTCAAGTTTAGCCATCTCATCAACCGATGGAGTGATGTTTTCTCTAACAGTCCTACGGATTTTGATTTTACAGATCTAGTGGAGCATGAGATCAAACTTAGTGACAACACCCTTTCAAGGAGCCATATCGGAGATTACCTCCCTCCATGATTGAAGAGGCCAAGAAACACCTTAGAGAGATGATAGGAGCAGGCGCCATCCGCGAGTCACAGAGACCTTTCTCTTCTAACGTGGTGTTAGTACGGAAGAAAGACAACACTTCAAGGTTCAACATCAACTTCCAGAAACTCAATTTCCGCACCATCAAAGATGCCTGCTCTATTCCACGAATGGTGGCGCTTCACAGTTTCGTGTTTTGCATAGGTTTAGATTTTTAAAGAAAATAAATTACCCAGGTTTTCCTCACTGGTTTTCCTGGCTATTAAAAAGACCTTGTATATCTTAGATATTGTTAAAAGAACTTTTAATTCCCTTTATTTTGGTGTATGATTGATGGGTGCAATTTGGGTTATAGAGTATACAGCTTGGTCTTACTTAAGATATGCACATCTAAAAAAAACTGCTAGCTCCGCTTGATTAGTGTCACTTCCTGGACTTCAAAGGTAAATTTTAAAAAAGAGCCGATAACTAGTTTTACTTTATATATATGTTGTAATTCATTCATTGTACTTTCAGAGGCTGGTATTGCCTACTCTAGCAAAATTCGTTTCCCTATTTTAATAACTGCTGAAAATAGTGTACTTTTTGACTAATTCAGGCTGATTTATCGAGTATTTTGGATCGGCCATTTCTGTCTGCTGTTTGCTTAGATCATGTACAATTTACACAAGTACAATATGTAAAGAAATTTCAGCCACAGTAAAGTAGCATAGAGGTATGCCAACATTCATTCCATTGTGCATGTTGCAAATGCAAACAACTTCATCTTACACCTGACACTCTCTCAGAAGCACGTAATATCTGTAGAGCGCCCCCAATAGAAGAATATCTGCATACATTTGCTGGCTCAATATATTTCTCGAAGTTAGATTTGAGGTCAGGTTATTGGCAGGTGACATGTTCTGTTAATACATTTTGTGTTTTGGGAGAAGTATCTGATATTATCTTTCCGTATGCAGCTCATATTTTTAGCATGAATATTTTTTTTTCTTTGTTTGGGACCATAACCATTTTTTTATTTTTTATTTTTTTTTTCATTTCTCCATAAAACAAATTTAACACCGTATTCGCAATATCTAAATATCTAATGTTTGGTTTATAACCTCATACCTTGCTCTTTTGAAAAATAGTGCATTAAGCATGCATTCGACGAGGTGAGATACAATCTCTCTCCTTACATGTGATAAAAAAGTATTCTATGTTTTAAAATCGATTAGTCGTAATATTACCTTTTTCCTTTGAAAAGGTGAATGGTCTGTAATATATCCTTTAACTTTATGGTTCTTTGATTTTAAAAAGGGTATGCCAGTTTGTGTTGTGTCGTCTGCTCAGAGAGAGAGAGAGAGAATTGTATGTATGTAGTAGCGTTTCATCGCACCTCAGCACAATATTGGCTATATATTGCCACTAAAGATAAAGTTTAAAAAATGTAAAATTGGATTACACAAATATGAAGTACAAGAAAATAAAATATAAAACGTAAAAATTCTGTACATTGTATTGAACATGAGAGAGAGAGAGAGAGAGAGAGAGAGAGAGAGAGAGAGAGAGAGAGAGAGAGAGAGAGAGAGAGAGAGAAACTGATAATTGTATGAAAGTGGTACAAATATACTGAGAGAACAATGACGTGTAAACTCCAATGCAAACAACTTCACCACCACCTATCAAGTAATATATTTTGTTTGGACTTTGCAAAGTTGTATCTTTTCTTTCACGAAGTGTGGCGGACACTTTGCATACTTGTACCGAAGGCACACTTGCAGCATATTGTGATGGCTTCTTCAGCTATCGTTGTCTTTTTACAATTCTTGTGAACCTTTTCCAAGCTGTTCGCAAAGTTCAACTCTATGTGGATCTATTGCGGTTGTTTTTAAGTAAGCTTGTTGTGTTTTCGTTTACATTCTTACTTTGGTTACCTTCCATGTATTTGCACGGAAATTTGGAAAGTTAAGTCAATATAAATCTAAACTGGAACAAAGGTTAGTTGCAAGTCATCTTGCAACGTTTCTTAAAGTAGTGCAAAATAATTTGAAATTTAATTAGCGAAATGAAAAAAGTGGATGTACAGGAATGTTCTGAATGTCAAAAAGTTTCATCAGAAACGAAGTAAATGCCAACATTGTCAAATTAAATACAACAAAAAGAAAACAGAACATGCAAATGAATACAACAATAAGTACATGAAACAAAGGTACCACAAAATGAAAATTTCAGATTAATTCACAATGCAAGAAGTAAACTTTTACAATCAGTAAAACACAACTTAAAATCAGATACGGCTTTGAAAATGTTAGGTTCTCCATATATTAGCCTCTAACAAATGTAGCTAACAGTTACAAAGCCTGAAGGTGTTAGTGAACATGATTTAGACATAGATCATGTCATACCACGTCTTTTGACCTTTGACCTTTCTGATCCCGAGTAACAACGAAAATATTGTCACTGTTCAAACACTAGTTACAGTTATACCAGTGAAATCAGGTGGAAAATACTAAGATGCAATCTAACCAACATAAATTTAAAAAAAAATAAATAAAAAAAAAAAACAGCACAAGAAAAGAGTTGAATAATTGAATATGGCTGACTTCATCATTGAGCAAACGTTTACCAGGATTGTCTATTCTCTTTTTCATTATGACTTTATTGCAATAACAGCTGTAGTAACAATTGTTGTTAAAGGAATAAATTCATCAACAACAAAGCAACCGGTGCAGATTTCTTTATTAAGCATTGTTTTCAGAATTTTCTTATTTTTCTTCTGTTTACTTTTATAAATCAATGTTTGAAAGTTATCAAACTTGCACTCATCGATAAATGTTTGCTGTTTAAACAAACGAAAAAGTAGCGTGTGCACAAACATACCAGACACTTCATATCCGTGTAAATGGCAGTAGGTGGTAAAGAGTTTGATTATACAATTGAAAATCCTGTACACGATGGCGATATGGTAGGTACACCAGTTTAGAACAGAAATCGATGATATTGTAAATGTAGCAAATGATTGTAGTCAAATCGTACCGCGTTTTGCTGAAACTACTAGAACTTATTGACGAGTTCAAAAATGTATATGGATGAAGTAAAATACCGACTGGAGACAAATAACAGAATCAAAGTCGAAACATTCTATTCCGTTATTTGTGATTCTTATGGCAAAATAAAGTCAATTCATATTACCATGAAAGGCAACGTCAAAATCAATGCTAAGATCATGCAACATAGCAAGCAAGACTGGAAAGTCGTTGATGGTAACATTAGGTTGGACAAAACAAGGCAATAAATGTGTACATCCGTAAGATATAAAACCGTATACACAGCCTAAATACCATCTAGAATATATTCTTGTTCAAAGGCAACAAATAAAAGTAACCCAGGAAATAGAGATGCATGCAATAAACACAAACGAGCCGTTTGATCAACAGGTAAGAGAAAAAGAAGAAAAAAAAGAAGAAAAAACCTTTATTAGATGATTACTCTGAAAGAATTTACACTTCCAGCTAAAGTGAAAAGATTAATTGCTACACAAGAGGAAAGATAATGAAGGGGTTATGTAAATGTTATAGAATTTGTCAATTCAAAAATAGATTATATGAAATCTGGTGTATGAAAAGCATATGGATGAGTTAACTAAGACTGTTGGAAATTGTTGAAATTAAAAGACCACAATTATTTCGATATCTAACAGTTTGAGAGATATTTTAAAGAAAATATTGAGAAATTTGTTTTTCAAAAGTTAGAGAAAATTTGTCATTAGGTGACAAGCTGAAACAACTGTTGAAATAAAATAATAGTTGCTATTGCCAGAACAAAATATACGACTATGTCAACTGTTGCTCTGTGTATAGCAAATTTGGTAAAATGTTTAATTGATGGCGGAGGAACAAGTGGCTCTATAGTTCCAACAGGAGACAAATATGATTCTTTCATTGACACAAATTTAAGAAAGACAACATATATTGTCAATTATTTATTTGAGTCGACCAAAAAGCTGCAGTGGCATTGTCTAGAATTATAACCAGTAATCAGCTGACTTTTAAAAACTGATGGGCATATTATTTATTTCCTTGCTGAACATGTTATGTTGCTTTTATTGGTATTAGTGCATTTGTCATTTGATTTTTGATCAAAAGTTTAAATAAAATATCCAAAAGAAGTATGCTTCACACACATGCAACGTTTGATTAGATGTTCATAAGATATGTCAAAAAGTAAACAATAGCAATAAATTATTGTTTGTTTATTTCATGTTTTTCGACGTTTCTAAATTGGACTTTGTCCATACTTTGTGATTGCCACGTGCCATTTGTACATCAGAGTATCGGATCGCATTAGCAGATCTGACAGTAGGAACATTATTTTGACCCTTTTCTACGTAATTGTTACTCACTTTGTATTCTTTTTTGTCCTCCATAATTTTCAATAGTACTGTCACACATTGTTCATCAGCCTTTTGAATGCTGTTCTTTTTCTCCATCGGTATTAATGGTAGGGTTCAACCAAAATTTCTGAAGATTGCTGCGTCAAACAATACTGCCTATTTTCATAACACTGTCACTTGGTAATAGAAAGACTCCTTCAATCCTAACAGCTTAGTCTGCTTTTACTTTTGAATCTAATATGTCTTTATGAAAACTCTATACAGTTATTTACATTGCTGCCCTAAGTGTTCTCTTCTAAAAGATACAACTCTCTTGTCTTTTTATTGTTATCTTGAACAGTTGTAACAAACTCTGAAATGATGTTACATTCATAGCATGTCCGTCAAAGATGCATATTACGTATGTTCCGATACCTTGATTTAATCTGGATATCACCATATCTGTTAATCCGTTGGCATATTGCAGAAAAATGTAAGTCTAGCAGTATGTTTATCTATATAAATTTTCACATTAATATTCAAGTACCACCAAGCAAATACATAAATTTCTTTTTCCCTATTAAATCATTTTTATTCTTTAAAATCAGCTAAATCTTGATATGGTTTCCAATAGTACCTATCATAATTTGCAATTTATTTTAATTCTTTCTCTCGATGTATCTCCAATCATGTTGTGGTGGAATGTTCAAATTGTTGCAGATAAATTAAATCTATCCTGTTATTATTAGGATTTAAAGCATCTTCTCCAGGCAAAGGTATTTTGCATTCTGATAAAAGTTTCTTATTCGGAAATAAACGAAAAAACTGTAAACAGATTTAACTAACTCTGTAACACTATGCTATGTTAAATGCCAGTAGGAAATCCCACAACCAGCGGTTGCCATCCGTAAGGCCCAATTTAATTAATGCTGCCAAAATCCCATGTCACACTTTGCACTGTATTTATTCAGAGAATCTTTACTATCAAATTTGAATGTGTGGCTATGAAAAATGTATAATGCGTTGTATGTGAAGTAACAATTTGAGAAATGCCCTTGTCAACAGGAACGTCAAGCTCTGTTGCAGGACAAAGATAAGGTGCTTCTCTTATATATATATATATATATATGTACACGAAAAATTAATAATTTCATAAAGGTTCGAGAATTTTAATTCGTACTCTACGGAGATTCGAACCCGCATCCACAGTTTACAACACCCATCGCCTTGCCTATAAACACCAACCCCTATACCTTCTCGACCATGCACACATCACCAAAAAATGATGCTACAAAGTTGGTGGTATAGGCATCTCCGTTCAAATCTCCGTAGAGAACGAATTAAAATTCTCTAACCTGTATGATAATAATATTTATTCGTATTTAAAAATTCTTCTAATGATATCAAGCATTCTCCTGTAGAATCCAGGGATAGCACTTTCCTCTCTGTTTGGTGTATATTTGTAATTCTCTATAATAACTCCTGTATACATTGATTTCTGTAGTTGGAATCCAGATGGACTGTGAACTTAAATGAGAATTAATTAGTGGATCGACATGTGGGTATGTCTGCTACGCACGAATGCCTATACCACATACTTTGTAGCATCATTTTTGGTGATGTGTTTATTCGATCATTATTAAGTCTAAGAAATTAACGTGAAGTTGGCTTTTTTTGTACATATATATTGAGCCTCTATTTTACTGTTTTTCGACGTTCACTTGCTGATATCTTTCTCTAGTCTTTCAATTTCCTTCACTATAATAATATTTTAATCCCATTTGATTTTACACAGTTTTACATCTCTGGTGTTATGTATTTTATTTTTCCTTTACCTCTGTCAGTTTTCTTTGTGGTATTTGTAACATTTTAGAACTGATTGCTCCATTGATTAGTGTAGTTTAATTTAAAATAATACTAAATTCCAACGAGAGTTCTAAAAAAAATGTATCTTCAAAATCTGTATAAATACACACTATACAAGGTGTACTGAATTTTACTGCATCCATGTTGTACAAAACCTGTTCATGTTTTGGCCAATGTTGTTCTAATTCTTTGTAACATATGGCTTCATAGATGCGTTAAAATTATACATGGTACAACTTTAGTCCAAAAAGTAAAATTTAAAAAAAGGGGGGGGGGGAATGATATACAAGATGCTTTTAGAGAAATATTAAAAGAAAGAAAGCATGAAAAGATGCAGTTTGCTGAAAGAAGGAGTTTTACAACAAAGGAGTTAAGGCTAATACAATAATATAATAATAGCTCTGGCGAAACGTAAGTTGATAAGTATTCAATATTTCATTTTCTAGCAGAACCTTAACTCTCTTAAAACTCTTCCTTCATGAAACTTTATCTTTTGGGGTTTTGTCTCTAAATATTTATTTCAAAGCATTTTCAGTCCAAATGCATTTCGAAAAAAATATCACAGAAGCCATTGCTCTCCTTTTCATTCTGCTTGCCATTGTTTTTCTACCTGACTACCATAAAGTCTTTTGGAGCGAAATCTTTTTCGCGTTTACTTGTTTAATGTACAGGTAGATTATTCGATAAACCATTCTTTCAGTTCGTTGTATTTGATTTTCGTTTTGTCCCGTTTTATCTGTACCCATAACTGGTGGATATTTGTGTCAGAAAGTGCTCTGTCAGAATCATTATAAAGCTGTCTTAAATACTGTTCGTATTTGTCATTTTAAACGGTATAAAAACATCCAGAGAATATGTTATACTTCATAAACTGTCTCTAGTTGTGATCAACAAGCCAACAGGACGATCGTCTAAAACAAGTACTTATATGTTCAGCAATTGGCGACTTTTTTATGTTCGACAATCCTTTTAAACGTATGAATGATTTCAGGATTTCATATGTGTGAAATTTTGACATTCCTATGGCTGATTCTTATACAGCTACTTCATATACAGCGTCACCAAGTGCTGTTTTAATGGAGCTTTTCTTCCATAATTTTGTTTTTCTTCTTTATTGAATGGAAATAGATTTTTCCCCAAAATGTACAATATGTTCAACTTGTACTATAAATCTAAATTAATCCTTTTTTTATCCCCACTGGACTGTTTTAAGTATCTTGCTATAAGAGCTGACACTGCTTATTTCAATGTTATCATCATTGAAAGTAAAATGTAAATCTACATCTTATCTAAGAACAGTGAAGTATATCTTCTTTTTTAAATCAACTAAATAACACTTTTGTTTTCTTGAATGTTGTTGTTCAACACAACTTGCTTTGACCACATTTGTTTCCCGTTCAAAGTTCTAAACAGATAGGCATTTTATCCAGATACCGACAGCGTTACTTTCATTTTAAACTCGATAAATATTTCAATCACCGCTCTAAAAACTGTTGAATTAAATACATTGCAGCTTTCGGTCATTATTTATGTGTAAACAAAAATATAGATAGATAATGATTTTGTATTAGTTTCACTGTCTTTATGATCTGACTGTTCTAGTAGTTTTTTATAGTATATATTTTGGAAATACTTGAATTAGAATTTACCGACGTATACATTTATTTATCTCTCGTTGGCAAATCCCATGCGAAAAGAGATGTGCAGTCTTATTGTAGCTCTTCTTTGAAGCTCCTTTTGAAAGTTGGAACAATATAATTCTATAACTTTTTCATTTTAATTTATTCCCTCCCTTTTTACCTAATTTGTTGTATTAATGTTTTCGACTGCACGATCTTAAAATTTTGAGTCTTGATTATAAACTGTTGTTATATTAGAATCTGTAATGTCTATATATGTATCGTTCTCCAATGGGTGCACTTAATTAAGTCATCTCTCTCTCTCTCTCTCTCTCTCGTAATTTAATGGGAAAGACAGGTAGGTTAGTGTTCCATAGAATGTTTTTTGTTAGAATCTGGACGTTTGCCATTAGAGCTAACCGCCAATATTTCAAAAAAGAAAGTGGCGGTGGGGGGAGGATGGCAAGAGGGCACACACCCCTTCCCTGCAAAAGATGAGCGCGGAACAACCGGAATGTTTGCTAGAGTAAGTTTTCTTTACAGTTAGATGATTAAAAGTATGCCCTGGACACGGTTAAAATGCAGAAGCTTCAGGAGGCATCACCCCCTGGGCCTCTACCAGGGTTCCAACCCTTTTATTTTGCCGAGTGCTTTTCGAAATAAATAGCGCTTCGTCTTTGTGGTGCATGTGCCGTGCCAAAACAAGTTTACTTTATGGGACAGACATTTAGGTTAGAGATACATTGAAAGATATTTTTAGAACCGGGAAGTGCCATTTTATCTTCCCGCCAATATTTGTTTGTAGTTCAATACGTTTGGACATAAAAGGGAGTGACACTCACAGCAGGTGGAATAACAAAAGATCAGTGGCGTCATGCCAAATTTATAATGCAGAACAGGATTCTCTGATCACAAATTAGTAAAGAAAGGGTCATGTGAGAGGCATACCTGATGCAATTTCTATGAGTGTCGTACGGAGTGTTAGGGTGATGAATTTAAGTATGCATAAATGTAGCAGCAGAATTATCAGAAAAATATGGATTAAGCAGGATTTATTTTGGGGATTTTTTACGCAATACTAAAATAATTAATAATGCATAGTAAAAGAACAACTGTGAGATGCCAGCGGCCTTTGCAATACGAAACGTAGACCAGTCATCTTCTTTACGAGTATTCCTTTAATGCATGTATGTGTCGAAATTCATGACCGTACAGGAAAAGGAATCTTCGAGGTCTTAAAAGATGAATGACCTACATCTAGTATGGCAGTGTAGAATCAGCAATCCCCCGGGATGTGAGCATATATCACCCCTCTGCAGCTATGTTATCAGAAAAAAAGAACATTTAAAGAAAATATTGTTATCCCAAAAGACAAGGACTGCAACATCAAAGGTAGAGCATGAGCTTCCTACCCGCATGGAACATGACTTGCCTTGAGTGAACAAATCTTCACATCTCCGCCCCCCCCCCCCCCCCCAAGGGCAATAAGTGTATTTTAACAGTAAGTCCGAGTTTTATTGCACAGCAACACAACGTTATTTAGTGCAAAGGCAATTGGAGTCTTGGAGTCAAGTTCAAGGGCGGATCCGGGGTGACGGCAAACGGTCCTCCCCAACCCCCCCGCAAAACAACCGAATCGTTTCCTATCTTTCTTTAGAGTTTTAGAGTTAGATGGTTAAAATTATGCCACGGGAACGCTTAAAATGCAACTTTCTTGGGCTTCACCCAATGGGGGTTCTGTCCTACTTGGTTATCACCCCCCCCCCCCCCATATATGGATCCGCCCCCGAGTGCCTTACCGAAGGACACACAACGGTAACCGACCA
Source organism: Margaritifera margaritifera (assembly GCA_029931535.1). Taxonomy (NCBI): domain Eukaryota; kingdom Metazoa; phylum Mollusca; class Bivalvia; order Unionida; family Margaritiferidae; genus Margaritifera; species Margaritifera margaritifera. Next base: position 7,969,780 of record JAQPZY010001669.1, on the reverse strand, counting down.
AGGTTGATCTAATTGTAGGATTCCAACCCGCACCCTTTCGGACGGGAATCCGACACGCTAATCACTGAACCAACGTGGCGCCTGCCTCCATTAGTCGCATCTAACAACATGTAGGAGGGCGCTTTGTGTCTATTCTACATCCCCGCGCCTGCAGTGGGTAAAGAATGTAGGAAGAAAGGATAAAATATGATTTTTCAGTTTGGTGCCATTTAGTGATTTACACAAATCCATTATCATCTTCTCATATATTATGTGAAGGTCTATCTGTCAATAGCCAAATGCAGAAAATGTGTACACCACAGCAGCTAACATTATTGCTGCATCCCTTAGAAACACTAGATTTTGTTAGCAAGCAGATCACAAAATATATTGATTCCGTGGCGTGAGCCAGTACTTTGAGCAATATTGAATAACATATACAAAATAAGGTTACTATGACCATTTTTTAATCGAAACAAGTTCACTACAAGCTGCATCCAGGACGCAACTTTAATTGCATTAGGTGAAATACACCTGTATTTGTTGGGATATATGTCAAAGGTGAACAACATTATGTTTAAGACATTTTCATTCCAAATGCTCCCATAGTGCAAGTTTAGTCACAACTTAAAATAATAGTTGCAAATCGAGACTGAAGGTAGGAAGTTCATTCACGTATTCAAGTACCAAGCAAATTCTAAATACCACTGTTTCTTGAAGCAGGATTATACAAAGTGACTAGGCTAAGTTCATAGTTTACCCCATGCTTTTTAGCAAACGAGACAAGAACTTTTGCTTCAATGCAAACACAACTGAAAAGCTTTAAAAATGTGAATATACGTCAAGTATGCATTTGTTCATACAGAACGCTTAGACTTGGACAAAAGACATTTTCTTTATTTTTCCAGAAATTCAATTTATATACATTGTTTGTAAAAATAAAAACAGCAGTAATTCATAATCTTCGGCGCTTTGTTAAAACGCTATTACCACCTTTAAAAATACAGCTATCACAGGAATTAACGATTAAAAATACTTTACACTGATGTTGCTGCCTGAATATCAAATACTTCACAACATTTCAATATATTATACAAAACCAATGATTTCCAAGCACAAGCTGAAGCATCGGTAGGTGCAAGGCATAAACTGTAATGATTGACAAATTCACTGTGCAATAAATAAATTAGGACCGAGTTCCCTGTCTTGCAATTCGCTGTTAATATTGGGCTACTTTTGTACGAAATTTCGCACCGACAGTTCCTGAAGCAACACGAGTCTATGGAAGAGACTGACGCTCTACTCTCCGGAAAGAATTTCCGGGAATATAAGATAACACCATTTCTTCTTTTAACAGCAGAGTGTTTAAACCATCTCCGAAATTATTTCTTTTTAGCAACTACAACAATTCTGAATTAGCCGCTGTGGCAGCCATATTGGATATCAGATCAGCACCATTTCATTTAGGACCAAGTAAACAGCCTATTAAGACTTTTGGTGAAAACCCCATGCTGATATGACCATCCATTTTGGAGAAGTAGTAATAAAAAGATTTCAAAATTGGCCACCATCGCTGCCACATTAGGTCAGAGCGGCGCCATTTTAATTTAGAAGCAGCTATATATCATAAGCAGTCTTCTAGTAGAAACACTATGTCGATATGACTTTCCATTGAGGAGTACCGATAAGATTTTCAAGATGGCAGCCATCGCAACCATATTGGATGTCGGATCGGCACCATTTCCATTTCAGTCCAACTAGATATCACAAGAAGTCTATTGGTGAAAACCCCATGTCGATGTAACCATCCATCTAGGCGAAGTAGCGATAACAAGATTTTCAAGATGACTGCCGTGGTGGCCATACTGGATGTCAGATAGACATTATTTTTATTTAGCACCAAGTAAACATCATAGGAAGTCTGCAAGTGAAACCCCCATGTTGATATGGCCATCCATTCAGGAGGAGTAGCGACAAGATTTTCAAGATGGCCACTGTGGCGACCATACTGGATGTACAAGCAGCACCATTTCATTAAGAACCTACTTGATCATGGGATTAATGTACAAGTTTGTAAATTGTACAAGAGTAGCGATAATATTTTCAAGATGGCTGCTGTGTCGGCCATATTGAATGTCCAAGTGACACCATTTTTATTTAGGACCATTGTACGTTATTTAGTATAAACTCCATGTTCATATGACAATCCATTCAGAAGAAGCAGCTATAACAAGATTTTCAAGATGGCGACTGTGGCGACCATATTGCATGTCCGAGAAGCGCCATTTTCATTATGACCAAATAGACCATGGAATGAATGTGTTTAAAGTTTAATGACAATCCTCCAGGTCTTAAGAACTGGCTAGGGCATCAGAATATCAAAGTAGGTCATGCTGACTAATAGTTTTAACGCTCTTGTGCTTACATACGACACCCTGTACTCGGTACAAAATGTCATGTGACCTTGAAAATTGGTACTTCATCACATGTACATCAACTATCGCATAACAGATTCCAATGGTCAGTTGACCCATTCAGTCGTCGGCTAGTTGTGAATCACTAAGCCATCAGGTGGCCGGACACGAGCTTGCCTAACCAAGTAGGATACCTGGTTTCAACTCCTTATAACTTTCAACATTGCTTTATCCAATTTATACAGAATTTTCACATTATACTTTTAAGACCTTATTCAAGTAACAGAATTTTGTTTTTTAAATAAGACATTTTTCCACAGAAAACGCGGAGCAGAAGAGGAGAGACATTCTTCGCATTCTTCTCCCAATGGGTCAATTAGGTCAGGGTCATGAGAGCCTGTGATATTGTCTTCAAGACTTCTTCTACACACCAACCAATACGTCTCCCTCAAAAAGACGGAGGGGGGGGGGGGGGGGGGCAAAAAAAAAAAAAGCAAATTTCAAGACACAGGTAACTTGGCTTATCAATCAATAACGGAAATACTCATCTAAAATGTATGAACATTATTCTGAAATAATCAACTGCTTTATTAAAATTATGATTGCGACGTGTTAAAAAAGCATTATACAATTTACAAAAATAATGCATAAAAACACAAAACCTTCAATATAGCTTTAAAACTGTTATAATAAATACATGGCTATAAAAAAAAAACACGGTCTGCTCAAATTGGCTACTTCATCAAAACAAAGTTGCACAATTTGTCACACAAAAAACTAGATTGACAAATTATGCTGAAAAATGACACCCATGTAATATAATACGGCTAAATTGTTCAGTGGGTAGTCTCTTGGAGAAAAAAAATCCTGAGTAGCTTAACATTATTTTAATGATAAAAAAAATGCCATACTCGCATCCCATTAACTATAGAATAAAATTTAACAACAATGACAACTGAATTCTACTAAGAGACTGATATTATATTCTAAATGGCTAACAAAATGTTCCTTTTTTAAATACAAAGATATACAGATATTATTACATAGGAAGTTATTCAGGCACTCAAAGGTTAGACATTCTACCACTTAATAACAAATAACTACTACTATACAAATGGCACAAATTGATATTAGGACAACTGACTAATGCACTGCCAAATGTAATCATTTCACTTCAAGTACTAAAGGTGCACGAGTGTATATGAAATGTCAACTAATTCTTGTCTACATGAATGAAATGTTATAGAATCTTGTCCATAACATAATTTTCTTTCAATTTTAATTTTTTTTAGTAATTAGAGAGTATGCACTAAAAAGACACCCTAACATTTTTTACACAGGTTGGGGGGGGGGGGGCACTGCCAAGTAAACCTTGCAGTGAGCAAGTCACAGTGACCAAGTGCATAAATAAGCACAGTTGCACCCCAATTTGCAGCCACATTACAAATTTAGTGGCAACAGTTAAAACTTTAAGGCACAGTTGAACCTCTGCTAAAGACCACCACCTTAAGAGCCCATCTGTCTAAACAGACCACAAAATTTTATTACATATTTCACATTCTAGATGCCACTTTTGGGGTTCCAATAAGTAGTCTCTAAGACAGGTATGAATATAATATTCCATATACTTAATGTCAATCAAAGAGGTCTGAACTTTTGGATAAGCCAGTATGAACTGAACTCCAATGTATTTAAATTAGATCCCTGAATGACTGTTTGAATAATTCTGAATAAGCTTGGAAGGAAACAGCTATTTAGATTAGAACCAAAACTTCATAAGGTGAATCCACTGTGCAAGTATGATCTACACACTGTAGGCATATTAAGCAAGATTTAGAGTACAAACAAGGAGGATGGATGGAGGTACAGACAAAATAAATTCTAAATACAGCTGGGTTCTTTAAGCAGTGGTATCAAAGACTGATTAATAGGATGGAAGAGTATCTTGTCTGGCGGCTTGATACTAACTATAAAATCTGCAGGGTTTTCCCAAAACAGGGTATCACTGACTAAGGTTTATCTTTACAGAGTTCAATTAAACAATCTTGGAAGTCCAACATTTACAGAGTTGAGTCCAGAGAACCCCTATTTGCCATCGGGTAACACTGACACCAGTGGAAAATACAGAAATTTAGATTAATTGTAAGGAAAAATTCTATTTTTGTAAAATTTTGATTTCTTAAATATATAACTATAAACCAATACTAACTTCTACAATTTATCAGGCTCTGTGATACACATATAGATTCACATGCATTGCAGGGTCAGGGTTTGTGCATATAGCTGAGTGTTGAATTGCGATTGCATAGCAAGCAAGTTCCCACTGACCTTGAGCCCTTTCCTTTGACCTTGTTCCATCCTTGTGTTGGGAATGAGCACATAATCAAGTGCCTTAGTGTGTTGGTGCATAAGAGTTAGGTGACATGTGCCCTTATCCACAGCATGGGTTTGACTCCTACTTGAGAAGAATTATAACTCTCTAACCTGTTTGTAAAGGTACATTATTTGCCAAAAATAAAAGAAAGAAAAATCATGTGAGGGTTGTCAAAAGTAATTTTTCTCCCTGCTTTGTGTACATTTCATCACGTGTCAGTCATGTAATATAACACAAACATCAATTATACAAATACTCAGCATCATTAGAATGACTTGCCCAGTCAATGCATACTGTAAGACTTTCTTTCCTGCTGCCTTAAAAACCTGAATAAAAAACTTAACAAATTCAGAGCCTGCAGCACTCTGAAGCCCAAGCTCTACTGTATATGTACATGCCAACTAAGAGTCAATGGAAATGGATACGGCAGTTACCCAAAATTAATGTTGAAAAATATAAAAAAACCACAATGGAACAAACGAGGTGTGTATAAGCACTAATGCTGTTTTAATTAACAGATTTGATCAATCATCTGTCAATGTCAGAGAAATGACCTATTAATTGATTGCTACTTCTGTAACTGATTTAAGTTGAAATCCAGTTCCATGTTTTGGACTTAAGTGGTCATGGGTGTGTTATTACAAATGAACGCATACAAGTGTTGGTTGGTTGTTATGCGTTTAACACCATTTTTCAGCACATGATAGGCTATACATGGCGGCCAGTATATTTGGTGGAGGAAAAACCTGAGAAAAACCCCGGGAAGAACCACCGACCCACAGGAAGCTACTGGCAAGCTTTCTCACATACCCACGTTGGCCGAGCCTGAGACTTGAACCCACACAGACAGAGGTGAGATGTCAGTGATCTGTAAAGGCGAGAGCCTTTGACCACTCGGCCCCCCCGGGGCCCCCCATAAAAGTGTAAACAATGAACTATGTACAAATGAACAGACTAGTGGAAGGTAATGTCAACATTTGACAATTCAAATTTTTAAATTTTTGCTATGAAATTAATACAAAATTATCAGTGCTGTTCTTAAGGGTTTCAAAGTAAACACTGTATAGTTTAATGAGCTGATGCACAAGTAAAAATGTATCTCTTTCCCTTCTGAAACAAGTACAATTAAAAATATAGTGAAACCCATCACCGTGTTTTTGTTTATCAGAGAGAATGCACAGCCTCTCAGACCTATCAATAATAAAAAATTTAGCAACTTCTATGGGAAGTTTGCAACTACTACAACAAAAATGACAAAAATGTTGTAATCAAATATTTTTCACAACCAAATTAATTTTAAACATTCTACAATTGTTACACTTGAAGTAGAAATTTCATCCTTCCATGACTGTACAAAATTATCCTATAAAGTCTTGGTGCCCTTCTTTGATATATTTACATTTCTATCAATATATTAATTATCCCATTAGTCCACAATCATTTGGAATATCAATAACAAAGATCATCTATCTGGAATGTACAGTATCTCTACAATGCAACTGGTACAAGATATCACACAGAATGTGTGAAATTTTATCTTTCTTACTGCATACAATTCACTACCAAAAGCCAGTTATTATATATTCCTGATAGCAGCACTATCAGGGACTCCTCTTAATTCACCATAAACCATGATAAAACGTGTTGATTTTCTTATCTTTAAAATAATGTTACAAAACTGCACAAGAAATGCTTCAATTATATCACATTTTACAAATTCCCAGATATCTGTTCCATGATGTAATATTGGCAAAATCAAAGTATCAAAAAGATACACTTGAGGATCTACTGGTAAATTCAGCTTTCTAGCTTTCCTTAAACAAAGAACACAGCTTTCTGAACAAGACTGGCTTTCACTTTGTTGAAGTTACCTTTGCTTGAAAAGGTACAACCCAGATCAGGGGTGTCAAACATACGGCCCGTGGGCTGGATACGGCCCGCCAGACTCATTATTTATTATTATTGTTTATTATTTATTATTGTTTATATCAAATTTGGCCTGCCATAGCAAACGAGTTTGACACCCCTGACCTAGATATTGAAAATCAATTACAAATTCAAGCTTGCCATCATTGTAGGTAAAATTAAAAACTCTATTCCTTCTTGACTTGGAGAATACTAAAGTAAAACCTGTCTTGAAAGACCAATACCACAAGAGATCACTTGTCTTGAGAGATCAGGTCCTCAAAGCACAGATTGATTGATTTATACAGTATTATGACCTGTAATGAGAGACTACTTGTCTTGAGAGACCATAACTTTTTGGCAGAAGGGGTGGTCTTTCAAGACAGGTTCTACTATACTACCTGTATCTTTGCTGCATTTACATCAAGTTTCCAGGTTTGACAGTACAAATACATCACATTAACTGCAGCTCAGGAGCAGATTGAGCAAATATTACTGAATCATTACAGACTTCAACATCCCAATTATTTAATAAAATATGAGCTACATAACTAAAATCTGTCAAACCATCATAATATACATGTGAGACAAGTTTGACAAAATTACTGACGAAAATTTTAGAATAAAATGGGTTAAAGATTTTCACCTTGACAGACACCAACATTAGAAACAAAAAAGTTTGAACAAGCAGAACCTTGTCTTACACAGGACTTGGCATTCTTGTATAAACTTCAAATAACATTTATTATTTTTTAACCAACAGAAGGTTTAAGAGTTTTTGCCAGATAAAAATTCTATTCACAGAGTCGAAAACCTTTCCTTAGTCAATCAATGCACAATATAATTTCTTTTTCTATACAAAAACAAATTAGACATTTTCAATTGAATATATGATCAATGGTACTGTAACCTTTTCTAAAATCAGCTTGCCCTAAACATAATAAACCATGTTATTTAAAATGGAGGTAAAAAGTAGGGATCGATATTCAATGACAAACCAGAGCATTTTAGTACAAACCATCAGCAGTGATAACCCAGTTAATCGGCATTCATTACATCCTTTTGGAGTTTAGTAGCTCAGAGAGTAACCTGACATTGTAAATCTTTGTATATGAAAGCTGATACAGTCAACTGCATAGAAGATAAACAGTACACCATAATTCAATGAAGTGGCAGTAGTGTGGGGTTGCCATTGAATTCAGAAAGGCTAGTGTCATGAAACAATACTACAAAACTGTTTAATAAAAATTTTGTCTGGGAACTGTAATTTCTTTAAAAGAACAATTTACCACTCACACCAAAGGCTTTAATTGAGAAATGTTTCAGCACAAAAATTATATTCAGTGTTTCAAGTCCAATGTGTTTTTTTCACACATCTTCTAAATTTTGTATTAATATTTAAAAGCTTGATTAAAAAAAAAAAAAAAAAAAAAAACATATGGAAGGACTTTTGTCAAATAAAGTTTGTTTATTCAAGTGAGGTCTCATACTATTTTATTCAAGTGAGGTCTCATACTATTTTATTCAAATGAGGTCTCATACTATTTTATTCAAGTGAGGTCATACTATTTTATTCAAGTTTCAGTGATAATCAGATCTTTGGATTTTTTTAAAACATATGGAAGGACTTTTGTCAAAAAAAGTTTGTTTATTCAAGTGAAGTCTCATACTATTTTATTCAAGTGAAGTCTCATACTATTTTATTCAAGTGAAGTCTCATACTATTTTATGCAAGTGAAGTCTCATACTATTTTATTCAAGTGAAGTCTCATACTATTTTATTCAAGTGAAGTCTCATACTATTTTATTCAAGTTTCATAGTGATAATCAGATCTTTGGTTTTTTTAAATAATATTTTGAGTATTTATATGAGGGAAAACACTACAAAAACACAAAAATTTTGGGGGTTTTTTTAAGAAAAAAATTGTCTGGTAAATGGCCAGTTTAAATTCTTTACTTTTCTTGATCATTGCATGATCTGCTAGAAAATTAATGGCAATGGTTGGTACTTCTGTCAATGTGATGAGAAACAATTCCTTTAACCATTTATTGATGCACCTTGCGACCCATTGTTCACCCACTGAGACAATAGCAAGTTATGATTGGAAATGTTTATTTTCAAAGTTTTTGTTTATTTTAGAAAATGTGACTCTAAGGCAAGCCAAAAAAGGAAAAAATTTATTTGTGATGAAATACTGAACTGATATATATGAGGAATGCAAGAAATAATTTCCATAACACCTGTTAAATATCAAGTATAAATACATGTCAACCTCTCAAATACATGATAGATTATTCTTATATGAAACAATACACTGTGTGCCTGAAAAATCTGAAAGGCAAACACAATTTCCTATGGATTATAAAATTACCACACAAACATGCAAAACTATGAACACAATTATTCATGGACTATAAAATCACATCAACACAAACATGAAAAACTTGATTAATGATAGAGAAATGGCAGTATACTATGGCATCAAATATGGACAATGAAAATGAATGAATGCACCCACTCACAATAATAAATAAAGCATTGAGAGAAAGTTTGATGATGAAATGTAGTATGGCAATAGACAAATATCATATTGGGTAATAATTGTGCTTCGAGATAAATTTTTATTCCCTTTCCATTCTTTACAAGTATGTATAATCTGAAAAATTACAACCCTCTATCTACATGTACAAGAGAAAACATTTCTACTGCTCTGTATATTTAAAGTAAAAGATTCTTAACATTGAGGAACTGTCAAAATAGATTCTCAGATTTCCATTATCACAGCATTTCTATTCAATTATGGCAGAATATGTTGTATTTTGTGATTTTCTGGCCAGCTATTTGTACAAAAATCATTTATGTCTATATTCTACCATCTATAGTCACTTATAAGTTGGGTCCAACTACAAACAACATAGACCCTGATATGCCATCACATATTGCACAGATCCTGGTCTATGCTCTTTTCTCTATCGATTAGGCCCAATAAACTGCATAGATCTAGATCTGACGGTGCATTATACTATGGCAGATCTAGATCTCTGTAGTTTGCAGTTGGATCTGAATTGTATGCGAGACTATATGGTATTCCAATATTGCTACCTATTAATAATCTTGGGGGAAAAAACTGATGACAGTAAAATGTTTTCTTTCTTTCAATTATCTTTATTTCTGATGAAAACCTTTGCATCATCGATACTATCTTATTCAAAAAACCTTTGCATCATCGATACTATCTTATTCAAAAAACCTTTGCATCATCGATACTATCTTATTCAAAAAACCAATTTGAATTACAAACTGTAACTAGTAATCTCTTCACTTTTAATGTGAGCAAAAGTTTTGAAAATTTTGGTGAAACTGGAGCCAACAAGTCCATACGCAGTTTGAAGCAGATCCAGAAAAACACTGCCAAGAGGATACTTAATACAGATGAGCTCAAGAAAACCCAAATTTCCTTGAAACAATCACACAATTGTAGTTTTTACATAAATGCATGGCTCTAATTTGATTCCATCAACAATTTTCTTCTCTAAAGTGAGGAGTTTCCCCATACACAACATTATACAACGATACATCTCTGTCAACTTTTTCCCCCCAATAGCAATGCAACAGTTCAATCTTTTTTCTTTCTTTTTCATGAAAGGGAAGTAAAGGGGAACTTTTCCAACAAAGGAACATTGTTCACTACAAAGGACATAAAGAACATTTTTCAAAATGGAGGGGAACTTTTCTTAAATGTTTGAAAATACATCTTGAACAGACAACTTACTGAAATTGATAGCATCTTTAACATTGGACTGAGTCAACAGTGTTGTACCTTGAGTCCTGAATCATGATAAACATAAAATACTGAAAAATAGACAAAGCTCTCTGTAGGATTTTTAAAATGGAAAGCATGCATAACCATGTTTAGCAAAAAAGTGAGGCCACACCATAGAGAGAAATGTAGAGCCAATTTCAAAAACTGTGAGCATGGCCAGAAACTGGAGGTCCAGGAAGCAGGGACTCTTAATACAGAGACCTCTGAAAATTGAATAGTTGTGATGAGTTGGTTTTCTTTTCCTTTTGAGCAGAGGGAAAACCCAAAGGCAGTGATTGGTGGATGGGTTAATTCTAAGTAGGCAATGAGAGAAGTCTTTCCTACACTAAGAACTGTAATTACCTGATGATAAGTACGTGCTTAATGATAGGTCCATCATCCTCCACCTACCTTTTTTTAAAAAGAGAATTTTTAGGCTGGTCCCCTGTGTCTGTCATGGAAGACATTCTCTTGTATAACTTGCTAGTTTGTTTCCCTAGTAACAACATGAAGATGAACTTCTAAAAACCAAATACTGTTCTCTTTCATTCAACAAGCACCAATTCCTAATTAAAATCTGGTCCTCAGGTTATAAAACTTCTGGTCAAGGATTTAGAAATTTGAGCCAGAGTTTGTTTGAGCTCATGAAAGCTCTGTAACCTCCTAGCCAGATGTAGTTTAGTTTCAAAATAGAATATTGCACATGCTAAAAACAAAAAGGTTACAGAATAACCAGTTTATAGTAAACATGGTCACCTGTTAATTTTAGTTCTCACATAGTTTTCATATTTCTACCTTTTAATGAATATAGGATCTAACAGGAATTGTATAACTTGTAGGTTTGGTTAGTATCGCAAGTGAAAATGGAAGAATTAACTACTTCTAAAATTGAATACTGTTCTCTTTGGTTTGACAAGCACCATTTCCTAATTAATTAAAATCAGTCTAGAGGTTATAAAACTTCTGATCATGAAATTAGAATTTTGAGCCACAGTTTCAGTCCGAGCTCAAGAAAGCTTTGTAACCTCCAGACCAGATATAGTTTAGTTTCAAACCAGAATATTACACATGTAACCTCCAGACCAGATATAGTTTAGTTTCAAACCAGAATATTACACATGTAACCTCCAGACCAGATATAGTTTAGTTTCAAACCAGAATATTACACATGTAATCTCCAGACCAGATATAAATTAGTTTCAAACCAGAATATTACACATGTAACCTCCAGACCAGATATAGTTTAGTTTCAAACCAGAATATTACACATGTAACCTCCAGACCAGATATAGTTTAGTTTCAAACCAGAATATTACACATGTAACCTCCAGACCAGATATAGTTTAGTTTCAAACTAGAATATTACACATGTAACCTCCAGACCAGATATAGTTTAGTTTCAAACTAGAATATTACACATGTAACCTCCAGACCAGATATAGTTTAGTTTCAAACCAGAATATTACACATGCTTACAAAAAAAGGTTACATTAGAACCAGTGTATAGTAAACATGAGCACCTGATAATTTTAGCTCTTACATAGTTTTCAAATTTCTACCTTTTAATAAACAGAGCATTTAACAAGAATTTCATAACTTGTAGGTCTGGTTAGTATCCTTAGTGACAATATACAAATGGACAACTTTTAATATCTAATACTGTTCTCTTTGGTTTAACAAACACCATTTCCTAATTTAATCCAAATCAGATCCAAAGGTTATGAAATTATGAAACAAGTTGAATAACATTATATGTTACAAGCTGCCTGTAGCAAGTGGCATATTGTATTACATATTCGAATTTCATAAATTTTACCTCAAATGAAAATGAGTTTAGGATTCTGTTACATAAAATGTTAAGGACTTTGGATTATTCAACGACTTTGCTATGAGACATTGCTAAGTTTTAAGGCACAGTGTTGCAAATGATTTTTACGATACGATGTCATGACACTAATAAAGGTGAGCATTATGTGATAAATGTTTTAAGGTAAATTCTCCCTATTGAAAATATTTTAAATCAACAAACACTTTTCACCAATCTGACATGCTTTCTTAAAAATAGGTTCCAGTATTACTGAATATGGAACTGGTAAATTTTTTAGTCTATATAATTTAATATGCAAGACATCTTCTCTTTCTTTGAGGCTGCTCGCTCAGCTCATTGCCGAGATTAACACTATCAGTTGAGCTGCTATGGAAACCACTTGCCTTGCGTTTCTTGGCACTCAACACAAGGCGACAACCATCCTGTTTCTGAACTCTCCAAAGTTGCATCAAATTTGTCTTCTGTTGAACTGGAGCCAGAAGCACTTTGCAAAGCTTAAATTTTGTTTCTCCTGTCTTATTAAATGTGTAAGTACATGGAAATTTCATACCTCTTTTATATTTTTGCCTAGTTAAATGTGACCTCTGTTTTGTCCGATCAGAAATTCCTTCCGAATCAGCACCCTCCTTATCAGAATCAGTGTAGAAATCACTACTGTTTATTAATTTTTGGTCCTGGCTCACATGAGACAAACAGTTGTTAATTGTGTCATGTTTATACTGGTTAATCTGAGATAGAAGATCATTCACTGAAGTACTATTTTGTGAATTCACTTGAGATAATCGTCTCATACTCTTCTGAGCACAAAGTTTGTGTTGATTCAGTTGAGAAAGTATGTCACATTTGTTCTGTATTGAGTTTTTTCTATGGTTGACTTCTGAAGTAACATTTTGATTTTTCTCAGCCAATGGTTTAACTGTGGAATGAGAACTGTAATCAAGAGATGGCACACCATTTTGATTGTTTAAGTTGTTCTCAGATGCAGGCAACTGCCGACATGATTGAAAAACTCTATTTGATCTCCTCAAATCTATTTCACTTATTTCAGATAAATTTTCTTTCAAACTATATCTCTGAAAATCAAGTCTGGAAGACTGCAAAGTCTTTTCTGCAGACTTTTTGGGTGATTCACTGTTCTGTGAATGTCCCAAAACTGAAAACGGTCCAGGATCAGCTGCTTCTCCCTCAGAATCTATTATCGAGTCATAATCATCATTATTATTCAGAACTGTGTCTGCATGTGAATAAAGTTCTCCATTTCTGGTGCTTTTAGAAACCTTTTCTTCGACAATATCAACAGAATTTTCCTCATTTTCTATTCCATCTTCAGATGTTGTTTTTGTTAATACTGTTGATTGCATTTCCCCTCTATTGTGCTCCAATAAAACTTTAGTTGTTATTCCTGGTACTGTGGCAACATTTTTCTGATGTGCAACTGTGACTCTTGTACTAATCTCTGGTAACGCCTCCAATGATTCATTTTTTGATATGTTTGATGTATTTGTTTCATTCAATAAAACATTTTCTGGACCTGTTATTTTATTTTCATTGATTAAAGCCTCCTTTGTAGCACTAGTCTGGATCACAGTTGTCATGTTCACATCATGCGCATTAAGTATGTCTTGTTCAGTAATTTGTGACATAATGACTGGCTGAGAACCTGTGGTGATGATACTGATATTGACGAGAAGGTCATTCAGCTCAGATTCTGTCTGATCCAAAAGATCTCTGAAGACAATGCTATCATCACCAGGTGCACTGGAGGGAAACTCTGTGATATTAGCATCTGTTGTCATGACACTATTTGCAGAAGTGTTTGAAGCTGGAATAATGCAAAATGATGGATTAAAATTTGCTTGTCTCTGTCCCTGAACAATGAATCCTGATTCTGATTGTTCAACATTGGTATCCGATTGAACATACACATAAGATGAATGAACACCATCCATAGGAAATGGTACCCTTATATAATTGCTATCTATTTGAGTTCCATCAGCAATATGAATTATACGAGTCTTAAATGCACTATCATTTAATTTTTGTTGTTGCCTATTACAAACAACTCCACTCAATTCCAGTGCTCTATCCAAAATGTTGGTGTCATTAGAGCCTATTCCTGCTTTGGATAGATCCTTTTTCCTTGATCTTCTGTTAGATTTTTTCTTTGGTGACTTTTTCTGTGGTGATGTACTAGACCTGATCGGCCCTAGTGGAAGCAAGTTTAGTCCACCTGAACTATTATGCACTAATAAAATCTTCTGTCTGTCTTGTTCTGATTTCACCATCACTGACTGCTGTGGACCGATAATGGGCAAACTTTGACAACTGGTTCCTTGTAACATGGCAGCATTCTTTTGGGGATGCCTTATAATCTGCTGTTCATGTTGTACAAATCCTGTAGACACAGATGAAGTAAAATTTTGCACTGGTAACAAATCCTGTGGCTGAAAATGCATGTATGGTTGATCTGGCTGCATTCCTGGTAATAGGTCAGAAGACTGCTGGGGTACCATGTTTAAGTCCAACTGATTTTGTGGGAAGGTTATGGTGTTCAACGTTGAGAATGGTGTGTTGACTGGAGAGGGTATAGGGCTGTTATCAAGTCCAAAACTCTGGTTCTTGACTTGCTGACTGAAAAAGTTGGGGTCTAGCCAGGCTAATGGACTTCCAGCCGAAGAAGTGCTGCTTCTCCTTGTCAAACCACTGCCATCTGTTGTTTTGGTATCCACTGCTGAATGTGGGGAACCTATCATGTGTGCCATGCATGGAATCTGCACTCTTGTCATACCTGGACTTACATAAGAATAAGGTTGTGGACTTTCCATGAAATGTGGACTTGAAGCAAAGGAGCCATGAGGACTTGAACTTCTTTCATACATATTGTATGTCTGAGTGAATTCTGATGCTGGTGAGACTGGCTGAGTAACAGTGACAGTTGTCATTTGATTAAAAAAACTTTGAGATTCCTTTAAACCAGGACTGTCTGGCAAGTCAAACAAATGTTCAGGTGATTGAATGCTTTTACTTAAAGTGGAGTGATTATCCTGGCCAATTTGGCTGTCATCAAAATGTAAAGTAGCAGGACCAACTGAATCCACAACTCCTTGAGAATAACCTAGATTTTTGTAAGTACTCTTCACCGGAATACTCTTAGTATTATGCACAAAAGAGAAATGAGAACTAGTGATGCCAAAAGACTTAACTGGGATGGTGCAGGAATCTTCAGAGAAGGGTTCTTTAATCCCATTACTGCATGATTTTTCTTCTATTGCCTGAAAGGCTTTAGTTTCATCTTTTAATTTTTCCATGTTTTCACTTGCGAGATCACAATCCAGGCTCACATTAACAGGAGCGAAAGGTGACATGTCCATTTGGTTATGCATATCTCCTGTTACTGGAACTGATTGACTTCTTTCGCTTGGAGTGGTGTCAATACACAGAGGGCTCATAGGCTGGCTGATACTACCTTTTCTAGATCTGGTTCTTCTAGCTTTCAAGCTAGACCTCATCTTTAATGCTGAAACGGCATTCAGTGGTTTGGCCTTTGGAGGTAACTGCTCAATTTGTACTTCAGCACTTTCTTGAACCTTTTCATGCACAATATCAGTTTTTCCAGAGTTCAAACACAATGCAGAATGACTGGATATATTTCTGCCTGCACAAATTGACTGAGGGTCTATATCATTGTGAGTACTCACACCTGAGTTGGTGCACTTTGCAGATGGGTCTTCTTGTGTCCTTTGACTTTTTTTGAGAATTCTACAAGAAACAACTGTATCATGTGCAGATTTACCACAATAAGGACTTGTAGGATAATATTTTTCTGTTTCTTGCTCAGTGTCAGTGTCTATATGTGAAATATTTTCTAGTTTATCTGCATCATCACTGTATTCACTGTATACTGAACTAATTGGTGAATACACAAATTGAAATTTGTGTGAAGTTTGATTTATCTGGGATTCCAGAATGTCATTTGTCATCAATCTTTTATCATAATCATTATCAACAGATTCCTCTTCAGCTTCTCTTTTGCAACTTTTTGGGTCATATGAATTTTCCAAACTCTCATTCTGAACAGCATTCCAGTTTTTCTTATATTTCACCCTGTCTTTGCCAAGTATGCTGGAAATGCTGAAGGAAGGATAAGTGGTCATCTTAGTAACAGGTGGAGTACTGTCCACATGTCTAAATCTTGTGTTTGGTGCCTCTGTCAATTCAAATGTTGTCTGTACACTGGTGCCATCATGATCTGCAGACAGATGCAGTTTGTCATCTGGTTGGGTGGAATCTGAAAAGTCATTGCTGAATACATGTGAGTGATCAATAACACTTCTTGATGTCTCACCTTTATCACTCCCTGATACACTGTTCTGTTCCAATATCTGACTATTCTCAGATACATTATAATTACAGTTTTCCGATTTCTCTGAGTCTTCAACTATAACATCACTTTCAATCTGTTCATTTACTCTATCATCCAATGTAACAGTTCCAGCTTGTTTACTTAAAATATCATTTACTGCTCTATTTTCATTAGTAGTTGACTTTGATTCTTGCATCTGACTGGATGAAGCATTATGAACTGATGGATTAAGAATGGATGAATTTGAGTCTTCAGAATGTACTGAGACATCAACTGGTATTTGTGTCTCAGTGGGTGAACTGTTTCCTGGTGTTTGATTCTGACTGGATGAAGCAGTATCATTTGATTGCATGTGTGAAATCAAACTTTCAGATGTTACTTCTGCATGATTAGATGAGCCATCATACTGTGTGATAGACTTAATGGGTGAGCAGGCACTTATTGTTTCAACATGTGTGGGTGATCCATTACTGGTTGCTTCATTCTGAACGAGTGAAACATTACACATAATCTCATTGGCTGCATTGTGGCATGATGCTTCACACACATTGGGTAAAACATTACAAGGTGACTGCATTTGATTGGCTGCATCAATGCACAAGACTTTGATCTGTTTAGCTGGGCCATTACATGGTACTTCAGTCTGATTTGCTGAACTATCCAATTTTTCAAGAGTCTCATCAGGTGAACCACTACATGGTTCATCAGTCTGATCGAAAGTAACATCACAATGTGCATCGTTAGTATGACTGATCAAGTCACTGTCTTCCAATGCAGACTCTTTGTGTGATCCATCACAAGCAGTTTCAATATGACCGGCTGGGGAAGTGGACTCGTTCTGTTTGCCAACATCATCAAATGGTAATTCAACTGGACATATAGGTGACCCTTCACATGCTATTTCAATCTCACTGCCTACTCCAATACAGTCTACTTCAGGCTCATTGGTCTGCCATACTGAAGGGGATCCATTCGCTTCTTCATGCTCCATCACACTGCCTACATTATTTGCTGTCTCTAATGCTTCAGAAAATGGAGTCCCAGGATCATCATGCCCCAGTAACATAGGCTGAGGGCCATTATCCACTGCTTCTAACCTTTTCAGGTTTTCATCATCAGGAATTCCTTTACTATACTGGTCAGCAACAAGATCTGCAACTTCATTTAGGACTTGTGGACAGTCTTGCTGAAGGTAAGATATTATATCTTGTATTCCATTATTTTCAAAACAGTGATCAGATGAACTGAAAATAGCTTCAGTTTTTATACTTTTGATAATGTCATCTTCATTCTGTGTAAATTTACTATCATGAAAAAGGCTTTTACTGTCAATGTTATCATTAATTGTACATTTCATGAATTTTTGTCTCAAATTTGAGGCTGCAAGACTAGAATCCCTTTCTGGGTTATTGTCTTTTATAACGTTGCCTGATGCATTGGTAGTGTAACACTCATAACTGGAATGAGTTTCATTTTCATCAAAAGTGACACCTTTTATAACCTTGACCTCATCATTATGTGTATCAATCACATCTTCAACATTTGGTGAACTGATCAATTCCTTATCAGATAACAATTTCTCTAAATCATAGGATTCTGTCTCACTCCCTGGGGAATCTGCTTCCATGGGAACATCAAAATCAAGATTTGATCCTATTTCTTTTAACACCTGATCCACATCTTCAGATAAAAGCTCAAGAGCAGGTTCTTTTTCCAATGTGTCTTCCTCTTCCATTTTGTCACATATTCCAGACTCATGGTCATCTGATGAACAATATTTTGACAGAAAGTTTGTCAGGTCAGGCAAATCATTGATAATCTTTCCTAGAGAATCAAAATTGTCTGGATCACTCACAAAGCTTTTGTGCCTTTCACTCTGTAGGTGTTCTTTCATTGTACATTTAAACCAATAATCACATGTCTCACAATATCCACCTTTCTGGTTCAAGCGGGATGAAGCTTTCTTCTTCGTTTTTGTTTGCTCATTATTGTCATTTTGCTTGAACAAAACAACTCCATCATTGAATGGTGAGCCACAATCATCACTAAATTTTACTGCTGGGAAATGCTGAAACTGTTTCATACAGGGTCTATAAAGATGATGTAAATCTTCCACTTTCACAACTGGATTACAGTCCTTGTCTTTCCCATGCCATGAGATTGGAGAAATACCTAAATCATCTTTATTTTTGTTGGACTTCAGCTGTTTGACTTGAGCCAGAAATTTATTAGTTGACTGAAAAAAGGAGTTGGCCAGCTGAACTTTCACCCCAAGACTTCGTGCACTCTCAACAGGATCCTGTGATGAACTTCCACATTCAGTACCCTGGGATGCTCTCAGCAAGAGTGCTTTTCCTGATAAATAAATAAATAAATTTATCACATGACTACTATGTTATTTACATTAATATACCCAATTCATATTTTTTATATATGTAACATCTGTAATAACAAGTCATGACATCACAAATGATGTCATAACATCATGCAAAGGGAAGGCATAACTACTGAGACAGCTGAGTGTATTTCAAAGTTATTTCACCACACTATTCTGCAGTTTTGTCAAATAAAAATCACTTTTTTTGGTCATGCAATAAATAGAATCTTACATTTGTGCATATTTCAATTGATATTTATGACATTCATCAAATAATTTCAATCCTTTTCCTTCCTAGACTTGCAAAAGATAGAAATTATTCAACTCGTGTCATAAATTTCATTTGATATAAGCAACCATGAAAGATCATATATATATATATATATATATATATATATATATATATATATATATATATATATATATATATAGAGAGAGAGAGAGAGAGAGAGAGAGAGAGAGAGAGAGAGAGAAAGAAAGAGACATATTATGGGATAGAAAATTTGTTTAGGGGTCCTCAGGGGGCAGAAAAGACCTCAATGCCAATGTAAAATATTTAAAAATCCTTCAGAATTTCCAATTTCTGCAATTTACTCTTGAAAAACTTTCTCCCAACTGATCAGTTTTTTTCATCACAAGACAATGGGCACAGGCCCTATTACAAATCACGTAAGTAAAATCATTGGCCAGTATCACAGTATACAGAGACTGAAGTGAGTGGATAATAAATAAATAAACTAGAAATGTGTTCATGTAACATGGATGCCCCACCACCATACATTCAGTGACCAAAATGCAACACTTAACCATGGTGATACATGTACATATGGACAAGAGTAACACTATATGCCCCAACCAAGTTCTGTTGTGGTGGAGTACAATAAATAAATAAAAAAATATATAAATACTATGCTACGTATTTATTGTATTATATATGCAAGCACCTAGATATACACTAGACTAAAACTTATGGATAAAGTGACTTCTCACCCCTGCCAGAATAGGGTGAAGTGGGGGAAAATAGGGAGATGTTGAGTGCAGAGGTCAAAGTTTGGAAAGCTCAAATCAGGAATTGTTTGACTTAAACTTAAACCAACAAATATAAAAACAAAAAGAAACATTAATTCAACTTTATGCAAATATTCAGATTTTACTAAGTTTGTTTACAAGATATTTGTTGTATGACTTTGTTTTTGCAAAGACAGTAACCTCAAAATTAGGTTACTACATGTATCAAAAATAGGTGTCTGATAAACAGAATTTATAATCCCACTCTTCTAACTTTTACAAGATGAAATATGAATTAACTTGTTTAACTTTACTAGCAATCAGTCTCTAAATCTCCATACAGTAATAATTTGCTTGTGTTTGACCCAAAAAATGCATGAAATTTCACTCATTTCTTCAAGCTTTGGGAGTCATGGTAGATCAGTTGGTAGAGCATTGGACTCAGAATTCAAGGCTCGCTGGTTCGATACCTGCCCAGGCCAGCCTGCATTGACTGTCTCAGTGTGTTCTTAGGACAGGCATGTAGCTCCCATTTCCTTAACAGGATACAGGCAATAATGTTTTAAAAGTGCAGTTAAAACCAACAAAATAATACAAAACCTTCAAGTTTCAAGTGATAATTTTCAGCAGTTGTTTTGTAGATTTAAACATAATTGTAGACATAATCTTTAAATTGACAAAAAAGTTGATAAAAAAGCGTATGCTATGTTCAAACTTTTTCATAATGCTCTCTGAACAGAAAAGGACATAAGAGTTGATATTGTACTTGACACAATCAGTTGCAAAAAAAAGGGGTGGGTGGGAGATGAAGACGTTGACGTGAGAAAAGGTGAAGTCAACTTCAATTTCTCTGCATATTTGTGCAAAATGACTGATAATGGAACGACTTTTTTGCATTAATCACCCCCTACCATGGACCCTGAAGCAAACACATCTACAGATATGTGAGCTTTAGTAGACCCTGCTGTTTCTTCTATTAACAAATGGAGAGGGAGCTGCGGTCGCTCACTTGGTAGTGTATCGGATTCATAATCCAAGGGTCATGGGTTTTATATCTGCCCAGGCCAGCGGCCTCTGTGTGTCCTTAAGAGAGGCAATTTGCTCCCATTTCCTTGGCATGATACAGCCAATAACATGTTAGAAGTGCTGTTAAAACTAACAAAAACAAAACAAACAAAGCTACATGTATATGAAACATGTGCCAAAAAAAGAAGAAAACAAATTCGCTGAATCTAATATTTTATATGGTATGTTAAAATGATAAATGGTGCACTTCAATAAAAGAAAAAGGCAAGTTGTGTCTCATTCCTATATTTCTATTCAGCTTTAAATCTTATGATTTTTGATTGAGCTCCACTTTTTTTTTAAAAACAAGGCAATGAAATGAGAATGGATGTTAATGTATAAATAAGCCATGTACGATCCAGAAGTTTTATTATATAGAGAGGTGGGCAAGAAGGGCACCTTTTGTTATAGTGCCATGCTTCTGCAATATGGTTGGGTATCACCATAAATTTTGTATTGCAATACAGGACAGAGTATTGCATTATGTATCACAATATATTGGGGAAAATCTGAAGAAAGTGCAAACTAATACTGAAGTGTGAACAGAAAGTCAAAGTTTCGTATAACTTTAATTTCCTTTAAATCTCTTTATGTGAATGACAACTGGGAAACACCCTTACATGTGGATGAGTCTGAGCTATTTTAGACAGTCTCCTGTTTGATTTGCCTCTTCTATTTCTGGCCACATTGGCAGCTATGATGGAATGATTTGCCATGAGAATCCCATGACCTATAACATAAATTATTACGGTACTAACAAAGCTAAATCTGATTATGTAAGCACTTGGCTTCTTGATCAAACACTATAATCAGTCACTTACTAAGCAAATCTTTGCAAATGAGCTATTTAACACTTTCATTGTTTATCATTTTTCATTGATTAAAAGTATTTTACCAACAGTACTCGGTAAGGTTGTACAATGGTGGATATGTAGTATTCTGTGATGTCTCTGCTGTTACATGTACACAATTTAGTGCCATTGTCATAACACATGATGGCTGCCACTGTTCCAATAATGGGAACAAACAAATAAGTTATTTATTACACACACATCTGAGAAAAAAAAAATATAAATGGAGAGTGAGATTTTTTGGCCACCACTATACATGTATATGTGTTGACAATCAATTAATTAGTAAACTTGATAGCAACTCTGTGAGAATTTCATCTGCTATAATAAACTAGTTCAGTTACTTTGAAATGTTCTAATAATTAGAGTTAAATTTAGTATATACATGTGGGCATTTTAACGGATGGATGGATAAAAGGCGTGAGAGAGCATGCAAATTTCCGATGTTAACATTTAATATTAGATAATTAGTACCTGTGTTGTCATTGTTATATCCTTTTGTTGGATAAGAGAATAAATGAAACAGTTATGCTTTGAGCCCATGTAAAACTATCTGCGGGGCAGTTTATCATAGAGGCAATTAAAAGGTAAGGTGGTCTCACATAAGCAACCATCATTTCACCGATTACTTAATTGGCTGAGTGCAAATAGCTAGGGTGTTAAATCCTTTGAAGACTAATGTAGGAGAGTCCATTAGGCTAATTTGCATAGGCAAAGTGCAAGAAACCAATTTGGTTGAAGTTATAGATAAGTCAAAGAGCTTCATGTCAAAGAACAAATTATTACACATCATTGCCATGAATGAGAATGTTTAAGCCATCTTTATTAAAGATTATTGGCAAGTTCATGATAAGTGACAATGTTTCTTTGAATTCGCATTTACTTCATATATAAAATGCGAAACACAATTATTTTGGTTGTCGGAATAGTGTGACTCATTTTTTAAGGAAAAATTCTGAAATGCAGCTGGAGGGATGACAAAAAACTGAATGAATAAAAAAAAAAAAAAAAAAATTGTGTAAAATAGAAGATAATAAGTGTCTAAAAACAGAAAGAGAAAAAATCAGATGCAGAATTTGTATTCATACTAATGCACAAAATTCATTTTCGAAAGTTAATTTGGGGGGGGGGGGCACAAGGCTGAAGATTCGCTTAGGGTGCAAATACCTTGTGCCAGGGCTGGTATTGGATGATGCTAAATCTACCAACCAGGCATTTACAAATTTTATAAAATAAAAAATCAGCTTGCCCTGGGCAAGCTGACTGGAAAAATGAGCATGCCCTTGGGAAATTAGAGCTTGCCCCAAACATAATATTCCAACACGAGTAAAAAAATAAATAAAAAATAAGATAAAATATGGGACACTTTAAGGAAATTCCTTTTCTTGCCTAGATATGATAGCAGATAAATCTTATCAACTACATCAACAATAATGAAAACTAGACTGTTTGTAATGATTTATTTATACTTACAACTGAAGGATTTGTGAACACTTATTTGATCCATTTACTGAGCAGTTATAATCTAGTCACCTTGGAATTGGCAACATGCATCAAAATATTTGAAAAGCTGACTTTTCAGATTGAGACAATTATTTGTATCCATTTA
Source organism: Margaritifera margaritifera (assembly GCA_029931535.1). Classification (NCBI taxonomy): domain Eukaryota; kingdom Metazoa; phylum Mollusca; class Bivalvia; order Unionida; family Margaritiferidae; genus Margaritifera; species Margaritifera margaritifera. The sequence goes on along the minus strand of JAQPZY010001669.1, from coordinate 7,946,204 downwards.
ATTGTTTTCCAAGCAGTAAGTATGTATCGGTCTCCTGTAATTAGGAAAACAACAGTTCATAAACCAGGGGTCAATCTAGACTTTAATTTTATGGAGAAGTGACTTCTCCTTTTGGACAGAATAGGGAGAAGTGAGAGCAGAACAGGGAGAAGTGTCAGCAAAGCAAGAAATGCACGAAATATATATATATATATATATATATATATATAGTTATGTATGATGTTTATAAAATATTATAAATATTTCAGGAAATTTACAAAAATACTTGACTTTAATATTTGCTCAAACCTTAATGTTATGTATCATGTTTACATGTTTAGCTATTGTCCTTGAATTAGGTTGTTGACTTAGTATTTGAGTTCAAGGACAGTTTTGGTAAACAAGCTGTTTATTCAATTTGAGGTCAGGTTGATTTTGTTTACAGATAAAACTAGAATTTCCTTTATAATTATGAGTTGAAAGTCACATACACCATATAATTTTCTAGAATGTTCTGTCATGTGACCTATCTTTATATATACCATGTTTAGTGGACAGTTTTCAGTTTGGATCTTAACATCAGTCTTTAAAGAGTTATTACAGTTGCGAAAAATCATTCCAAATTCAGAGAGAGAAATTATTTTAAATATTCATTGGATTATAAAAGTACTCAGAGACTTTTGGATTTTGAATTGATGACTTGGGGATTTATGTGAACTTATTTAAAGATATCCTGGAGTACTTCACTTTGGCACATCAGCACGTTAAAGACTACTGGCACATCAGGACATTAAAGACTATTGGCATAACATCACATTCAAGGATACCGAAATTCATTCGGAACATTCTATATTTAGGACTTGTGATTAGGACACTTAGGATTATTGGATTATTTAATTCACGTTACTGTAAGTGTCTTGATTTTCATTTTAATTATCTAGAAATTAATTGCTTGTTGATTTTTACTTGATTTGTTGGTTTCACTTTTTTTCTGTTACATTTTTCTCAGACCATAGAGTCATCACAATATATATATATATATATATATATATATATATATATATATATATATATATATATATATATATATATATACATACACATGTATATATATATATATATATAGTGTGTGTGTGTGTGTATGCCCTGGTTCTCTTATTTGAACTGTGTCCTGTATTTCTCATTGTTCATTTAACACTGGTTTTAAACAATACTTTATCTTCAGGTAGAAAATTCTCTATGTTGTATGTATATTATAAACACATTTTGTAAGTCTATGCATGAATCATACTCGTATGCAGTGTATTCATACCTGAAAGTATGTATGTTTAGATGGAGAGAAATATGCAATGTATTTTGGCCATATGACTGAAAAAGCACAGCAAAAACTATACATTGTAATTTATTTTAACTGACAGGAGTACTTAGATTACGGTATTGTAATTACAAATAGATAAAAATACTTAAGCAACTGCCACTTAAAGAACAAACTTTATTTGTTGCTAGTTTCTTCACTAGAAAATGGCAGTTGAAAACATTTCTAACAGGTTATAAACAACCCATATATTAGGCTATAACACACACATACTATAACATGCACATAAGAGCACACATACAGGTGTCTTCAACATCATAGTGTTCATCCATTCAAACCACAGTGGTCACTGATGAGTAATCTCAATTTTACAACTGCATTTTGAGGGAGCTGATCCTAAATTAAATATTAATCTTTTGACTGTCTTTTTTTGGTGAAATTTTTAAAGGTAGATGCATCTATTTTTAGAAACAGGAATTTTCTTCATATGACCACTCACTTTCTAGCTTTGTTACAACAATCCCTAGATAGGATCGAAAATATATGGTTTAATATTTGTCTAGGTACTTGTAATAACGTCATGTATTGGTTGGATATTTTTTTGAAACTACTTTTGCTACTTTTTCTCATGTTTTCACAAAAATGACAAATGTAAAAAAACAACCTGGACCTTAAGTTACAGCGCTTATCGATTCCACAAGCATTGTCCCATATGTTTCGGACCATCAAATTTTTATTTTTAGTCCAAATCTTTTATCACATAATAGTTACACTTTGCTTTCCACAAATTGTATATTTTCCTTAAATTTATGTGCCCAATGAATTATGAAAAAAGACGCACTAATGAAGACGCACTTCCAAGACAAAGCGAAGTCTGCTACTATTACTCCTTAGCAGGTTTACTTACAGTTTCAAACAGATTTTAGGAAAAAAAAAATGCAAGCACGGCAGTTAAAATCTTCAAAATTTAGAAAGTGCTTTCACCAATTCTATTCTCAAAACACAAATTGTTATTTACATATAGATTTAATTTCGAAACAATTTGCTAAGTTTTCATCATCATATGATAACTTGTGGAAATCGGGCTGCGATATCTTGCGGGGGAGGGAGGAGGGGGAGAAAGAGTTAATTGGTTAGTCAGCTATATAAAACACATGCCTGTGAATGTGTAACAGTTTGTTTTGTTGACACAATTGAAATGAACACCTGCCAAGGCAACATGTAATCCATTTTGCCTGGGGCTTAACTACTTGGCTGGGTTGAGGGAGCATCTCAAAAGCGATAAACTACTGTCACTGTGTTGATCTAAAAACAAATGCCAGGGTGAAGTCGTTTTTGCTTTCTAATAGAAGAAGGCAAAGTTTACATTTTTTCGGCAACTTATTCGCTCACTTCGCCTGGTAGCTTGACCCCTGATAAATGCTGCTTGTGGTTGCTACATTTTAGGCACATCGATCACACTTTGATCTTAATCCAACTGGTGGTTAATCGTTAGAGACGAATGACGAGTGCCTTTATTTCCAAAAACACCTGTCAAAGAAATATCACGAGTTATATTTTTAACAATTAGCACCTATTAACCTTAAAATTTATGACATGTGTCAAAACAATCTTTAACAAACTGATTATTTAGAGTTGGCAAGCTCACAAACTGCCTGAAGCAGGTTTGGACATGGAAGTCGGTGAATCCCGGATACATACAAATATTACAATTAAATGTAACTTTCAAGATAAAATATAAATATTTATTCCTTATTTGTAAAAACTTGCTTTAAATAGTGATTATTCACATTATCCCATCTGAGCGAGAAAATATGAGACTGACCTTGACATTGACTACTAGATGGAAATGACATACGATAGATGAAAGAAACTTAGACCAGTTAAGTAATAGAAGAATGTGATACACATAAAAACTAAATAAAGGTGCTGATATATGTACTGTGGAGAGATCACAGGGTACAAAACTTGCAGAACATAAAGCATTACGAACGGAACATAACCCGGTCCGTTGAAAACTTCAGCTTGCCTGAATTTGAGCTTGTTCCAGGAGTCTGGCAAGTAGATTTGTAAATCCCTGCCAACTACTTTTTGTTTGTAAGTGTATTAAATGCTCCAAAGAAAACAGATGTTATTTTCTTTGTTTTGTTTTAATCAAATTAGAATTTCCAGTAATTTTCTATAATCTTATATAAAAAGATAACTTATTCTCAAGTGACATCACTTTTGTGAGTCTCCAAAACCCCCCAACACTGTCTGGGAATATGGCAGGTATGCAAATACTCCATAATGCCATGGAGTATGTGTGTGGGGTTCTATGTGAAAATCCTGGAGAAATCACTGGTGCTTGGCACAGGTGACCAATGCAAGCTTAATGTAAAAAAAAAGCAATAGCCTGAAGGAAAAAAATCATACAGAGTGAAAAAAGTTCCTCAGTATACTCCTATGCCCCATTCCAACACCGGACCTTGTCTATCATATTGTCCAACCTCCTGATTTCATTCCTGTCCTTCAATCGTGCGCCATGTTTTTCGTGACTTAACGCGCTTGTTTCAAGATAATCACATCATCAACTGTGTTACCAGCGTTCTTCAAGAGTGACAGCAAGTATTTAATAAGTAAAATCAGACAAAATGAGATTTAAACAGGTAATTTAATGTAATTTTAAAAAAATCAGAATGAAAATCTATATTTTCACTAATGCCTTATTTGTGTCCGACATTTTGGCCTTGAATTTTGTATTATATGCTAAAGATAGGTCCGCTGATCACATGTTGGCTTTGTTTAAATATCTTGAACAGGAAAACCCACTCTGGGAATTTATACAACAGCAAAGCCAATGTAAATATTTGGTTTTAATCATGTGGGGTCCTTATACAATGTAAGAAACATTTACACTGGAAATGTATATTCACTATGGACATTTTTCGTTTCAGTATTATTTCATAATAAACATATATTCTACATCAAAAGACATTGAATCTATTATAACAAAATGTGTATCCATTCACTAGAAGCTATTTTTAAATTTCTCTCTCCCTCTGTCTCTCTCTCGCTATTGATTCATGTATTAATATGGTAAAGAACAAGCAAGCAGTAATGTAAGTGCACAAACTGCATATAGAATGAATGGAGAACAAAAATCATTTTTTTTATATAAAAAACAAGGAGCCGCTATAAACTGATAATATCCATACCTTGGACTAACTGGCACATTCTGATCATATGCCACATGACTTTTTATTCAGTGTCATGAACAATGGATGCACTTCCAGAAGTAAACTTATGCTCGGAAAAATCGTAATTCTAAACTAATGTACATGAATGCCAAAATTTTTAATGACGATTAAATGAAGTAGATATAGCTGAACACTTTCTATGTTTATTTGAATAGATTCTCACAATATTATAACGAACGTGTTAAAATTCATGTTAAGGGCACGAAATATGGAGGTTCGAGGATATCATATCATCCAACCTCCTGATTTTGTGACTGTCCTTCAATCATACACCATGTTTCTCATGACCTAATGCGCTTGTTTCAAGATAATGACATCCTCAACTGTCACCAGCATTCTTCAAGAGTCACAGCAAGCATTTAATAAGTAAAATCAGACAAAATGAGATCTAAACAGATAATTTCACGTCATTTTTAAAAAATCAGAATGAAAATCTATATTTTCATTAATGCCTTATTTGTGTCTGACATTTTGGCCTTGAATTTTGTATTATATGCTAAAGATAGGTCCGCTGATCACATGTTGGCTTTGTTTAAATATCTTGAACAGGAAAACCCACCTTGGGAATTTATACAATGGCAAAGCCAATGTAAATATTTGGTTTTAATCATGTGGGGTTCTTATACAATGTAAGAAACATTTACACTGGAAATGTATATTCACTATGGACTTTTTCGTTTCAGTATTATTTCATAAAAAAACATATATTCTACATCAAAAGACATTGAATCTATTATAATAAAATGTGTATTCATTCTCCAGAGTCTATTTTTAAATTTCTCTCTCCCTCTCTCTCTCTCGCTATTGATTCATGTCATATTATTTTATATGGTAAAGAACAAGCAAGCAGTAATGTAAGTGCACAAACTGCATATAGAATAAATGGAGAGAAAAAAATTCATTTTTAAATTTTTTTATTTTTATTTCAAAAACTCGGAGACACTATAAACTGATAATATCCATACCTTGGACTAACTGGCACATTCTGGTCATATGCCACGTGACTTTTTATTCAATGTCACGAACCATGGATCCTTTTCCGGAAATTAGTAAATTTGCACACGCTCGGAAAAACGGTAATTGTGAACTAATGTACATGAATGCCCAATTTTTTTAACGATGATTAAATAAAGCAGATATAGTTGAACACTCACTTTCTATGGATATATGAATAGATTCTCACAATATTATAAGGAATGCATTAAAATTCACGTTAATGTCACGAAATATGGATATATACTTATATAGTATGATAGACAGGGTCCGGTGTCAGAACGGGTCATAGGAGTAATCTGAATAATCTGAGGAACTTTTGTCACTCAGTATGATTTTTTTTCCTTCCTTGCTTCTTTTAATATTAAGCTTGCGTCGGCCACATGTGGTGCTGGGTATCTGTTATTACGCCTTGAATACAAATCAATTCAAAAAGAGGCCATTGATAACTTGAGACTTGATAATTATTTTACTAATTAATACATGATACTTTTAATTTTTGCATTTTAAAAGATTTATTTGTTATATTTATGTAAGCAAATGCTATGCAACGGTAAAATAATGTGTGTAACCATATGATGCCGTCGAAATTAGGGGGAACTCTGAGTCGTCCGCCAATAGTACTTCCGCTTTCTCCAAAGCTAAACAATTTCTAAATCGATTACATTTTTAAGGAAAAATGCTGTACTCACATTTTTGATAATAACTTGAACATTTAAGTTGACTGCCATGGAAAAAAATAATAACTGTGCATACATGTTTACGTTGTTAAGTTGCTCATGCACCGATACTTAGAATATTTGCCATTAGGAATAGCTTACAACTTATCCGTTGTTTATAACCTTACTAACGTACGTTTAAGGTGCGAAGGGTAACCGACGCGGAAAGAAAAGGTTATTAGCCCAGATCTACGTATAATACCCAATGCACTGTTGCTATTCGATTCATAAATCTGAATTAGAAAGATGCCTCACAAGATGAAAATAAGCAGACAGAAATTTACAAAACTGAAAAAGCACAGGAGCTAAGCAACTTAATATTGTGTATAACTTGTTATAATTTTGTGTATAACTTGTTATAACTTGTTAAGTTTTACACTGGTAATATAGCTGAATATGCCTATTCAAGCATTTGGGGTATATATATATATGTATATAAACATGACTTTGACATATAGGCCACCATTGTAACCTGAATTGACTTCTTTAGTGAGTTCTGTAAATAAGTGAACACATATTCAATTCAATAAATCTGCTCAACAAATAATTGTAAGAGCTCCTATAACTGTATTATAGTGTTCTTTAAAAGAATTTCTGAGGTTCCAAATTAAATTAATGCATGAATAATATACATGTATTTGTTTTTTTAAGAGCTCTTTAACTCAGTTAGAGGGCTCTATAAATCAATTGTTGTGCTCTATAAAAGATTTCAAGCAGTCTTCAGTAAAATGACAACACTTTTTGATGCCCGAATTGGCAATATTTAATATTTCTGGACCTAAACATTTTGTTTCTATCTTGCAGGAAGAGGATCAATAGGATCCTACATTGCCCAGGTCTGCATTAGCCAAGCACTGGCCCAACAACTAAGTCTGGCATATTTACTGCATTAACATTAGGGAAAAAAACATGGTAAAAATTAACAAAATGAATGCAAATGAAGAGAAAATAAAAAAAATGCCTTCCTGCTCAAAGGTCTGTTTAGCTGTAACAAATTTCACTCTTTTCTCAATTAATTCATATGTACATGCATAGCATTCTTGTTTACTGATGTGATGGATGTTAACATATAAGGTTTGGATTTGTATGTTTTTCATAAAATTTTGTTAACTTGCACTTTGTGAATTATCAGTGTTTGTTCAAAATGGAGTAAAACAAAGGCTCCAATATGGCTTCCCTATTCATGCACAATAAATGTGCAAACTCTAGTGCAGCATTATGACACTGACTTTGATATATAGATAATTTTGACTAACCTTCAATTAAATTTAATTGTGGAGTAAACTAAACTTCACTTTCCTTACAATTTTGTCAAAATTGTCTGCATTTAACTTGTAAATGTAAACTCAAAATTCACAAACATGGACGATGAAAACACATCAACCAGCTTATCCAGTCCTGAAATATTAAGTGATTTAGATTCATCATTTCTGGGATTCTCTAAGTGGACCGGGAAATGGAGATCTTCAATATGAAGGAATAATCTATACTACACTGTACAAGGTATATAGAATATACTACACTGTACAAGGTATATAGAATATACTACACTGTACAAGGTATATAGAATATACTACACTGTACAAGGTATATAGAATATACTACACTGTACAAGGTATATAGAATGCTCATCTTCCTATGAGATTACTTTTTTGCTGGTGGAGTTTTTCAAAGCAGTTTCTGTCCGTGGTAAACAAGGAATTTCCAGTGAAAAACGAACCACATAATTCACAATTACTTCACATGTGGATAAACTTAAATGTCTGATATGAATTTATAATGATCATAACCATCTAGAAATTAAAGGCTCTGGATTAAAGTTATGGAATAAAAGAACTTTCAAAAGAATCACAAACAGGCTATTTTAGACACCTCTATCAGTGATACTGATTCTGAGCTAACTTAATTAGATTCCCCCAGTTCAGCTGACAACCATGACCTATCCAGAAATGGTGACTACTCCAGCCATAGCCCCCTGCTGAGCTGAAGCACCCCAAAAATTGCCAACAACTACTAGGCTAAAATTGCTGCCAACACTGTTTACCTCACTAAAGTCATTGAAACCTTGCTGAAACAGATGGACAGACATCAAAGGCAAATAAACAAAGTGGGACAAGACAAGATCAAGTCTGCTACTGAAACATCCCAAAACTGCACTATCAGCACTCATTCCCAGACATTAGTCTCAAAAGTCCAATCAATCAAATGACAGGAGTCTATGAAGTCTACTAATAATGAAGTCCCTCTATATATAGGACAGAGACTATCTTTGGAAACAAAAGGCCCACAATTATGAACCCAATACACAACCCAATAGAAAGACATCAAGGAAGAGAATAAATACCACAAAGGAAAACGTCTTCTTGATTGGTAGCCCTATTCTAAATGGAATAAACACCAAACGAATTGGATGCTATGTCATGAAATATGTTGTTTCTGGTGCTAAGATAGAAAGAATCTTTGGGAACATCAAAATGGATGACCTCACTCAGTTCACAGAAGAAGTGATCTATGCTGGAGGAAATAATGCCAGTGAGGGGACTGACCTTGAACTTGTTGAAGAACTTTACGATCAGCTATTGGAACACATCAATACACAAAGCAAGACTGTCATGTGGCACTGTGTGAGATGGCCCCTAATGAAGACTGTGATCATGTGATGTGTGGAACACAAAAGAAGTCATACATAGACTTGCAGGTGGCTGGAATTGTGACAGAGCACACAACTACAAAAGTTATTTGGGCAGTGAGGGTCAAGTGATGCACCATCTGTATGGAAAGAGGGACACCATCCATCTCTCTCTCAGGGGATTAGGAAAGCAAGTGAAGAACATAAATGCCATCATAAATAAAGTCTGATTATTACAAACTCCAGCAATCACTCTTCTAAACTAAAAGTAAATCACAATGACAATAAGCACTATGATAGTGTCCAACAGTACTACCACTATTCAGAAAGATGTGACTTCTATGGTGAATTAAAACATATAACACATAAATGCAGGCACAAGTCAGTGTTACCAATGTGGTGGCTTGGGCCACAAAGCCAAAGCTTATGAACATTTCAGGGGACAGGATGATGGCAATGAAGCCATCACAAGATAACTCTATCAGATGGATAATGCCCATCAAGTACTGTCATATGTATGTGATATTCCTTGTAAAAATTGCTTTGATCCCCCAAATGCTTACATATGTTCAAGTTCTACTGGATTTACAACACCAGCAAAGTTCTGTATTAGAGACTGCAATCAAGCTCAAACCAACTATATACAAACAGCATGTAAATATCTGCATACTTCAAGTAACTACAAATGTGTCAGATGAACTAATCCCCTTGGTGTGTCCCTCCTCTTCAGGTTTACAATAATAGCATCTTAGATCTTGATATTACGGATAAAGGTCTTCATATGGGACATATGAACATTAAAGGTATCAATAATAAATTAATGCTAACATCATACAATAATAATGTACATATTCTTGATATTAACAAAAACAAAGCTGAACGAAAGTCATAAAAATGATCCACTGATTATTGATGTTTATGACAAAACAGACAGAGTCTCAGGGGGTGGAGGTGTCCTGATTTAGATGGTATATAAGTTAAAAGGCTAACTGATATTGCATCAGATTAAATTGAATATGGATTCAAGTCAACCAGGCAAAAGCAAAACATTACCTGGCTGGTGTGGTTATAGACCCCAACTACAAAAATAATCTGAAATAAAGATTTTGAGAGACCAATGGATACAGTGATTGCTGAACAAAATTAGATCTATATTCTATGTGACTTCAAACAGAGATCTAATGAGTGTTCAGATCAAAAATAAATTGGTTAAATTTCATAGAACCTTTTGGCATTACAGATTTGTATATCAACCAACATGAGATACTGACTAATCTAAAACTGTAATAGATCACAGCTATATGAATATGCAAGAAAATGCATCAAGCATACATGTACATATTCCTAGGGTAGGTTTAAGACATCACTTCTCTGTTTTCCTTATGAGGAAATCTGGCTTGAAATCTGATAAATCATATACTCATAAAACCATTACATATCAAACATTTCAGTATTTTGTGATATAAAATTCCTGGTGAAGATCTTGATAATCTTTCATGAAATATTGTATAAATGTTTGATGATGTATGATGCTGCTCTTGATACATGGACTCAACTTTGTATGCAGGTTGTGGATAAACATGTACCACTGAAACACCTGACTGAAAAAGAACATCAAACCTGACTGAAAAACCCCTGACATTCTTGATTCTATGAACACATGTTATTACTTTAAATCTAATGGTCAACAAGCACACAACAGAACCGGAGAAACAAAGTCACTAAAATGATCAAACAAACACACTATCAAACAACTCTAGAAAAGAGCAGTAATAAGACTAATTCTATTTTGATGAATTTCAATAAACTAGTTGCAGGTAAAAGTATTTTTTTTAATAATTAAAAAAGTTAACTAAATTATGAAGATCAAGTCAATGATGAATAAGAAGGAATTGAAAACACTTAAAATTAATTTTGTTGTCACTGTTGCTTCAATAGTAAACTAACTAATTGTACACTCCAGTCAATACAAACTTAATTCCAATAGCAAATTTCAAATTCCTGCTACAGTATATCAATTGATTCAATTTTGAAATTCTTACAAACTATTGATACAACAAAGCAACAGGTCTGGACAATACTGGACCATGCCTCTCGAGGGCTGCTGCTGCTGCAGTATCTGACAGTACAAGTTATATTTATATGTAATTTAAGCATATCCTCTGCAGTTTTCCCAAAAAACATGGAAATTAGCTAAAGTTACTCCCATTCCATTCATAAATCACAGAGTTGGGTATCGCCAGCCATTCTGTATTGCAATACTTATCACAATAATTTGTCCTCAATATGAGTTTATCATGATAGTATCAAATACGTAACTAAACTTAAAACAAACATCTATTTTTATCATTGCATAAATCCATTGAATAAGCTCAATTCTCAGGACAAAGAAAAACTAAGTTTTTTTATTTTTATTTGTGCCTTCCATTTAAATGTTCACTAAATATTGATTAGATATGCTAAAATCATTTAAAACATGTTTATTATCATATTCTAGATGCACTCGGCACATGACAATAAATGAAGATGGTGTATATACATGTATTTAAGAACCCTAATGTGTCTTGTTCACTCTGAGTGCACTTTTAAGTACAAGTACTTTACAGTTATCAGTTGCTGATATGGTCCATTTGGTCCACTGAAGACAAAAAGAAAAACATCACTCAGAGTCTGGAAACTAAACACAACATGTGCTGATGTCATTTTCACACCAGTGATATCATACTATATAACATGATGGTGAGGGTCCACAAAGTGGTATCATGCTATACAACATACCATGCTATATCCAACCAGTCAGTTAACTGAAGAAAATATCTGTATCCTCTTAGGTGTACAATACGGGGGGGGGGGGGAACAGGGTGCAAAACTACATACTTCATTGACGCTGATATCAACTAGATGCATTTTAAAGAAATACTTTAAACTGTTATTTCATTTTTGGGGGACAGAGACCCATTCATTTGTACATACATATATGTGTATAAGAAAACTGGCAATTTAACTTAAATTTACTCACCAGCTGATCTCATGGTATCTATAATAATAATTCCATCGAAAATATGCACAAAGAAGCATAATTTGTATAATTTTTCTTCTAGATTTGATTTGAAACCTAGTTCATTTCTTGTTAATACACTCGCACTAACTTAAGAAAACATTCATATTTGCTGGACATGTCCAAATGTCTGATTTATTTTTACAGACGATAAAATGCATACATGTATATCACAAATTGGGAGTTTCTGAAAAGAAACTTGCATTTATGCTTGAAAAATACTTTAACTGAACATTCATACAAAAGGTCAAAGGTATTGACCTCATAATGTGCTTTAGATTAGCACTTGAACAGTTGTATATAATTGTCTGGACCCAGTATGACAGTAAACCGTTCAATTTTATGGGTAAAGAGTGATCTCCATAAAAACAGCTGAGTCATTGTGTAAAAGACAGAGGAAAAAATAAATACAATAAACCCAACATTAACTGAAATTTTGTTTATAACTATGACTTTGCACTACAGCAGACAAAAACTGGGGAGTAGTATGTTTGATTATAATAGCAAATCCCTCCACCCCTACAACTTAAATGGTTCTGTTCCAGCAAGGGTCCACAACAGTAAAAGCTATATGCAAGTAACTTTACCCTTATAGTTGGTTGTGTATATGAGTGATTTGGAGCTACTGTCTGCATTACTGACTGTAAAATAAAAAAAGACTGGAGGGGGATGTGACAATCACTAAAACTGCTCATGACAATTCGGGCGATAAACTTGTTTTAACAGGTTTGTATGACAGTTGATTGAGCTGGCATTAGTGGTCTACAGTTTTGCTTAAATAGGTGGGTACATTATTTGACTTATAAATTCAAATGAGAATCTTATAAGACCTCCGCATTGTGTGGTGCTTCGCTGAATATGCCAGATGACTCAGCAAACATTTATTGGCTATTGTTTACCCTGGATTGAGCAACAATTGTTCACAGGATGCATTGAAGACAAACACAAAGACATAATGGCTTTATTGCTAATGGTTCAATAATAATTAGATCAACAATTATCAGCTTGTTAAGGAGCTAATGTCTTCTCAAAATTAAGCAAGAAAATATTTTTTTCCCTCAAGAATACAACACATTTCGCAAAATTATTAAATCAAACACTTGTTTATGTTGGAACTAAAGCTTCGTAGTACTTCAAGAAATATGTGAAATTATTGCAAAATGTTGAGAGTCACTCCATGATTGTGATATATCTGAACTTGTGCAATAATTAAGGTTCCACTGTATACATGCATACCGTGTTGAATTGCAAAGGCTCAGTATGAATGGCACCTGCATGGTCATGTTTTGTTTTGTGTTCATTTAGAAGATCTCGTGCATAAAATATGACATGTTAAAGGATGTAGACTGTGCTTCTTAATAGAATTTCTTCAATGGATATATCTAAGTCAAAGGTATCCACACACTTATATTTAAATGGGAAGTGGAGAGGAGGGTTATTTAAGCAGAATATGATATACACTTTATGGGGAGGTAAATTACTGATCAATCTATAGAATGGAGTAAGTGTACTAATGCAGAAAATAAAAACAAATATGTACCAGAATTATTGAAAAAGTACATAGAGTATTATTTTTTAAAAATACTTTCAAGTATTTGTAACTATTTCATGAGACCACAATAATTTGAATTTTCAAAGTGTGTAAGTAGATCCAGTGAGTAGAAGGAAATGGTCTGTATGCTAGTTCTTAATCCCTTTAGGGATTTTGACTCCTGGTTATTTTATTTGATTTTTATTGTTCACCCTTATCGAAATCCCTTGCAGGTTCTAAAGAAAGTGTTTAGAAAATATGTGTGTTCAACCTGGTAAAGATTTGAACAAACATTGGTACAAAAGTCTACATCAGAAAACCACAAGTTATTGTTGTACTTACTTTCTTAGCAGCTAAGTCCCAAAATGAAACAGCACTCTTAATAAAAATCAACCTTGTACTATTGATATTTTGAACACAGTCTAAGACTGGTCATGTGATCATGTAAAACTGGGTAACACTCCTATAATATTGAGTTCTGTTGTACAAATTGCAGCAAACCGATAAATTCTGCTTCCAACATAACTGTACTTGCATTTAAAAACAAAACTCAAATCACAAATCACAATTATAAAAGAATCCTCTTGTATAATGATGCAAAATCAGTATAAAGTTTAAAACAGACTATATCCAGTTTTACATGATCACACAACCACATGACCAGTCTTTGCCTGTGCTCAAAGCATTGGCAGTACACGTATATTTTATGTTTCATTCTACAACTGTCCTGTATCAATAGTTCTAGTCTATTTCATGATACACTATCATCAGAGTAAATAATGTGATTCATCAAGGATATCAAACCAGCTATAATAAGTCAAGGAACAAAGAAGATGTAAATAACTACAAACCTATATCTACACTGTGTCTTACCCGCTCTGTTTAAACTTCTTGCAAAAAGTTTTGGGCTGGAAATCTTAATAGTTTCCAAACTAAGATCCAGGTATAACATTCTTACTTCTAATTCCATTCTCAGATCATGTCCCCAGGCAAATATAAGTCTTTAATTATTCATGCTTAATAAATGTATACAATTGTAGATATGAATCCAAATAATGTTAAAGTCTTTGGGTAAAACCCTCACAACAATGTTATTTTTATAACACTGGGAATGAATTTAAGCACCTTACATGTTGCACATTTGTTCTAAGCTATCACAAGACTCCCAAAATACAGTTGCTACACAACTGCTACTATATCATTTAAGCACGTGTCTCAATCATACCCCACATCTGCATCACCCCAAGGGATAATCAAAATGCTTTTTATCTTTTTAAACTTGTTATTCTGCTCACCAGCTACTGGAGGTGAACAGAGTCCAGATTGCTAATTCCGGGCCCCGGGTGGCAGAGTGATCTAAGGTGCTCACCTTTACAGATCACTGACATCTCACTGCTGTCTGTGTGGGTTCGAGTCCCAGGTTTGGCCAACATGGGTATGTGAAAAAGCTTGCCAGTAGCTTCCTGTGGGTCAGTGGTTCTTCCCTGGGGTTTTCCCAAAGTTCTTCCTCCACCAGATATACTTGCCGCCATGTATAGCATATCATGTGCTAAAATGGCATTAAACCAACAAAACAAACCCAGAGGGCAAATTCTTTTTTATGTTATCTCTTTATCATGGGAAATTCAGGTTAACCTTTTTTTTCAAATATGCTGAAATTTCGTTAGCTCTTTCCGTGAGTGAAATTTGCCAGAATCCTTTTAAAAGGTCAAACTTGGTGACATATTTTGTCAATGCAATTATCTATTCTTGGCATTGGAAATGAATCCGTTTTGGTGACACTGTTGACTTTTCTAGAGTCAGTACACATGCAGAATGTATTATCTGGCTTAGGCAGAAAAATACATGGTGAACTCCAGTTACTTTTACATGGTTCTATAAAATCATTCTCCAGTAAATACTGAATTTCTTTTTTCAAATATTCCTGTTTGAGAGGAGTCATCCTGTAAGGATGCTGTTTCACAGGTGTTGAATCTACAATGTCAACGTCATGATAGATTTTATTTGTTCGTGTAGGAACATAGGAAACAAGTGCTCATAGTCATGTAATAGCTGTTTTAGTTCACTCCTTTCCTCTGTTGTAGATGTGACAATTTCTGGTTCAGACTATTTAATATTTATGAATTCCGAAGTCTGGTTGTCAGATTGTATTCCATCATCCTCACTGTGTAGGATAGGTACAACCAAACTGATTGAATAATTAACTGGGCTATCTCTATCAAAATACTCCTATAACATATTAATGTAACAAAGTTGTTTATGTTTCCGCCTCCCAGGAGTGTTAATGATATAATTTAAATCATTTACTTTCTTTTCAACTGTGTAAGGACCATACAATTTAGCCCGAAGAGGAATCTGACGTATGGGCAAGAGAGCCATAACTTTATCACCAGACTGAAAACTCCTTTCCTGTGTACATGTATCTGTCATACCTTAATTTCATTTTTGACTGAGTAGTGTGAAGATTAGTCTTTGCTACTTCACAAGCCTTTGACAACTTATATTTGAAATCAGAGACATAGTCAAGAAGATTAATCTCTGAATCTTCATTTGAAACAAGTTTCTCTTTCAATAACTGCAATGGTCCATGGACAGTATGTCCAAAAACTAGTTCAAATGGATTAGACACCCTCATACTTTCCTGTAACAAAGCAATATAACCAAATCATATTCTTCAAAGTTTGATGAAATCTTTCCAAAGCCCCTAGACTTTCTGGGTGATAGGGAGAAGATTTAAACTGTTGGTTACCTAATTCATGCATAACTTGTTGGAAAATTCCAGACATAAAATTTTAACATTGATCAGACTGGACAGATTTAGGAAGGCCAACAAGTGTATAAAACTTTACCAAAGCTTTTACAATGGTTTTAGTTTTTATATTTCTCATCGGAATTGCGTCTGGAAATCTTGTGGACGCACATTTTGGTTAACAAGTATTGGTTGCCTGACTTGGTCTTAGGTAAGGGACAGACACAGTCTACCATTATTCTGCTAAATGGTTTGTCAAATGCAGGAATAGGCTGCAGATGAGCCTTGATCTCTTCTGATTGGATTTTCCTACCATTTGACAAGTGTGACAAGATCTACAGTATTTAGAAACATCACTTTTAAGTTTCAACCAATAAAAAAGATTCAAGATCTTGTGATAAGTCTTACTGACTCCTAAATGACCAGCCACGGGAGTTTCATGGGCTAGACTAAGAATTTTTTCCTGTCTATATAACTTCGGAATGACAATTGAATAGCTCACTGACCACTCGTCACCAGCGGGTACTTCAGGTGGTCTCCATTTTCTCACAAGGACCCCATTTTTCACAAAGAAACGAGATCACATAAATCCCAAAATCATGTATTAATCCAAAAGTCAATGAGCACTTTAGTATTTCCAATGAATATTGTAAACAAATAATTCCTTTTAAATTATATCTGATTTCAACAGTGCAATGTAATTACTAAAAGATTCCTTACAGACTGATCTTTAGAACTGGAATTCTACAAAAGGAATGAATTTGTTTAACAAAACCTGAATATAAATACACATGCCTACATGACCTATGTCACATCAGAATATGAGTAATTCTAATGGAAAAATACTGGCCTACCTGACATGTGTCACAAAAATCTAATTGTGAAATGCCTATGAAAATACTGGCCTACCTGACACATGTCACAACTTACAAATAAGGATAAAAGTTAAGTATGTATTTTAATATAACCATACAAATTAAAATCATAAACAAAAGTTAAGTATGTAAACATCATATATAACAGATATATACCACTGTTATGGTGGGACGTACAAATGCTTTGGTTCTGTTTGTATTTAGCTGCACCCTCTAGCAAAGATCTCCCCAAGTTTAAAGCAATGATTGACTCTGATTAAGAATAATACCAATCTTACTGTTGATACACATGTAACAACTCCATATCAACAACCAACAGTGATTATTATGAGCTAATCATATTAAACTTTCAACTGACCTATCATTAAAGCAGAGATAACTAGACCTACTTATTAGCATAACACATCATAATAAAATCAGAGTATTTTATGTTGACACTTATCCCATGCAAATCAGTGTAAAACTTTTTAGTAAACATGTAATTAAAAAATGCTTGGTTTGAATGGTTTTAACACCATTTTTCAGCACATGACAGGCTATACATGGCAGCCAGTACATTTGGTGGAAGAAGAACCCAGAAACCCCCCAGGAAGAACCACAAACCATGGGAATCTACTGGCAAGCTTTCTCACATACCCACATTGGCTGAACTGAGACTTGAAACCCATGCAGACAGAGGTGAGATGTCAGTGATCTGTAAAGGCGAGTACCTTCAACCATTCTGCCACCTGGGGCCCCTAAAAAATGTTGAGTTATGACGATCTGAATTCGCATATGATATAAACAGTAATGGCAGTTGGCCAGGTGATGGACCTTAGGCCGTAATGTCCAACAATCTTCTATTACTCCTTTAAATTGTGATGATTCACACCTTAGCTAGAGATAGTGCTGGTCGGCAGTCCATAGGTATTGGCACATGTTAAGAGTCTGACTTGTATACAGCAATAAATACATTATTTATCCTGCAAGATGTTGTCACTTAGATCTGCAGCATAAGCTAGCCTTGGTATCTATTGCCCTTACAGGTCCTTACAAATATTGCATCTGGAGCCAATGGCTACCAGAATACTGGGTCTGTATTTCCATATGTTGATTTCTGGTATATCCAGGAATACTTTTAGCATTAAATTTGTCAAAACAAATTTGACGTTTCACAAGAATAATTGTGAATAACATATAACATGGAATAACACATAACATGGAATAACACATAACATGGAATAACACATAACATGGAATAACACATAACATGGAAAAGGGAAGTCTTAAAGCTAAAAGTTTCATATTAATTACAAGTGCCTCATCTGGTCACTCTATTTTAAGCTATACTTGACAATGGTTTGTACAGTCCCAGAGTCATTTCTAAATGACTTTTCAAAGACTTTGAAGCTTTCCAAGAGTATATTTTCTTACTGAAATTGAATGTTTTCCATATGTTACTTTGTTTATCATTGCATAAATAAAAAAATCCAAGTAGGTACCAAGGCAAAAGATAAAAAACATAATTAGTGTTCCACTACAGCAAAGGGACACTACTCCATCTGGAAACAAACAACATTTTGTGTCAATTGATCCATCCAGTTCTATACCAATTTTAATTTTTCATTTATTATATTCTGAAAATATGTAAATACCAAAAATTCTGAACTTAATGTGATATATTTTGTTCTGTTGTAACATTTTGTATTCCCTCCAATAAATTCAAGAAATTCTGGGAAAAATTAAAGAAGTTTGTCAACAAATTCAATGACTTTTCAAGTTTGAAACCAACTTTTTCAAAATTCAAGCTTTCAAGGCACTCAAAATGAAGGCGTTTCTATGGCTGTACGAACTATGTAGACTCTATTTTTTACATTGCATGCAGGGCAACAATCTGATATTGACCTTTCAGAACCTGCCTATGGTTACAATATTCAGATTTTTTAACAAATCTTTTCACATGCATGACATTTAGAAACACTTATAAGATTTCTATGTGGTGACTGCTACATGTGTCTCGAGTTTAGCGTGAACATCAATCGCCTAAAAATCCAGTAATTGGTTATCTATTTGTTTTAGTCATACTCTGAAAAACTGTTGTCATACTTAGAAAAAAAAAACTACAGGCACTGTTTCATTTTCTTTTTCTTATGTAACTCAGGGTCTATTTTAGGATGTGTGAAGTTTGAGAAAGCTGTTCATTTGTTGTACTTCTTATTGAAAAGTATTTTTACCACTACTTGATCACTCATCTGCAAATGTGTGTGAGAAAAGTTCCTTTAATGTCCAGTTTACTCATGACTTGCCAATATTCTTCCTTTAATGTGACGAGTTATATATTATTTATCACACAGGCCAGGTGGGCTGACTCAGAGTATTTGAGAAAGGCACTTAACTCCCATTTCATTATATGATAGAGCCAATAATGTATTAAAAACCACCCCCTTGCCAAAAATCAGGAGGCTGTGGGTATATGATTCTGATATTAAATGGAAGCTGTGGTGGTTCAGTGGTTAGCATGCTGGACCTTATCAGAAGGGTGTAGGTTTTAATCCTTCCCAGACCAGGCCAGGTCAGCAAAGACACTTTACTCCACTTGCCTTTTGTGTGTTTATGTGCTGTAAAACACTAATCAATCTGATACCAAGCAGTTTTCCGATGTATACTGATAATACATCACCTTCATACGTCTCAACTGTTGGGGGTGGCAGTATTTGCAAATAATTCTTGGATGAAAGACGAGTGTCATGTTGAATATGCCAAAAGCAAAACTCAAATAAGAATTTACTATATTTAAAAAATCATAATATGTGAATGAAAGGTTAGTTACTGAGTTTTCCTGGTACTCTATTCATTTGCAAAGTGTCGGCATATGAGAGAGAGAGAGAGAGAGAGAGAGAGAGAGAGAGAGAGAGAGAGAGAGAGAGAGAGAGAGAACACAACCTCTACTAAGTGGTACTGCAGGCTGATTATTCTGTAGATTGGATAGTGGTAAACCTCGAGGTTGAAATTCCACGTCAGGTCTCTTCGCGAGTTTTCCTCCGCCATCTTTGTCTGTTATGAGGAGATGCACATCTCGAGATAGAAATATGTCAACTTCTCCACCCAAATCAGCGATTCTTTTGCATACTTTATTCTTGAGAGATGTAGATTTAATGTCCACGTAAAACTTTGTCCCTTTCATCGGCAATGTTTGAAAATGAAGTCTTCTCCTCACTGCACTCGAACAACTCATTCTTCGTCACAAGACACGGGCCACAGGGGGTCATGAAATTGGAATAAAACTAAAAAATTAGTTTTTGGACTGCACTGTCAAATGTGTAGTCTGACTTAAATTTTATGCATGATATTCAGAGAACCCTTGATGTTATTGGCTTCGAGAACTATTAGCAGTTTGAAAATGGTCCTCTAGTATGCACAATTACTGCTGGCAGCTGTTCTTGTGTACATTTAACTACATTGAATTACCCGCCCTTGGCTATGGGAACATTGGACTAGTCCATTTACAAGAAAGGGGAAACTATAATTTCAAATTTATAAACTGTGCGTGAGAAAATGTTTTACAACTAACCTTTTAAGTGAAGAATATGTTATAAGTAAGAAAACTAATTTTCAATGAGGCTGAGCAAGACATATTCTCTACTTATTTAGACCATATACGTATTTCCTCACTTATTTTATTTTTTAAGTTGCAACAATGACCGTGTGACACCTTTATTAACATGAGTAATGGGCGAAGCGGTAAATACTCTTGCGAGTAACTACATGACATAGCAACGTGTGACTTTTTACAGTGAAATATCAACTCACATTTCCAGTTTATACATTTATCACATTCTTGACAAAGAAGTTATTGTTTGCAATTAGTCTGTCAAATATTGTTTAAATGTAATTGTCTGCAATTAGTCTGTCAAATATTGTTTAAATATATTTGCTTGGAAAAATAAAATATAATAATATAAGTACAACGGCATCTTGGAAAATCTATCACTGTGGTATAAAAAAAAAAAAAATGTCAGAATATCCTGAGGAAAGATGGATCGACTGCAGTGTTTATATATATATATATATATATATATATATATATATATATATATATATATATATATATATATATATATATATGTATATATATATATATATATATATATATATATATATATATATAAAGTCCCTTAATACTTAAACAACATTTAAGTATTAAGGGACTTTAAGCGACCTTGACCTTGGAAATGGAGTCACTCTGAATTTTCTCATGTTGGATTCACTTGATTTCTTCTTTATTACTTTGAAACTCCCGTCCTTACAATCTTTCTACAATGTAACGGATGATTAGCATTCATTTTTTCAGGAAAGGTGTGATTTATAAAAATATTTTGAATGCCATCGAAAAAATTAACGAATTTTTATAATGCACCCCACCCACTTATAAAATTGGTTGCCAAGCTTGCCTTATTATACATATCTGTAGAGAATTTTTTTTCTTTTTGCTCAGATATTCTGACATTTTCTTACTATAGTGATATAATTTCATAGGCCTGTGGTTTTTGTCTCGTTTGTACAATATATATATATGCGCTGTATATGTCTCTAATTTTTAGGAAATGTTTCCCTCCTTCATAATATTGGAGAGCTAAATCTTTCATAACAGTTCCACCGTGTCAATCAACTTTATTGAGTACCTGGGCTTATCTCAGTTGTAATCAAAAGCAGGACTACCAGTTGTTACCTACATAACCCATACCAGCATGTTACCTACATAACCCATACCAGCTTGTTACCTACAAAACCCATACCAGCTTGTTACCTACATAGCACATACCAGCTTGTTACCTACATAACCCATACCAGCTTGTTACCTACATTACCCATACCACCTTGTTACCTACATAGCACATACCAGCTTGTTACCTACATAACCCATGCCAGCTTGTTACCTACATAGCCCATACCAGCTTGTTACCTACATAACCCATACCAGCTTGTGAGACTACAAACTGACTAGGTTCCACAGTCTGTTGTAAAATAGAAACGACCCCAGTAACTTTAATTAAGCATTGTTAACTTGCAAGGTACAGTACTCCATCATTATAAAACTGTCCATGTGAACCATAGAGCATACCGCATTATATAGTGAAACCACGTTATACAGAAGTACATGACCTAATTTTACTACCACTGAATGAAGTGGGATCCACGATCATAGTTGTCTTATAACAGAAAGGGTCTCAGTATGAGGAAGTGCTATATTGATTGAATTAAATTTGTTTATATTTTTAAAATTAGCTTACTTTAAAGTACGCCAAATTCATGGACAATTTCATCATCATTTTTAAAATCTACAAATATTTTCATAAGCAAAAAATTGTGGACTCAGCTTAGAGCGAATAGTGGCAGTGTAAATATAATATACAGTTCTTATCAGATCTGTGTATCTCCGTTCTTTTTATTTATTAGAATTAAATTTCTGATAAATTTCACTGATATCAAATGGTTTGACCTTTGCACAGTCTTTGGAATATATGAACATCTCACACTTTGCGGCTGCAGATGCAATAGAATGTTAAGGACAGTTAATTTTTGAGGACGGGGGGGGGGGGGGGGATTTTTCGAGCTACTTTGGGGGCCATACATTTAAAAAGAAACAAATATCATGCCCCCCCCCCCCCCCCCTCCGAAATTAAATGGTCGATCCCTTATATATGAAACTAATACTACTGGATTGAAATACTAATCATATTGGTTAGTTATGTTCATGTGGTATGGCAATATAGTATCTTATGTAAGATTTAACACAATGCAGCCCTTCCAATAGTAACGATTTGTATAGTAGGTTACCAATATTTTAAAAGTCTTTTTACCGATTTTGTAGACTTCTCATACGGTTTTAAAAAAAAAAAAAATATTTGAATTATTTTTTTTTATTTAGTTCATGTTTGCTGTAGCTCAGTAAGCAGTAGATCTTACGTGTGCTGCCATCTGAGATTTAACTGGTTTATCAAGCCCCTATATGACATTGCAAGACGAAATGTTTAATGCTGAGGGAGGCCGCCCAGCCCCCCCCTCACACACACACACACACACACACACACACACACACACACACACACACACACACACACACGTGGAGGGAACTCCCCTTCAACACCCATTCTAATGTTTCTTCGGATCGTTTTTGCGCGCTTTGTACACCTCAGTCTGCCTACCTCTTACTGTCTCCAGAATGTTGGCAAGTATGACAATGGATGCATGAGCTCCTGAGAATCGAACTTGATTACCATTTTAACATTGTTATAGGTAAGTGAAATGTGGATGATGGAGACCTTTCTATATACGCATGGTGGTGCAGACAGTAACCGCGCACAGCAGACAAGCACACTCAAATTTTTGTGAACAGCATTGTAACAGTGGAAACTGAACTTATTTAATGCAAAGATAAACGCAACTAGAATTGTTAGTGAGCAGGAGCTCACAAGATACCCCCATCTCCGTAGCATGAGTCAGTATCAAAAGAGTCTTTAAAAATTGTAGAAATTAGGCCACATAAACCCGGTTTTGTATGTGACATAGCTTATATTCCAAAGCTGCACTTTTTGCAATGCATATTTGGTGGCCATAGGTTCAAAGCTGTGGATATTAGAACACAGAAACCATCTTTAAGTAGCATTTACAACCATGGAAAAGATGTCCCAGTGATCAGGTTTTGATGTGTGAAATGCATTGATCCTAAGACGAACTGTCAGCGTAAACTGGGCAAAACGATTAAGAGCCCGTTAATTATAACAATCTTTCCGAAACCCTGGAAAAACAATGGTCATATTGACCCAATTTGGTACACAACATATGATCATCTCAGCTTTACTGTATGAATAAAACTAAAAACGAATTGGGATTTATAAAAGTTCGAGTCACTCCGTGTGATGTATATTGAATTTATAATATGTGTCCATGATTGTAAGTTGTACTTTAGTCAGATTATGGTCATTTTGTAAACAAGATGTTTACATAGCATCTGAGTTCAAGGCCGGTTTATTAGCAGCTGGACTATTATTTCCATGTCTTGCTGTGACAACAGTCAGATACACAAAGTAATTTGCCATGAAAATTACTCATATTCTGACGTGAGAACTGTCAGGTATATATATATATATATATATATATATATATATATATATATATATATATATATATATATATATATATATATATATATATATATATATATATATATATATAATTCCTCTCTCTGAATTATATCTGGTTTCACACTTAAAGTTGTGAACACCAGATATAATTCAGAGAGAGGAATTATTTGTTTAAAATATTCATTGGAAATACTAAAGTGCTCATAGATTTTAGGATTTTTTGGAATTTATGTGAATTCATTCAAAACATTCCGGATTACATCACTGTGGTACATCAGGACAAGCAAGACTTTTGGTACATCAGGACATTCAAGACTTGTGGTACATCCAGACATTCAAAGCTATTGGAATTCATTCGGAACATTATATATTTTTGGACTTGTGATTAGGACACTTTGAATTATTTTGGACTTTAATTCACGTTATTGTAAGTCTCTTTTGAATTTTCAATTTAATTGTCTAGAAATAAATTGCTTGTTGATTTTACTTGATTTTGTTGGTTTAACTTTCTTTCTGTTACAATTTTTTAGGCCATAGAGTCGAAACACTCCGTCTAAAAAATCTACGCGCAGGCGTCAAAGAAGACACCTAAGTTTTACAAATCTGGGTGTGTGATACGGAAATGCGGATTAAACAGCTGTATGTAATATATTATATGTAACTAATTTTTAATATAAATCCGATACAGTAGTCCACAGCAATCCAGTTGTAGCGTACAACCTGTAGCGTACTAACAGAGAGGGGGGGGGGGGGGCGGGGCGGTTGCCCCGGGCGCCAGAGGTCTTGGAGCGCCAAAACAGCTGATAAAAATTAGGGCCTCGTATTCTGACCCTTTGGGCCATCATCGTCGCCCCGGGCGCCATTTACCCTTAGTACGCCACTGCGTACAACATATGTTCATCCCAAGATACACTCAGAGTGCAAGTCTGATGTCAATAGGTAAAGTATAGGAATTATAGCTCGGATACGGAGGGCAAACAGACGGATAAATGGATAAAGTGAATCCTAAATACTGCACACTTCTAAAAGCGGGGGTATACAAAGCAATATTTACTTTGAGACAGAGTTCACATGCACTCCTCGTTACCTTTGCGCTTTGCCAGTGATTATTGGCCTACACAAATCCATAGTAGCATTTAATAAATGCATATGACTATACATGTAATTGTATAACATGAGTGCAATTCAATGATATATTTATTTGACATAATACAAGAAAACAATTTGTTATAAATGGCTGAACAAAAGTTAGTCAACAGGAGCTTGCAAGATAACCCTGCTCCTGTGACACAAGTCTGTATTTTTTTAAAAGCAGTTTAATAAACATTTGAACATAGATCACAATGATCACTTTAATATGCATCACCCCCATTCCAAAATGCACCCGAAATGTAAGTGTAGTGGCAGTGGGTCAACGGGTACTACATTAGGAGTCCGTGCACGCGTTTTTAAGTTCTGTTGAATTGCTTAAAATATGTATGGAAAGTACCATGCGTCACTACCATTCAATTTTGATGTAAGACACATCTACATCCCAATATGCTGGTACACTGCAAACTTGGTGGCAACAGGTGAAAAGGTATTAAAATTACAGACCAGGTATAATTTTTAAGAAACATTATATAAATCCTGGAAACTAATTTTAGGAGTAAAATACGTTTTTCCAATAATGCTTATCTAATCCACTACTTCACAAATCCTGCCCACACAAACTTAAAAAGATGTTAACCACGTCTTGTAGCTTGTTTTAGCAATAAAAGTGCAAAACCTTCGTCTATTTGCTCCGACAGAAGGCACATGAGAGTGGTCTCATCTTGGATAGAGGAATTGGTGCCAAAGCTCAACATTTCTCAGTTAATACTTGAGTGAAAGTGCATGCTCTTCAAGTGATGCAACAATGGGAATGACTTGGAAGCGAGAACTTGGATTATAATCAGGTAAGTATTATCGAAGAAACATTTTTACTCCAAAAATTGGTTTCTTCTTCAAATACATTATCTGATCATAATACGTTAGGAGCATAGGTAAGAGATAGAGAGAATTGCATCCTCTTAACCCAGAGATGGAATCTTGTGTGAAATATGGGATAGGGTCAGCACAGGTCCATAAATGGACAAGGTCTTGAGAAAAAAAACATTTTGTTGCACCCACAAGTCCTGCAGAAGTACGGTAACCTGCATAATTACGAACCTGTTGAGTGACCTGGGAGGGTAGCCTATCGTCCTGCTGATATAGGTCACACTAGGTCGAATTGAACTCTTTGGGATGAAAAGTCTCAGAGAACACTAACTGAACCAATGAGTTGTTAATGCATCCTAGGGCTAAGAAAATATTCTTTTTTTCTGATTTGTCCTGGAGATTTCCTAATCAGTGAAGAATGTTACTTGCATTCAACAGAAAGCAGCATTAAAGCCACAACAGAAAATATAATGTTTGTTGAATTCGGCTTCTTGGTTTTTGCATAGGTTGACAAACCAAACAGGTGTGATTTGGTTGGTTCCAGAAAAGTAATTTGCACCAAAACTTCCAGTCATTTCATTCAAATGTAACTATTTCCAGAAAACGCAACATAACCTACTCTGATTTTTTTATATGTTGTGTCCAAGTTAGCGCCTAACGTAAGTAAGATAATCTTGGTGCATCTGAACCTATAATCAGTGAAGAGGATTTCATAAATAAATGAAGACAAATGAAGGAAATATAATTATATGGAAGCTAATTCGTGTAGTGAAGCTGTAGGGTATCAGACTCACATTCCAGGGCTTAAATGGTATAGTCAGGGAGTAGTTTCTCTCAAATACTATGCTGGTAGCAACTGACCCAACCTCAGGAGCTGACATGTATATGAAATACATGTGGTCTTGAGTTAATTCCTTGTGGGGTGAACAAATAACACATCCAGGAGCGGAAATATCGTCGCTTCTTTGAGTGGTAAGAACAAGCGAATGTTCATCTTCTTATTGGTTTAGTAAACTACAGATACCCCTTCAATACCATAATGGGGTCCTGAAGATGCCCTTGGGAAGAAGAGTCCAAAGAAGGCAGCAGTTTGAAGATAAAGACTGATTTTCCAGGGGCGGTAGCCTGTTTTTATCTATGAAATTAGGGACCATCATGAGAGAAACCGAAACATAGTGGCAGAACTGCAGATAGTTTTGGGTTGATGGATAAGGCATGAATTTCACTGATTCTGTCCGCTGAAGCTAGAGTTAGCAGGTCTTATACGAACAATGATTTGGCGGGGCTCTAACAGTGGTTTGAAGGTTGCATTGTTCAGTCACATTCAAACCA
Organism: Margaritifera margaritifera; assembly: GCA_029931535.1. Lineage (NCBI taxonomy): Eukaryota > Metazoa > Mollusca > Bivalvia > Unionida > Margaritiferidae > Margaritifera > Margaritifera margaritifera. The sequence goes on along the minus strand of JAQPZY010001669.1, from coordinate 7,918,702 downwards.
TGGAAGGTTCCATTTTGGACAAAGAACCGATGCCTTCTGTTGAGACAAGTTAAAACAAGTAGAGGTTCTGAAATGTCTTTGTTTTGGCCTAAGACTTCCATTCCATTATGGCGAAACGCGTTTGAACTCGTGGAACGGTAGCCCTTGATTGTGATCGCAGCTAACCTCTTCTTGTTTAAAGACATAGGAGAAAGTTTGCTATTTGTGGTAATTAGGCTTTTAAGGAAGAGATGTTTTCTTACTCTTACCACGGGGAGAAAACTCCATTTCCCATCAGCCATACAAAGTAATTCTATCCACGACTTGTTTTCAGAAATGTTCCTTTTTGAGAACTTACTGAATATGAGCATGGCATATAGATGCAACATTTCTGGTTGTTTCAGCAGGTGATGGCATCGCGGGATTTTCCTGGGAATTCCATCCACTAGATTCAGGACATCATTGATGAATGATTTTTCCAACTTGAGGAGTGCAATTAGGATTACTCTGCACTTGGTATGTATGTGTATGTATGTAGTAGTTTTTATGGCACCGCCAACTGAAAGTAAACTTCGATAAATGCAAAACTGAAGAATTGCACAAACATATTAGGAAGATAAACCATTCTCAATAAATATGAAGAAGAAGAAGATAAAATATAACACGTAAAGATGTTAAAAATTCTAAAAAATGTATATAATATAAAAGATAAAAATTAAAAATAGATGGTTATATATATATATATATATATATATATATATATATATATATATATATATATATATATATATATATATATATAAACTGCATTAGTAGTATAGTGGGGGTAAATAGGGCAGTGTGGGGCACTACGGGGCATATGTGGGAAATTAACATGGAGAGGGCACTACGGGGCATATATGGGAAATTAACATGGTGGGCACTTGGGGGCAGAAGTGTTGATGAGGACAGACACCCCAGACTATACTATCCAACACGCTGAGTGTAGTGACCAATATCCCGTCATCTATACTATCCAACACCCCACACTATACCATCAACACACCGTGTGTAGCGACCAATACCCCGTCATCTATACTATCCAAACACCCTACACAATACCATCATTTTAACATAGGAAGGGTAAGAGAGTGTTTATAGACACACTCTATACAAACACACTCTACAAACACACAAGGGAAAGGGATTTTTGGGTTGGGGAAAAAAAGACAAAGACAGACAAAAACATACACTAAACATACAAACACACCAAGTTTTTTAGACAATCATGGAGTAATCTTTTCTGACAGATGTGGGTGACCCTGAAAAGGACCGTTGGAGTTTTGTTAACCAAGTTAACACATATCACACCTTTTCACTGGTCTTCTTCCCCTTAAACTTCTACGCACTTCAGGCTCGTTAATGAGCACCCGCTTCAGACACCCTTGTCTCTCCACATAAATTATTCTCTTCCAAATAGCCGTGGCAGCAATCTTTGTGATAGTCCATGAACCTTTCACATACATCGGATAGTCCGTGTTGAACAGCATGCCCGATACGATCGATGATGACTCTACACTTGAGGTCATAGTGACGCTACATGTAAAGCTATGGGTCTATGAATTTATAGTCTCAAACGGGAATGCTAACGTTAAAATGTTTAGATACAATTCAAAACACCACATATACTATCCAACAGTCTTTTGATTACAACCCCCCCCCTACAGTCCATCACCCACTTTTTGATACCTTTCCAAACAAACCCTATACAACCCATCACCCTCTGTTTTGTTATGACAATTAATACATACACCCCTACACTCCAACAAAGAGAGTCCAACAAAAAGGGTAGGAGTGTTATGGACACACTACTAAACCCTTACATACAAACATATTATACAATTACGCACAAGTAGGCAAGGGTAGGTGTGCTTATTGTCACACTACTATACCCTCACACAAACATACTATCACAAGAGAAGGGGTTTTAAGTTTTAGCTTACAACATAGACAAAGACATACACAAACATAAAAATATTGGCAATGATTCAAGGTTGACAACGTTTTAACGTAAGACTAGAGCTCCAGTCATTTAGTACAATGTCATTTTGCCATCGACGCACACACTACGTTTCTAAGCTAACGAAAATAGATAACCATAATGTTCACAAAACCACTTTTCTATTTTTTTGCGGCATTATAGGACAAGGAGAAATTAATATTAGGTTACCCTTTTTTGAGTTTCTGAAGGCAAGAGTAAATTCTGTTAGAAATGTTCATTGGAAATTTGTTCATTTATCAGTTTTAAAACAGTAGTGTTATATTTATTGTCGAATGACTGCAGTAACATTTGCTGTATGCCTCCCAAATATTTAAGATATGTTATGTTTTGCTGCACACGCCTTGAGACTACAAACAATGTTACAACATTTCCCAAAACCAAAGACGGCAGAACAGTAAATGCACGTCTTGTTCGACTGGCAGTCTACAATGGACTGACTTAAAATATAGCATACATTGTTAGTTCTAATGAACACATGATTTGGCTCTAGAATGAGAGTGCGGAATAGGACGGGTCATAGAGTGCAGAATTGAATGGGTCATACTCGAGTCATTCTTACACCGTAAAGCTGTGTGCTTGTTTTGTTTTGTTTTTTTTTTCCTTCGGAAAATGGTAAATCTAGAATTTTTTTTCGTGACACATTTCAGTACCAAAATAGGACAAAACTAATATACCTGACATGCACATGCGCACAACTAAACTAAAAATTTTATACAATCCACGATTTACCTATGGAAGAAAAATCGTTCTACAATCTTTAGGGGTGCAAGTTTTTGAAAAAATTACAAAACTAACGTAACATTTCACGTAATCATTGTGACTACTGCCAACATTTTTGGAGAGGCATCTTAAAACGTGAGGAAATACCATTATCATTTCAATCGAAATCATTGTATAAGAAACTTAATGAGTGTGTTTATGAAACAGAGAATTGACATGACGACGGAGAGAGAGAGAGAAAGAGAATATTTTATTCCTAATTTTAAAAATATCACGACACTTACGTTTTTAAGGTATATTTTCCTTAAGAAATTTCAAAAAAAACATTCCATTTAAAAAATCACATCGATAGAAAAAATCCTCTTTTTTCGGTAAAATATCACAAGATTGAATTGGAGACATAGTTTACTAAAATCCTTCTTTTGAAAACGTAGATGTAAAATTCTCACAAAATATTACATCCAAACATTCCGTGATGTATTTTGACTTCAGGCTGACACAATTTCCATTGATCACAAATTATACGATTGGGTTGTGCGTTAGCTTTTATTTGTAAAGAGACTAACGGGTAGGCACAGAAAAAACACGTCTAATCTTCTCACTGTGTCAATAGCAACTGAGGGCGATTCAAAGCGAACGCGGTAAGAAAATATGTGTAGCCAATGAAATTGCTTACAATGAGTGACGAAGTGTTTTGTTGTAGATTCCAGACTCACAGTGTGGCAAAATAATGCCTATGGTCTGGCTTTTTACGATTGCGGTGCAGACAGACTAGAGGGAATTTGCAATCATGTTAAGAATTCGTGTCCCCTAACATTTTTTCTCGCCACGCTAAATACTGAACTGTAACATTATTGGCTCGGGTTTTTAAACTGACAAAAATGTTGTCACTGAGTCATTTTGACATACACACATAGGTAGGTAGGTAGGGGAGAGAGAGAGAGAGAGAGAGAGAGAGAGAGAGAGAGAGAGAGAGAGAGAGAGAGAGAGAGAGAGAGAGAGAGAGAGAGAGAGAGAGAGAGAGAGCGAAGGGCTACAGTATTTAGGGGCCGTTTTTTTTCAAAGTAGTGAATTTGGAGGCTTGTATGAAGTTACTATTTCTGGTAAAGTTACAAATTTGTGTGTTTGGAAAAAACGGCAAACATCGGATAGGCATTTGTGTCGTGACACAGGTAAAGTTGAGAGTCTGTGCAAGTTTCAAAATTAACGTCACATAGCTTTCTATTGCTCGTAAACATTTCTACTTTGGCAAATTTTAAGTAAAGCAAGCCATTATCACAAACATAGGTAGAGACAGGGGTATATATAGGGAGAGAGCCTGTGTAAAACTCAATCAGATCCATGTTGGACATCAAGATGAAACGATCACGCCATTTAAATGAGAAACCAGAAGAAGAAACCAAGAGGCCACGACGACGACTTTCCGTGCCACCTCATACACCGCTAGCTGAAGTGTTAGCCCCAGTCCATGCCAGCGATTTTGAAGAGGACATGAGCGAGCCAAAAACCATACCCTCTACCTCTACAAGACCAACAGAATCCAGAGCCCCTAACAAAGAAAATCGTTCCGTAGCTCCCGAAAATTACTATCACATTCGAGAGACGCAAAAAGTAACATCTAGAAATTTAGAACCACGGCTTACACTTACACGGTCAACTTTAAAGACTTCAAGTCTGAAGTGCCTCCCGAGAAAGCCGCAGGCTTCATTACCGATTTGTGGGATTCTTTGTTAGAGACATAGAAACGATAATGCGGAGCCAAAGAGGACGATCGGTTGAGACTTTCCATTCATCACGACAGTTTGAAGTCTCCTGTCTGGATCGAGTTTTGTACGCCGGCAGAATTAACACCAGCCAAAGTCATGGACAAAATTAAATACGTTCAACAATCCAATGACGAGTTTACCATCACCGATGGAAAAGCCACTCTTCACCTCCTAGAGGTAGCGGACGAAGCAGAAAAGTGTTATTGGTGGACGACCTTCGCAGTACCAAACACAGTGTCGTCCAAATTGACAACTCCCAAGGCCATCGTCGTTGGGCGAACGCATGCCGACAAAAACGAAACCGCAGAATGGAAAAGAGCATTGGAGAGAATTCGAAAATCGTGCAGATTTCAACAACGAAAAGAAGCAGAACTCCTGTTACAACAAGCAGGCATATCGAAAGAGACCGTGTGTGGCATTTCTGAAATGCAACAACTTCAAGACGTCTTGGCTCCTCGGTATACCTTGAAAGTACACCCTCAAGAGGTTCGTGGAGCTCTGGTGTTTCGAGGACCCGATCGAGGGAAAATACATTCACGTGTATCATCATCAAGAACATTTCGATGCCATCACTAGTATCACAGGATTTCTTGGACACTCTTACTGCTGCGAGAAATGTGACAAAGGATTTAACAGTCGGGAGCAACACATTCAATGCGGACCTTTGTAGTCCCTCTTGTCGCTCTTGTTACGAACAACATCGTGGGACACAAGTTCACCAGAAGAAACGTGCTTGTGATTTATTTAAATTGTGCTCCAAGTGTGGACAGCTGATTCGAACCAACAACTCCAAGAAACACGTTTGTGCCGGAAAGAAAAGATGTCGTATTTGTGATCAAATCGTAGACTTTCAACATCAATATTACATTCAAAAATATGACAATACACTGGAGAAAGAATAAAGGGTGATCAGCAGCAGAAGAAGAACGAGACAAAAGTGGATTTAATCAAGAGACGGTATTCACATCCCTAATTTCTGCTTCACTCATCGGGCTTGTGAGAAGTGCATACAAGAACCGATCTATTTTCACTGTCCCCATTGTAGTAAGATTCCAGGAGGACGTGAACAAATCTTTCGTGGCCCCAACACTCTTGCCGATTTTGCCCAATGGATCTTAGACCCTACCGACGACACTTGGAGCGAAGAGGACATTCAACGTTACGGGACCTGTCATCGATATGCTATCGACTTGGCTAACAATTTCTCGGGATACGATGGACAGTTTCTGTTAAAATATTATTCAGAACAAGGTACCGAATGCCCCCAAGTCACAATGAACGGAGTAAAACTCATCTACATGAAAGTGGGACAAGTACAATTCAAAGATTCCATGAGTTATTTGGCCATGCCTTTGAGTCGAATGCCTAAAACATTTGGAATGACAGAAATGGCCAAAGGGTATTTTCCCCACTTTTTCAATACCGAAGCCAATCAACACGCAGTGCTCCTGCATTTGCCTGATCTTCACTATTACGACCCCGATGGGATGCACACCGAACAACGAGAAGCCTTCCACGCTTGGTACGACGCTTACGCTTCAGACCCGTTTGATTTCAAAGAGAAATGCTGAAGTATTGTCGATCAGATGTGGACATTTTACGCCGTTGCTGTGGGAAGTTTCGACAATTATTTTTAGATCACGGAGAAGTCGATCCTTTGAAGGAAGCGTGTACCCTAGCCAAAGCGTGTGGATTAGTGTACAGAAAAAAGTTCATGCCCGAGAGCGAACTAGCCATCATAGACCCTAACACTCATCTTTCGGTCAGTCGTCAATACTCTGCCAAAGCTTTGCGTTGGTTGCATTACTTTTGCGAAATGGAAGACAAATGGATACAACATGCCAGAAACGGAGGGGGAGAAAAGAAAATAGGAAGTCTTTCTGTGGAGTACGATCGAAGTTTCAAAACCGATCCAGAATTTAGGCGCATTGCCGAAAGTTACGACGTGGTAGACATCGAACCTTTGGACCCACGCCACAGTTTGTTTGGAGGACGAACCAATGCCACACGCTTGCTGTACGATGTAGACGAATCTCGAGGAGAAGAAATCAAATACATCGACGTGTGTTCGTTGTATCCTTTGGTGTGCAAATACAAACGATTCCCTATCGGACACCCTGAAATCCTAACAGAACACATCAACGTGGAACACATTCGTCAATACGAAGGACTGATCAAATGCAAAGTCTTACCCGCGACCAACTTGTACCATCTTGTCTTACCCCATCATTGCCAAGGAAAACTGATGTTTCCTTTATGCCGTACGTGTGCTGAAACATGTAATCAAGATCACCCTTGACACAACACGGAGGAAGAACGCGCTTTGACAGGGACGTGGGTCAGCGTCGAATTGTTTCGGGCTCTGGATCTTGGAAACCGCTTGTTGAAAGTATACGAGATTTGGCACTTTCCTACCGCCCAGCAATACCAAAAGGACGACGCCTCGAATCCAGGCATTTTCTCAAGCTACGTCAACGAATTTCTCAAACTGAAACAAGAAGCCAGCGGCTATCGCTCTTGGTGTCGGACGCCAGAAAACCAAGTCCACAGTACCGTTCCGTAGAAGGCATTACTTTGGAAGACGTAGAAAAGAACGAAGGAAGAAGATCGTTTGCCAAAGTCATGTTGAATTGTTTGTGGGGGAAAATGGCACAGCGTTCGATCTTGCCCAATACTTGGCAGATCCCAGTCGCTGCTTTCAACTGGTGGACGACAAAGGAAAACTCGTGAAATACGTGGAAATCATCCATGAAGATTTGATCTTGGTCAATTAAGAAGTAGAACCCAAGTTTGTTCGCCCCGACGACTTTAGCAATGTGGTCATTGCAGCCTACGTGACAGCCAATGCTCACTTGAAATTGTACAATACGGCTTTAGAAGTGTTGGGAGATCGAGTCCTGTACTTTGACACCGACAGTTGTATGTACATCCATCGCCCTGGTTGCCCACACCCCACCATCGAAGGAGATCGTTTAGGGCCATGGACGGACGAGCAACCCCAAGAGACGATCCTCAGTTTTGCCAGCGGTGGCCCTAAAAATTACGGCTACCGATACCAAGACCGGCAATGCCAACTTCATACCAAATGCAAAGTCAAAGGATTGACACTGAACTATCGAGCCAGCCAAGTGGTGAACTTTGATGTCTTGAAAAATGCTTTACAGTCTGGACAAGCTAAAGACTTTCGAGTGAAAACTTTAGAACCCCACAAAATCGTACGGTTACCAAACCACCAAATCGTCAGTCGCCCTTTAGAAAAAGTATACCAAATTGTGTACCAGAAACGAGTGCGACTTCCAGACCACACCACTTTGCCGTACGGACACGCCGATCTTCAGTATAAAAATGGACAACATCCAAGACCAACAATTCATTGCTAATTCAGACGTCGACCTAGAAAGATGAATTTCACACAGATAAAAGCCCCATATCCAACATCATCTACCCCTGTCACCACAATACCGTCAGAGCAAAGTTCGTCCACGAAGGAAAATGATTCAGTAGTCCCTAAAGATTATTATCACATTCGAGAGATTAACAAAGTGACTTCCACAAAATTTAGAACCACCGCTTATAAGTACACAGTGAAATTTAAAGACTTCACGTCTGAAGTTCCAGTACAGAAAGCAGCAGGTTTCATTACGGACTTATTTGACTCATTGTTAGAGGAAGTGAAATGACAGTACCAAGTCAAAGATCAAGATCGTTTAAGTCTATCGATGTCTCATAACAGTTTGAAATATCCTGTGTGGCTCGGGTTTAGTACACCGGCAAAATTAACTTCTTCCAAACTCGTGGACAAAATTCAAGACGCTCAATCAATGAGAGAAGAATCTGACATCACCGATGAAAAAATGACCATTCACATGACACAGGTTTCACCTCCAAGTGAAGAAGACAGCCGTTGCACTTGATCTACTCTTCATGCTTACCAATAAGTGTGTATAGCATGTTGGATACACCAACAGATTTACGACTGAAAAGATGTACGTGACTGGAAAAGTCTTGGATTCAACGCTTGGACATAAGAGGTAGCGGACCACGCCAAAAACATCGCGTATGACGGATCAAAGAAATACAAAGAAAGAAAAACATGAACGTTGTGTGGTTTTTTGTTTTTGTTTTTTAATGGACATTGATCGCAGCATAAAAGAAAATGCATGATTTTGTTTTATGACATGACAATATGTTGCATCATAAACTGTATTTTTTAAAATACGAATTGGTTGTAGCATGAAAGAAAACATGTGCTATGTTTCATGACATGTAAATACGTTTTGTTGTGTTTACACTTTTTTGAAAAACATTAAACGTGTATGAAATGTATAAAATGTCTTGTGTCTTTCGTGTTCCTCTCAACATAATCCCTACCTCAGTCATGGCTGCATCCTCCTCTTTCTCCTCTACATCCTCTTCTGTTGTCAAAGTGATTGACGAAAAGTTAGATCGTCAAAGTTGGGAAGCTTTGTACCTGCGCCATCCTTTAACATGTTGATTACTGGACCGAGTAGTTCAGGCAAAACCGAACTTGTCAAACGTTTATTTCGAACACAAATCTCATTTGTTTGATCGTCCACCTCAACGTATCGTGTGGTGTTACAAAGAGTGGCAATCGTCTAACACTTTACTTCGAGAAAGTCAAGGAGAAGCCATTTCGTTTGTCGAAGGCATTCCTCGCGAAGACGATGGGATCGTGTCTGACTTGAGTCAAACACATCTGGTCATCTTCGATGACATGTTAGGAGAAGACGAAGAAGAAATCAAACTTTGGTTTACACGAAAAGGACATCATCGTAATGCACGTATCATTTACATTACTCAAAATTTATTTCAACGAAGTAAAGCCCATTGTACCATCAGTCTCAATGCTCATTACGTGGTGTTGTTTAAAAGCCCCAGAGACAAATCTCAAGTGCAAGTGTTAGCCAAACAATTAGGAACTCCTTGGCTGAATTATGCGTACGACGATGCCACTCAAACACCTCACGCGTATTTACTCATCGATTTAAAACCCACCACTACCGATTATTTGAGATTTCGTACCCAATTGTTTCACCATTGGTGTCAAGAAGCTCGTCCGCTTCGGCAACTCTCTGAAAGAAAAAAAACATAAAAACATCCAAAACGTCATTTCTTTCCCACAGTCTTCAAGATGACTTCCTTTCAATCTCATCCTCCTGCCAAATTGATTCGTGCCCTGTATGGCATCAGTCGCGAAAAAATGCACAAGTGCGTGCCCATTTGTTAGAAGCTAGTCTCAAAGACGTTTTACGATGGTTTACTTTGACAGCACGTCAATTACTTCAAGGCATCATTCACATCCCTCATCAAACCAAACGTTTTTTTGAAAAACATAAAAGTGCGTTGTCACAATTGGCAGATCCCAGAATCGATCCACACACTAAAAAACATATCATATTGACACCTGGTGGTAGTGGTTCTTTAGGAGGTGTCATGATTCGTTCTCTTTTGAAATGGGATCCTAATGCCCAAGCCAAAACCAAGAAGAAAAAGAAAAAACCCAAATCCCCTCAAAGACAGCCACGTACAACCACCACTACACACAAGATAAAGAAAAGCCCCAAGAAGAAGAAGAAAAGGCCTTCCAAGAAAAAACCAACAACCACAACATCTTCTGCTGCTGCCCGAAAGAGAAGTACTGCTGCTAGGACGCGCACGTACTCCCGAAAGCCACGCAGTGCGGTGACGGTGTCTCCTTCTCCGTCCACTTCTTCTTCGTCCTTCGTGATGATGCCTGCCAAACCTGATTTAAGACCTGTGTTTCCTAATTTGATGCAAAAATGGAAACCCATTTCGAAAGTCACTTCTTCTCCGGGGGCATCTACTTCGGCTGCTATGGCTAATGCGGCTGCCACTAAAAAAAAGTGCCTCACCTAAAACCAAAGTCCAAGACAGTACAGGTGTGTTACAAAGTTTACTGGATTTATCCAAACAAGAACTGACACGATTTAGTCCATTGAAAACACCTTATAGTCGAGTGATGCCTGTCATGAAATTGGTACGGCGTGCTGATCATCAGTGGAGACGCGTTCCAGTATAAAAAAGAAGTGTGACCTCCGAGAGACCTCAGTTCTATTTTTTGCTTTTGACACCCAAGATGACCCCAAAAGTGCACACCACCTTAGTCGTCCCAAGAAATGCAAAACCAAAAAAGGACTACCACCTCGTATCGCCAAACATTGGGACGTGTTGTCCGTCCTGACTAAATCCAAGCCTCCCATGCAAAAACAACTCATTGAAACAGCTCCCAAAGAAATCATCGATACCGTGTGTAAATGTTGTTTGAATGTGTTGAAAGGAACGGTAACTTTGTCCAAGATGCAGAAACAAACATTAGGAAAACATCGGAACGTTCTTCGAAAAATGGTCAAAAAGAAAATACCTCTCAGTCAAAAGAAAAAAAATGCTTGTGCAACGAGGAAGATATCTACCCATGCTGATAGGACCGTTGTTAAAAACAGCGGCTCCTTTGTTAGGAAAGATTGCTGGACCACTTTTAGGAGGAGTCATGAGATAAAGAGTGTTCCAGTGTAAAAAAGAAGCGTGTCCTCCGAGAGACCTCAGTTCTATTTTTTGCTTCTGACGCCCAAGATGACCCCCAAATGTGCACACCACCTTAGTCGTCCCAAGAAATGCAAAACCAAGAAAGGACTCCCACTTCGTGTCGCCAAATATTGGAACGTGTTGTCCAAGATATAGAAACAAAAATTAAGAAAACATCGGAACGTTCTTCGACAAATGATTAAAAAGAAAATACCTCTCAGTCAAAAGAAAAAAATGATAGTGCAACGAGAAGGATTTCTACCCAAGCTGATAGGACTCTTGAGATAAAAGACGAGAAGAAAAAAAGAAGATAAACAGGACACTCTTCTCTGGAAAGACAACACACTTGTAACTTTGGATCTTATGGAAGGACGAAAACTGACTTTAGTTCCTTACAAACGATGGATGGAACTCCATTGTTGGTACGAACAACGAATACCTCATTTACCTCCCAATCCTAGTCTCATCGAGATGTCACAGTTACAACAAGAATTACAATCGCTCATGGATCGAAGTGATTTGTCAGAAGCAGAAAAATCGCAACGGTACGGTCAACTATTGCAACGTCTTCAACTCTTTCACCAGAAAGCTTTAGACGAAACATCTAAACCCACTCTGAGAGATTTCAAAGCCATGATGAAAAGCGAACCTAAAACCACTAAAACAGCAGACACCGCCAAGGGAATGACACAAGAAGATGACCCACGAGAAGTGTTTCAAACTCAGTCTGCTCCCACCATCCGTAGCAAGATTGCAGCTTCCTCGTTGACACCCTCTCCTACACCTCAACGAGATGAAATGAAAGCTTGGGTTAAAAAGACGATGTCTACCCCTTCTTCAGCAGAAGAAAAAAAGAAAGAAAGAAGCAACTTCGTCCAAACTCCAAGACTCCAAAAGTAGTAGCATCGAACAGTGGATGACTTATTGAACAGTAAAAACATGGAGACACTTTTAGCCAGCATTTACTACAATCCTACACACGCTGCTGGTTACGGAGGGGTTCAAAAATTGTATCGGGCAGATAAAAGCAAATTGAAAAGTGTACGTTTGCCAGAAGTACGACGATGGTTAAAATACAATCGACGTACACGTTACACAAACCCATTCGACGAAAATTTGTCAGAATTAAACCAAAGTGGCTGGCATCGATCATCAATGGCAAGCAGATTTAGCGGATGTCTCTCATTTGGCAGCGTACAATAGTGGTTACAAATATTTGTTTTGTGTCATTGACGTGTTTTCCAAATTCGCTTGGGTCGTTCCTTTGACTTCTAAAAACAGTACCGAGTTAGTACACGCTTTAAAACTGGTGTTGAAACAAAGTGGTCGTCACCCTTTACGATGGCAAACTGACAAAGGCACCGAATTTCAGTGACAGTTCTATGGATGTGTTTCACAACAATACCTTATGTTGTTTCACTGCCAAATTACCCCAGTCTATACAATTGGATCACGAAGCTCATTGGGAAGTGGCTTTGGTAGAAATCATTCATCCTACTCATGCCATGAATGTGTCTGGAGATCAAACCACTTTTGTCGTTGAAATCCTGAACAAACAAGCGCAAGAACACTTGGACAAAAATGATCCTCTCATTTACGAATCCAAAAGACCAGCACCCGCCAATCCTCAATTAAGTATCTATCTCATGAGAATTCCTGCAGGCTATTATTTTAGTGCTCGACATTTGGTGGACACCATTGCGGCTGTTTTCAACGACCAGTTTGGCAAAGCCCTGGACAAAACCAAGAAAAGTGTCCTGATCGAGTATCATATCATTTCTCATCGTCTCAAAATGCATTTTTCGGACGCCAAAATATTGTCCATCACTTTTTCTCCCAGTTTGTTTGCAATGTTGGGTGGATACACAAAACTAGCTCCTACCAAAGATATCAACAACAACCGTCGATTTTACAAATAATTTTGCTACCCTATCGAATTGAACGATGGACTGAATTTATTGCTTGTGTACTCCGATGTGGTGGAGTACAACGTGGTGGGAAACACAGCCGCTCCATTACTGAAAGTCATTCCTTCAAAGTGGATTCTACCGTCGCTACGTACGAAGAAGGAGGAAACATGTATCACGTTCACCGTGAATTTGTACGTCCTCATTATCTTCCAGTCAGTAAATCGTATTTTGATAGTGTCAACATTAGTGTAAAAAGAAATTTTGGACAAAGTATTCTATTCACTAAAGGAAAAGTCACGATCAAACTACATTTTCGAAAAAGGTTCTCCAGCGAATTGTAACACCAAAATGTATTCTGTGTACCGAGGAGTGACTCGACAACGAGGACATGGTTTAGGCGATATGTTAAAATCTGCTTTTCGGACGGTAGCCCCTATCTTGAAACCCATGGTGACTCAAGGATTGCATGCCTTAAAAGATGCCGTATTTGACGCAAGGAAAAGAATTTCTTCGAAACGTCATCATCGACAAACAAATCCTAAAGAAGCCTTTACGAGAGCAGGAAAAAATGTGTTGCTGCACACTGGAAAAGATCTTTTGGGTGATCGAGAGACTCCTATAAATTCGCTTCATACTTCGGGCCCTGGCATTACTTCTTCCTCAACGCCACAGCAAGGAAAAGGCAGAAAGAGACGTCAACACCCCTTCAGAGCCAATCAACACGGTGCTCAGAAAAAGAATAAGAAAAGAAGAACTGTCAGTGTTTGATTACTAAAAAAAATGATGCACCGAGATTCTTGCGAATGAACCAAGTCAGAACTGGATCTGTTTGCCATGCCACCTACCATGATGACGATGCAAGAATCCCAATGGGTAGAATTTCATCCTGTGTCGTCTTTGACGACTTCAGCTCCTATCGAATTTGAAATCAAAGGACAAACCGAAGATTACATCCATCTGAATACCAGCCACTTGTACCTGAAACTCAAAGTGCTCAAAACGGACAACACCAATCCTGGGGCCAATGACAGAGTAGCTCCAGTCAATAATTTCATTCATTCGATGTTCAGCGAAGTGGATTTGTACTTGAATAACAAACTGGTCAGCAGCAGCAGGGATACTTACCCTTACCGAGCTTACTTGGAAAATCTCTTGACGTACGGAAAAGAAGCCAAGAACACCCATCTAGATGCTTCCGTGGTATGGAAACCTGACACCTCGGAGAAGTTCAACGACACATCGTTGACTGCAGATGACGATCCTCACAATGTGGGATTTAACGCCCGTCGAAAGAAAATCAGACAAGGGCGCACTTTAGAACTGATGGATCGTTTGCATTTGGACATGTGGTTGCAAGATAACTATTTGTTGAACGGAGTGGATGTACGCCTGAGACTGAATCGCAGTAGTACCGTCTTCAATTTGATGGCTCATGCCAACGAGTACAAAACCATCATCGAAGAAGCCAGACTTTACGTGAGCCGTGTAGAAGTGTTACCTAAAGCAGTCAAACTTTGAGCTGAACCACTGCCAAGTATCCTGTGCGACGAGTGGAAGTGAAAACGTTTACCATTGACTCTGGACTCCGATCCAAAGTCGAAGATCATGTCTTCCAAGGACAGCTCCACAAACGTTTACCCGACTGGCAAACGCACCGCTTTATATGCTGGAAGCGCGGATGCGATGGAAAACATGACTCCGATCGATAGAGAGAAATGTGAAAGAGTAGGTACCTCCGATCGATAGAGAGATATAGAGCATATACATTCCATTTTTTTCAATCCATAAACAACACAACACCAATTTTTCAAAAATCAACATTTTTAATAAGAAGAAGCTTCTTTTAAACAAAATACAAACAGTGTTAAACATGAACGTATTTACAGGGTTGACAACGTTGTGAAGTCGAACTCTACTTCCACTGTTCTAAATCATTTTGCCCTCGATGCACACTACGTTTCTGAGCTAAAGACAAAGATAACTATCATGTTCACAAATTTTTTCTTCTTCTATTTTATCATCTTTTCTAGAGTACACACAATCAAAAGAAGGCACTAAATGGATAAGTTATCAATTCACACTTCACTTTTTCCTTGAAAATGTCTGTCAAGTAGTACAATGAACTACGGCGGGCAGTCTCTGTACTCTGTCGCAAGAAAGCTTCGATGCGTTGGATCTCCAGAGAAGCGAGTGGAGGTGAGGAACGATCCTGCAAGTCTTTATACCACTTTCTCAACACCTTTTCGTCTGAGATTCTATCCCATGCGTTGTCCAGATACTGTGCCAACTTTCCTTCTACACTCATCATGAAAATTTTGGTATTTCGATCACACATATAATAATCATTTATGTTCATTTGTGCGATTTCTTCAGTTAGCTTCTTAGCAAAACAGGAGACTAAATGTTGTTCTTATTCTGGCCATTTTGACACCATGACTGTCTCTTTTGGTTCTGGATCAGAAACATCGTCATCACTGGTGGTTTGTGACTGTTCCATATCACAAAATCCCTCATCGCTTATCTCCATAGGTTCTTCGTGTTCCATCTTTTCTAATAGTTGATAATCAATTCTCTAAAACTGTTGATTTCTAGAGTATTGTCAAATTCTGCATACAAGATGACGTTCACGGGTATGTGTGTCCGATATGCGATCGGCACAATGGCACCTTATCTCTGCAATGTGTTGTATACGAGGGATGCCACTCTCCTATAGTGGTTTTGATGTACTGAAGTTTGTAGAAATTTTTATTTCACATATTTTTGCCAAGTATGACGAACATGCAGATTTATACAATATTTTAAGTCAGTATATGGAATCTTCCATTCGGAAACGGGTAACTGCAGGTCCGGGCAGCTTTGGCTGCCTTTTCATTACCCTTAATACCAATGTGACTAAGCAGTCAATAGTACAGAATATGTTTCCCAGATTGTATGCGCCCATCATGTTTATGTAATATCTGGGATTTGAACGAGTTGTCAGATTTAAGATTGTGCAAGGCTTTCAGTGTGGAAAGGGAGTCCGAAAAAATGATGTAATTTGTTGTTTGAGAGGTTTGAATGAAGTTCAAGGTTTTTAGTACGACTAATTTCTGCAGTAAAAAGTGAGGCTTTATCCGGCAAACGGCTCGAGATGGTGCCATGCGGTGTTGCAATGGCAGCACCAAATTTGTCTCCATCTTTCTAACTGTCTGTATATAGGGGCGTGTGGCTATGATATGAGGCTTTGATTTCATTGAATTTACTCTGAAAAGGGGAGGAGTTTTTTAATTCACAAAGGTCAGATATTAATTTCGGAGGGTTTGATAACCACGGTGTTGATTTGGGAATAAAGAATTTTGCAATATTTGCAACGCTGATTTTTGCTGCTTCTAGGCGAGAACGAATTTGTATGCCAAAGGTGGAATGAATTTTGGCTTTTGAAAGTACATGGTTTGGTATTTGGGCCTAAAGACGATATCATGTGCGGAATTAGATGGATTAGAAAATAGTTTGGTGGTATACTGAATAGTTTGGTGGTATAATAAAGAGCCAATTTCATTCGTCTGAGGTAAAGTGATGGTTCATTTACCTCAACACAGAGGTTTTCTGAGGGGGAAGTTCTCAAAGCAGCCAGAAAAGAGTCTAAGTCACCGGTTGTGTATCGGATCAAGCATCTGCAGTTAAGATTTACAGGCTGATCCATACACAATCGATCCTTAGTCAACTTTAGATCTTACTAATGACCTGTATAATCGGAGCAAGACTTCCCGATCTCCTTCCGATTCTGTGCTTGCCACGACTCGTATTAAATCCAGGGCTTTTTAACATTTGTTCCCGAGATATTTAATATGTGAAAGAAAAGTTAGTTTACGGTCGAAAATAAGCCCAAACAATGTTGTCTCCTCCCCAACAGGAATAAGAAAACCATCAAGATATAGTTTAGGGTCATCATGAATACGATGAATAGGCAGAAGTGTATACAAATACTTTTAGATTTCGAAAATCTGAACCCGTTTTCATCTGCCCATTTCTGAACTCTGTTTAAGCGTATATGTAGTTGATGTTCAGTATACTCTTTGATATACAACAGATCAAAAAGTCAGCATATAATGAGCAGCCAGTTCCTGGATTAAGGCATTTCACAATGCTGTTGATTTTGATGTTGAATGGAGTGACTAACAATATGCTGCCTTGAGGTACCTCCATCTCATGAGTTTTCAGAAAGGATGCTACCTACTTTGACTCTAAAATTTCTATCTTTCAAAAAACGAGATCAAGTTAGGAATGCAGTCCCTCAAACCTAGGTTGAATAGGTCATTAATCATGCTGTACTTCCACGTGGTGTCATAAGCTTTCCCCAATTCGAAAATGACGGCAACTATATGTTCTTTCTTTATATAAGCTTCTCTAATACTAAAGTAAATGCTTCAAATCTGACCATAAGATCTATCGTGCTTCCATGGCATCTGAATCCACATTGAACGTCTGATAAAAGTTTGTTGGACTTGAGATACGAGAGGAGTCTATCATTTATCATCCGTTCCATGATTTTGCAAATACAACTTGTTAATGATATGGGACAGTTGTTGGAAGGGTTGGTTTGGTCCTTTCCATGTTTAGGTATTGGTATCACTGTTGCTTTTCGCCAAGACTGCGGGAAGCCGTCAGTTTCCCAAAATTGTATTGAAACTATTTAGCAGTGTATTGAGAATCATATCAGGTTAATGGTTCAAAAGTTAACAGTGGATAACATCTGGTCTTGCTAAAGTGTCATGGTCTCGATCAAAAGAGTCTTGTAACTTTCTGAGAGTGAAATTTAGAGGAACATTTTCTCTCCGGTTTTTGACACGGCGGCGGTTTTCTGTATAATTCTCTTGTAAGGAGTTTTTCGAGAATGTTTTGGCCAATGTATGTGAGATTTCAAGTATGGTCGTGATCGTTTCATCAGATTTCTTTAAATGTTTGATACAGTTGCTTTTAGTTTTTGTCAGTGATTTTCGTACCATATTCCATACCGATTTAATAGAGGAGCAAGAGTTAGACCTATATATATATGATCTCAGTGTTTTTCTCTTGCTCTCTCTATCGATACGACGTACTTTAGCTCGGTATATACGGTATTTGTTCAGAGTTTCATTTGTTGGTTTGGCATTGACATGTTTACGGACCTATGTTCGCTCCCTGATAGGGTCTTTGCATGCATCATCAAATCATGGTTTTTTTTAGGAATCGTCAAGTTTTTGGTATAGTATTCCTAGAAACATCCTGGAGTATCTTTTAAGAGGGGTATTGGATCGTCTACGTTTTCAAAACGATCAGCTGTCAAATTTGATTTGCAGACGGCAGAGATCTAGGGACTGGTAACCCCTTGCCTACTGAAAAAATTGACGCAATTTGAGTTGTCAGAAATAATCAAGATGCCCATTCCTGATAATGTCTCCTGCCGAGATCAAAAGGCGTTCACTACTATCGCTTTCATCTCCATGAGGTTGACGAGCACCGAGTGCTCCTGAAGGGACCAAACCCGCTTGCTTCTTCAAAAGAGGGAAGGAGATGGACACCACAGCCAGTAATAGCATGTGCAGAACGTGATTTTTATTAGTTGATTCTCCGCCAGGATGCCGTCTGTAAGAGATGGGACGCCATTGTAGATCAAAACTTTGATCATTTGGTCTCAAGGGCAGAGTTTTGTCTACCACTGGGATAGAGCGATTAACTGCAGGGGTCTCAGGAACAAGCAGCTAAAAAATGAGATGCCCTGTGGCTGTTTTGAGAAGAACCAAAAGGTTAAGAAATTTTCAGGCTGAAATTCGACTCTACAAGCAGATGGAAGACATCAACGAGATGATCTTCAAGGCATGTTCAAGCTAGAGATAAACTCGATTCAAATAGATTCTGAACTTCATGCCCAGAGGAAATTAAATGCTGGTACAGAATGAGATCAGCTTTGTCCTTGTTGGCAATGAATCCAAGGCAAAGCAAAAGTGAAACACGGGATTTCATGTCTTGGTACAAGAGATTACTAACCTTGCACTTTTGGGTTTTGTCATCGATGTTGTTTGATGTCATGGTCATGGAGGTGGTTCTGAAGCGTGACATGACTGTCTATGATTCTTGTGAAGACCCTAAGAGCGAGGTTTTCAGACCAAAAGGGAGTGCCTGAACTGGTACATGGTGTCCCTGAAGCAAACCTCAGGAATTCCCAAGACGACCTGTGAATGGGAATATGAACATACGCATCTTGGAGGTCTAGGTTAACAGAAAAATCTCCCCCCTGAATGGTGCTGAGGTCCATTCTCAGTGTCTTCATTCTGGACTTTGATGCCCAAATGTGTTGGTTGAGAGAGCTAATATCTTTGTTGGAGCTGTCATTGGCTTTGCTAACTAGGAAAAGTCTGGAGTGTAAATCCGGTAAGTTTTGCTGTGAATAATCTCCACCATTGTTTAGAGTAGAGTGTTTATTTCCTGCTGAAAAATGTCTGCTTTGCATGAGTCTCTGGAGACCTCTTTGAGAAGGGAACCCTCAAACTGCAGATGAGGATGGAGAAACATAATCTGGTGTCCCTCCAATACAGTTTGGAAGACCCACAGGTCATTGGATCAGAATCCCGCCCCTTTTGTGATAAAGTGTTGAAGTCTAACACCCTCTGACTCCCAACCATGATGTTGGAGAAGGGCAGCATGGGCATGGTGCAATTTTCTGTGGAAAGAAGACTGTTGGGGTGAGAAACTGGGCTGAAATGGGCGCTTCTCTCTCTGTGTCTTGTAATCACTTGCTCTGGAAAACCGGGCCATTACTGGGGAGTAAGGTTTGGAGGAAAGTTTCCCCATCTGGAGTGCCATAGTGGGTCCTTTCTACTTCTCTAGTCCCTCTTTGGCTCTGGGTTGCTTCCTGGACCTCCTTTATGTGGCCATGGAATAATAGGTTGTAAGACAAGCTGAAATCTTAGGGTGCATACATGCCTACCATTAATTTTGGAATTCAGGAACAAAAATGTCAAAAATCTGGAACAAAGGACAATTTTCAGGAACATTACGCGGGCAAAATTTTGTTCTGGTGATATGCTTGTATTTAAATCAACTAACATTAAAAAACAGCAGCAGAATTAAAAGAAATAAAAGATAACCAGCTGAAGTTCACCTATTTACACTATGTACACTATCTACAGGAAAGTTGTTTGCTGTTGACAGTTATTTAAACTGCTGAAGCTGCCTGCAGTTGACGGATTTCAGGTCCTGGAGGTCCCTTTACTGTACGTTCGCTCCAGGGCATCTCCCATCTGTCAAGATAGTAAAGGAGCAGATCTTCATTTGTTCTGCTGGGCAAATGTAGTTTTTGCAACAATCTCTTTAACCATGGCTGCTCCCTTGCTCCGGCAGCATTGGAATTGCTTTGCAATGTTGCTGTCCTTGAGCATTAATTTAAATGCTTTGGTAAATTTGTCAAGAGCAGTAAATGGTAGATTTAATTCAGTGACAAGGTCAACTAACATTGTTTCTGCTTGGGCAACATCAGTTGACTTGCTTGAGTTGGCAGTGGAATTTGAAAGAAAAAAAAAATTCAAATTTTTTGGAGCTGGTGATGACTTTCTTATACTTTGAATGTTTCTTGCCGATAACATGATGCCAACAATCATCACAGCCTCTGGATTTGATGGAAAAATCCACTTGACAAATGGCACAAAAAGCAAAATATTCTCCTTTCTTCCCTGGTTGAAGGCAGCTCCACTCCTCCGAATACTGCATACAAAATGTCTGTAAGCATGCTCTTTTTGTTGATGGCACATCACTTCCTGCATCATCAGCTTTCCTCTTCAACATCTTGAACATGTCATAAGACTCAAAACTCAAATTAAATCCTAGGCTAAATAGTCTAGATATAAAAATCGCTTGATGCTTGTAGTAGTCTTGCACGAACTGCTTTCTAAACGAGAAATAGCGTGTACCCACACACTTGTCCAAATTAAAAGGTATGAAAAAAAGATCACGTGGTTTTGACTGGTTTCGACAGGTATTTTCGTTCCTGATACCAAAAAAATGTCCAGGTTTTTGTTTTCCAGATTATCCGATATTTGTCCATATTTCCAGAATGTATGCAAAATTTTGACGATTTTCCGTAACAAATATGAAGGCACTGGAACAGTAGGCATGTATGAGGGTGGCCTTTTGTTGGTCTTTTTATCAGTGCATACATTGGTAGGAATGCATCCTTCTCCGCAAACTGGAAGTAATCATAAGTAGCTATACAATTGGAGAGTATTGACATGCCCTGCCGAGTACAAGAGCCATGTGCGAGACTGACTCCTAGCTGTGTCTGTTGGCTTGGGGTCTCAACTGAGGGATTTATGCTATGCTTAGCTTGTTGAAATATAGATATGAAGAGCAGGTCAAGCATGGAGCCAATAGCAATGATGTTACAATCCCGTTGTTGCATGCCAAGGAAGATTTCTAGTCCATGGGTACAGAGGATGGTTTTGTCAGTCCCACGTCTGCAATATCTTGAGGTATGGAAAAGGCCAATTGATTTTGGGGTCAAATGGTGAAAGGTCGGGTCATTGTGGCTCAAAGAAAAATGTGTTCTGTAGAATAACTTTTGTTTTAGAGTAAGTTCCTTGACCAAACATTGTGGATGGCTTGCATATGGTTAATAAAGAAACCTATAGATTCATGGGTCTAAATGTCAGAGATCAAGGTCAGGGTAAGTCTAATAAGAAAATAATGGTTTCTTTACAGTAAATTTAGTTCAAGACCGCATACCTTGACCAAAGGTCCAGTTCATCGAGACCCATTTGTCATTAATCTCCTGAATCAGCCATACTCTACTAGTGCCTCTACATCAGGCATCTGCACCTTCCTCCAGGGCGCGGGCCAGATAAGTGATTTTTAAAGCCACACCCTATAATGTAACCAAGTGGATACAACAAGGTCAGCCTGCGGGCTATAGGTTGCACATGCTTGCTCTATATAGAGGACAGTTAAACACAGGGCGGCATATAATGTGGCATTTACTGTATTCTTGCACATTGTTTGAAAAAAGTGATAATTCAGATGATAATGGTTAGGAATAACTAATGTGAAGTATTGTTGGACAGGACTTGTGTCATTTGCTGACTGGAATGTTTGAACTTATGCTTAGGAGATTTGAGCTTGCCCCAAAATATGAGAACATATTAATGGCTGGGACTTCGTTGTTGAAAACCAACATGTGTTTTGTAGAAGGCTCAATTGAAGTTAGATGGGAGTCTTCAATGCAAGAAGAAAAGCCTGTTGGCATTTTGATCCTGAAGTTGCTTTCCAAAGCAGTGTAAGATGTCTGCAACCAGACCTGACTGTGGTAACTGTTTGAAAGAGGGCTGGTTTTCCCTCGTCAAATGGTCAAGGCCACTGACAGAGCAGGAGGCAGACAGAACTTAAGTCTTCAGTGGATGCAAAGAAGGCTGGAAGTGGCATGACTGGGCACTAGATGCCATCTGTATCTGGCATCCAGGACTGAGATAGAGGTCATAGGTTAAGACAGTAGCAGAGCTGGACTGGACAAGGTTCAGGCCTAGGCGATGTCTGGTGTCAAGATCTGCTACCAGCTGACATGGGATAGATTATCATAGCTAGTACAAGGATTTATATGCAGTAATGGGTTGTCCCACCCTGGCCCATGTGGGCTGCCATACCAATGTCAGTACTCGCCCATTGGCCTTTTCAGTGCTGGTATGATCTGGCTGTGGCATGGTGGGAAACAGTGGAGATAAGGCTGCATTGGTGGCCCAGGACAGGAAAGGTTACCAGACCTTCTTTAAAATGGATAATCTTTCTGCCTTGAATGACTGGGACATGAGAAAGTTGGAGACTGAAGCAGCATCAGCAGCAATACTGATGGCATCCGCATCCTTGTGGAAGCTTTTATAGTATAGAAATGAAATACGGAACAGACGGATGTACAGACTTCATAACATGATACACTCTGCCTTATGGCAGATAGATAACAAGAGAAGAAATTTATCCACATTTAATTGTACTGACCATCAGTACCGTAATCACGGTAAGTCTTGGGACACGAAAAAATAATTAGAAATCAATACATATGAAAATATAATTGAAAAAATTATGGCATATTCATCATATTAAATACTTTTCACCCACGAATACTTCAAATTTAAGTTTTGGTCAGTATGAAGAAAAAAAAAAACCCAAAGATTCAGACAATGGCTCAGCCCCAAATTTGAAAGCATAAAGCAGGAATATTAAAATAAACACAAAGCAAGAAATTCGTCCAAATTTTAATTGCATTGACAAACAGTAATCTGAGAACAGTACATATGAACTGTCCTTGTAATGATATATTCATCAAATACATTTTTTTTTTACCAGCAAATACCTGAAATTTGAGAGTTGAAGAATATAAACAAACAAAAAAAATCAAACAAATAATTATTTAAAGCTGAGAAAAAAACTGTAAATGGCACATACCCAAATCTGATAACACAACTGGAAAACGCTATAGACAACCTAAGTCTTTGGTGAAAACCCCATGCTGATACAACTTTCCATGCAAAGCAGTAGTGATAAAATTTTCAAGATGGCTGCTGTGACAGCCATATTAGATATCAGATTGTCACCCTTTTCATTCAGAACCAACTAGATATTACAAAAAGTATTTTGGTGAAAACCACATGTCAATATGACCATCCATCGCCGAGGAGAAGCGCCATATAGGATGTAAAACTGGCACCATTTTTATTTAGGACCAACTGAAGATCGCAAGTCTTTTAGTGAAAACCCAATATAGATATGACCATCCATTCAGAATGAGTAGTGACAAGATTTTCATGATGGTCAGTGTGACCTTTTCTCTACTAATGACCATGACCTTTGAGCAGGGATTTTACTATTGTATTATAAGGTGTGGACCTGGATAACATTTCATCAAAATATATGTAGGGGTTAAAAAGTGACAGCCTGGATTAAGAAACAGGCCACTGACAAGCACTATTCATTATGACCTTGACCTTGAAATGGGGAGTATGACTGAATATGTGAGACGCTGTGAAGTCAAGATATATAAAAGGCTACAGTTTGATTAAAATATTTTCACTGCATCAAAAGTTACACATGTGCATGGTCAGAGATCAGTGATTAAATAACTTTCCCATGCCATGACTTGTTGACCTTAAGGCACTTTACTTGAGGCATGGTGTGTGGCTATGATATGTGACACAGTCTAGTAATGATGAATAACTGCCTCAAGTTTCATTAAAATAACTTCCTTGGTTCAAAAATTGTACTCTGGACAAGGATACAAGTCAGCGTTAGCTTTTTCTTGCTGTGACCTTCACATTGAGGCAGGCGGCAAGGTATGGAACATGCAATTTATACATGTTATATAACTGACTAAAGTTTCATTAAAATATCTCATGTGGTAGAAAAGTTATACTCAGGGGCCCCTATTGGCCAAGTGTTCTAATGCGCTCGCCTTTACAGATCTCTGACCATCGCACCTGACTGTGTGGGGTAAAGTCTCAACTCGGCCAACGTGGGTATGTGAGAAAGTGTGCCAGTAGCTTCCCATGGGTTGGTGGTTCTTCCAGGGGTTTTCCTGGGTTCTTCCTCCGCCAAATATACTGGCCACCATGTATAGCCAATCATGTGCTGAAAAATAACATTAAACCCACAAAACCAAACCAATCAAAAGTTTTTTATACTCCAGACAAGGATACAAGTCACAGAATTACATTTTCCCTTGCCATGACCTTGACCTTCAGGCAGGGGGTTGTTTATGGTATGTGACACACCATCTAGTCTTGGGCAAAGTTTCATTAAAATATCTTCAATTGTTTAAAACGTTATATCCGGACATGGATACAAGTCAAAGAACAACTTTCTTCCTTGACATGACCTTGACCTTGAGACAGGGTGCATGGCTATGGTATGCAACACACTATCTAGTCATCATATATACTTCAGAGAACTATATTAAGCTCTCTCCATATGTTATAAAGTTTTGGGCCAGATAATTTAATGTTAATGGGTGGGCTGATGTACTGACTTGCAGATGGACAACAACATAATATAATATGCCAAACTAAAGGTGGGTGTATACAAGAAAAAGTCATTTTTACTAATATCTTCTGTTTTCACCAAGTGGCAGGATGATTGGCAAACATTTAAATGACTAAAAGAAAAAATTTATGCAGTCAAAACATTAAATGTAAATGCAACAGATACCTTTACATCATCACATACTGAAACACGGTGTCCTATGATTAACGGTACATAGTAACCACATACTATTCATAGTATTTACTTACTTCTCTAAACCAATATCAAATATATGCATAGAATAGTCTCTGAAATATAACAACAAAAATTACTCAAATATGACTGAATCCACAATTCCTAAAAAGCAGTAACCAAATTCTTGAATAACATTTAAGCAAGACAAAGAATGATGTACAGTATTATATGACACTGGTTGCTACTAAAGATACAAGTCAAACAGTGGTTATTCAGCATTTTAGAGAAAATACTGTTATTTTTAAAATGTTTTAAAAAATGACAAAACTTTTTCTCAAATAATTTTTTTATTCCTGCATGATGATTGGCTACCAGGTGCTTAATGTTATGTTCAGCCATCATAATGTAATCATTAGTGAAACAGACAATGCTTCTAAATGCATCCATTTTTGGACCAGTCCACTAGCATGGGATGTTCCACTTGCTGACATCATGTGATATGACATAAGCTTTTGTTATGATGCATGCAGGGCCGTTATAAGGGGCAGGGGCGCCAAGTCGGGGGGGGGGGGGGGACGCACCATTTCACGGAGTTTACGGTATTTTTTCCCCCGAGTGAGGGGCTCTGAAGGCGACGTGCGCCCAGGGCACCTTTTCTTCCAGCGCAAACTTGCAACGGCCCTGGATGTATGCTCTCACTATGATGTGTGCCCTGTTTGTGATCTGCTCAATGTGCTATGACGTAAATTACTGCACTCCCACACATAATCTAGTAGCTCCATTGCCAACAGCTGACTTTCATGTTGGTGTTGAAATAATTGCTTTGTTTACTTAAGGTGTCATTTGTTTCAGACTTCACACAGTTTTAAGACTAAAAAACTTTGAAATACTAACAAAAGCAATTCATAAAAACCTAAAATGTAAGAACTCTACTATCTGTAGTTAGACAGGTACTCGTATACAAGCTGGATACAACTGCGAACTGCACAGACCCAGATGTATAATGTGCTGGCAGATCTGGATCTATGTAGTTTGTTTGGAGTAATCCGTAGAACAAACAACACAGACCCTGATCTGCTGGTACATAATGCAACAGTAGATCAGGGTCTATGATGTTTGCAGTTGGACCCGACTCTTAAGCGAGTATATTGGGTAATATATTTAAAAAAATTGAACACCTGTAAGAACCACACTGGAACTAACTTGGAACTAAAATCATGAAGTTTGTATATTCATGCATATATTCCTACGACACCGTCAGTCACCATGAATGAAACAATTAAGTACCAATACCTATGTTTGGAAACAAAAAGCTGAGCATACACAAATGCAAAGAAAAACGTAGTAATTATAAAACATAGCAAGCTGAATGGAAATTAGTTGTACAATGTCATTTCAGATACAATGAGTTACAGACAAATCACTTAAAGGAAAACAAACTGCCTATGACAAACTGATTTTATTTAATGTAAAATGTGTAAAAAAAATTCGGTATTTACTCAAGTTTTGCTTTTTGGCATTTCAACATATTCTGTAAGGGACAATTTCTCTATTTCTTTTCTGCAATCGATGACTTTCCATGATGCACTGCATGTTGCCATATTTGTAAGCTCTTTTTTTGTGAAAGCAGCAATTGTATGTACTTGTGATGTTGTTTAGTCCAATCTGGTTATGCGATAAGATGTCAGTTGAAAGTGATAATTGTAAGAAAGTTTGGATTTAATTTGGATTGGGATTTAAAAAGTACACAGCAGTATCTCGAAGATTCTTGATAAAATTTTGAGTGCATGAAATTAATCATTTATAGTTATCTCACTGTAGTGAAAGCAGTAGGTTCTTGGAGTAGGTTGTACAAATCTGACAGTCTGATAAACTGGTTCCTTGTGTACCTCCATAATCTGAATTTATCTCATTATTGACTATATAATTTTGACGTTGTTCTGTTATTTTTTCCAGAGTTACAAAATAAACTTTATGGCAAAACTAAATCGGCAGACAAATATGTATCGCTGATAGACTGGATGTGACTTAGTGACATCGCAACATCCATGATGGTGACTTTCATAGTCCAGACTATCAACACAAATGTCTGAAATTAATCAGCCATATCTTTAAAAGTGCTACTTAACTTACCGTACATACTCACGTAAAATATGGGTCCAAATGCAAACAACATAGACCCTGATCTGCTGTCACAATGTGCCAGCAGATCAGGGTTTATGTTGTTTGTTCTACTGATTAGTCCTTACAAACTGCATAGACCCAGATCTGCTGGCACATTATGCGACAGCAGATCTGGGTCTATGCAGTTGGTATCGCATTATATGTGAGTATATACGGTAAAAAAAATGTTGGTATATTTCCATTCACTTAGTATATTCATTCAAGTCATATATGAAAATAAGAGTTTGTCTTCCTTTAAGTTTCACAAAAGCTTCCATATACTGAAAATGTCTCCTACCATGTGATCTTTCAAGAAATTTCTGAGAACCTTGTAATCATTTGAAACACGAGACCGAATTTCATCTTAGAATTTCATTTATCCATCTAAATACAGCATTTTCTATCTGCCATTATTTTTATGTGAAGAAATGAAACTCCTGATGAAGAAAAGAATGGCTTGGAATTTACAAGGCTAGGACAACAAAATGAATGTTGGGCTTTTTTAAAATGACTTATACATATATCAAATTGTCTTGCCAGAATGTCATTGAAAATCAAGTCACAATGGTCTCTGCAAAGTATATATATTAACAAGAAATGAACTGCATATCTTCATAACTCCATTATAATACTGGGCAAAAATGCTGTTATTACATACCTGGACCTACCATCCAATGGAAACAGTAAATCAGAATAAAATCTAGTCTTACTCAATTTTAATTTTCTGAAAAAACAAACTAAACTAAAAGTGTCATGATGAGATTTGATTTTTAACTTATTCTTACATAATACATGAATGTTACAGCAAACAAAATGAGAATATGAAGAGACAAGAATGTATACTGTCTGTACTTGTGTATAATCCAGGATCAACTGCAAACAGCCAATAAAAAGATCTGTGGGTGCATAATGTGCTGGCAGATCAGGGTATATGCTGTTAATTCTACTCACAACTTCAACAGAAAAGAGCAATTCCAGATCTGCTGGTGCATATGTTGCAGCAAATCCAAGTCTAAACTATTCACAGATGGGTGCATGTTAATTGCAGGTAAATATGCTATGTTTTTGGGCCGAAGACAGATTACATAAGTTATTCTAAAGCAAAAGGTAACAGTAAATCCAGCTCTGCCAGACTCGTATCCACACCTTTTGTTTTCTTTTCTACTGGAGGATGTAGGCCAGTTCAATTTGCTTTTCTGTGAAAGCAACACAAAATGGCCTCCTATTGCCATTCAGTCTGACTAGAACTGCACAAGATGGTTGCAAAGGGCAGCAGCACAGTTTGGAAAAACCAATGTTCACTACAGAGAGTTAAGAAAATATTTCAGACCATACTAAACCTTTTATGCCATTCCTTTATTCAAGATGAGTATCAGAGTCAAAGAAAGTAACTGCACATGTAGTTTTCACCATTTTGATCTCGGGAAGGTTAATCAAACAAGCAGAAGACTCCAAAGGAGATTAAAGGAGATTCTATTAGCATTCTGAAAACTCTTCAGATCTTATATGCTCTCCTATACTATAACAGGAAAGGCAAATCAAACTGGTTATATGCCACTCAGTGTTGTTTAAAAATGATGACTTTTCACATCATTCACCTGGTGACCTTTCCCATCAATAATCATTCACCAGGTGATCTTTCCCATCAATCACTAAAGGAGTATTTCCATCATTACTCAATGACCTTTCCCCATTATTAATCAGATGACTTTTTTCATAATGCATCTGCAGATTTGGGTCAATGATCTTCACACCTGGTATCTACTTTTTAAGTGAACACATGTGGTAATCAAATAATAAATCTAACTTGTGTAACAGACAAAATTTTAACCTAATTTAAAGAGCCTCTGTACTGCAGTGATTGAAGAGAACTGTACCATATCCTTTAAATTTTTGCATCAGGTATACACTACTAATATTCTTAAAGCTTAATATAAATAAAAGAAAACCGAGTTAAAATGTCATGAATGAGACAATAATGCTCTTGCATTTGATGATGGCCACTGAATTAGTGAGACTTGGCAGGTGTCCAAAGTTGACTGCACCACTCAAATGCTGTATAGGTGGTATTCTGAAGCCATGACACTGACCATGTTAATGTCTTCTGAATATTTTCTGTGTTAAAATCACCTCTGAAAAGAGAATAAACAAAGTTTTTATTTGTAAATACAAATTCCCTCACCACCAGGAGTACATATGGAATAGTGTGCAATATACAGACTAGTATGCAGGACTGATGCTGAAGTAATGGCAATTAATAACATTGCAAATATAAACACAAATGAGAGCTGATCTGGGCTGGGTTTGAACTCATTACTCACTTGTTTTGGGTCTAAGGTATAAATGACTAAGCCAGCATGTGGAAGAAGGAAACATTGATGCAATACACTACTTGTCAAGATGCATCAACTAGCAAAGTTTCATTAGTGTAGTATGAAACCTAATTTTGACTAGTCATGATGTAATGGGGTTAAAGATACAAAGGACGTAACAAATGGCTAAAATACAAATGTCACTTGAGTGTATAACTGAACTGCTCTTGTTGAGACCAATCAAATTTATCAATTTCACATGCCAGTAGGTGAAACTGGGTCATATGTTTTGACAGTGTAAATAAACAAATACCTGACAATACATACGTCACTCAAACGTAAGAATTAGGGCACAGTGGCCTACTTTTGTATGGATTAGTTACTCTGCTCGAGTTGCATTCATGTGTAGGTGAAATATGGTACAAGCTGCTAAGAGTGTAATGACTAAACAGCTGAATATGCACAGGTCACTCAATCATAAAATAAGGTCACAGTGACCTACATCTTGTATGGTTGAGTTATTTCTGTTGAGATCCATCAACCTACCAATTTTCATAAGTGTAGGTGAAATAGGGTCAAAAATACTGACAGTGTGGCAAATGAAAAGCCAAAAAATGCATGTCACTCAAAGGTGAAAATTAGATCACAATGACCTACTTTTGGTATGTTCGGGTTACACACTTTAAGATCCGTCCACATACCATTCATGAGTGTAGGTGAAACGGTCCAAAATATTGAGGCACAACAGAGAGCTTAAAATCACTAAAAAATCAACTCAATTCAATGTAAAATCACTCAAAAAGTCCCTTGAAAATTACTTAAACATGAAACTTGGGTCACAGTGACCTATTTTTCAATATGGCTGAGTTACCCTCCCTGAGATGCATCCACATACTTGTTTTCACAAATGAAGGTAAATAGGGTCGAAGATATTGAGAATTAAACAAATGAATAGCTAAAAAACATACAAGTCACTCGAGCATGCATATTAAGTCACACTGACACACTTTAGGCATGGCTGAGTTACTCTTGTTGAGATGAATCCACATATTAATTTTCATGAGTGTAGCTGAAATAGGCTCTGCGATATTGAAGGTGTAATGAATGAATAGCTGAAAATACAAAAGTCACTTAAGTGTACAAATTAAGTTACAGTGACCTAGCTTTGGTATGGCTGAGTAACTCTCTCTGAGATGCATCAACATACTAATTTTCATGAGTGTAGGTGAAATAGGGTCCAAAATAGCTAATGCATAATGAGCAAATGGCTGAAAATATAAAAGTTAGACTTGAAAATAAGGTCACAGTGACCTAGTTTTGGTATGGCTGAATTACTCTAGCTGAGATGCATCCACATACCAATTTTCATAAGTGCTGGCAAATGTAGGATCCAAGATACTGTGGGCATAACAAACAAATGGCTGAAAATACAAAAGTCACTCAAGTGCAAAGATTAGGTCACAGTAATCAAGTTTTCGTATTGCAGAGTTATTACTGTTGAGATGTATCCACATATCAATTTTCAAGAGCTTAGGTGAAATAGGGTCCAATATATTGAGAGCATAATGAACAGACAAATGAATTAAAGGAATGCACAAATGAATGTATGAACACACAAATGAATGATGAAAATGCTATATCTGATTCCAACTGTATTGGCATGGGAATAAAACTACACGCGATAACAAGTATTTATTGCATTCATGTACTATAAATGACATGACATTGTAAGAACAAATGAAGATCAGTGAAACATGAAATCAGTCTTCCATCTGATGGTCAAACTAAAATGAATTCATATAACACAAATATCCCACCACTGAGATCTACTTTTGGTTTGATGGTGTTGTACTCACCAAGGAACATGTACATACAAATCTGTTTGTATGTAGATGCACTTGCAGCCAGCAATGCTAAAGAAAATGACCTAAACACAAACTGTTATCTAAGTCAATGAGGTGTGCAAAATAGGTCATGGTGACAAAATTTTGGTGAGATGGTGTTGTATTCATCAAAATGCACTTGCTCACAAAACCCAAATAAATGACCCAAATGCAAAATCTTAACCAAGGTGGGACAAGGTTGGTTAAGGGTAATATTACATGTCTTTACCACATTCATGGCAGGGCATACAAATTCTTAAAGTTGAAAATTAGTGACAGTAACCTAATTTTGGTATGGTAGAGTTACAAATACTGTTATGGTGAAAATTACAAAAATGTCATGCTACATGTAGTCATTTCATTATAAGAACAAGGTGTTTACTTGAAAATACAAATCTCCTTGCCAAAATGACCACATTTAGAGTACTCAACAATATACAGACCAGTATAGTGGAAAATAGCAGAGTAACTCAAGTTTGAAAATTGGGCCTCAGTGATCTAATTTTGGTACAGTTGAGTTGCTCTCCTTGAGATGCAGACACATACAAATTTTCATTATTGTAGGTGCAATAGGGTCTAGAATATTGAGGCTGTAGTGAACAGCTGAAAATGCAAAAGTACCTTAAGGTTGAAAATTAGTGACAGTAACCTAATTTTGGTATGGCAGAGTTACCCTGCTTGAGATGCCTTTATTTCCATGTTTCATGAATGTAGGTTAAACCAATTTTTGGGATGTGGGTAAAATATGTTTCTTCAATCATACTTACCTGATCATAATACATTAGGAGTATGTCCACTACCTCCAGCAATTCCAAGCTAAAAAAAGGACGTTACAACCAACTTGGCTTGTTTTAAAAACAATGGTGCTAAAGGGTCATTTGCTTTGCTCATAAAGGAAGTCAGACAAGAGTAGTTTCTTCCTGGATGTAGGGACTGGTGCCAAAAACCCTAGAGTTGTCAGTAACTATTGGAGTGGAGATGAATACAGGGATGCAACTGCAGGGAGGGCGTGGAAGGTTGTGCCTGTATCTGATAGGTATTATTGAAGAAACATTTTTTACCATCCAAAATTGGTTTCTTCTTCAAATATTGTATCCAATGATAATA
The DNA here is from genome assembly GCA_029931535.1 of Margaritifera margaritifera. Taxonomy (NCBI): domain Eukaryota; kingdom Metazoa; phylum Mollusca; class Bivalvia; order Unionida; family Margaritiferidae; genus Margaritifera; species Margaritifera margaritifera. The sequence goes on along the minus strand of JAQPZY010001669.1, from coordinate 7,886,050 downwards.
TGTTTTGAATAAGTAAAAGGTGGAATAGTTACATCCACTTACTCAGGAGTAGGTTCAGACTCCAGTCTCCGAATGAAAATGAAGCAGCTTTATTTTGAAGAGACTATGAGACACGGTTTGCATTAGCATAAAGAAATATGGGTCATGTAATAGGTGGACAAAAATTTGCTCCTGCAAATCCAGTGGAAGTAGAGTGACCCATGTTATTGTGAAGCTGAAGGACCTGGGAGATTTCCCTGTTGTGTTGCCGCTATTGGACCCACCAGCTCAAATGAGTTCTTTGGAATGTGAGCTCTCTAAGGTAGCAGTGAGAAAAGGTAAACTCTCAACCTCAATCCAAGGTTTGGATTATGGAGGTGAGGAAGCAGTTCTATTCAAAAGCAAAACTCATGGTGACTGCCCTGACCTTGGGAGCCCAAATACATAATAAACTCATCTAATCTTGGTTTAATTCCCTATATAATAGGTAGATAAACCAACTTATCCAGGACAACAGTGCATGTGCAGTAAATGTTGTCTGTACCTTCTTTGATTGGTAGAAAGTCAAGATCTCCTTCTTTGGCTCAGCGTACTTCAGGTACCACTACAGAGTCCTGTAGATGCTCTTATGACAAAAGGGTCCAAAGAAAACAAAGCAGTTTAAAGATGAAGGATTGGCTGCCCATGAGTGGGAGCCTGTTCTTGGCATGAAAGCAAGGCCATCATGAGAGAAAGTGAACCATCTTGAAGGAACTGTAGATACAGTCAAACCTGTCAATAGCAATCACCCATGGGAAAAGGCAAAACTGGCCTTTGTACACAGGTGACCTGTTTGTACAGGTTCACCTTTCAAATTGTTTTTTGAACAAATACCATGCCCTGAATATCATTATTATTGTTAAGTTATCAACATATTTTGTCATGTATACTATTCAACAAAATCATAAAATACACAATATATGTTGTTCTCTCCCAAAATTATGTTCCACATAAAACCACACAAGATCAATATCCTACTCAGTTTAATCCATTCCATACTCTAAATCATCACCGACTCTTATAAAAGTCACTGATCTTAATTTGTTTTGTGCACCATGACAAAACACGAATTTCACTACTAATTGACAGCTTACATAGGACCGTAAAACAGAGGATTGACTCTATGGTCAGCCAACTTTTATAAATTAGGCATAGAAACAGGAGTTCAAACTTCACACAGTATCTGCATTATTCAGTTGCACAACTCACCGAGATCAAAGACAGTAGGCTTATGTGAGAGGCCTGTTATAAATAGCAAATCAAAAGAAGCCTTATATGGCTATTCTTAATAACACATGAACTGAAACTTTGCTGCCTTTATAGACAGGTTTTTAAACACTGAATAACCCCTGACCCTAATGAAAAGGGCTGTAACTCCTATCTCTCCTCAAAGATGATTTGGTTTTGTGGGGTTTAATGACATTTTTCAACACATGATAGGCTATACATGGTGGCCAGTATATCCCAGGAAGAACCACTAACCCACACCAAGCTACTGGCACTTTTTGGTCAGATATAGTTTTAACTCATAGGCAAATAGATGAAGATATTGAACTATAACTGTCACAATGGCACAAAGGTGACTTCCATTTCTGCTGCTATAACACGACTACTTTCCCCACCATTCAGCAAATGAATTGCTTTGACCCTCTTCCTTAATGATAAAAACTGCCTTGCTTTTGAATTTTACATTATTGATACCTTTGAGTTACACTAACAATGTGACAGGCGTGATAAGAAATGTTTGTACATTGATTCACATGATATTCCTTTATCTAAACATGGCCTTCCTCATGAAGCAAAAGTTTAGTTTGCATACTATGAGCAGTCACTTTAGATATGCTTCAGTGACTGCTTAAAGCAGTGAGAAACCATTATTTGGTTAGGAAACCCCTGGCTGCTGAATGCAGAAAACAGGTGACCATTATATACATGACATTTATATAGGAAATTTGCCAGGAGGGAAATTAGAATGGCCACTGAGACCAGGTGACAGCTATATAGAGGTGATATGTTCGGACACGTTTGACTGTAGTTTGAGTCGACCAACAGAACATGGATCTTGCTTTTTCTGCCTGCTGTAGCCAGGGCAACACTAGAAAGCAGGTCTTATATGAGAGGTGAGTCATTGAGGTGCTGGACAAAGGCTCGATTGATGCCTCATTCAGCCATGTCAAAAATCATGGTAGGTTCCATTTCAGACAGAAGGCTAGCACTTTCGGTCTGGAGAAATCAAAGCTGACCCGAGAGTCAAGGAGTTTTTGTTTGGCCTGTGTACTCACTTTGGTGATGTCAAAATGTGTCCAAAATCACATAATGGTAACCCTCAATAGTGATGGGAACTAGCTTCCTTTTTTCTAATAGCCAGATAAGACAGGTAGCTACTTATGGTACTGAGGCATTTAATGACTTGATGTGACTTCATTCGCACCACTACAAGAAAACTCTCCATGTACCTTTGTAAACTTTCAGAATGGTGGGCCTTCTAGCCTGAGTAATCCTATCCATCAATTGTTCTGTGAAGAGCTTCTTTCTAAGGGCTTGCTTCATATGAGCCATGGATGCAGGTTCAGCATCTCTGGCTTTGGATGGAAAACTTGCATTTGTGGTAGTTTAAGCAGGTTAGGAGAGGGCAAGGTTTTCATGGAAATTTCCATTTCTAGATTCAGAAGACTGTCAATCCAAGAGATTGATATGAATTGTTTTCTCTGAAAGGGACCATGCCCTGCTCATCTCTATGATGGTGGACAGGAGGTGGGTACCCCAACATGACAAGTTGGCATCTGTGCAGATAGTTATCTCCTGTGGCTGATTTATAGAGCAGGATGCCCGCTGTAAGCCAGTCGAGGTCCTCCCATTTACTAAGATGAATCTTCATGTTGTCCAAAACTTTCATTGTTTGATCCAGTAGGCACAGCAGTTCAGCTGCCACTATAAGAGTTGGGTCATATGAAGTGGTCTTATAAAAAAACAGCCTAGCACAATGAGGTCTGCTGACACATTGCGGAGGCCTAAGTGGTGAAGAAAGGTTCAGGCTGATATGCAACTCTCTGAGTAAGTGGTAGATGATGTTGATATGATGCACAATGCATGTTCCTGACAGAGAGAGACACCTGGTTCATGAGGGTACTGAATTCCATACCAAAGTGGATGAATGGGGTGAGATCAATTTGTTCCTGTTGACAAAGAAACTGAAGGTAGAGCACGAGAATTATGAGGGAATTTATGTCTCAATGCAAAGTTTAACTCACCTGGTGTTTTTGTAGGATGTCATGCAAGTAGTTGGATGTCATGGACATGGAGGTGGACTGAAAATGTGACATGACACTGTCCATAATTCTTGTGACCCAGGGGCTATTTGTGCAGGCCAAATGGGATTGCCCAGAACTAATATATTATGTCCCTGTACCCAAACCTCAGGAATTTCTGAGATGATCTGTGAATGGGAATTCAGATGTAAACATTCAGGTACAGACTGACGGCAAAATCTTCATCCTGAACGACATTGAGTATTGATGTTTGGGTCTCCATTCTGAAGCATGGGGCTAGTATGCACTGGTTGAGTGAGCTGACATTACGGTCTCTTGGGACATCTGCAATGAATGGGGCCCTTGACCATGGGGAAGGGGTGCTGAATGTGATTTGAAGGCCCTCTGTAATGGTCTGCAGGATCATAGGTCATTGAGCTAAGTTCTTCCCATTCCACAGGAAAGTGCTGAAGTCTCACCCCTACTGGGATATCTAAAAAGTTAAGTATAAGCAGATCATCACTTTCTTTGATATGGCTTTCAGGATGAGGAGTTGGTACGTAACTGGTCGCTTGTCAGCAGGCTTCAAACGAAAAGGTTTAGAGAAAGGTTTCATCAACTGACGTGCCTTACTGAGGTCCTTCCTGTTCCTCTCATCTCTCCTGGGGAAGGAAGTCTAGGGTTTCTGATATTGAACCCACAAGAGATTTGCCTCTTTGGCAGCCTGTCTCCTGACTTCCTTGATGTAGCTATGGAACAGAAGGTTTGCCATGAGCAGATGATCTGATAATCATCTTATGATGATTCTCAAGAAGTGTACATGTTGACATAAATACATCCCTTTCTGCCAGTTGCATATTAATGAAGTCCACTATGGCACTGGAAAGTGTGTGCTGCGGTGCTCTATTTAGGACATTCAAGATACTGGCTCACATGCATGACTTTCAGTAGGGCTCTGGACTGGGAAGTTTAGACTATATTCAGACTGCTAGAAGATGGCCATGGAGACCAAGTCAAATTTAAACTGCTTGCAATTTATGCACTTAGTTCTGCCCATTGTATCTGGCAAATGTAATCGAAGAAAGCGAAACAAAGGCATATACAGATGAAAGTCAGTCAAATGTAAATGTGTGCAGGGGGATGCTAACAACAATGTAATAGTTGGAGCAAGAGAAAGGTGGAAATCAGGTGGAGATACTTCCCTGAAATAATCAAACACAAATTTGCTCCAACAATGGAAAGAGATGGAAATTGCAAGACCTTTGTATGAAGCATGCACACTGACATGAGTGGAAGTAGTAACTGATGACTATACAGATTTTGGAACCAATCCTGATATCCAGGGGAGACATCTCTCATTTTACTACATTTTTAAGACAACCTCAAAGCACCATTGTTGCTAACCCAAGCTAAGCTAAGATAGTTGTAATGTCTTTCTTTTTGGTTTGGGAGGGCTGGATTTGCAAGGTAGTGGATGTAATCAGGAAATGTATTGAAAAAGAAATAGGGTATATGATAAAGAGGGTGTAACAAATTGATAACTGAAAACAGAGAAGTCACTAAAGTGTGAAAATTAGGTCACAATGACCTACTTTTTATATGGTATGCTTATCACCTGGATATGCATCCACATTGCAATTTTCATGGGTAGGTGAAATAGGGTCTTTGATATTGAAGATGGAATGAACAGATAGCTAAAAATGAAATGTCACTCAAGCATGAATAAGTGTATATAATCACACTGACCTAGTGTTGGTATGGTTGAGTTTATCTCATTAAAATGCATTCACAAAGCAGTTAGCATGAGTGCAAGTGAAATATGGTCTATAAACAGTTTGCTGTATATTCAAGTCACTCAAGCATAAATATTAGGTCACATTGAGCTAGTTTTGGTACAGGTGAGTTACTTTCATTGGATTATTCAAATACCAATTTCATGAGTGTAAGTGAAATATTGTCCAAGATATCGAGAGTGTAACAAATGGATAGCTGAAAATACAAAAGTTATTAAAGCAGGAAAACTGGAACACACTGACCTAGATCTGGTATGATTGAGCTACTTTTGTTCAGGAGTATCCACATACCAATTTTCACGAGTGTAGGAGAAATTAGGTTCAAGATATTGAGAAAGTCATGAACAAATAGCTGAAAATGTAGCTTGAGGGTCGTGGTGGTAAAACTTATGTCATTCTTACCTGCTACTACTGCATTGCTTCAGTTTCTGGAACTCTAACCCCTAGTCCAAGCAAATTATTCCCTCCTCCAATTAGTACTGGAGGGCCAGAATTGAAAAGAACGTGATCCCAGTCCTTAGTTACAGCCAACATATGTAATACCATCATCTTCTGACCTGAATCTAGAGTATAGGACATCAGAGCAGGGTGTGATAAGGGAATCTTCACAATTGTGGCAGGTGAGTATTACATAATTAAAATTAGTTGTAACTCCCCAAAAACTACATTTTATTAATAGCAATACCTTACCTACTACTACTGCATTGCTGAATTTACCAGTTAGGAGGGAGGCTGCTGGCCTTGACAGATCTGGTATAGAAAACTATTGTATTTACCCTTACAATAAGAGCGTTCAGTACTGCACGCTGATAGAAGGTTGGGCCACATGTTGTGCCGTCACTACAGGGCCCAACAAAAAAAAGAAAACCTTCATTCTAATGTGCCAAAGATTGAAGGTAAAAGAAGAAGGTAGTGTGAGACCGCCAGAAGGTGGCTCTCATAACATCATTTCCAAATATGAATGATTCAGATAGATCCACGACGTAGGAATATCCCAAACTTCATGGTCTTTTCTTGTCATGAAAGAAAAGTTCCTCTCCTTGAGAGACTGATAAGAACTCTTTATAGTGGGGACAATCCACCTGGAAATAGTGACCGCCTAAATATCTTAAGAACCCTTAAAAGGTAGTTAGAGACATTTCTAACCCAAATAAAACCTTAAAGCCCTAACTGGGCAAAAAAGCATATCTTGACCATCCCCAGCACAGATACAACTGAAGCTGGGGATCTCAATAGGAAGTGGAGCTACTGAACATAGCAGTAACCCAGGTTGGCAAAGCTGAGAAAACTGAATCATAATTTTTACTGTTGAACCATAAACAACCCTTTTCCACTGACAAGGCATGAAACTTGCTCCTTCTCCTTGCTGATGCTAAGGTGGGCAGGAAAAGAAATGTCCAAAGAACACATGAAAGATTCCATCTAGGCATTAATGAGCAAGAGACTGGTCTCTGAAGTTCAAAATACCTGATGAGATCAGAAATATGAGGGTCTGACAAAATAGTGGAACCCCTAGAGAACTGAGTGATAGAAAGGGCTGCCCTATAACCCTTAATAGTGGACACAGATCATTCTCTTTCCTTGAATAGAGAAGAAAATTTACAACAGTGCTCAAAAGGGGACAGCTAGAATCAACACATTTCCTACTGCACCAATCGCAGAAGATTCTCCATTTTGCATCATACACCATGGGCGATGCAGCTGGCAATGTTGCTCGAAAACTGGTCCTGGTAGATTGATCACCTTTTGATGAGCCAAGTGTGAAGGTGGAGAATCTGTGCGCTGTTGTGGATGGGAGACCCCCTGTGCTGCGACAGCAGGTCCTACTCTGTGGTAATCTCCTGGGCTGGTCTACCAATAAGTCGAGTAGGTCATCCGAACCATGACCGACAGTGCCAAAAGGGGGCTACCTGCATGAGCCAAACAATGGAGATCCTGACTTAGTGAAGCACTTGCGAAATTACTTTGAAAGGTGGAAAGGCGCATGCATACAGACAATCCCACTTTATACCAAAAGCGTCCACTGTCCAGGCCTTCTGATCTGGTACTGGAGAGACATAAAAGGAGAGTCAACCAAGGGTCTCCCCCATAGTTCGAAAAGTGACTTTGCTGGTGCAGAGACCACATGACCCCCTCTGGACAGAGTGTCTGCCAGGATATTCCTCTTGGCCTGAATACGGAGAACTCAAAGAGTGACCTCCCACAAGACTGCCCATCGGAGGAGGTTCCAGACTTCCACACAATGAGAAGGAGTATGTGTACCTCCCCAACACCTGAGGTACACTACTACTGATGTGTTGTCTGAGGCCACCATAATGCAATGATGCCTTTAAGGTTAGAAACACTACCCACATTCCCAAGTTGTTTATATGAGGGTCACTTCTTCCCAGGACCAAACCACTTAACAACTTCCGCTGACTCCAGGTGAGCACTGCATCCCAAATCTGATGTATAAGTGTACAGAAAGGAGTGGAGTCAGTGGGTAAGGATTGGATATTCTGGTCAGAAAATGGTCCCAATTTAGCCACCAACGCAAGTGGTGGTGAAAATTGGATCACAGGGGGATTCAAGCTGATAGAGGGTCCTTATATGGTCTCCAGTTTACTAGAAGCACAATCTGGCGAGGGTGCAACTAAAGTCTCCCTAGGGGAATCAAGTCAGCAGTAGAGTTTAGAGTCCCCAGGAGACAGAGAAAAAGGTGAGCCGACAAGGTCATGGCCAGAAAAGCTGTTATGAGGGTCAGGAACCCTCCTAGGACTAGTGAGAAAGTCCATCCCCATATATATGAAGTCCTGAGAAGAGACGAGATCTGACTTCTCTAGGTTTGGGATAAGACCAAGAAGTGGCACCTTCGACCAAGAGAGGGACAGGTTCTTCAGAAGAGTATCTGAGGACGCTGTGCATCAACCAGTTATCGAAATACTGGAGGATGGGAATCCCTAACGACCTCAAGTGGGCTGCAACTACCCCCATCATGCTGGCAAAGGCTCTGGAGGCAGAGACAAACAGAAAAGCTCAAAATCGAAATACCTTCTGGTTGAGACAAAACCTTAAGTATTTCCTGTGTGAAGGGAAGATGAGAATGTGAAGGTATGCATCTTGAAGATAATGATGACCACAGGGCTTTATGGCATTCTTGACCGAGGTGGTAGTCTCCATTTTGAAATGTTCTTCCCAAAGAAATATATTTAGGGCGGAAAAGTAGACTATGAGCCGAAATTTTCCTTTTTTCTAAACCAGAAAAATCTGGGAATAGAAAGCCAGAGTCTGGCCATTTTCCACCCTCTCAACTGTGCCCTTCTGCAGAAGGGCTTTTACCTCTTCCCCTAACTGAACCACTTTGGACTGGTGAAAGAAGATGGGGGGGGGGGGCCTCTGTGATTTGGGAGGATGTTCCTGGAAACAAAGCCGTCAGCCATCCTTCAAAGTGGAATGGACACACACATTATCTGTGATGCCCGACCAAGCCTTTAAAAAAAGGGCTAGACCAGCTTCCACTAGGATGCTGAGAAGATGAAGACACTGCTGGCTGGAGAGGGTCAACTCCCTAGAGCTAACACCCTCCCTCCTTATGGAAGGGGGAGGAGTTGGAAGACTATCTCATTTGGCCTCTCTAACTGAATCATCCAGTGATCAACAGGCAAGAGGGAGCTTTGAACTGCAATTGCTTGTGAGAGTGCTGAGGCTGTAACTGCTTGAAGAACTTGGAAAAGGTCCCATAGGGAAGTGAGGGTGGGTGTGCTTCTTGGCCTGTTTTGAAGGACCTGGAGCTGCTGCCAGGAACATGTGTTGTTGGTCCCTCAAATCCTGTGATGCCACAGTGGGAATGAGGCCTCCAAAGAGCATCTTCACCTCAAGAGGTGCAGATTTTAAAAGGTTCTTGCTGTGGTCCAGCAAGACCATTAATGTCTCCAAGGCTGCATCCTGTGGAGGTGAAAAAGCTCCACAGCAAGTGCTATTAACACGGAGAGCACATGATGTAATGTCTCTGGCACAGCCTTCAGCAAATGAAAAATTGCAACTGGAGACAATGATTCCTCCTTTAAGAGACTGAAGGAGGCTGCCAAAAAGAGATTGGCATGGAAGTGATCATGATGAGAGTGTAACAAAATACCTGATATGGCTTAGCTAAACCACCATAGATTCCAGTATTATTAAGGCGACATGTTTGGCGCACCATAGTATTTTTGTAAGTGTACTCTTTTCCTTGCGAGCGCGTAATGCCTAAATTGCTTGCACAGCACGTGCGTAATACATGTTACCTCGCGCGACCATATATTATTTTTAGGGATCTTAACTTGGACAGCCATTAGATGGAAGCTCTTTGTATGTTTAGCTGTCAGGGCGGGATTGCCATTGTGTTTTGCCTAGTTCGAGCCAATAAGTTGGGTGAGTTGCAGTTTCTTTAGTTCAAATTAATGTTCAGTTTCACAAAAAACACGTTCAATGTGATAATATAGGCTTGCATTGTTTTATTATACTTTTAGTTTAATTCACCAAGAGTGTATGGCTTATGTAATTTGGTTGCGAGAGATGGTACAGTTCAGATTATTAACAGGAATATGGGCATATATGCAGTACGCCTGTTTGTAGTTTATTTTTGTTGTTATTATAACTAATATTGAAGGTGTTTGTGCATGTATATATGTATATTAGAATTTTGGCATATCATATTTTTAGCCAATCATTCGTATATTACAGAAAGTCGTACGTAAGGAAATATTTCAATTATGCTGATAGTGGTTCGATTGAAACACTCAGATGTTATTAATCTGAGTGATAGTCAGAAAGCAGATTATTTGGAAAGTTGTTTTCTTGTATTCAGCTAACTTGGTGTGGGCTAACTAGATGTAGCTAGAGGCCGTTGTAGTAAGGAGAGAGGAAAAACCGCCTGGAGAAGTGCCAATGTGTGTGTGCGTGGAAGGCCTGAGTGGTTAAAGTGACCAAGCCGGGAAAGCAGGTCAAGAGCATTATATGAAGTGTCAAGTAAACATTAGTCATATGTATGAGAAATGTCATTATAGTGTTTGACTTTAAAGAGAAATGTCAGTATAGTGTTTGACTATAAAGAGAAATGTCAGTATAGTGGTTGACTATAGACAAGAGTCACGATAGTGTTTGACTATCTAAGACAATATCACAGTGCTATTGAATATTCCAAATAATTGTTTATTTGTTCTTCTTCATTTTTTGCCATTGGGTTCATATTATGTTCTCTTGTACTTATTTGAGTGTCCTGTTTCTTTATTTTACAATCATTGGTACGCGAGGATAATACATTTTTTTATTGTCACTCACATACGTGTTTGTTATTTCTTAAACCCCATTCAGTCTCAAAGGGTGATAGCTCGATTACGTTACAGCGAGTACAGGGCTTAAGCTCCAAGGTCTCTGAGGTTTAAACTGAAAGGCAAGCTCATGCCCAAGCTGATATCCACACCTGTGATGGGGGGGGGGGCTGCAAATGGACCTGAGAATTGGAGACAGAAGCAAGCAACTGAAGCATAGACGAGTGGACAGATCACCCCTTCTGCTGCCTGGTGAACTCTTGTTCCCAAGAAAACTTCTGTTCAAGTTTGTGGACTATAGCTAAGTGCAAAAGCAACTGAAGGCCTGGATGAGATGTTGCCCCAGTCACCCTCTCCAGACTGGAGAAATTCTTCTTGTCCTCAGTGCCAAAAGGCTTAGGACAACAAGTCTGGGGGAAGGAGGTGGTAAACTTCTTTTGTTGCCTTTACAAATGTCCAAACTTCCTCCGGCTCCAACAGCAATAATCTGATGTGCAAGGCCACATCAGATTTATCTGAATGAGATCACTGCTCTTCCCTCTCGGGAAGGTGGGATTTGCTAATCTCAGTCATTGGGACACAAACTTTGTGAGGGCACTGTTCATCCCAAAGCTGGAGGCACAACTCACTCTCAGGTGTTTTTCCTCCCTTGGAAGGGGCCTTGGATTGATCCGTCACTGGCACTGACATTCTAACGAGCATCAGGGATCATTGGCCTTTGGATGATTGGCGAACCACGGAGGTCACACAAAAAAATTGTATCGAGTGCAAGTGAAACCGGGCTTGAGATACTAATGGCATAACAAACAAATGAATAAATGAAAACATAATCACAAAAACAAATATGTAAATTACAATACACCCTCTCAGCTTTGATGGCATGGGGATAATTAATTAGTCATTAAAGATGGCACCTTATCATGAAGATTATTTTTTGAAAGTCTGAAAGAATGCTTCAAAATGTGATTTAAAAAAGTACTAAATTTAACCCTTTCATAACTGTAAAATTTACCAACACTTAATATTGCAAGATGTAAAGGAGATGGCAAAAGGAATTTTTTCAAAAGACATCCTGTGCTCGTTAGATTCACTGATATTGCACATAAGTCCAGATATACAAGCATCACATATGTAATAATACTTGCATAATTACAATTTTTAATTTTCATACTATAGAGGTCTCCTACTCAGCAGTGAAAAAAGTGGCCTTATAAAATGGGTGATTTCCTACAATGATGGTGCAAAATTGTAAAAATATATCATTTTGATATTCAGCAAGGTGAACTCTGATCAGGGGGAAGTCACTCTCTTAAAAGGGGCCACTGTACCTAATTTGTATTGTCAGAGCATCTTAGTTTTTAATCTGTGATGAATGCATGTTTCTTAACAATATCCAAAATTTACCTGACCAATCTATGTTCAATCCAGTGATAGGTATCATCTGCAAATGTGGCCACATGGGCCCACATCCATGTCGAATAGACTCTCAGGAAGTCCCAAGACAACCAAAAATAACTCCCGATTTGACTCCAAAAGTCAGGTGCCAGCATGTAAATCTAGTGGAAAATGAAAAAAAGAACAGCCAACTTCCAGTAAATAACACAATTTTCACAAGCATAAAATTTTTTTGAATTTAGAAAGGAACTGAATTTCTTCAAATATAGACAATGATGCAAAGTAGCATACATTCAATCATTAATTTGTATTTAACAATTTGAAGTCTGTGAAGTCATGGAAGCTATTATTGTTTTATTATAATCAAGAAATAAAGTTAAAACAGAAGTACTACTGTGGATTCAGCTATCTTTGTAGGTACCATTTTAAGAGATTCCTTGCTTTTTACAAACCATGTATTTATCAACTTATCAAATCTTGTTGTCATAAATGCCATTATTGTCAAAGACATGCACACACATGACAGAGGTCAACTTAGAACAGATCAGGAGATAATGTAAAATCTGGTCAGGAGTTTTGACTTCATATCAGGAGGATTTTCATCAATCCAATTTTTAGCATGCAAATGGACAAAAATGACAACTACTGAACAAATTAACTTTTTCTGTATTTAAATATGCACATAATCTCGCATCACCAGTCCTTTCACACTGTCCTTATATTTAGCACAAGCATTTTTAGCCTTTCTTAGTAGACCATTGCCTGGATTATATTTGTGGCAGTCCTCATCATTGTTGATCTCAATACTTAGGAGATGATGTGTCGTTACTGATCCAGGTTTCCTTTGGAGTCCACTTAAATTTTTCATCAGAATAGAAAATGTCCTTTCAGTGTCTGCATTGGAATGTGACAATGTTAGTACAACTCTACCAAGTCCACCAATAAGTTTAAAATGTTTCCTATCTGTGGGTAGATTCAGGTTGCTGACTGCCTGCCAGAACTGCTCAAGATTGGTTCTGCCTGGGTTGAATTTGGGAAGTTTGTCTTAAAATCTAATTGACACAAATGGCAGAATGCATGTTCATGTCCATTTGAACTTGATTCCAGCCACTGAAATTACTGTTTCCATCCATTATTGAATTTCATGTGATATTTTGGTTGTTTCAGTTTTGGTGCTTTAGCATTGGGAGATCTCGACAAACTTTAAATACCGAAGCCAAATTGACCTGTTTTAGGTCTCCTGAGCTCTTTAGTAATGAATAATTCAACCACACTCAAATAACATCTTTAATCCTTTCCAAATTACTTCTATTCACACAGAGTATAATCTATCTCCACAAACTTTAATTGAAAGTTGAACACCAAAGCCAAACCGACCCTTCCAAAAGAATCCAAGTAATGTTAATGGTTTTATGCTGCTTGAGCTCTTTAGTAATCCAATCATAATCCATTAATGTCTTTAATCCTTTCTGAATTACTACTTATCACACATAGTATAATCCAATAATTACTTTTAGGTTATTGTCTGTTGAGTTTGCAGTTAAAGGTTCATACTCAAAGGGTAAGCTGGTTTACAGTCACATGACCACAGGAAGTTTTTACCATAAATATGCTACACTGGAAGCATGATGTGAAAAAAAAAATGGAAAAACTTTTGTTCTGGAATTTTGTAAATAATAATTTTAAGTACGCTGGAGATTTCAATGAGTGATGTGAGGGACGGGAAACACTCCTCATCTCGGAAGGAAAACCCTCCCAGCTGGGAGGTTCACATGTATGCATGCAGTGATGCTGCCTGGAATTAGCTGCAGAGATGGAGCTCCCCCTCTTGACTTCCAAAAAGATGGGGAGTCAGGAAAATTAAAGGGTGATATAAATCTTGTCCTTAACACCTAGACAACTCCAATCCGGAGAAATGTCAGCTGCTTCCATTCAATCAGAGATCTCCTGAGACACATCTGAAGTATTAACAGTCTCTAAATTATTAATGACACATTCAGTATCCTGATCCAAGCTATAAGTCCTGGAAAAAGGAACTTTAAAGTAATCCTGTCATTGGCCATTGTCTTAAGCACACTTGAATGGATTTCTGGTCTTGCGCAGTTGGACAGTGTGAAAGACACACGGAAAAGGCTGCCAGACACACACAAAAAAAACCACCTTGGTGACCAAGACTATAGTAGTCAACCTTATACAAAGCAAAACAGGGCCAGACTTTGTTTAGATCATTTTTATTTGTGGGAGTTCAGGTTTCATTGTGTGAGTTCTTGCACACAGCTAATTTCAAACCTCATGACAAATGGTCAATTTTTTTGTAATTAGCACACTCGCATAGTCTGGCAGCATCACTGGACATGACAATAAAAATGTTTTCTTCCTTTTGCAAAAGAGATACCAACAATAATAAACAAATCAACAGTATCCATTTTGACCTTCAGCTGATTAATCTGAAAAAAGCACAACTTATAAAACTAGACAAGTTTCTATTTTTGAAAAAAAAAAAAAAAGTGTGCTTACTTTATTGCTGTCAACCCTCTTTTCAACCCATCCTGAGATAAAAAAACTGTAATTATATTGTATGGGTTACACCCTTGTTTCCAACAGATGAAATCATTTGGTTTATTCATGTCTTACCATTCATCCTGCTAAGAAGTCTCTAATGTTTGTATCTTATAATTTCTAAAAGTTACTATTAGCAACAATAACAAAACATGACATATATTAACATATTATTAATAAAATATATTTGACCTCTAACAGGGTTTATTTCATCATCAAAGTCAGATGGCTTCTGTATATTGGTATACACCAATTATGCCACTGGCTCAGTATATTGGTATACACCAATTATACCACTTGCCTAAGTATATTGGTATACACCAATTATACCACTTGCCTAAGTATATTGGTATACACCAAGTATACCATATCTTCAAATGAACAAGTGAATCCAAGAAGTGGTTCATGATTGGTCAAATGCTGGTGATGATGTAATGATAAAATTATGGATTGTAACTACTGAAGGAGAGGATTATTCAAGACTGCACACAGACCACAGCATAGCCAGAAATCCATAGAGTACATCCAGACAAAATTTAGACAAGAGCAGGTACCTGTCATATATTTTGTAGAATATTCAAGCACATGTGCAATGTTGTCAAAACACAAAGAAATGTTTTGCCTCATCTGCAGGCAGAGATTTCAATAAATTCAGAGATCTGGCAATTGGACAAATGCATAATCTATGTGGTAGAAGTAAAATGGCTTGCAGAAATATATTATTAACTTCACAAAATGGCACTCAGGTCAGCCTTGAAAGACCCCCACCCCCCTCCAACTCCATGGACTGACTGTTGAAGAAATGGCTCCCTCCACTCTAATTGGTATATCCACAAGTTTAGGTACTTAAAAAAGAGTATTTTGCTGCAAATCCATGACACTTGTTACCTATAAAATCATATAAATTTGCAGCATTAGTCGTCTTTTGGTGTTAAACAGTAACTTCAGGCAAAATCCAGGAGGTGTAATCACACCCAGTGTATCCCCCTTGGCTATGTGGATGCAGTTCCTAATATTTTCTTTGCAAAGCATGGAAACAAAAAGTTTGATGTGAGTATCTACCTTGTCCAGCAGTTCTATCAACATTCTGACAGCCATGTGCCTATAGGGGCGAGTATACTCCTCCACATGTGCCATAAAATCCAACATCTTAATGACATAGGGGCCAACTGCCTGGTAGACAACGGAACAGTACTGTGGCACATTCACTTGAAGCCAGCTGAAAACCACAGGAAATTTAATAAAGTCCCAATTTTTTAATTTCTCCTGCAATGAATGTTATGGATACCTAATCTATGATCTAGATATTTCGTTATACTTCTGTGTAAAGAGAATCCATTGCTTGAAAAGGAAATGTAGTAAATTTCTGTAAATTAGCTAACAACAGTACAGTCAATGGCATATTAAATGCTCGCCCAATGTTTAATACTTCTCTATGACCAACAGACCTCAATGAGCAGAACCTTTGGTTAAGGTATGCTGTCTTGAACCTAATGTGCAGAAATAACTATTTTCTTATTAGACTTACCATGCCCATGACTTATGAGCTTAAGCTATAAGCTTCTTTATTACCCTAAGTGCAAGCCATCCACTAAGTCAGTTCAAGAAACTTACTCAAGAAAAGTTCTTCTGTAAAACTAATTTTTCTTTGAACCACAATGGACATGACCTTGACTTTTTGATCTTTAAAATCAACAGCCATGTTAATACCTTAAATGAAAGCCCTCCACAAACTTTGGTCAATGTATGCAGTTAAAACTGAAATTGTTGTGCATAAACCATATCTTTTCTTTCAGTCAGTGACCTTGACCTTTGATTTTTGACCACCAATCAACAGGCTTCTTCCTTTCACCATGTGCAAGTCATCCACAAAGTTTGGTCCAGGTATTTGGTGGAGAACTCCAGTTAGTGTGCAGAAACTATTATTATTCTTTCAGTCAATGACCTTGCACTTTGACCTTATGTTCCCAAAAAGAATGGGTTCTTTCTTACCCCAAGTGCAAGTCACCCACATTGGTAACTGAAGATGGTGGAGAACTCAAGTTTGTTTCACAGTTTTTGTTACTGTAGTAACAATGACCTTGACCTTTGAACTTTTCACCCCACAGTCAATAGGGTTCTTCCATACATGAAGTGCAAGGCATCCACAAAGTTTGCTAACTGTAGATGGTGGTGAACTTAAGTTATTGTGCAGAAACATTTTCTTGTTTCAGTCACAGTTACCTGACCTTTGACTTTTTTACCCTGCAATCAATAACATTCTTCCCTGCCCCAATTGCACGTCATCCACAAAGTCTGGCAACTGTAGATGATGGACAACTCAAGCTTTGATGTGGAAACAAATCTGGTAACAGACATGATGATCAATGGCTATTGAGATGAATGGAAAGACAACATCACAACACAATACGCTCTGCCTTATGGTGGGTGAGTGCATCAAAATTAATGCTGGATGCATACCTTTTGTAAGATCAAAAAAGAAAGTCTTAAGATGCTTTCACAATGCTAGAGATCAGAAAAAATCTGTAGAATTTCTGCAAAAGATGTGTAACTGACAAATATCCCTTTCAACCTATAATATTCCTAATACTGTAAATTCATGTATTTTCGTAGGTATCAATTTTCATGGTTTTACAAAAACAACAGCATTTTTGCTGGAACCAAAATTAGTGGGTCCCTATTGTTTTTAAGAAGACTCATTGTTCACCGAGTCTTTAAATTTGTAGTTTGTTGCAACCACAAAAATTGGAACCCAATAAACAACAGTGCTTGACAGTATATACTTGCTCAAAACAAGGTGAAAAAAATTTCATTCTAAAAAGAAAAACTAATGTAAAAAAAAATACCATCTCCCAGTTATTAATACAAATGTCTCAGGAAAGGTTGAAGAGTGAGTGTTTCTTAAATAATGTCTATCTTTTTTCTTTAGTACAAGTCAACAAAAGGTAACGAGGCATGTATTATGTTCAAGAGACTTTATTTTATATTGCCCATGAACCGTAGACTTGTGCTGATTTTCTTTTTCCTAATTTAAAGAATGTGTAATTAACAAACTTGTTATTTTTTAAACAAAATACCAATTCGACTCGGTGGATAAAATATATGCTTATTTTTGTATTCGAGAAATCATTAAATTCATAAATTTACTTCGAAGTCTTCTAAATATATACTGAATAGATGTGCAAATAGATATTAATGATGCTGCAATTCTACAGCAATATACCTGTACCGATTATTCAATACCAAACTGCAATATTGACAAGGTAATCAGAAAGGAGGCATCATTAGCAATGCTATGTCTTATCTGCTTACCTAGTTCATGATGCCAAAAAGCTAACACAGTCACTGGATTAAGAAAAGAAGGTCACTGTGATCAACTGCTGAAGCCAATTTTTGACATAAAGTGTTTATTTAATAATACTGGCCCAATCATAATACATTAGGAAAACATCCACTACCTTGCAAATTAAGCCCTCCATGTGAAACAAGACATTAAACACATCTTTTGGCTTGTTGAATCAATTCAAGTGATAAAACATCTACTGACTGGATAATTTCAAGTCACAAAGATAATTTTTGTTACAGACCCAACATGATCAAACCAATTCTTGTAAGTAAGCCACAAGACTGGTGGAGCATTACTTGGAAACTGCAAATAGGCAATTTCAGTAAACCCTTGTTTACTAAACATTTAGGACAGGAATAAACAAAACTTGTGCATTATCACAAAGAATATCAATGTTCTCACTAGGAAAAAAAGCTTTTTTGCTCTTTCTAATTCAAGAATGTGAGTGTATTGCTTCATACAATAAATGAAAATCATATGATGTTAATCACATTAAGAAAGCATGTAATGAAAATCTTGGGGTTTTATTTGGCAGACTGATCTGTCTGTCTACCATGATATTTCTCAGAGGTCAAGGACACAATTACCACAGTAACAAATCAATTTTCATTTTCTTTCAAAGTAAAAATATTTGTAGTAAAAGCTGCATTACTAGTAGCAATTATCTCAAAAACGTCTTAAATTTCACTTGAAAACAAATACAATCTCACTTGTTTACAAAATTACATTATCTTGTGAAGCCAATACTTCATGTGAGTTTGATCAATATCTAATAGATGCATAATATTTTTTAATTAAATGCTTATTGACTCTGACTGTCTGCATTATGTTTCACGAAACCAAACAAACACTTTTGTTTTTTGTCTCTGTCTCCATTATATTGAAACTCAGATTTCATTTAGTATTTGAGAGTTTAAAAAGCATGGACACAAACATTTTTGCCTGTGTTACAGATTACAAAAAGAATATTCTGTAAATTATATAAGTAGAAATGATTAGTGCTATGGCCATTTGGTGATGAAAACCATGGGTAGCAGACAACACCAATTTTATGAATCTGTAGACAATTCTTTAATCTTTCCTTATAAATACTTCACATAATTTAAATGCCTCAGCTGGATAAATTATTTGTAGTTTGTTAAGGATGTAAACTTTGACAAAATTTCCTCATCAGGCATTGCCGAGAAATGAATCCATTAAGAAAATTCTTGCTCATTAAATTTCATTGAGTTATCTAGAACTGGAGCTCAATGCAAAATCCCGACATCAATAAAAGCAACAAAAACAACAATGATGACACTTTGGTCAGAAAAGTAATACCCATGTATCCCATGTTTGCAAGCTAGACAAAAGAAAAGACATTAGGATAAGTCTAATGATTACACTGAATAAAACAGAGTAGAGTAAACCTGTATGCAATTCCAAAGTAGAGAGATATTTTAGCCCAGCCTTGACTTAACACTGCCAGAATGCCATAATTCTCCAGGAAACGAACTGTCCTTGAATCTGAAACAGGAACACAAAATATACAGAATGCTTAGCATCTAAACAAATAGCAATTGTGTTGCCAAGTGCTTAGGTTAAATAAAAGTCATTTTTTAAAAGGGCGTGCCAGAGAGATAGAGAGAGAGAGCGAGAACAAAACTACTTTTCAGGAGAACTGCACTGTTAAATCTTGATGAACCAAACAATAAATTTGTTGGAGCAACTGTTAATTTTAATGACTGGAGTTCATGTCTGTTAGTGACAGATAACAATATCTGATAATTTTTTATGATAGTTTACACAAGTTATATCATAACAGAAAGGACATGGTAACAAACACCCTATGGCTAAAATTATGAAATGAAAGTCAACTGCTTACTTTACCATGAGATAACAGTACTTTTTACTTACATTGTATAGTTTTGCTGCTGTACAGATCATAGGCCACAATTCCAAGAACAATGGACACCAAAAGAAACATCATCCATCTCCATGGAAACCTAGGTCTGGCCATCTTCCTTTGAAGCTCCTAAAACAGAAACAGAGTGTAATCAGTGATTACACAGCTCATCTCTACTTTTACTAGACTCCAGTAGCCATTGTAAACATTATCATGCACACAATATATTTAGACTTAAGTGATCTTGGTCCCTTTTCTAACTAAAGATTGTTTTGCAATCTTTTACCTTTACATTAGAACTTTTAATCATTTTAAAATTAAAAATCTAAACTTTTAATTGGCACTATGTAGCCAGTATTGTGCTTACATATTGCAAAACCAATCACCTACCTACCATTCTGCCTACCCATCCACCCAATAACCTCAGTGAAAGGTCATAACAGATACAACACAATATGAAGAACATTCTTTTCTATGGTATCAAAGTACAGGTACTATAATGAGTTGATAAAAACCAGAAATTAATCCTATTTTTGTATTATTTTTTAAAAAGGTTATTATTCTTAAATTCTTCTTGACAAGCTATTATCACTGTCCAACATAGAAGCCAAATTTTACTGTTGAAAGTCACAGGCTTTGAGTTGCCTTGGAGTTACAGCCAGCACTACAAACAATGTTCATTCATCAATAATTACCTTAGTTAACCACTACAGGTGAGGCCTCACATGAAAAGCATGCTGCATGCAGTCCACTCATCTAACTACTATACTCATTCACATGTACAATGCAGAGCTAACCTGCTGAGAGTAACCTATCACAATATACAATGTATAGTCATTAATATGGAATGTTTACAACTGAATATACATATTTAATCCACATCCAACTGCATTGGTCAGAAAGGGCATTATGAGTAGGCTAGGATATATATAGGTCTAGCATGGATGAATAAATGAAATCATAAACACAAGTACTAACCCAAGTTAGTAAAGCATATAACATAATAACATAGGTCACAGTGACCTTGTTTGGTTTTAATAGTGTAGTAGTAACAGAGATGCATCCAACTTATCAAGTTTTATGATTGGAACATAAAGAGCACGAAATAAATGAACTTTAAACACAATTTCTAGTCAATGAAGCATGAAATATAGACCAGAGAGATTTCTTTTTTTCAAAAAGGATGTAGAACTTATCAAAATGCACCAACTCGCCAAGTGTCATGATTTTAGGTAGGATAGCATGTATACAGCATTCCAAAAACTCATGTGGTCATGAGCTAAATGCAAAAACTTAACCAAAGCCAGAAAAGGAGGAAATATAGGCCTAATAATCCTCTTTTGTTGCAATGGTGTGGTAGTAAGAGAGATGCATATAATCAATTTCATGATTCTAGCATGAACAGTGCCTGAGAAATGAACATCAAACACAAAATTTAACCCAAGTCAGTGAAACGGAAAATATGGGCCATAATGACCTATTGCTGAAATGAGGGAGTTGTGCTCATCAAGATGCATCCTTGTGCTTCATGATTCTAGATAGGGCAATATGTACACAGCATGTCAAAAACCTATGCAGTAATGAGCTAAATGCAAAACCTGAACCTAAGCCAGTGACATGTGAAATATAGGTCACAGTGATCTTTTTTGTATGGTTGTAGTACTAAGAGAAATGTATACAATCATAAAGTTTAATAATTAAAGCATGAACAGTAAAAACATCAAACCGAACGGAAGTCTGTGAAATATGAGCCACAGTGATCTACTTTTAAGAGGAGAGTGTAATACTCATCAAGATGCATCCTTTCACCAAGTTTCATGATTCCTGGCATAACAGCATTACATAGTAGATAAAAAAAACCAATGTGGTCATGAGCTAAATGCAAAAAACTTAACACAAGCCAGTCAAATGTGAAATGGTGGTCACATTGACTTTCTTTTGTTGTAATGGTGTGGTACTCACAGAGATGCATCCAATCACCTAGTCTGATGACTCTGGCATGAACAGTGTTTGTGATTGAACCCAAGTCAGTGAAGCATGACATATGGGTCAAAGTGTCCTCCTTTTGACAAGGATGTTGCACTCATCAAGAGACATCCACTCACCAAATTTCATGAGTCTTGGAATAGCAGTATATATACAGGGTGCAAAAATCCTATTTGGTTATGAGCTAAACACAAAAACTTAACCTAAATCAGTAAAATGTGAAAAGTAGGTCACCATGACCTTTTGCTGTACAGGTGTAGTACTAATAGAGATGCATTCAATCATCTAGTTTGATGATTTTACCATGAATAGAGTTTGAGAAATAAACTTTATACACAAATGTAACCAGTCAGTGAAGTATGAAATATTGGTCATGGTGACCGAATTTTGTTACCAGGGCATAGTACTCATCAAGAGACATCAACGCACCAAATTTCATGAATCTTGGAATAACAGTATACATACAGGGTGCTAAAATCCTATCTGGTATTGAGTTAAATGCAAAAACTTCACCTAAGCCAATGAATCTGATATGTAGGTCACCATTACCTTTTGTTGCAAAGGTGTGGTACTAATAGAGATGCATACAATCATCTAGTGTGATGATTTTAGCATAAACTGAGCCTGAGAAATAAACTTAGAACACAAAATTAGAAAAAAGTCAGTGAAGCATGAAATATAGGTCACAGTCAACTACTTTTGTCATGAGGGTGTAGCACCCATCAAGATGCATCCCCTCACCAAGTTTCATGAATCTAGGTATAACAGTATATACACAGGTTGCAAAACACTTATTTAGTCAAAAACCAAATGCAACAACTTAAGCCAGTCAAATCTACAAAGAATGTACAACTAATGTATGTGTATATACAAAGTTAGTCTTCCTCAGTCCCCTCCGCTAGCAGTAGGTGTAAGAAACTCACTTAAAACTGTTGGCTAGGAGCTAGGAAGAGTGAATGGTTGACATTCAGTAAGAGTGTACATTAGGGGTGAAACAATTAATCAATATATCGATAATTTAAACGTTACTTTAATCTTCAGCAGCCGTGAATAATTATTAGTCATTTGCTTTTTTATTCTTTATTTCGAGAATATATCTGATACAGCTGGAGCAGGCATATGCACTCTTTTCTGTCAGTAAAAAATAAAAACTAATGACAACACCCACTCACCTTCTATAAATTAAGACAAGGTGACTAACTCACGTGGTTCAAAAACCCCCCCATGCTAATTATTTTATCCCATCAGGATGTTCAGCCACTGATAACATATATCAATGTAAAGAAGACATTCCAGATTTGTCTCCATATATGATCTAGTACTTTATTGATCCTTTAATAACCATTTTTACATGATGTTTATCTGTTGCTTCATATTTTGTCTACTTGGATCGAATTTGAAGGCTACACATCCGGTGTGTCACGCAGTGAAATATGTTACATTAAATTATGATTGGTGGTAATTGTTTGTTCAAGTCCAGAGTAAAACAATAACCACCAATCAGAACTAACTGTAGCCTGTTCACTGTGTGACACACCGGATGTATTGGCATCAAAACTCAATCCAAACAGATACAAAGCAACAGAGAAACTTCGTGAAAAAGTTTGACTTTTAAATGATCTGTAAAAGTACTTAAATTGTAATTGAGGAACAAGTTTGGAATGTCTCCTTTTACGCTGATATATGTAATCAGCGACTGAACATGCCAACTGGATTAAAAACAGACAAATTAGCACAGAATCGGCAAGGGGTCAGACTCCAAACCGCACGAGTTATGAGTTATAAACACCTTGTTAATTTGTAGAAGGGGAGTGGGTGTTGTCAATAATTTTCTTTTTCACTGACAGAAATGAGTGCCTGTAGCCATGGCAGTTGTCTTGCATCTGCTGGAAGTACAATGTGAATGATTTGGTTGTGAGTTATCTCCACTCCCACATTCGTACTTGTTCTAGATAAGATTTTCCTTGCACAAGGAATTTGCACTATTTGTTTTGTTTTGAAGATAACACCATAATACCTTCCAACTTGAAGTGAAGACATGAAATTGGTAATACGATGTTTTTAAATCATTCAAGCATTGCAAAACAAATGGCATAGCAACCAAGGACTTCTCATCAAATGAAGCAACCTGAAACGGCCTTAAAAGCTCAATTTTGTACAAGTCACTGACAACTAACAGGTAGTCTGTTTGGAAGTTTTTTTTAAAAATCTTGTCAAGGATGAGAATGGCATATGAACAGATGATAAGTCTATGTCTGTCTGTAATTTGCATACTGGAAATATAACCAATGTCAACACATAATAAATGGCACCACCCTATCACTGACAGACCTTCTAAAGATAAAAAGACTATTAAGTTGATATGTGTATCAATAATGTATTGTATCATAGGCTTTGTATCGTATCAATACACAGCAGAGGTGTATCGTTTCACCCCTTGTGTACATGTGTATATGCTTTTATCTGTGCCAATGTCGAAACGGTAGTAGTACTATACCTTACCGCTACTTCATAAAGGTGAGGAAATAAAAGACAAATAAGTAGTACATCAAATTACTATCATCTCATCTCTATAAGAAGATGAAAATAGAAGTTGAAAACTTGTAAATCAGCTTAAATATTAAGAACAAATCCATTACTTTTAACTTAATATCTACTTGCTAGATATAAGCTGGACAAGTTTTTTTTCTTTCAGTTGACTGCATTATTCTGAACTCGACATAAGATGAGACAGGAAGAAGGTTCAGACAATCTAGAGTTTAGATTGTCACAGCATATTAAAGAGTCCATGCAGTTTTGAAACACATCATTGTTTGGGTATCTTATTGCACAGTTACAAAGTATTAACCATAAATATTTTTGGGGAAGAAAAGGAATTCTATCATACTGTAAACTGCATCAAACTGAAAACTACAGCACATCTGCACAGCATTCCCATTCACTTCTGTAACTGGGGCTACATGCACCCCCTAAAGGTCAAAATTGAGAGTATATGAACATATTAATGGAGACAGTGGTTTGAAAACTAAATCAGACCTGCCAACCCTAACAAGACCTTCTCAGTAAGGCAGTCAATATTTTTCTGTAAATTAGACCAAGTTTCAGTAAGGTGTAACAAAATATCATGTACTGCTATTGTCAACTTGGAAAACATGCATTTAAAAAGTTCAGAAGTGTGATATGAAACTGATACAGCAAAGGAAAACATTATGTTCATCTAAATAGGTTGTAAAATACACTTTGACCTTAATTACCTCCAGTACAGTTTCAGAAACTGCAATTCCAAACCCCATGGAGCTCAAAGGCTTCTTGCTAGATCTACCAACTTGACGTAATCTTTGGGTTTTGTTTTTTTAATCTCACACGTTGATGGCAATCATCTATCCTGCCATGAGACACACTCATATCAACATGATATGATATCCAATAAACATAATTGTTGCCTTTCCTGCTTTTTTTTCCTCAAGAATCTAAATATTCCTTTTTATATTTATGTGCTGATTGTTTAAACTTTTTAAGAGGCTTATTTTATTGTCCCTTTCATCTTCCACATGTTTTTGTTCGTTGGACAACATTTCTAGAAAATGCTATAGAAGCAACAACTTCATCATGCAGCCATTTCACATGAAAAATATTGACAGTTTAAAGCATCAGAGGTACTCCTGTTAAATTAAATTAGACTGGTTCCCTCATGAACTCCACTGAATCTAATATGAAACCCAGATCTGCATCAAACATGGACAAGCCAGTATCTGGATTTGATTGCAACGATCATATTTTCATAAATTTTGCTATTATTCGTGAAGTCTGTAATTTAAAGGTCATTTCAGTAACACTTAGTCAAATTGTAACGGTTGGCAAGTCTGTCATGTAATATGTAATACTCATGTCCCAGACTCTGTTCATTAACAGTGACTTAGTGTCAGATGTTTGCTTTCATTTTTAATTCCTAACCATGATCATAATCTTGATAATATGAAAAATTTAACTGATAAGATACCTAGAAAAATTACTTATCAGAAATTTTGAGTTATGTATACAAACTTTGACAACTCTCTGATTGACTTCTACAAATTTGAATTTTGTTTTGTTTTTCTAAAGGTTCATTCTGTAATGACAATTTTAAAACAAGGATTCCAAGGAATGCAGTGAATTGCCTGTAAACCTTGCCGTCTTTACTCGCATATAATCCTGGTCCAAATGCAAACAACAATGACCCTGATCGGCCGTCGCATAATGCGCTGGCAGATCAGGGTCTATGTTGTTTGTTCTACTGATTATTCCTTACAAACAGCATAGACCCAGATCTGCTGGCACATTATTGCGCCGGCAGATCTGGGTCTATGCAGTTTGCAGTTGATATCAGCTTACATGTGAGTATATACGGTACTATTATGTATCCCATAGCTGAAGACTTGCAAAAACTTGGACAAATCAAAGTACTGAGAATACTGATAGAATGGAGGGTTAAAGTGATACTAAGTTGATAAGATCTGATGCAAGAACACAACTCCAGAGATATTGCTATTCATGGTCCATAATACTATCATAAACATACTGCTCTAAATAATCTTTATAATATTTTTCTGAATTTTCTTCTCCTTATATGTTAAAAGAGAATTTATATTAACCACTGAAATATTATTTAAGAAATTACTGTGATTTCCTGTTAAAAGCATTTTCTACTATTGTTTTTCATGTATTACCATCAGTGGAACAATGTCCAAGGTAGATAACTATCAGATCTAATCATTTACATCAATCTGACTTGCCTCCCTTGACATAAAATTGACATAACAAGCCAGTGGGTCTATACGTGTTACTAACTTTAGTAACACCTTTAATTTAGATACCTGTATTAGTAATACAAACTATATTTGGTAAAGGAGAATGGATACTGTGTCACTAAGTATGAAGGGACTGAAATCCCTCCAAGTTAGAAACTTAAAAACACAATCCTAACATTGTTGATGATGATGACCATGACTACTAGTTGTCTTACTTCACAGACTTTAGTGCTATGATCATACTCCTCTTGATTTTTGCCCTGCGTTGCCTGCTCATTAGTTCGCAGGAAAGACTGCACCGTATTCTGTAATAGCTTCTGATCAAGATGCTTTGATTCTTGCTCCCAGCTCTCGAACAGATGCTGCATCAGCACTCTACAAGGATGCAAACTCATTAGATTTACGTTCAGGTTTTTACAGTATCATAAAATTAAGCAGAGGTCAAGGCTTATCCATTTTTCCAGGACAAGATTACTAAAAATATGTCCTAGGTTTCTGAATTTGTAGCAGGTTACTTTTGTATTACCCCCCACTCCCCCAAAAAACAACTGACAATAGACGAATTTACTTTTAACATCGTATGTTGAGTATTTACTTTGGGCATAGCAGGAGATATCAAAATTAGGGACTATTTATATGTAAAAATGAAGAAGCCAGGGTGGTTCAATACTCAATGTGTCTAACAACCAACCAGAATGGTGTGTGTTTGAATCCTGTCCAGACCTGGCCGGGTCAGTCACAGTGGCGTGTCTCTGTATCTGCATAACAGCACCTTTTATATGTTGATGTGACGTTAAACACCAATCAATAAATCATTCAACCTATGTGGCTTACTGTCATATGAGATTCAGGAAAAGAATACTTATAAACATGTAGCCTTGAACAGGTAAAATGAAGATTCTCCAAAACATCAACAAAGCTACGCGTAAGTAAAGACAGTAACATCAGATACAGAATCAGTTTGAAATCCAACTAATTAATTCAAGCAATATACCATGTTTTATTTTTATTATAATTTACCAAGAGGTGATTGTCACTTGTGAATAAAATATTACTTATTATGAATGTAATGTTTTCCCTTACATTGATTGAGCAAGGTTCTTTGTGTAGTGCTGACACCACAGACTGTAACAATGTTTATCTTCAGCCAAGCATGCCACCAAGCAGGATAGTAACTGAAATAAAACAACAACATTAGGCATGAAAGTTGCACTATGTTCTACTGAAAAGAAAAAAACCCAGTATATCCTCTATCATGGGTGAAAAAAAATGTTACTATATTTAATTATCTAAAATAGTCTAACCCAGACATGCAATTCAAACAACATTACTATATTCATATTTTGATTCCAGCAAAGTGTTTAATTTGATTGATTTTACAAAGTGTTTAACTTGGATAGATCTTAAGAAACCCCCATCTCTTGTATATAAAATCCATTATTCACATGCTGTGTTCTTAAAGAGGCTTCCTTTGCCATGTTTGTAAATATTTTTAAAAAAGAGTTTGAAACTTGTTTGGTTTGGTTTGGCTTGGTTTTGTGTTTCACTATACAGCAACACAAGTAGGTTATACAGTGCCAAAGGAATGGGAGTAAAGTGTCTTGCCCAAGGACACACCACTGTAGCCGACCCAGGTTGATTTTCTGATAGTAGGATTTAAATCCACACCCTTTCAGTCGCATGTCTGGCATGCTAGCTACTGAGTTACTGTGGTTCCTCAAAACCTGTATTATGTGAAAAAATGCAAGGATTGGCTTAATAAAGAGTGTTACATTCTATGGAACCCAAATAAACAGTTCAAAGGTTCAAAAGTTCAAATAATTTATTGATTACAATTAATAATTGTAATTCTGTCTTCAAACAAATGCTATCAACGTCAGAATTTTAGAAAATTAATCATATTATAATAAGAATGCATGGAAATTAATTCTAAACTTTTAACCTTTTCTGTGATCTGCAATCTCTGCAAAAAGAAAAGAATAAAAATTAGGAGAAAAATACCTCTTTTTTCAAAGGTGCTGGACAGTCTTCCTTCACTCTTATAAGATACGAGGGGAAAAATGTGCGTAGTCCAGTGCTAACATCATCTCCATAAGCTATTTTCTGGAATATTATAATAAACATGGAAATTGTTTACTAGATGTACAAGTAAAAAAATATATTTAAATCTGTACATTGATAAAAAAATTTTTGTACAAGTTTTACCTATTAGCCCCTTGTTAAAAAAATTGACAGCATATAAGTAAAACTGATCAAACTTGGGGTCATTTGCAGATGCAAAGCCTGATTACTCTCTACGTGCTGTTTTGTATACAATACAGTGAAAAGTTATTGATTTTCTATGGAAGGTAACTCTCTCTCCTAGATACTATCATCTGGTGCATGTTTCTAGTAGATATCAAGCATGCCAGGTGACAGAAGCTAAAACATAATACCTTGCAGTATTAGTACTATTTATCACACCATTATTCCATAATACCTTGCAGTATTAGTACTATTTATCACGCCATTATTCCATAAGTTAATGAACAAGCACAAAACTTCAACTCATTTGCTCCAAAAGACTTTTTAGTTCTCACCTCAGATGGGATAAATGAAAATAATCACTTATTACTACTAAGCAAATCCAAGGAAGTCTTACTGTGCATAACTTTCATATTGATAGCTGGTTAGATGTCCACCAAGATGTCTGAGATTGGTTATTTCATCATAACATGCACCGAGGGATAAAGATTGGTCTTCTTTGTTGTCATTATATTAGCCGCATGGCCCCTTTCTTCTCTTTTTTTTTTTACAATGTTAAATTTATCCTCCTTTGTGCAAAGCTTAACCTGTCTGGGTGTTACTGTGACAAAACTGATCCAGCTCTTATGTGAGGAAAATTAAAATTCAGACCCAAGATCTAAACCTGGTACTGGTGATGGTATTTTACTCCAAAAAATCGGTCCTCTAAATTTCTGCTTTTTTTGCTGAAACTCTGCAAACTACACAAAGAATCTATACATTACTTGATATCATTTTAAAGCTTTGTCTTTGCTTTTCCCAGTGTTGCACCTATGATCCCAAGGGAAAGGGACAATGTGTCCCACTGTCATCCAAATTTGGGAGACACACAAATTTAAAAGGAACAAAGAACAAGAGTCCCCTGATGAGACTGATGCTCTACTGTCTAAAAAAAATTTCCAAGAATTCAAGATAAGGCCATTTCTTCCTTTCAACTGACGAAAGTTGAAACCATCTCTGATATTCTCCAGCATTAAGATGATTTTCAAATTAGCTGCTGTGGTGGAGATACTGGATGTTAGATTGGCACCATTTTAATTTAGGACAAAATAGACATCATTAGAAGTCTTTTGGTGAAAACCCCTTGTCATAATAATCATCCATGGTTCATACAGTTATTTCACCAGGAAATTTAAGCACTTTTCAAAGACTTTTCAATGACAAAAGTTTTTAAATTTTCAAGCAGTATAATTAACTGCATATACACTTAGGAAGATTGTTGATAATGGTATGTATAGTCCACGTAATTTCAGAATTAGGTATTCATTCTTAAGCAACAACTCTGGAATATTTTTGTTAAACTAGACATAGTAGAAAACAATGAAGTTGAATGGACTTTGGGGCATGAGGGTAGAAGTGCAATCATCTCATCTACATCAGTTTGGGAGGCAGCAATCTCATTTGCTAGGGTTTCAGACTCCTTGAGTTTTTAAAGTTGAAGCAAAAAAAATATTCTCTATTCATTCCTATTGTTAATATTGAATTCTTTTAATGCTTTTCAGTCTTTCCATGGGACTTCAGTACACTTTCACTCACTGATCTAGATAAAGTTACCAATGCTCTGTAAGTTCCTGGTTATACCGATGGTAGGAACTTAAGCACCAAGATCAAATGCATGGACATTTTCAACAGAGTTGTCAGATCCCAGCAATCCAACATTTTACGCTTGTTCTTTTGTATTTCTTCATGAATTTTAACTTCATAAATAATAATTCTATATTCTATAATAAATTTGCAACTTGTTTTGAGTGATTTTAGGTTCAACAGGGCTGATGTGCAAGTCATTGTTTTGTCCCCACCATAGTAAAAGTTGGGACTTACAGAGCTAAAAGTCACCCCAGCTACCAATGACCAAACGTCTTTTGACAAACACAAGACACAGCATTTAATTTTTTACTTGGTCTTATCCATATATAAAGTATGTATAGTTCATCAGAATCATGTTAGAAAATATGCTTCCCATCGCCGAGTTCTTAACTGACTTTTTCTTATCAGCAATAACAGTCCAGCGAACACAGCTTCAATTCATTTTACAACATCGGACGGTTACAATCCCAAATGGTGCTAAGTACTATTGAGCATGTAAATGACCCAACTGGAAGTCTTACTGATTATGTAAGCGACCCAACACTGCAGTAAAATTCTAGGAAGACCGAGTTTCTATTTTGTTTTTAAATGCATCTTTTACTTTTTTCTTTATATTTATATCTGATTCAGTAAATGAATGTATTTCAATGAAATATGTTTGTCTCAAAATTCAAGAACTTTTCAAGAGCTAATGAGTATTTTCAAACACTTTCCCAGTACATTTTGAAGCTGACCTCAAATTCAAGCACTTTTCAAGGTAACCACCAAAACTTTGCAATTTTCAAGATTGTGCGAACCCTGTCATCCATTCAGGGAGAGTAGTCATAACAAGATTTTCAAGACAGCCTTCATGGCAGCCATATTGGATATACAACTGGCACCATTTTCAGTTAGGACCAACTTGGTATCCTAAGAAGTCTATTGGTGAAAACCCCATGCTGATATAGCCATCCATTTGGGAGGAGTAGACATAACAATACAGTCAAACCTATCCAAATCGTCACGTTTACTCAACGGTCACCTGTTCACAATGGTCATTCTAATTTCCCTCCTGGCCAATTTACTATATAAATGTCCTGTATGTAAGGGTCACCTGCCTTCTGTGGTCAGCAGCCAGGTGTTTCCTAACCAAACAATGGTGGCTCCCTGCTTTAAGCGATCACTAGTGCGTATCTACTGTGATCACTCAGTCTATGCAAACTAAGTTTTTACTTCATGATGAAGATGAGGAAGACATTGTTTGGATAAAGGAAAAACATGTAAATCAATGTGCAAACATTTCTTATCTCAATTGTACTCACCATACTCCAGTCACACTGATAGTGTAACTCAAAGGTGTCAATATGTCAAATTTGAAGCGAGGCAGTTTTTATCATTGGGTAGAGGGTCAAAGCAATTTGTTTGCAAGATGGTGCAACAAGTAGTTGTGTTATCACAGCAGAAATGGAAGTCACCTTTTCTGCCAGTGTGTCAGTTATAGTTTGTTATCTTCATCTATTTGCCTGTGAATTAAAGCTATCTCTGAAGAAAAAGTTCGTCTATGAGAAGAGATACAAATTGCATTACTTTTCATTAGGGTCTGGGATCATTCAATATTTTAAACTTGTCTGTAAAGGGAGGCGAATTTTCAGTTCATGGGTCACAAAGAATAGCCATAAATGGCTTCTTTTGATTTGCTATTCACCACAGGCTTCTCACACACGCCAACTGTCCTTTGATCTTGGCGAGTTGAGCAACTGACTAATCCATGCTGACCCTATAGTATTCATATCGGAACTATCTTCAGGACCAACTAGAAATCAAAAGAAGTATTCTGGTGAAAACCCAATGTCAACATGACTTTCCATTTAGGAAGAGTAGCAATAACAAGATTTTCAAGATGGTTACCATGGCATCCATATTGGATGTCATCTTCATTTAGGACCAACTAGATTTCATATGACCATCCATCCAGGAGGAGTAGTGACAACAAGATTTTCAAGATGACTAGGTGGCCACATTGGAAGTCTAAGCGGTACCATTATCATTGATGACCAACTAGACCTTGGGATGAATGTGTTTGGAAAGTTTTATGGCAATCCTTGAAGTAGTTTTACTTGCCAAAATTTGTGACAGCAAATGGTGATGACCATAAGATGTATAAAGTTTCATGGTGACCCACTGAAAAGTCACAGACTAGCTGTATTCACAAGATTCTATCATATACCACATCAGATAACCAGTTAAAAACGCTAATAACTCTAACAAATATCGCAGGAGCACAGTAATTTGTCAAAATGCACATAGCCAGATTAACTTAACATAGTGATCCAATGAAATCTGTCAAACTGAATTCTGAAGATTTGTCATATACTGCATTTAACCAGAAGTCAAAAAGGGCAATAACTTAAAGCAAGAGTTCCTCAAACAAAATCACTCTCTTTTGACCAAAAAGAATTTCCAGGAATCCAAGATAATAACATTTCTTCTTTTTAACTGCTGATTGATGAAACCATTCTTGAGCGACAAGATTTTCAAACTGGCCCTGTGGTGGCCATATTGGATGTCATATTTGCACCATTTTCATATTTGACCAACTAAACATCTTTAGAAGTCTTCTGGTGAAAAGCCCATGTCAATATGACCATCCATTCAGGAGAACAAGATATTAAAGATGGCACCATGGCGATGTGACTATCCATTTAGGAGTAACGATAACAAGATTTTTAAGATGACTGCCATGGTGGCTCTATTTTATGTCAAATCATCACCATTTTCATCTAGTACCAACTAGACATCATAAAAAGTGTTTTACTGAAAACCTCATGTTGATATGACTGTCCAATCAGAAAGAGTAGTGATAACAAGATTTTCATGATGGCCATTGTGGTGGACATATTGAAAATCAGATTGGCACCATTTTCATTTTCGACAACTAGACATTATAAGAAGTTTTTAAGTGAAAATCCCATGCTGATATGACCATTCATACAGGAAGAGTAGCAATAACAAGATTTCAAGATGGCAACTGTTGTGGCCATATTTACTGTGCAAGTGGTACCATTTTAATTTACAACCAACTACACATTATAAGAAGTCTTCTGATGAAAACCCCATGGCAATATTACTTTTCATTAAGGATGAATAGTGATAACAAGATTTTAAAAATGGCTGATGTGGAGGCCATATTGGACATCAGATCAGCACCATTTTCATTTATGACCAACCAGACATCATATGAAGTCTTTTAGTGAAAACCCCATTCTGATATGACCATCCATTCAGAAAAGGTAGCAATAATAAGATTGTCAAGAGAGCCACTGTGGCAGCCATATTGGACATCAGATCTGCACCATTTTATTAAGGGCCAACTAGACATCATAAGAAGTCTCCAGGTAAAAATCCCATGTACTGGGCTCAAAGTTGACACTAATCCGCTAACCCACGCTTAAGTGACTTTGCCAATGGATCACTAAAACTGCAATCACTAATCCATTGAAGCAATGAAAATTTCCACCAGTTGCTATTATAACAGTGAACAAGTGGTCTTGTCAGATGTAAGCAAATAAAACTTGAGTCAGCATTCCCTTTAATGGTTAATTGATCAGTTTATTGTGTTGAGTTCCTACCAACATCCTGCACTTAACGAGGCACAATAAATGCTCACTGCCCAAATGGACAAGTGTTAAATCACTCATCCACTCATAAAGTCAATTAGTGTGATTATTGTCAAAGCAGTCTTTGATCACGTGGAACTAGCCTGGTGTACTGACCCCAAGCACTAATTTCATTACTGATGATAACAAAAGGTAAAGGGTATCAGGTTAGTATTGACCAATAGGACAAGACCACATTCATTGACTCAATGAATATCCCAGAATTATTTATATTGTTGTTGATAAATATTCAATGCATTGTACAGTGACAACTGTATACATAGAGAAGTGTTTGCAAGGTGCACAGCCACCATCAAAACGGCAGAAATTAGATAATGATAAGAGAGAGTGTGATCGCAAATATAATCAAGAGAAGACTAAGAAAGTACCAGAAATGCTGGGCAAATGAATACGAATGGCTGAAGTATGACCCAAGGTTGTGATGCTGTGCACTTTTTGTACTGAGTATTCAGAGAAATACAAAAGTGTGTGGGATACTTCATTCGTTGATGAGTGTACAAACTTTCATAAATCGTCCCTGGAATCACACAATGCAAGCTCCGTACACATAATGGAAGACGGATATGTGAAATCAAAACAGAAACTTCATTCCTCAGAAACAGAGCAAACTATGGCATCTTTGGACAAGAGGGTCTTGAAGAAGCTAGAACATGAACCATCAACTTTTTGTCAGTCTTGTTGGTGAAACACAGCTGTTATTGTTTTGAGTTGATGCTAATAAATAATAAATGTTGAATTAGAAACTTAACTGGCTCCTGTTTGATTTGAGCAATCACTGAAATTTTTAGGCAGGATCTGTAAAAAAAAAATTATTGTGATCCTGTGGGTTAGTGAAAAAAAATTCCTAATTTCGAGCCCTGCATGTCAATATGACTTTCTGTTCAGGTGGAGTTGTGATAACAAGATTTATAAGATGATGGCTGTGGTGGCAATATTGGATATCAAATTTCCACCATTTCCATTTAGGACCAACCTGACATCCTAAGAAGTCTTTTCATGAAAACCCCATGCTCATATGACCATCCATTTAGGTGGAGTAGCGATAACAAGATTTTCAAGATGGTCGATGTGACAGACATATTGGATGTCCAAGCGGTACCATTTCATTCAGGACCAACTAGACCTTGGGATGAATGCATGTGTAAAATTCATGGTAATCCTCCAAGTAGTTTAGGAGGAGTAGCGATAACAAACTTGTACTGATGGACAGTCGGATGATGGACATTGGACAACAGACCATCGCATAAACTCTCCTCATCTATGACCAGTAGAGCTAAAAACAGCGGAGTTTGTTGCGCTATTGAGATTGTGTTATACACTGCTAAAAGACACAAATGACAATAACTGTAAAAAAAAATTGTGAGAGCATAGTAATTTGTTGATGTGCTCATCTTCAGATGATTACCATAATTTTTATCAAGTTTCTTGGCAATCCATCACAAAATCAAACTGCATGACTAACTGCACTAATGAGATTGTGTCATACACTGCATTAAGCCACAAGACAAAAATGGTAATAATTCTAACAAAAATAGTGGGAATAAAGTGACTTGTCAATATGCTCATTTTCAGATGATGATTATAATCTTTAACAAGTTTCATGGCAAACCATCAAAATCTGAGGGACTAGTTGTGCTAACGAGATTGTATGCCAGATGGGACAGATACAATGACATGAGTATTATTATATTACGCTGCTTCTATAGGTAGGGATATAACAATTGCTCCCTGTGGCCTTGAGCTTTGACCTCCTTGACTTTAAATCTCCATGGATGTTCCTTTCCCACCTAATGCATTTGCGGCCAAGTCTGATGATAATCCACTGATGCAAACAGGAGATACTCCCCTTTAAAAATATTTAACCAAAAAGGTGATGCTGGATGGACAGACAGACAGATGGACAAACTGTGACTGCTCTGTGTCATCTCTTTGATACATCTGACACAAGCAAGACAGTAATAAAATGTCTGAAATGTATTAAATCAGCTAGTTAAGGTGTAAATTGTCGATTAATTATTCAGCAGATATCTTTCTAGAAATTTTACAAAATGTCTTTCACTAAACAAACACTTGCTACAATTACCCTTGCTATTATGAATTCCTGGATATAACTACTACCATCTCTGGATCCTAAGAGGGACAAGAAAAATAAAATAACTTCTCATGATGAAAAGTGCGTGCAAAAATGAAAAAGAAAAATATTATTCTTTTAAGCCAGGGAATGGTGTATTTAATAACTTGTTCTCCTGGTGTTAGTCCCCATTCCAAGGAAATTATTCCCTCCTCCAATTACTAATTGGAGGTCTAGAATAAAAACCAACATGACACCAGTCTGATACCCAAGTTCACTTCAGATAGTTGGAATATCATCCTTCTTTGACTTGAACCGAGACTGAAGGACATCAGAGCAGGGAAGTAGGAAGTAACTGTGCAATAATAGCTGGTATTACATAATACAAATTAATTTACTCCACCCCCCCCCCCCACCCCCAAAAGAAAACTACATTTTAATGGCAGTAATACATACCTCCTATTATTGTATTGCTGAATTTGCCAGCCCAGTGGGAGGCTGATGACCTAGGATAAGCTACCAAGTGAACTTACCATTGTTGTCAGTAGGATGTCCTACTGCCAAATGGAGGATGGCTTGACAACCTATTGGGCTGATACAGTTGAACCCAAAGTATAAATACCCTCTTAATCTGGTGCACCATTGATCGAAGGTAAAATGACAAGAAAGTGGAGTGAGAATGCCAGAAGGCAGCTTTAATGATTTCATCCAAAGAGAAATGATTAAAAAAGGCCCAAGATGCAGCAATAGACCTGACCGCATGGGCTTTGATTTTCATGAAAGAGATCTCTCTCTCAATGAGAGACTGATAAGCTCTTTTAATAGTCTGAACAATCCATCTCGAGTTGGTGGCTGCAAAAATATTAGAAGTACCCTTAAAATGGAGAAAAAGATGGTTACAACCCTCCTTTTTTTCTTCTGATTTAGACAGATAGAACTGTAAAGCTCTAACTGGGAACAGGAGTCTATACTGATCATCCCCAGCACAGATACGACTAAGACTGGGATTTCAATAGCAGCAGAAGCTACCAAAGGTACCTGATTACTGGCCTGAAACCCAGTTGCAGTGGCTTAGCAACTGCCCAAGTAACCCCTGCAACTGCAGAGGGGCCCAGTGGAGGCCCAAAATTCCCATCAAACAACTTTTTTTATTGGGAAGAGGCCCCAGAATTAGGTTTTGCAGGGGGAGGGAGACAGAATTTCTTGCTACTCCACTGCCCAGTTGGCACAGGAGAGAGACCAACTTATAGTTGCTATTGAAATGTAAACAACCTTTCCCACTGACAAAGCATGAATTTCACTCCTTATCCTTGCTGATACCAGTGACAGGAAAAAGGCAGTTTTACGGGTATGGTTCTCGAAGGAAGCTTCACTCAAAGGTTCATAAGGAGGTTTAGATAGCTATCAAACAACACACAAGAGGTTCCACTTCAGCATTAATGAGTGAGAGACTGATCTCTAAAGCTCAAAGTGCCTGATCAGTTTTGAATAATGTGGGTATGACCCTATAGTGTAACTTGTTAGTGTTAGAGAGGGCTGCTCTATAGCCCTTAATGGTCAATACTGGGCAATCTTTTTCTTTGAAGAGAAAAAGAAGAA
The DNA here is from genome assembly GCA_029931535.1 of Margaritifera margaritifera. Lineage (NCBI taxonomy): Eukaryota > Metazoa > Mollusca > Bivalvia > Unionida > Margaritiferidae > Margaritifera > Margaritifera margaritifera. The sequence goes on along the minus strand of JAQPZY010001669.1, from coordinate 7,848,549 downwards.
AATCTGCAGCTGGAGTTAAAGGGGGCAGATAGAATCGATGCATTTCCTACTGTGCCAATTACAAAAAATTCTCCCTTGGGTTCTAGGTGAGTCCCCCAGTCTGAATCTGCGGCATTCTGTGTAAAGGAAAGAGCGAGGGTTCTGGTGCACGAGTCAGAACTCCAGTGAGAAACTTGTCCTGATTGTACACTAACTTAGATGGTAATGAAACTTGGATCCTAAGGGTATCCAGGTGGTTTGGGAGTCCTTATGAGGTCTCCAGTTCACTAGAAGCAAGAACTGGAGGGGCACATGAAGCTTTTCATGGCGAAGTAAGTCTGCTGCTGAGTTCAGAGTCCCCACAAGAGAAAGGAAGAGATAAGCAGACAACAATGTCTTCTTGTCCACTCTTGCTAAGAGAGATTCTGTCTAGACAGATTTGATTCTGATCATTTCCCTGTTTAAAACACTTCTGATGGGGAACCATGGACCTTTCTGGATGGCGGGCATTTTTTCACTGGTTTAGCAGGGTCCAGTACCATGGCCAGTAAAACTTGTGTTGTTGATCCCTCAAATCTTAAGAGGCCACTGTTGGGATTAGCCCTCTGAATAGCATCTCCACATCGAGAGGGGGTGCTCGCAAAAAGTTTTTGCTGTGATCCAGCATAACCTTTGATGTCTCCATGGCCACATCCCTACAGAGGTGATGGAGCTCTGCAGAGAGCACCCTAGGTATCGAGAGCGCATGTCTCAAAAGTCTTGGCTACAGCCTATAACAGTCTCTGCAAGGCAGCTACAGAAAAGATTCCTCCTTCGACAGATTGAAGGAAGCAGTAACTAATGTGCATACCGTCAGTTCCAAAGCCTCAAGAGCCTTGACAGGGAGAGGAGCCCAGGTCCCTGCCAAAATTACCACCTGAGAGGCACACGAGTCCAAGGTGGGGGCTTAAGGGACCAAGTAAGCGAATGAACCTTATAGTTATTGGTTGAGAACAAAACACAGAAAAGGAGACAGAACACCTTTTCTGCAGTCTGGCCCCCCTCTTGGCCTTTAGACAATTTCTGAGTCAGCTCCCTTAACATTGCTCGGGCTGTGCCCCAGAGAGACTCTCCAAAGTGGAAAGGATCCTAGCCACTTCCTCCTCGATCACCTAACCCATTGCGTGGAATAAAGATGGCAAACCCAACAGATAAGAAGGACAACTTGTGATGCTTCCTTCCAGGAACTGATCTGCATCCACAAAAATCAACCGTTCGTTGTCTTATCTTTGCTCTCAGGGCAAGGCAGGACGATTTCATCTCATCTCCCTCCTGTGAGAAGAGGACTTTGTTGTCCTCTTCTCCGTTACCAACTCCGCTTGTTGGGGTTTGTTGTCCCATCTCCGCTCACGGGAGGAGACAGGACTCTCTGTGGAGAATGGGATTGGTGATTTGCTCTCAGCACCGGAGGTGGTGAGTGGCAGTCCCTCTCCCCTTCGCTCGATAATAAGGCCAGAGGAGGCAGGGGAGATCTAGGGCATGCCTGGTCTGCTGATTAATGAAGCCACAGCAAAGTCATCCATGGTGGCATGGTCAAAAATGAAGCCATGGTCGACTCACCACTGGCTGGTCCCCAATCTCTGTAGGGTTTGAACAGGAACATCAAAAAGTAAGAGGTATCTATCCAATCCCTTCCCCAGATCTGTCCTCAAAACTCAAAGTCCATTCCCCATAGGGATTGAATAGAAATACTGAGAAAGGAGGTTATCCAACCAATCCCTTCCACTAGACTTGTGGTCAAAACTCTGCACCCAATCTAAAGACTGATGTCCAATGCCCAGCATATGTCAATCCATGCTTAGCGCTTGGTGCTCAGTGATCAGTGACCCGAGACTGAAAACTGAAGATTGGCACCATACACCAAACCCAGTGCTAAGTGCCAGACACCTGGTAAATGTTACTTGGGACATCACTCGGGGACAGCTGCCCAGTGTCTGGTGACAGATCTCTGCTGACCATCACCTGACACATTACCCAGTGCCTGGTCACTGGGCATGACTGGTCAGATGATGTAGACCTTATTGGGGAGTTTCTGTTCGGGGAACTCAACTCCGATGAACATGATCTTGCTTTAATTTGAGGTCTACTAGAGCGAGACAACCACATTTTCCTTGTGTTGGGAGGTGGGGCTCACTATTTAGGGCTGGTAACTTCCCAATGATGGGAAGTGCTGAGGATCACTCAGAGATCATCCCCCCCTCCCCAGTCCAGACACCACCCTCATTTAAGCTGGTGAGTTCCCTACATTGGGAAGTGCCATAGGCCCCTCCTGGGAACAGAGAGGGACCTCCAGAGAAGATGATGAAGAGACATGACTCTTCTTCCTCGCCCTATATTGAGGCTGAAAAGAATATATAAAAACACAACAATGAACCAGAACATCAAAAGGGTAGGAATTATTTACCCTAACACTGGTTACTATAAGAGGAATGAAACACAACAAGAACCACTTTGCTAGCAATGTACTCCAAACCCTCAAAATCAATGAAAATGGACACAGATACTAATTGGAGGAGGGAATATGTCCTTTGGACTACAGACTAGTGCCGGAAAAAGATATAGCAATGCAGTAATAGTTTGTAATGTTATTACTGTTATGAAAACTGAAACTACAGTCCAAAAATGTAGTTAAAGCAAACAAGTGAACATGTACATAATAAAAATCTCTGAGAAACTACACACCGAGATTTAGTTTACATCATATAATGTCCTTCATATCCAGCAAGAATGAGCACTCAGGACAGAATATGTCATTTGTCCATATTTAAAAACCTATCTTTCATACAGGTATAATTAAATTTGGATTTTCAATGTGATTCTTGATGGACTGGTGTCCTATGTGTAGTGATGTCCTTCAAGACAGGTTAAATTGCATAATAATAGAATTTACCTTAAGTTTTGGGTACAGTTCAAGCAGTCTCTTTCGGAGGTCTACCAACAAGGCAGGACCAAACACAATATCAAGAAGATGGAAGTATTCACGAAGATTTATTTCTCCAAAGGCAGTCTTCAGACTTTTGTGAGTCCTAAGGAAAAGAAACAAGAAAAACATTCAGAACTCACAAAATAAAAACAATTTTTTCAACACAAATTATTGTGTTCATTAGCAGCTTTTAGTGCCAAGAATCTGGAAAAATGGCTTTACAATCAGGATACTATATTGCAAGACAAAAAGTAGCCTTGATAACACAATGCAATGGTCTTTTGTACATATATATTAAAAATGAAAAGGCCTACAACATCAAAATAAAGCAATGAAATCTGACAGAATCTAATATGAATCACAAGTGCTCCATGTGAACAGCATTGATCTTGCTTACACAAATGATATAGGAAATCCTAGCATATCTGGATAAAAAACTTTAGATATATATATAGTATTATCACAGTAACACGATCTTGATTGCTAGATCACGTCAAGTTGTCAGCATTAGAAAATCAGGATCATTACGAGACGCAAGCATCTCGTAATGATTTTTATTTTCTAATGCCGACAACTCGACGTGATCTAGCAATCAAAATCACATTAATGTAAGAGCAATATTTTTATTATATACATATAAATTTTCAGATTATTTAATAAAATCACTATATGTAGCTGAAAAACACAAGAAATTGCTAAACATTTCAACCTCTTTAATATGAACTTCATCTAGAAGAATACACTGAATTACTTTTTGAAAAGTTGACATACGCATGAGTATTAGTTTTATGAATGAAGCTTGTGAAACAATGCTCACTCAGTTTGACTATCATCACTGTCAATAACACAAATTCTTCCACACTTGGGGGCAGCAGACTCGTATATGTGATTTATAGTTATTGTGCAGTTCTCAAATTTTGGAAGATTTCACCAGATGAATGACTCTGGAAGTTTCTTTCGGAGGCCAGGTTGATAGCAGTTTCACTGTATCTGGCAGAACATTGTGAGAGGTTCTGATGGGGACTTGACATGGGAATGACAACATTATTTTGACAGTTATTTACAGCAGGATTGGACAAATTATTGGAACTTGATAATACAGATTTGTTGCAGAGAATGTTACTCAGTTATAATTTCAAATTCATCCATTATGCGGGAAACTCACTAACGTTACCATTTATGAACTTTTGTAAATGGGTTGTACTGTTCAACTGTAATGTTTTGGTGCGCAATTTTAGAATGTGATCTTGTTTCAGACGAATCTTTTGGCTATATTTTACTACTTCAAAACAAAAGAATAAATGTTTTTTTTTTATTGTTGTTGTGACAAAAACATGGTTTAGACCTTTAAGATATTTTACATATAACGCAAGGTTTCTTAACTAACGTTGCTGTGAGAACTTTGTTTACTGTTAGTGTTGTCATTCCATTGCTAGAGGCACTGCTATTGTCACCAGGAAACCTCAAGGATAAAGTAGTTCCAGCCTCATTTGAGAGTATGGTTATGCAGAATTAGAAAACAATAGTAACATTTTCCTGCTTGTAGGAAACGACAGTAAAATTCTGGCTCTTTCTTGGGTAGAAAATTGGTCGGTATATAATAAACAGTAATATTATCCCAAAGTTTCAACTGAAAAGCAGCTTATGAAGATATGTTACAGTCTAAAACTTTAACACACGAGCTTAACATAAATGCATCAGTGCCACTGCTGCTCCTGCTGTCCTGCTAAGAAGTGATATTTATTGTCTAGCCACCTTAACATAAATGCCATCAGTGCCACTGCTGCTGTCCCACTGGAGAAATGATACTTATTGTCTTGCCACCTTAACATAAATGCATTGGTGCCACTGCTGCTGCTGCTGTCCTACTGGAGAAGTGATACTTACTGTCTTGCCAATAGCAGACAAGAGAGTAAATTGATACTAACATTGATAACTGAATATGAAATAAGGTACTTATTTTCATCTCACCTGAAATCTGAACTGTACAGTCATATCATCTATTAGGTGTCTATAACAGTGTCTATAAGTACAATAAGTATATAAGTACTATAAGTATAACTAACCCGAACAAAGCCTCAAGATAATCCACACAATGGTTTGCTATGGACCGAACTCCAAGTGAAGGAAGCATTACATCTAGCCACACTGAAACAAATGTCAAATGTTTAGATGATTGTTTATTACATATAAATTACAGTCAAACTTGTTATTGTGGTCACCTCTATATAGCAGCCAATTCATAAACATCTGATTCACAATGTTCCTTTTGTTTATAATACATATTTACCTGCATACAAAAGCTATCTGCCCATAACTGCCAGTTTCTGATCTTTATTGATAGGTGTTACTGAACCAAAAAGTACAGTCACTTAAAGCCAATCACTAAAAGGTAGGACTAACAAAAGTGACCTTGGCTGGCAGTATGGCTTTTAATTGGAACATTCCTCAGGGTCTGGTCTACTCAAAGAATAGGTATAGTGGAGAGCATGAAACTTGCATTCTTGGTAATAAGGAACCATACGAGGCATACAGAATGCAGGCACTTGATTTAACCTATCTTTTATATCAGGGGTCCCCAACCTTTTAGTGCCTACGGGCACATTTGTGAGTTTATGAGAGAGTGGTGGGCACCAACCATTTAACTTAACCCATTTTTAAAAAATTATTATTCATTTTAACCTCATCCGCAGGCACATAAAAAACCTTGGCGGGCGCCATGGCACCTGCAGGCACCGCGTTGGCACTGTTTTATATGGGCAAGGCCCTAATACATAATCTAAAGAAAAATAAATGTGCCTGGCCACATTAGTCAAGCTATACACTTTCATAACACTGCTTCAGAATTTTTCTCTATTGAAAAAAAAGGAAATTTGCAAGTATTGTTAAATTTTGCAACTGAAAATTTGGTTCAATGAAATAGTGTGCCAATGAACACTAAGTATCAAAGTCTCAAAAAAGTTCATATTCAAGTTCATATTAATTTTAAATATCAGTGAATTATTCAATTTCACATGACATTTTATTGATAAACTGCCATCTAGGTCATGTTTGATACCAGAAAAAATTCAAACCCTGCAACCTGTCCACATTGCCTACTGACCCATATGAAATATGTGATCCCAAATATTCCCTGGTAAGGTTATAAGCTATGTCTGGAGAGAATCCATACAAACAAACATGTTACACACACAAAACAAGTGCAAAACTAGAGAAACTTTTGCAATTGCCCACATATTTAATTTTATATTACTTCCATCTACGCACATACACCACACAAATCTGTTAAACATACGATGCTATGACTGCAATAATATAGTTTGATAAAAAGAAATATATTTGAAAATGTTACTGCAATTTAAATTTATATGCATTTGACCACTGACACCCTTCAGAGACCTCTGTGGAAGAAGCCAAGAATAATAACCCTCTTGCCGATGCTTAAACTGGTTTACTACCAGTGCCACCTAGTGGCAGTAAGGGGAGGTAATGTTTCTTCTCTCCACCTATATGGTATATAAGACAAGAGGTTTGGTTGGTTTTGTAGGTTTGAACACGATTTTTCAGCACATGATAGGCTATATGTGGTGGCCAGTATATTTGGTGGAGGAAGAACCCGGGAAGAACCACCAACCTACGGGAAGCTAATGGCAAGCTTTCTCACATACCCATGTTGGTAGATCCGTGACTTTAACCCACATGGACAATGGTGAGATGTCAGTGATCTGTAAAGGTGAGTGCCTTAGACCATTTGGCCAGATGGGGCTCCATATATTGACAAGAGAGTAGTGAAGCTTATATTCCTAATGTTAATGTAATTGGGGAATGTATTCAAAAGAGACAATTATAGTCCTATTTGACAAATTACAACTTATCTCAATTTGTGTTATAAAAGATTTTTGTACATTGAAGAATAATGGTGTTGGTACTGTGTACATGAATGCTCAGAGAGTCAATAAATGTGCTTTTTCTTTTCTTCTTCTTCTTCCTGTACAATCCATAGATTAGAAAAAGAAAGAACTGACCTCTCAGTCCAGCTCGAAGATCTGCTATTCCAACCTGTCCTACTGCCCACAAGATAGATAGACACCGCTTGGGTTGGTTCTGGGTTGATTTCACCAGTTCTTTATACTATAAATAAAAAAGAAGAAAACTTGGAAGCATGTCTAAAGTATTCAATTCTCCTGCCTGTGGTAATGCCAATGGAAAACACATTACTTGGACAAGAAATACCAGTCACAGTGATCCAAGTGTTAGAGTTTGCCCTTGAAAGTGGTATTATCTCCCTTCAAGTACCATCAAAGGGAAACTGCACCTCACCCTATTTGATGTCAAGGGACAACAATGCTTTTAAAATCATATAGTTGGTTATTCATGACTTAAGTTAAGGAAATAAATACCTAACTTTTAATGAAGTCAAATGCATTTCACATTTTACTATTATGTGTAGTTACAAAGATGATATGTAAATCTATTAACATATAATTTACAGTCACAATTTAGTTTCTCTTTTAATTAAAATATTTATATTCTTGCACATATTAAGTAAACTACCTGTTGCATTTTTGACAGGACAACCCCAGGGTTGGTTTTTGCCAACAGCTGTAAGAATATTCGATATCCATATGAGGCTTGGCCTGAAATAAAATGTATATATTAAGATACAACTCATAAAAGTGCTACAAAGCAAACACTTGTACAGTAAACGACAACAATTTAAACAGAAATAAGAAATGTATCCATAAAACACAGGTGCACCCCACCACTATTTTAACTTGATTGTTTGAGTGGGTGGAGTCTATGTGAACATTGAATGCGCGTGTTAAAATGCATATAATGTCATGCCACTCAAGAACTCCTCCATAGTTTAAGAAAGAGATTTCTCTCATTGGAATAAAATTTGTAAATGTTTGTCGATGTTCATGACATTACTTGAATTTTGACTACCAGCTATACACACATGCCAGCGTTGGTTGTGATGAATGGATAAAATTAATTATGATGGAAACCACTTTATGCCCATGCTTGTCTCATTTAAACATCTCCTAGTTCCCTCCATGTTAGAAGATCATAATGCACATCCATAAATCGGTATTAATCATGTCCTATGGTTGGAATTCTCTTACTTTCAATCATATATATATATATATATGCCAGACATTTTTTCCTACAAATTTTACATGGTGACCATATATTTGTCAAATTTAATTTCAAAACATTATAAGGATTTTGTTGTTGTTATGGGTTTAATGCCATTTTTCAGCACATGATAGGCTATACATGGTGGCCAATATATCTGGTGGAGGAAGAACCCGGAAACCCCCCAGAAAGAACCACTGACCCACGGGAAGCTACTGGCAAGCTTTCTCACATACCCACTTTGGCTGAGCCCGAGAATCGAACCCACGCAGACAGAGGTGAGATGTCAGTGATTTGTAAAGGCGAGCGCCTTAGACCACTCGGCCACCTGAACCCCCACATTATAAGGATACATGTATACATAACAAGCTGTGACAAAATAGAAAACATTATATACCTAATTATTAAATGTACTCGATAATGTGTCATTTTCAGTTCTGGATTTGCTGCTTCTTTATTGTTAGTATTATCCTTCCATAGTTAACTGGTTTCCTATCAAACTAGTTATAAAAAAATCATTTTTTTCCCAGAAAACTATACTATAGAATTTCACCCAACAACAATATTTTATTCCACTCTATGTTTTTGAACATTATTTATTAATGGACAACTAGCTGACTTACTACCTAGAAAATATGTAACACCTAATTAATATACATTTCCAGTAAAGTCAGATTGTGAAGTTTTATTTGATCAGGTCCTCAAATAAGTCTTGAAGGATGATTATAAAAGTTAGTTGTTGTTGCTAGTATCTTTTTGTCTCAATTGGGGCCAAAGCTTCACATATTTTGTTCCAATGATATCTTGTGCTGATACACCTTCACACAAACCACGTGGCATAAGGGACTGATCTAATGTCTGTTATTACTGACCCTGGAGCAATCATTCAATTATGGGCTTTTTGATACGTCTAAGAGATAAGCTTTCACACCTCTTTTGTCTTGTGTTTTGTAGATATAGAATGTTTAAATAATTGGGAAAACATACTGACCAAACAAGCTTAGTCGACAACATCTCAATGTATTGTCTGACAAAGAAACTGTAAATTAGACCTAGCTACCTCATGTGGGATATATTTATCTCAAATGGGCAATCTGTATCACACATATAGAGGAATGTGAGAAAAAAAATCCATCTCATGCACTGGAGTTGGGAATTTGCTCTACTAAAGATTACTATTTCATGTATTAAAAATCTGATGTAAGCCTTCATTTTAAAGGAGTTCAAGAAACGAGTTGAAAATATTTTGGGAGTCTTTTATTTATCAAATTATTTATTAGACAAATTTTCAAAATGATATATAGTACTGACTTTAAAATACACAAGAATGTCACGGGCATTACAAATTTGCCCTTTATTGCTGCATGAATTTATTAGATACAGTGAAACCCTGCTATAACATGATGGTTAGGGTTCACAAAGTGCCATCATGTTATGTAATCTATTATGCAATATCAAGACAAGTCAATTAACTGAATAAAATACTGCACATGTATAATTCTACTACACAAGATGCTGAGAGGGAAGGGTGCAAAATGGGCTTCAGTACACCGATACCAGCTTAAACTGATGCATATTAAACAAGAAATACTTAAAACTGTGATTGCCATATTTAACACTGAAATTTTGCAGTGAACCATGCATTGGTACACACATGTATAAGAGAATCGGCAAATAAACAGTGTCAATAGTATGAGTACATATCCTCACCAACCATTTTCAATGTATCCTTAATGATAATTCCACTGAAAATGTGCACAATGAAGCATAATTTCTAGAATTTTCTATGCTAGATTCCTTTCCAATCTGAATACCTAATTGCTCACTAATAAACTCACACTAACTTATAAAACTTTATGTTGTATATTTTCAGAAATATTGATGCTGGACATGTCTGATAGAACAGATTTTTGACTGATAATAAAATGCCCAAATTGGACCTGTATTTAGGTTAATAAAAATAAATTAACTGAAACTCATACATGGCTATTTGACCTCGTAATGTACTTCAGACAAAAACAACAACAGGTGTAAAACTGCCTCAAAGATTCTCTGTGAAGACATGTATTACAATGTAACTTCTAAACTAGCCTCAATCAGTTCAGATGTAACTATTTGATTTCATGGGTAAAGAACAATCTTCAACAACAGTCTAAAAGACAGAAGCAAGAATAAATTAAATAAGCCCTATTTATTGTATGCTAGCCCACGAATTAGAGGATTTTCAAACAGAAATAAAACTGATAATTAACTGGAGTGAAATATGAAGAAAGAAAAATTGCAATGCAGTCAAAAGACATCAATAACATTATGACCAAGAAATTCAATCTGCCATTTTTTTTTACTTGCTTGGTCTAGTGGTAAGTATAGCCACCTGTCACACAAGAGCACCTTGAATTAGGAAAGAGAATTATGTTACTACTGATATTTTCCATGTGAATATACACAAAACACAGCAGAACAAAAATGATATACAGGTGACATTATCGCGCAGGATACTGTAAGAAATCTTTTACTTCAATCTGTTATACATACTCCTAGCCAATATGTTTTAGCATAAAATAAAAAGAAAATTTGCTTGTTCCGAGTGAAAAATGGATATTATTCATCTCATGGGTGAAAAACTGGAGTAATTTCACTCATGACTTTGCCACTTGTGAAAATGCCGAGTTTTTCACTCACTCAATGAAATATATCCATTATTCACTCAATACAAGCAAATATCCTCTATATATTACTTCTATAACTTTGCACCACTGCACACCAAAACAAGGAGTAGCATGTTTGATTATAACAGCAAACCCCTCCATCCCGAAAACTTAAATGGTTCTGTTCCAGTCGGCATCCAACTAAAGTAGTAGTAGATGTAACAACCTGGCATTACAATGTGTTTTCTGAAGCTGATGTCTGCATTACTGACTTCATTTTAAGAAATAAAATGGATTAAGTCAGAATTTAAGCATATGTGTATAGTCATATGATGACTCCTAAACTTTTATGAAAGACATAATGTAGGGATATATTTATATTTATTGAGTTAACTTGCAGAGGTAAAATGAAGGGGCAGTAGGGGCGGGGGACTTGAAGGTACCTGTATGTGGTAATGATCCATACTGCTCCTGACTACTAACCGACAACAGTCAATAAATTTTCTGGACCTGTGCAGTGTATTGATACACAAAAGATCTCATTCCACTTCTTTGACACTGGGGTTAGAGTTTATTGTTTACAAAAGAACTTATTGATTTTCTGCTGCCAGTCGATTGATCACATGAGAATTGGCCGACTACACGGCCAAGGCGACTTTCTTTTCATGACTGTTAATAAACCAGTGATGGGTAGTCTCAACAAGCACTTACTGTGATGATATGCAATTAGTTATTAAGTAGGTAAATTATTTCATCGATTCAGGTGATAAAACTATTTGACAATGCCACTGTTTGGCACACCGGTGTGCATGCCACTGGTGGTCTGAGTTTGCCCTGGACTGAACAAGAGTTTACATGATGCATTCAAGACAAACACAAAGAAGAATTAATAGCATTATTGTTTATGGTCCAATACAAATTAGATGAAAATTATCAGATTTTTTAACAGCTGACCTCTTTAAAAAATAACAAGCTAACAACAAAGTCCAGTGACCTTATTTACAATGAACATTCACAAATAGAAACTTTTAACATCATTAGTGAAAGTCAAGAACACAACACATCTCACCTGATTAAGAAACTCTCATTTACTTTGGCAATAAAACTTTGCAGTAATTCAAAAATAAGTCAGGAGAAACTGGTGAAGAGGTTGTAAACATTTGGGAGCCACGCCACAACTGTTATATCTGAAGTGGTGTTATAACAAAGTATTTTATAGCCGAGTTTCACAGTATGTCATAACATTTCACAACATTTAAAACAAGAGTCCCTCTACTGATGAAAAGATTTTCCTGGAATTCAAGATAAGGCCATTTCTTCCTTTTTAACTGCTGAGTGTTGAAACCATTTCTGATTTTCTTCAGCGAAAACAAGATTTTCAAATTAGCTGCTGTGATGAACATACTCGATGTCAGATTGGCACCATTTATTTTCATTTCACCAACAAGGCATCATAAGAATTCTGGTGGAAACACCATGCTGATATGACTTTAAATTTTGGAGTAACGATAACAAGATTTTCAAGATGGGTCCCATAGTGGCTATACCTGAATATCAACTTGGCACCATTTCCATTTATAACCAACTAGACATCATAAGAACTCTTTTGGTGCAAGCACAATGTCGATATGACCAGCCATCTAAGAGAAGTACTGATAACAAGATTTTCAAGCTGGTCATTGTGGCAGCAATTTTAGAAGTTGAATTGGCACCATTTTCATTTATGACCAACTAGACATCATAAGATGTCTTTCAGTGAACACTCAGTGCTAATATGACCATTCATTCAGGAGAAATAGTGGTAACAAGATTTTCAAGATGGCCAATGTGGCAGGCATACTGAATGTCTGAGGCACAATTTTCATTTAAGAACAACCATACATCATAAGAAGTTGTTTAGTAAAAACCTCATGTTGATACTACCATGTATTCAAGAGGAGTAGTGATAATATTTTCAAGATGGCAACTGTGACCATTCATTCAGGAGAAATAGTGATAACAAGATTTTCAAGATGGCCAATGTGGCAGGCATACTGAATGTCTGAGGCACCATTTTCTTTTACCACCAACTAGACATCAAAAGAAGCTTGCCTTTACAGATCACTCACATCACACCTGTGTACATGTGAGTTTGAGTCTCGGCTCAGCAAATGTGGGTATGTGAGAAAGCATGCCTGTAGCTTCCCATGGGTTGGTGGTTCTTCCCGGATTCTTCCTCCACCAAATATACTGAACGCCATGTACAGCCTATCAAGTGCTGAAAAATGGCATTAAACGCACAAAACCAAACTAAAACTTCTCGTGAAAACCCCATGGCAATAATACTTTTTGTTCAGGAGAAGTAGCAATAACAAGATTTTCAAGATGACCACTGTGATGGCCATATTGGCCTTCAGATCTGCACCATTTTCATTTAAGACCAGCTATATATCATAAAAAGTCTTTTTGTGAAAATAACATGTTGATATTACCATCCATTCAGGAGGAGTAGTGATCACAAGATTTTATGACCACTATGGTGGCCATATTGGAAATCAGATCAGAACCATTTTCATTTAGGACCAAACAGACACCATAAGAAGTCTTCTGGTGAAAACCCTATGTCAATATGACTTTCCGTTCAGGAGGAGTAGCAAAAGCAAGAACTTCAAGATGGCCACTGTGGTGGCCATATTAGACATCAGACTGGCACCATTTTCATTTAGGACCATCTAGACATCATCAGAAGACTTCTGGTGAAAATCCCATAGCAAATACTACTTATCATTTAGAAGGAGAAGCAATAACAATATTTTCAAGATGGCCATGGTGGTGGTCATACTGGCCATCAGATCAGCACCATTTACATTTAGGACCAACTAGACATCATAAGAAGTCTTTCAGTGAAAACCCCATGTTGATATGACCTTCCATACAGGAGAAGTAGTGATTAAAAAATTTTCAAGATGGCCACTGTGGTCTGAGCAGCACCATTTTCATTTAGGACTAACTAGACTATGGGATGAATGTGTGTGCAAAGTTTCATGGCAATCTTCCAAGTAGTTTAGGAGGAGTAGTGGTAATAAACTTGTGCTAACAGGCAGACAGACGACTGACAACATCCCATCCCATAAGCTCTTCTGCTCTATGACCAATAGAGCTAATAAAAGATATAAACTGGGCTGATGAAACCTTTATGGGTGAATTAATGTGATAAATACAAACCATTCTGATTTTCATTCAACATGGTATCAATGCTGTAGTAGTATAGATGTTCCAGTGTGGCCAAAGGGCAGTCTTTTATCACCGAGCTAAACACTGCCACACAGCCAGAATCCAAAGCACGCAAAGGAAAATCTGAAATAAACATATCACATATAGAGTCTGTTTTTTTGTACGTGCTGACATCACTCTCTTGCTACCATGCAGATATCGTGATATTTGGGTTCTTAATCAACATGTCTCTAAGTATTTTCCAAGTCCCCACTAAACAATCTGGTGACAATCCATACATTTATGCAAAATAGGTGATACAGCCATTTCAAAAGGTGTTTAAAATTTGAAAGTAGAGTGATGGAGTACATTTTGAGCAGGACTTTCTACCTTCTATAACATATTTACAAAATTAAACCTTAACACACATCATTCTTTTTTTCTCAAAAAGCCAGTGACACAAATTATATTTGTCAACATCAGTTACCGTGGTTTAATTTATTTTCGTTTTTATCAATTTTCACGGTTTTGTAAAAAAAGAAATTGAAGTGGGTAGTTAAATTCGATAATTTGCCTCTGTCATGGTTTGCATATTTATAGGTATTTAATTTAATCAATTATTCTCGCTGACTATCCAAAATAAAAAATACAAACAAAAAAAAAACATGCAGACAACATAGGTTGATTGCTTGAATAGTTAAAACAATATTACCACCAGAATGAGCACAAATCAACCTCCTGCCAAGATCAACCCCTTACACCGTGCTTTCAACCAAGTACTCAAGACCAAATGGATCCAATGCAGCCAACACCACCAAGCCAGGCAGTTCCTGAAGCACATCTATATATGATCTTTTACTTAAACCACTGTCCATAAAGTTGCACCATCAATATGTTCAAACGATCATGGTGCTAAGAGTGGTAAAACTGAGTACTCAAGACCAAATGGATCCAATGCAGCCAACACCACCAAGCCAGGCAGTTCCTGAAGCACATCTATATATGATCTTTTACTTAAACCACTGTCCATAAAGTTGCACCATCAATATGTTCAAACGATCATGGTGCTAAGAGTGGTAAAACTGAAGTTAGATTACCCCATGAGAAAATTATTACATATCAGACCTAATCATGTTTGGCTTTGGTCAAGCTGTATGTTTGTAATTTTGCAATTTTGGGATTATTTACATGTCAAATGCTTACCTGCAGCAGGTAAATTGATTGACATGATATTTACATAGTTGTTTTGACTGAAAATCAGTGACATGAGCTTTAGTACTGGGCTGTAATTATTGTATATATATGTATTATTTAATTAGTATTTGTGCTTCATGCCATAGTTTTAGCATTTTACAGTCTTGTTGTTACTTTGGATTAAAAATGTGTGGATAAAATGTGATGAATAAAAAATGTGTGGATAAAATGTGATGGATAAAATGAGATGGATTAAAAATGTGTGGATAAAATGAGATGTGCTAACAGGAGATTAACATGTTAAGAGTAAAGTTTCGTAACCGTAACTAGAAGCTAAATACTTGCATTTATCTATGCTCTATGAAGATTATTCATTCTGGTGGATTACAACTTTGGGTCAATCTTAAATCACAGAGAATTGCTGAGAATAAAGAGCAATTTTTTCATACAAGTATTTTCAACAGCAGTTTTTCATTTGAATGAAGGATCGATGTTAATCAGCATTAAATCTAATTTTCCTAGATCAATTCATTATCCTTTCTTTAATTTTCAATAATAATACTAGTACTTAATTACTTTAACCTTTATTTTTGCTACCGATCCTTTCTGATCTTGCATATCGATTTAAGGAAGTGAGTAGAAATGGCAGCTACCTGATAATGCATACATACATGTGCATGATTCATATATATATATATATATATATATATATATATATATATATATATATATATATATTTATATATATATATATATATAAAAAGGGTTAAAAAAAAAAAGCATTAAAATTTAAAGTAAAGAAGTTTAATTATCAAATAGCCAAACCTTGCTGATTAGTAAGAAAACGGGGGGGGGGGGGGAGCTTTCTGCATCACATGGCTCATTTTTCATTGGGTCTTTAAAATCATGGCATGGAGCAACCACGAAATCCATGAAGTGTGAAACCACAGTATCTTCCATGCAAATGAAATGGACCAGCACAAAAACTGAAATTCTGTGGCAACATTTGTAAGAAATGAATGTATGAATCTTCCTGAGATTAGGCTGTTGTTTACACTCCATGGGAGCAACTATTATTTTCAGAAATGAATAAAATGATTATTGTTACCAATTCTCAAGAATGCAACACCTTACTTGCAGATTTGAACTGCAAAGTTATCCCAGATATGCCCCCCCCCCAAACAGCTTAATATGTAATGATTTCCTGCTGAAAGTACCCTATAATCAATGCAGCACTCTCAATTTATACACTACTTATAACACACTTTTTATCCATGGTAAGATATAAAATACTGAATGTGGAAACCTCTAAGCATCAAAAGACACCTTTATGCAACCTGCTTGACATCTTTACAAAATTTGACTGAAATATCTTGGACAGTTTGAGAGTTATGCCTGATGCTTTCCATCACATTTGATCAAATACATACCTATACAAATGGGAAAGTGAATCAAGTCAGTCATTCAAAGCATCATTCACAAGGAAATGGGTCCAGTGAACTCAAAATGGGTTGATATAAAAGCGTTGAAAACATCTTCACTTTCCCAATTTATCTGTTGTTCATCCATTCACTTTCCATCCCTTCTTTAAAGCTGTCTCCCTCTCTACCCCACGCCCCTCTCTCTCTCTCAAAAAAAAAAACAAAAAAGTGTACAAAGTTTCTGTTCTTAATCCATTTTGTCACATGGAAGGTCTGGGGCATGAGGCATGCATAGCTAAGACCGACAATCAGAACTTCACATCTGACAATTATGCTATCAACTAGTGTATTGATTTTAAATATAAAGCCTACATAAACTTCTGTAAAAATGTGCAGGATTCATATAAATTTGTGAACAATGTTTATTCTTTGCGCCATGATAAGCACAAGGTGCTTACAATCTTACTACATATCTCCAATTTTGCAGAAATTGTGCAATTGTGTATCCTAGATGCAACCCTCTATCTGACCTTTGTCCACCACCTTTCCAGGTTTAATTTGTAAGAGATGTGTTAATGGACAAATGGAAAAATGGATGGACAGATGGAGGGTAGCACAACATCCCTTGCTAAAGCGTGATGATAATTATTTTTTCATGAACCAAAATATTTGGCAATTACAGTAACTGAAATGTCTCAAATCTAACTTTGCATGGGTAAACTGGAACAAATTTATCAAGCAATACAGTTTTAAACCAGAGATCCAAAAAATGTATTGCCGGACATGACCAATAAATGAGCACAAATGATTCTTTCGCAACTTGATATATCAGACATTAAACACAAGTTGTCCATAATTATCCCATGCAATTGTTTGGTCATTATGTTTTTGCAATTGTTTAAACACTCCATAACCACAAAGCACAAGACAAAAGAGGTCTGAAAGCTTATATCATGGACTTATCTAAACGATATTGCTCCAGGGTCTGTAATTCTAAACGATATTGCTCCAGGGTCTGTTCTAGAGACATTACATCAGTCCCTCACAGCATGTGCTTTTTTAACTATATTGTGTGGTAGTGTGTCAGCAAATATCAGGCCTTTAGGACAAAAATGTTAACCCGAGGCAATAATTAAAAAGACAACACCAGGGCCTGCATGTTGAGCACACAATCAAAGCACTGCTGTAAAATGTGTGACCTTGACCCCAAGGTCAAAAGGTTGTGTGAGCATGTTGCAGAATGAATTGTCTTAGCTTCATTATAATTCATCCAAAGTGTGAAGAAAATCCATCAAGGGATTTAGGAAATATAAGCAAATAAAAACTTGAACCAAAACCTTAATACAAATTTTCTCTGACTGTGACCATGACACTATTATGAACAATA
This sequence comes from Margaritifera margaritifera, assembly GCA_029931535.1. Lineage (NCBI taxonomy): Eukaryota > Metazoa > Mollusca > Bivalvia > Unionida > Margaritiferidae > Margaritifera > Margaritifera margaritifera. The sequence goes on along the minus strand of JAQPZY010001669.1, from coordinate 7,830,627 downwards.
TATCAATGTGCTTATCATGGTTTAATTTCTTCATTGAATCAATGACAGATATCTAAAATATTGTTCACAAATTTAAAGTGTTTTATTTACATGCTGTAAACACAGCACTAGGGCAGCTTGGGTATAGTTTGAAAGAAATGGGTACAATACCTTCAGAGTGGCAATTTTTTTACACAAAAAAACAAGAAAGGCAACAATCACAATTATGACAACATTAACTACTACTACTGCTGCTACTACTTTAAAAACAACAACAAAAAAAACAGATTGTAATAGTGCCAGGAATTGCATGCCATCCTCGCCCCAACCCCTTCTCATCCATTGTAACTAATTAGATCAAAACCAAAATGTAGCAATATGGAAGATTCAACGATTTCCACCCAAGGATATGAAATCTTCCATGCGGTGTTGAAACCCATCTTCCGTTTCTTATGATCTTTTTCTGTGAAAATCTTGCTATCTGAATCAGAATCACCAGTCTCTGATCTTCATGGCCAGGTCAACATGGGTCTAGCCAGGTGCTTGGTAATTTTACATTGTTTTGAAGATGTTGTGTCCATTTTTCAGAATAAGATTTAAGAATCTGCCTAACTTATAAATTAATATGTATCACAGTTTTTGAGCTGGTAGCGGAAATGAAATAAATAGAACACACACTACCAGCAGACTCGATCTTAGCTGGCCGATTACGTGACTGCGTCAGAGCAAAGACAAAACCAGCATCAAAGGTTCCACACTGGCAGTTGGTCCAAGGCAGGTAAAAAAGATAATGGCTAAGTGAGTGAATAATTATCCTGGATTATCTTAATTACACACCTAAGAGGTGGTAAGAACAGGTGTCATTTGAGTGACAGGGCTTTGAATTAGGTGACAGGATGTTTATTTAACAGATTAATGTTTAAAAGATAGTGGGAAACATGAAAGCATATCGCCACTGGTGCACTCCATATCGGAGTGTTCTAAAGAGTTGCCAGCTGAAATGTTAGTGTATCAGGACCTCTAAGGCAAGAGGCCCTGCAGAGAACACTGAACATATCAATGCTTTCTTTTTTGTTACAATTACTGAATGCTTTTTTTTTATTAAATTCATGAATATCTGACTGCCATGTTAATTTGGGGGAAGAATTGTTCAACAAGAGTCATTCGAATTTCAGGATACTTGTTTTAAACACTGTATACCGTCCCTCTTTAGTGTATGATACCTTGTGACTGTCCCCTAAACACTGGGTCACTTTCCACTGGAACAGTCTCGAACTTGCCGTTGAAGAAAGATACCAAGTCCTTCAGCCATACTTCATCTTGCCCTGGGAACCGTTCATGCGACTGCAGCAATACTGCCTCCAGTTCACTCTTAGTCACCTACAAAGAAAAAAGAAACTTCTCCAATGAATCAGAGGTGAAAATAGCTTTCCAATACTGAATTCCTGAATTGCATACCCCTGCCCAAAGATTAATACAAAACAAAACAAAATATTCAACAGATCAGAAAATGTTAGCAAAATTAGAAATAAAAAAAAAATCCAAAGGTCTGAAATTGTCATAGCTTTAAATCTAAAGATTTCAAGTCATGTGACAAAAATGCATTAGTTTTGTCCCAATAGGAAAACAGGATTCTTTGTTTCTTTTGATACTGTTTAAGATTAATGAGCAACATATATATGTTAATTAAATCATAAATTTCATTAAATAATTAAAGAAAATTTAACAAAATGTATGACTGCTTATAAAAAGTTGTGGATTTCATGATGTTGATTCCAAATTTCCAGGCACTAACCTGTTTTCAATGATAAAATGAGCAATATATCAAGGTTTCATTTACCAATTTTTATTTCGACTATATTCTCATTAGGCAAATAGGGGCATATTTTGGGGGTATTTTCTAAAATAAATAATGGGATCCACACCTGCCATTGCATTAGAAGTGGGTCTGTTATCTGGGTGCAATGTATACTACAATGGTTTGTTACTGCAAAGTCCTATGCTTATATTATCCCCCCTTTCACTGTCAAACCCAAAATCAGTTACATACATGAGATGTGTTCCTGCTATGCCTGCATATATAAAGTTTGGTCAGAAAATATTTTAAAATGTCACTGTAAATGAAATTTTGCTATTTCGGACCTCTGACCCCTCCCAGAGATCCTGGGAAAGGGAGCCAAGAATAATATCCCTCTTGCACATGGCAACTATATGGACCACATAACTAACAAGTTTTGTTAATTTCTACCCAGCAGTATACATGTAAATGTGGTAATGGACAGCCAGGCAGACAGACAGTGTTTCAGCCAGGGGAAAAGAATTTCCAGGAATTCAAGATAAGACCATTTCTTCCTTTTAACTGCTGACTGTTGAAACCATCTCTGATATTCTTCAGCAATAAAAAGATTTTCAAGTTAGCTGCAGTGGTGGACATACTGGATTTCAGATTGGCACCATTTTCATTTAGCACAAAGTAAACATCATTAGACATCTTTCGGTCAAAACCCTATGTCATAATGATCATCCATTAAAGGGGAGTAGTGACAGGAAGATTTTCCTGACAGCCGTCATGGCAGGCATAATGGATGTGTGACTGGCACCATTTTCATTTAGGACCAAATAGGTATTATAAGAAGTCTATTAGTGAAAACCCCATGCTGATATAGCCATCGATTTGGGAGGAGTATATTGAGAGTTAGTCATTAGGACCAAGTATACACCATAAGAACTCTTCTGATGAAAACCCCATGTCAAAATGACTTTCCCTTGAAGAGGAGTAGCAAAAACAAGATTTTCAAGATGGCCACATATTGGCTGTCAGATCAGCACCATTTTAATCTAGGATCAACAAAACATTATAATAAGCCTTTTACTGAAACCCCATGATGATAATGATCATTCATTCAGAAGTAGTGATAATAAGATTTTCAAGCTGGCCACTGTGGCAGCCATATAAGACCCCAAATCAGCACCGTTTTCATTTAGGACCGACTTGGCATTATAAGAAGTCTTTTGGTGAAAACCCCATGTCAATATGACTTTCTGTTCAGGAGGAATAGTGATAAGATTTTCAAGATGGCTGTTGTGGTATCCATATTGGACATCAGATCAGCACCGTTTTCATTTAGGACCAACCAGACATCATAAGAAGTCTTTTATAGAAAACCTCATGTTAATACAACCATCCATTCAGGAGCAGCAGCGATAACAAGATTTTCAAGATGGATGCTGTGTGGCGGCCATATTGGATGTCAGACCGGCACCATGTTCATTTAAGACCAACTGGACAGCATAAGAAGTCTTTTAGTAAAAACCCCATGTCAATATAACTTTCCATTAAGGAATAGTAGTGATAAGATTTTGAAGGTGGTTGATGTGGCAGCCATATTGGACTTCAGATCAGCACCATTTTTATTTAGGACCAACTAGACATCATAATTAGTCTTTTTGTGAAAACCCCATCTTGATATGACCATCCATGTATGAGAAGCTATAACAAGATATTCAAGATGGCCACTGTGGCAGCCATATTGGTCATCAGATCAGCACCATTTTCATTTAGGACCAACTGGACATCATAAGCAGTCTTTTAGTGAAAACCAATGTTGATATGACCATTAACGTGGAAGTAGCATTAATAAGATTTTCTGGATGGATTGCCATGGTGGCCATATTGGACATCAGATCGGCACCATTTTCATTAAGGACCAACTAGACATCATAAGAAGTCTTTTAGTGAAAACCCCATGCTGATATGACCATCCATTCAGGAGTAGTAGCAATAACAAGATTTTCAAGACGGCTGCGATGGTGACCATATTGGACACGAGATTAGCACCATTTTCATTTAGGATCAACTAGACATCATAAGAAGTCTTTTAGTAAAAACCCCATGTCGATATAAAAAACCCGTTCAAGAGGCGTAGCAATAACAAGATTTTCAAGATGGCCACTGTGACCATATCATAAGCTCTTCTGGTCTATGACTTGTAGAGCTAAAAATAAAAAAGGGACCAATTGGTGCCCTTCATTTGAAAAAGTGGGCCAGTGGTGTTATCTTAACATCCCAACCTCATAATCAAATAAGACATTATTTACATGGTCTATTTTACATGTTATTTGCATAAAAAGCAAAATAAATAACCATCTTTTCTTTGATGCCTCTGACCATACACTAACAGCATGGGAAATTCTGACCATACACTAACAGCATGGGAAAGGTATAAGTCTACAATTTTATGCCCCTCCAACATTATAGTCATCAGTCTTTGCTAAGTTTCAGCTTTTAAGCAATTTCTTGAGGATGATATAATGTTTTTCTTTTGTTCCGCCACTGTGGAATCCAATTCTGTCGGAAGCTACACTTACGGTTTGACTTTCATCTCAGTTTCTGTGGATTTTACCAGCTTGTTCACTAGAGTCATCATATCTGCAGTCATTTTTATTGCTTTCATGATTTGAGCATGATACTGGGGTCAAGAAATAAATTATGTCGTTCCATATCTATCTCTCAGCGAAACTACACTGCCTTTACAAATGATAAATGGTGCTACATCAACGTCATATGTAACTGGAAGCACATGCTTATAACAATTGCCAGGACCATTTTAAAAATGTTAATAAATCAGGAGTGGAAGTTTCCTCAAGACATTATTTGAATTTTTTTTTTTAAATTTCAAAGAGACCATTACAATTCGGTCGCATATTCTTAACCTCCCGAGCAAGAAATATTATAGGATATACTGAGAATAGACGTTCAGAGCAAAGAGACCACTACAATAAAAAAAAGATGGACCTTTTCATTTTCATAAAAACAAGCATTGAGCAATTCATACATTAAATGACTGGTTGGTGCAACTATATCATTTTGTTGCGCACTTTTGGATTATTAAATCCATACCTGCCAACCTCCTAGACAGTGCTGGAGGGTTTCTCAGATTCAAAAAGTGTGTTTTGAAGTCCGGGGGGGGGGGGGGGGGCAGTGTGCACGACCCGAAAAAGTAACTCCATACAAATGAGAATAAGTTATCTACTCATAAAGCATTTAATACACTTTCAAATTGACAATAGTATACTTAGGGACCGACCATTTAATTTGAGGTGAGGGTGGGGGGATTGCTGGGATTTTCATTTCAGCCAGGATTTTCAAAAAATCTTTGACCTCAAGATAATTTATTTTGTCAACTACTATAATGGATCTAATTACACCACTCCCTTGATAATTCGCGCCTGGATAATTCATGAACCCGCTTATAACATGGGGTCAGGCATTGATCCCATTTTTTAACTACAAAATACCAAATAAATCTGACCCCATTTGTTGTTTGTGAAGAAAATTGTGATAAAAATTGCTAAATGAAACCTTGATAAATCGCTCGTTTTCTTGTCAAAAATGGTGGTTAGTACCCAGAAATTGGAATCAACATCATGAAATTTTCAACTTTTAATAAGAAGTCATATATTTTGTTACATTTTCTTTCCAAACAACATTTACAGTACACTGTAAATAACAATATTTGACAAAATTTTTATCAATGAAAATGTCACTAATGCCTACTTGTAGCAACACCTTACAAAAGAAATACCAATTAAATAAGTTTTGTCAAGTGAAATTTGTGTTTTAGTTCTATCTTTTAATTCAGTTTCAGTGTAATCATAATAAATGCAATATGCCTTCTTGTATTCAAACGTGAAAAATGTCAATCTACTATCACAGCTATGTCCGCGAGCGTTTCTGTGAGAACCTAATTAAGTGCCGACCATGTTTTTATTTCCGACTTGCAGAAGAATTTATGTTGTTACACTCAATTAAAAGCAGACCTGCTTTGTATTATCATGCTAATTATGTCTTTTGTATCAAATCAAATAAAGGGGGTGGAATAAAAAGAAATGTTAAAAAGCATGCAAATCCTATCGGCATAAGAGATAGCTGTCACTGTTGTATGTCAAGATAACTCATTTCAATTGATCAATCAAACACTGTTATAACTATTATTATGTAAGTAATATAATCAAACTACCTTAAATTAGCATACTCATTCACAAATGTGATCAATGATAGCAAGCCAACCAAGCAAAATGAGTACTTGGTGAATAAAAAGCTTTGTTTCACAGATATGGTTCATTGTGGAGAACAGAGTTCCTGAGTTTGTAGTGAACTTAAAATTCCTGAATTGGCACTCACAGATTTCCTCAAGGATGAGAAGAAGTTTCACTATTACTTGCAATGAAATCATGGCATCAATATTTTACTAATAGAACAATAAATAAATTGAGTTTTGACGTTGACAGTCCCCAGTGTTTGAAAAAAGGAATCTTGTTTTGTTGTGAATCAACAACAACAGAAGCAATACTTTCGCGTACATGTGAAACCGCTTGGAGTAATGTTGTTAACGACCTTTCAGAGGTTTGGTATCTTGAAAATAAAGGTAATTTATACAAAAAAGCAAACAACTTTATTAGAAAAAAGTTCTTTATTGACAATTATTCGCAATGCAATTATAAAATGAGTATTCAGCCATTTAACAGCCCATTACCCCCCCCCTTTCTCTATGTCCAACGGGGATGGCATCCTCTTCTTAATTCTTGTGAGATCCCTCGGTAACTTGCGATCTCACTTATAGTGAGGTCTATGTTCTATGCACGAGTTATTGAGGGAGAGATGTAGTTCTGTTTTTTTTCTTCAAATCAGAGCACAAATATTTTTTCAAGCTATCTGGGGTCTGGACATTTTATTTTCTCCAAAGAAGCCCAGCCCACCTCCTTTCCTTGAAATCAAATGATCGGCCCCTTTGCATTCTCAAATATCATCACACAAACACACATATGTACATGCATTCATATAATCACAATGACATAGACATTTTGAACATTGAAAACACACCACATTTCCATCTTTAAAATACATTAGACAGTGGAATACGGTCTTAACTAGATGCAATCTTTAGTGCTCTCAAATTGTTCAGGGTGTGTGTGTGTCTGTAGGTGATGCAAGTGTCATCAGAGTCAATCTTTGCACTCACAAGAGACTGCATGATAATGTTGCTCAAACTTGCCTTCAAGATCTGGCTGAATTTTTCTCAGCATAGAAAATGATCTTTTTGCATCTGATTTGCATTGAGGAAGTGTCAAACATTCAAAGGCCACACTAGTTAAAATGTTTAGACATGTTAGTTACTTTTGAAATTGAGCTCTGCATTCATGCTTTGTCCAAATGCTGGGTGGTGTTACTATGTCAATGGTTGTCATACACTCCAGAATGACTAATCTTGATATGGTATTTGCAGTTAGTGTTTCTCACAGATTCTGTAAAAGACATGTTAATCCTCCTCTCCAGAGGGCACCTTCAATATACAGAGGGCACTTTCAGCACACTTTTAGCATCTTGTTTTTATCACAATGTAGCATTCAGTTTATAATAATAATAATAATAATAATAATAATAATAATAATAATAATAATAATAATAATAATAATAATAATAATAATAAAGCTATTGATGACAAATTATTATTATTATTATCATTAATATTATGGTACTCATTGATTAAATTATATGTATTTTTAGAAGACAAATTTCATACACGTTCAAGTTTGTATCCTCTTTAATACATTTATAAATAGCATACAAAGCTTTAACTATAATAAGTCAAGTTATACATTTGATTATGATTTATATATTCATATTATAAGAATAGAAACATGTTCATCAAATAGTTTATGTGTTCATGCAGTTTGACAGATGACAGTCTATACATGCTGTAAAAAATAAACAAGGCCTAATTACTGCAATTAGTTGTAGTTTCTCCGATGAATGGGCAATAATCAGTGAGTCACTTAGAATAAAGAAATTTGACAAGACCAAGCTATCTTCTGCAAAAGAGAATTCAAGTTGGAAAAAATAATCCCTTTAATCATATCTACCCACTGGCATGCAAAACGGTTCAGTAAGTGGACACACTGCGAGCAGTTGAAATAAACAAAGACCTTTATCACATGGTGTTAATCCACTCTGGGCACAGCTGTATTGCCGCTTATGATCACAGAAATTATATCAAGCCCATAAGCGAGCGTTTTTGTCACGAAAAGGGCAATTCAACTTTTAAAGATGATCCCTTTAATCATATCTACTCCCCGGCATGTCAAATGCTGTTCAGTGAGTGGACAGTGCAGCTAGCTGTTGGAACAAAGACCTCTGCCATGTACAATCATAGAAATTATATCACACACATAAGTGACCTTATTTGTTAGTGAGACATGAAAAGTGGCATTTTTCAGCGGAAAAAAGCACAGTGGGATTTTAAAAAATGGCTAGGCTCAAAAACAATCACCAGGCACAGGAATAAAACAGTATGGCACAACACCATCCTAAATTGGCCTGTGGGAAACACTAGCAGCATGTAAAAAGAATAAAATGCTCCCCCCACCCAGCTACTGCGCTTCATAATGTCAAACTCCATCAACCAGGATTTCTAAAATCTAGTTTTGCTGGGCTTTGCTCACTTCAGCAATGGCTCATCCTCTCTGAATCACAGCTCCGTTCTGACATTTTGCCTTCAGAATTTAATCACACTTCAACACTATTCCAAATACCAAAACAATCATGTTTTGCATTTTACATATGGAGTAAAATCCGACTTCAAAGAAATGTTGCCGCTGATCACGATTTTGCCAATAATCTTTAATAAAGATGGATTAAACATTCTCATTGAAAGCAATGATGAGTAATAACTTTTGTTCCTCAACATGCGTATCTTTGATTGACATAACTTCAAACAAATTGGGTTGTTCCACTTAGTGTACTTTACCTATGCAAATTAGCCTAATGGGCTCTCCCACAGCAGTACTCAAAGGACTTAACATGGCATCACACCAGCTATTGTCAGGCAATTAAGTAATCTGTGAAATAGTGGTTGTTGATCTTTGTCCTATGTTTCAATTGCTTCTATGAAAGTCAACTACATAAATTGCCATGAGTTTAAATGAGTAATAAGCAGGAATGTTTACTGTTTATACAGGTTACAGGCATATATCGTGGTGTTTAAGAAAGGTCTCTTTCTCTGCTTTTCTTTCAATTCCTAAGATTACTGAAAATTGTGTTTTTCAAAACATAACCATGTCGGGATTTGGGGGTGGATTCGGGAGTCAACAAACATGTTTTTCACGTGACACACTGTGTTATGGTAGGTATGTAAATATCTTTTTGTGGGACATGGTGTCTATTTTGCGCAAATCCCGTAAGGACATGTCCTGACTGAAACACTGCAGACAGAGAAACAGCATCACAATATCCTCATGCATGATGCTACAGTGTGGGGATACAAAAATATTATACATGTAGTAAATAATAAATGTTTACTATAACTTTTAAACCAAGTCAAGCATACCTTTTTAATTGCCTCTTCAAAATTCATTTTCCTGTGCTCATGATGATCATTCTGTTTCTTGCCTTTTTTAACATTACTTCCTTTCTTGTTAGCTCCATCAGAGATTGCCTTTGATGCATCCTTGGTAGGCCCTAACTTGTCTACAAAGTTTTCTGCCTTGACCTTGTCCTTCTCTTTCTCTTTTTCAACAAAGGCATCATAGATTGTTGAGGATTCCTGCACAGGTGCTGCAAATAAAACTCAAAGTAATTAGTACAATATGCATGAATAGAAGCTTGGTTTAGGAGGGTGGTGCACTATATCATCCCCAGATGGGCCCCAGCCTCTCTCAGATTTTCCCTACCTTTCTTGTGGTTGCATTGCCTAAAAGTCCCAAAGGTTAAATACGCGGCATATGGTAACATTCCACACCTGCATTCTGGGAATCAACGTATATTCATTTAAATTCATTTTTCAATTGCAGTGCAAATATTATCATAAATACACTGATAGAGCTCATACAAATGCTCTGTCTCAGAGAAGGGGTGCCCTAAGAAGAGATTTACTCCATTTAAAATGCTCAACAGGCTACCAGCACATGCCCTGACTAGTGGTCTTGGGACAATACTGGTTTGAGTGAACCCAAAAGTAGGATAATCAAAGTTCAGATAACAGGCTCTAGTGTGTAAATTAATAATGTCCCTTTAGGATTTTGTTTTAGCTCCAATGGTTATTTAAGATCAGCTGGTAGAGCATTAGACTTGTAATCTAAGTGTCACAGGTTCAATGCTTTCCCAGACCAGCATGATTTGACTGCTTCAGTGCATCCTTGTAAAAGGCACTTAGTTCTCATTTCCACGGCATGATACAGCCAAAAATGTGTTTAAAAAGCTGCTAAAAGCCAACCAAACAACAAACCAACTGTTGAAGTGATTAAGAAGGATGTTTTGACAAATGAGAAATAATAATGAAACATCTAATGGATACTGAATGGACCAAGCACATGCAGTCTTTTATGGACCACTGTTCTCTATATGGAGGTAAAAATGAAAGTTAACAAAAGGGACACATAAGCACTGTCCATTATTTGCAAGTTTCCTTTATATAGATATGTTTGGTATAAAGATTTCAATGCTAATGAGCTATGTGGTATAAAACTACAAGCCATTCACCTTTCACAATGTTTAAGTATATTGAGAAAAGGGGTCTCCACGGCATTGTAATCATCAGGGCTGAGCACATTTTTTTGGTTTCAGAAAATTCACTTGTCCCAATTACTTTTCACTTGTCCCAAAATGGTAATCACTTGCCAAGATTTGATGAGATGTATGTACTTAATCCATAGTGAGAACAAATGAAATAATATACAACATAATTATTTCGTAAAAGAATTAAATTGTTCTAAAACATTTGTTGATATACGTTTGGCTACTTCAGGTACATGTGTATATGTTTTAGCTGGATTTTGAAAAAATGTTCATGTACATGTCTGCCACCTGCACCAGCACTTAGCCAGCAGTTGATAGCTGTGTCTGGGTTAAAGTGATCAAGCTCTTGTCCATTTGGTGAAATGTTCATTAGAATTTTTAAAGTCTCTTGGTTTAAGGAATTCTCACACTCAGTAGCAGTCTTACGTTTTATCCCTCCACTTTCACAAGAATTTTACTTCTATGAATCAACCTTCTTTGTGAAAATAATTTAGCGAAACTCATTTTATCCACATAGTATATATCAGCTTGCTTGACAACTACTTTTAAAGTGATCATAACAAACATTTTCTCTTTTAAATACGAACAGAGACAGTTCATTAATCAGCGTAATTGTTTCGCTTCAAACGCAATATCACACGTGAAAGTTGATTGTCTGTATAATCAATTAAAAATGAAAGAATCAGTTCATAAAGAAAAGCAATGTCGGTAAAATCAGAGTGAGCCACTCGTGAGGATCTGGTTTGAGTAAACACAATGCAATAAAGCCGCTTAAAACACTGCTAATTAATCACACTGGATTTGTTTTGTTTGAGGTGTTTTGATTTTTGCTGATAATTCGGTCGCTTAGCTCAATTTGCAGTCAAGCGGTAACAGAACATGCACATATGCGCTAGTTATCACTGACCACCTGTAGGTGTTATACAGGATGTAAATGTATACATGGAGAGTGGTAGAATCAAGTATTCAGTATGCCCAGAGGGCATGAATGGCCAAATAAAGGTAGATATAGTGATTAAAGCACAAAAATAAGGACCTGCCCAACTTTTAAAATAGGAAAAAGCACTTGTTCCGGACTAGCAACTTGGAAAATGTTACTTGCCCGACTTCGAAAATGAATAGTCCGGGACGTTGAGCTATGGGATTTGCTCAGCCCTGATCATCCTTCCAAAAGTGCTCTTCAAATGTACATCCCTTATTTTACATCTGCAAATAGTAGTTGACTTGTAAAGTTCTACAAATTCAATCTAACATATGAAACCTTCCTAAAATGGTTGCAAAAGTAAAAACTTGATAGTCTTTCTCAGTATTGACTTTCCTTCTTTTTTCTTTAGCAAAGGCAAAGAAAATGTTTGCCCAATAATAATAATAATAATAATAATAATAAATTACTGAAAATACAGTGACATATAAGAAATTTCCTACACTTTTATATGGCCTTTTTTCTTTCCTTTTTCTTCTTCTTTGCATGTCCACCAGATTAAATGTGATTCAGTTTTCATAAGGGCAGAATCTGTGTGTTTACTAGTTCATTAGATGTACCTTGTACAAAGAATACTAGAACCAGTCAGTAACGATATAACATGTACCAAATTAAAATATGCCTACAATGAGAGTGTTGCATTTTGGAAGTATGACATTCATGTTCTTTGGTTAGAACCACTATGTGTTCTCCTTTAGAATGTTCCTCTGTTCTACTTTTTAGTACTGAGCACTCTCATTTTTATACAGGCAAAATAACAGCCAATTAGCACTTGCCTCAAAATGCATCATAGATGACACAGAATGCAATGTTGACCTGTGGTGCAAGTATGATATTTGTCTTATTTCACACTTTATTAATTCACACTGACACCTAAATGAGTGGTTATGCATTCAAATAATTGAACTTCATTTTGTTGATTTTTCAATTCATTCATTTTGCATCAGTGTAACTGTTTGTATTCGTGTATGGAATTTGTTCCTTTTTCTGTTTAAATATTTATGTTGCTAACTGGACCATTAGATACTTCATTGCTTTGACAAGTTTGTTTCAAAATCAATCAATAAGTCTGAATTCAATCATTAACAATTACAATGGTACTTTAAGCACATTCAGGCTGACCTGGAAAGGTATCAATCAAATCCGCAACCAGGGCAGTACAAATGTTTTCCCCAGCCACATATTAAAGCCTAGAATCTGAACATGTTACTGATCCTATTCAAATGTGTGTATGGTATGATGACTGAGCAATGGTTCACATCACACTGGGACTTCGCATTCTTTAGAAAAACTTTAAAACTGTGCTGATGAAATGCAAGAATGGGTTTTAACTCTGTAACTATTAGTGCTACTGTAGTGGCTCACTACTGTGCCTACCTGATGGGGTCACTACTCCAGGTGATTTGTGGACTGACTACCAGAGCCTGATGCTACTTCAGCCAAATAATAACTTTTTAGCTGATGATTTGGGATATGGGCTAATTGTTTTGGTTATTTTCTGTATATTTTCTGTTTTAATCTTTTATCCTGCTGATATCCACAAGACTGGTATAAAATCCATGAATAGAACACAAAACACTAAAATGTATCTGTTAGTCTTTTATACAAAGTTATTGGTCAAATATATACATGTAATTACTAAAAAAAATGTTTAACTAGTCACTATGTTCTACTATTTCTTAAGTTGTTCTTCATGGTATTTATAGAAGCAGTTAGGCTTTATGCACAGATGGACACTGCACTGTTTGTCAATTTCTTTCTTCCCCTGATTGAAAACGAAAGCTAGGCCAACACTTTCGGTAAACACTGTGACTTTTGGAGCAAGTGGCTCTCTTGTTCACACTTCGCTGTCTTCATCATCAGATTCTGTCTCAATTTCAGACAGACTTGACAAAGAAGATAGTTCAATGTCACTACCAACACTACTTGTCATATTGTCATGTTCATCCTCGGAAAAACCTGACAATTCAGATTCTGAATCGCTAGTGTAAGCAAAAGCCATTGTTTCCACTGTCAACTACAAACACATGTATTACCTAACACATGGTACAAAATCGCAAAAAATTCCCGGATCTAGTAAGAACAATCAATTGTTAACTCTATTTTGATTGGTTGAAAATGTCCTTTTATTTCCAATTATTGACCAATAAGACTGATTGTAACATGAACATATGATGCGGATCTATCCGTCACTGAGGGATAGGAAGCAAAACCAACAAGCAGGCATATCAGTCACTGGGGGTAGTAGTGCTTTGTTTACATGCGGATTTATCAGTCACTGGGGACGCAAGGCACATTTATGCAGCAGATATACACATCAGTTGAAGTTAAAGAGTTGATTTGTTGATAAAATGGAGGATAATCATTTTAATATGATAAGGAGATATTTTCGGATCAAGTCTCCCTCTATTTTCAATGAACCAAATGATTATTGAGCTGGCTTACTACCTGCAATTTTGAAGAAATCTGCCACACACATCACTAATAATCTGCTGACTTATCTGTACTTTAGTGAAATATACATTTTATCCCAGTCTCAATAAATAAGCCATTATGAGTCTGCAAATACATTTTTCATCAAGTTCAGGAAAATCACAATTACACAAAATATCAGCACATGCTACAAGTCAATTCTAGACTGGGCACTATTTTTAAGATGGTTTAGAGATCATGCTGATCTAAAAGAGGATGGTACCAAATAAAAAGACAGTGTATCAATCTTGCAAACAAAATTGTCACTTTCAACTCAGACAAAAATATATATTGGTAAATTTTATATCTTCATTGCTCTCTTTGATTTGCATTGAAGTACCTGTTTAAATCTCACTTTGTTGGATATTACTTAATCAAAACTTGCTGTCACCATTAAAGAATGCTGATGACCCAGTGGATGATCGAGAGAAATATGGCACATGAATCAAGGATGTGACTGAAGTTACGATGGTCAACAACAGTGATATCTGATGGAAAGCCAAATTGTCAAAATTAAAATTGTGTGGGAAAGTAAAAGTTATTAAAACCAACTAAAAGTTTTGAATAGAATATGAAATAACGATTTGGTTTATTGATTAATTAAAGGAAATCTCAATACTGGGCACATTTCAGCTCCGATGTATCACTGACCTGCCTAGATTCGTGCACCATGTTTCTCACGACCTCACGCACTTGTTTTGAGATCCTGATGTCTTCAACTGGGTCAATAGCATTCGCTGACAGTGACAGTAAGTGCCAATTAAGAAACATTAGACGAAATGAGATTTAAATATGTACTACAATTCAAATCAAAGAAAATAAGTAAATGTCCAGTTTAACTAATGCCATATCTGCCACAAGTTTGTGGACATGGAGTAGATATAGTTGAACACTTTCTATGGCGATTTTAATAGTTTCTCTCAATATTATAATATAAGCGTTAAACTTCACGCTGAGGGCACGAACCATGGGAGATCCAGGATATTGCACAACTGTATGCAATAGACAGTACATTTAACAATGCGAAATTCGTCAATAATAAAAATAGATGTATGAACTGAACATAATGCATTCATTCCATGTTTCTAATGAAAGAAGTATGACCTCTTAATCATTGATGCATTTGAATTCCTCTAATTACAGACGACTTACACGTCATAATCACCCCCACCCCATCCCCGGACCAACTTCTATTGCGCATTGCTGATCACGATGGATTCTTACGTTGTGCTTCAATCCTAGGCATTCTCTCAATCATCTGCTTCTTTTGAGACTTGGTCAGATGCTGAACCTGCCCTTTTGCAGCCTTTGTCTTTACAGTTGTCCAGCCGGTAGTACTTGCCATATTGTAGTCTTGTGACGGAAATGACGTTGAACGAAAGTGGCCGTTCAAAACATTCAGAACTACCTCGGCTATTTCTGCAGGACAAAATTATGATCCATAGGAATGACCTCGAAGTTGCGAATGCGTTCAAAAATATTGTCAACTTCGAGGTCAATCATATGTCTCACAGAGATAGCCAAGGGCATTCCAATTGGTTCTTGAAAACCATATTCGACGCTGTCACTTGCACAACTAATGTTTAGTCTAAATTGAATTTTCGGACCCCAAATCATATGCACGTTCATTACATATTCCGTAATAGGACATGTTGATTTTTGTATTTGTGCTCCATATTGTTTGTTTTATTATTTTTAAAGATATTTAACTGAATTATTTATGATTACATTTTTGGTTATACACCATACTATACTGGCTGAATAATAATAATACTACTACTACTACTAATATTATTATTATTATTATTATTATTATTATTATTATTATTATTATTATTATTATTATTATTATTATTATTATTATTATTATTATTATCTAGCATCTAACATAAATCGTTGTCTATGCGCAGTGCTGGATTATCCAATAGGCAAACTAAGCACGTGCTTAGGGCACCAGCAAAGCAGGAGCACCAAATTTTTTGTTAAAATGAGAAATTACGGGTTTTTTTTAATTACATGGGGGGGGGGGATAATTTTTCAGTGCTTAGGGCGTCTTAAGGTCTTAATCCGGCCCTGTCTATATGGAAGGAACCGACAGTACAGAGGAATTACCCAGTTTAATAATAGTTACCATGTGCTTTCTGCTAGGGAACTGGCAAAATGGTCAAGGCCAAGCAGTACGTCCGAAAATCGCGTCAGGTCATAACTGTGTGGACAGTTAAAATTTGGAGAAAATTTAATTTTATGACTAGTCAGAAAACAGACAACATGTTTTTTTTTTTGTGCATTATACGAAATTTATTCACGATTAAAAGTACACTCCTAAAGATGCCATTTCTTGCCAGTTCTAGCATATCTTTCTCCTAAATATCTCTTGTAATTGAACAGTTTTCAAGCTGAACGATGAATTGAGAAAATAAATACCATACAAATAATGTCCCCTCCATTTGTAATTTAAAAAAACAAACAAAAAAATTCTGTTCAGTTTCCTTCAAATTAGGCTGGGGTTTTTTTTCTATTGCGAACAAAAGTAAAGATTTGTTTCCAAACTTTGTGTCACTCTGATTTTCAACCTAACCATCGATTCTCCATCAAGAACTCAAGTCACAATTTATATTCATTTAACTGCATCAGCAAACTAGAATCTCATGTTTGTAAAAAAAAAAATACCTGCGACTAACTCTTCTGACACCACTCACCCCAGGTTTCAGACTCTTGGTTAAGTTACTGAGGTTATATCTGTACTTAAGGGCCTACGTCCGTTGCATGTCTACACTTGTCTTAAGGGCCTACCTCAGTTGCATGTCTACACTTGTCTTAAGGGCCTACCTCAGTTTCATGTCTACACTTGTCTTAAGGGCCTACGTCAGTTGCATGTCTACACTTGTCTTAAGGGCCTACGTCAGTTGCGTGTCTACACTTGTCTTTTCATGCCCACTAGGTGAATAGATGGTTTTCCGGTGGGGATCTCAATAGTTTCCAAGTTATGATCCAGAGACTAAGACCCTTGGGAAGTAAGAATGTGCCCCGGGGCCAATATGAGAGAGAGAGGGGTTTAGGGTGAAAAGTTCGATATTTTCCAAGTTATGAGCCAAGACCAAAGTCCTGGGGATATGAGCCAAGACATAAGTCCCTGAGGATATTTTTCAGGACCTAAGACCATGGGGATGGGATTGTAACCCTTCGTCAATGTCAGTTGCATTTATAATTATGTCTTGTCATGCAGTAAATATATATATATATATATATATATATATATATATATATATATATATATATATATATATATATATATATATATATATATAGGGTGGGGATCAAAATAGTTTCCAAGTTATGTTCCAGAGGCTAAGTCCCTGAGAGATAGGGATAGACTTCAAGGCCAATGTCATTTGCATGTGAAAATTTGTCTTTTCATTGCTATTAAGCGTATATATGGTTACTTGATGGGGACCTCAATATATACTATATTACCTCAATATATACTATATTAAGGCTAGAGGCAAAGTCTCTTGTGGGTAAGGAAAGTCCTGAGGCATGACCTAGGGGTCCTAGTTTGACATGTGTTGACACTTGCTTAATTTATGACATTCAAATTCTCAGATTCAGATATGCGAGACAAAGAACTCAAGCGTTATTTACATATTTGTAACATCACCCCTACACCTGCCTCTCTACACCCAGGACAAGATATCAATTCAAAAAATGTTGGCACAATCCATACTGATGGCACTATAAATGATACAATTTTCATGTCTATAGCTTTAACGGTGTAGGAGAATTCAAGGACATTACACAGGTGCGTACGGACGGACTGTATCACAATATACCCGCTCTTTTTTTAAAGCGCGGGGATTCAAAATCAGAGATAAGCATCGTACAAATTAATTTTTGTTCATTTTTAAGTTGTTTTATCTAGTAAAGCAGCAGTCAATCTACAGTACGCTGAAAAATGATTCATTCACTGGGTTTTCATCACTCTACTCAAAAACATACATTTGCACATTATCTTTATAAATAGAGAGATCATATTTCAAAGGGTATACAATTAAAATAGACCAATCCGGAGATCAGGACGGCATATTATGCACGCAACAGTATAAGTTTATTCACCCAATATATTATCTGCATCATAACTTTGTGTATCGTCCCAATATCGTAATCTTGGAAATAGTTCCTCTTCAGTAGCAGATGGGACCTTGTAAAAGGGACAGCTGGCAACAAGACCTTGATGTTGCGCATAGTCAGTATTGGAGCACAATCGTGTTACGCAAAGTCGTAGCATAAAAAAGACGTAATTGCATTAGGTATTATGAATAGAACTGATGTATTCAAAGCGTATTTGAAAAGTAAATGAAATTGTGAAGTACAAGTCACCGAAAATCATTTAGATATGCACAACTGTCTCAACCTCTGTTATTTATCCTTACACGTATATTTACAATTATAGCAAAATCATTTACGTACAGGTAATTATATATATATATATATATATATATATATATATATATATATATATATATATATATATATATATATATATATATGAATAAATAATATTATCATACAGGTTAGAGAATTTTAATTCGTACTCTACGGAAATTCGAACCCGGGTCCGCTGGTTACGGCACCCATCATCATGCCTGTAAGCACCAACCCCTATACCATCTAGACCATGCACACATCACAAAAATGATGCTACAAACTAAGTGCTATAGATTCGTGCGTAGCAGACACACACGCATTTCGACCCAGTAATTAATTCTCATATAAGTATACAGACACTCGGGATTCCTGCGACATAAAATCAAGGTATATTGAGGTTATTATAGAGAATTACAAATATACACCAAACAGTGCGGAAAGTGCTATCCCTGGATCCTACAGGAGAATGCTTGATAACATTAACATAATTTTTAAATACGAATAAATAATATTATCATACAAGTTAGAAAGTTTAATTAGTACTTTATGGAGATTCGAACCCGGGTCCGATTTATAGGGGCTGGTGCTTATAGGCAAGGAGGTGGGTGCCGTAACCCATAGTTGAAATGAACTATGAACTATAATGTTAAAAACTATAACTATTGAAGACAATACTTTCAAGCTGCATACTTCGTGTTGGTACTAACTAAGAAAAAAAAAAAACAACACATCCTTCTTCTTCGTCCATAAAAATCATGTTCGTCTTTAACGTCATGACTAGATCTTACCGTGTGCAAAAACCGAATTCAATATACTCAACTATTTCTTCTGAATGTGCGATTCAGTCTTTTTAAAATGCCTTCGCTATCACGTTTGAAAATAGTCTTTCTGCGTTATCCATGTGTTTGATACCCATTTAAAGGCGCATTGTAATTGTTGAAATCTGTTACTGTATATTTTCTGAATGAAAGGTTAAAAACGTTCAGTTTGATATACAATATGCCATAATTCGTTTTTGTTTACTTTAAACATCGCAGGCCGATTTCAGCTTCTGACTCAAAATTGCCATTGTTCACTGACGTTCCAAAAAGAAATGAAGCGGTCAGAATGTAGCAAAGCTTGTCTGCACACATTTATTCAGACACCAAATATTTTTTTAAAATGGTGATATAGTACTTCTCAGGAGGTATGCTCATGTCCATTTTGATGACCCTGCAACCAACATGGTCCAAAAACTCATCTAAACATAACAAATATACTGAATCACTGAAGTTTAAAAATAGGTCATAGTCACCTATTTTTTATATCCTTGTGTAGTACTTCACAGGGTGTATGCATATGTCAAGTTTTCTGACTATACAAACAACAGTGACGGAGAAGCTTATGTTGACATAGCAAGTGCATATTGTCATTTAAACCTGAAACGTAGGTCATAGCAACCTACTCTTCGTATAGAAGTATAGCAGTCTCAAGAACAATGCATGTACGAAGTTGCATGACTGTTCAATCAACAGTGCTCCATAAATTAAATTAAACATAAAAGGTGGACATTGTCATTGGAACAAGAAATGTATGTCACAATGACCAACTTTTCATGTCATAGTATAGTACTCCTTAGGATGAATGTACATATGTATAAACGTAAAAAGTGTAAATGATCTCATGTGCGTAAAAGGAAGTCGAAAAGACCTACTTTTGTACTTTTGGTACAGTGATGTAGTATTCCCCATCATACACACACACACACACACACACACACACACACACACACA
The DNA here is from genome assembly GCA_029931535.1 of Margaritifera margaritifera. NCBI lineage: Eukaryota > Metazoa > Mollusca > Bivalvia > Unionida > Margaritiferidae > Margaritifera > Margaritifera margaritifera. The sequence goes on along the minus strand of JAQPZY010001669.1, from coordinate 7,810,424 downwards.
CACACAAACACACACACACACACATATATATATATATATATATATATATATATATATATATATAAATATATATATATATATATATATATATATATATATATATATATATATATACATATACATATATATTTGTATATAGACAGAGAGAAATACATTTGTAAATTCAACGGGATATCAGTTATGTTCATCCTTTATTCAAGCGCTTTCGCATCATCGTCATGGATTTTCTTAAGGTAAATACTCTATACTTTCAAAGTATTTTTTGTAAAGTAACAAATACTTTGAAAGTATACATGCACATATCTATTTTAATGTCTGTTGAAGCAACAGTGTGACAGGAACGGACCTTTGGTTTTAAAAGTGTACAAATTCAATGGAACGTATTGTTGTGGTGAAATACTCTTAGGATGCATGCACGTAAATGACCTAAACGTGAAAGTGTACTTAATCACTGAAGCATGAAAAGTATTCACCGCGATCTACTCTTGGTATGACGGTGTAGTTTTCCTTGGGATGCACGCAGGTCTCAATTTTCATGACTGTAGAAGCAAAAGTGTCCCCCAAAATGACCTAAACTTAAAAAGTGTACATGATCACTGGAGCATGAAAAGTAGATAAAATTGACCTACTTGTTGTATTGTGGTGTAGTATTCATAAGGATTAATGCACATATATAATCTTATGACTACCAGCAATAGTGTTTAGAAACTTACCTAAACAAAAAAGTGTAAATGATTACTGGAGTGTAAAAAGAAGGATACAATGACCTGTTTTGGGTATTGTGCTGCGGTACCCTTCAGGATGCATGTACGTATCTATTTTCATGACCGCACAGCAATAGTATTCCAAAAAAAACAAACTGACCTAAACGTAAAAAGTGTACATGATCACTGGAGTGTGAAAATTATGTCAAAGTTACCTACTTTTGATTTTGTCCTTTAGTGTTCCTAAGGATTTATCCACATATATATTTTTTATGACTGCACAAGCAACAGCGTTCCATAAAATGACCTAACAGTGAAAAAGTGTATATGATCAATGGAGCGTGAGAAGAAGGCCACCGTGACCTACTTTTCGTAATGTGTAATACGTACATATAAAGTTTCGTGGCTGTATAAGCAATAGTGTCTGAGAAACTGACAGAACATACAAGTGTACATTTATTAACGCTACGATGACTACGATGTCCTAGGTATAGCATAACTCTCCTGCTCAGTCGAGCTAGAAAGGAATAATGGTACAACGCATGCTATATTCTATTCGGAACAACCTCAGCTATTTCTGGAAGACAACTATATGCTTCAGATGTATGCCGGCGCAGTAATTTACCGAAGAAAAAAGCATACATTTTGTTTGCCAAAAATTTCTCCACAAAAAAGAAACCCCAATCTATTCAGACTACCTCGGCCATTTATACGATTGAATTGACTGTATGATTGACCGAGAAGTTACGATTGAAAAAATAGTTCGATGCATTCGCCACTTCTCGGTCAATCCTTGTTTCATAAATAACCATGTAATCCGAATGACAACTGTCGGCCTCGAAGTTGCGAATGCGCATTCTAGTCAGTTGTACGATACCAAATAAATCAAAAATAATAGCATTTCGTCTTTTTATAACACTGCTTCAAGAATCTGGCAGTATATATGATTTACTTTGTCCATGCGTCCGATCGTCTGTACTCTTTGTTTGGGCTAAATGTCATATACTACTTCGCCTGTTGACATTTAACTTGCAGTGTTGGTGCATCTCATTAACGTGTCTCGCACCAAAAGTGGGTCACCATAAACTACCTATTATGATATATTGAAAAATTTAGCCAAAAATCGTGTCCTTCATTATCCAAATCTTTGGTTCAACCAATCCCTATTTTTCAAATCCGATTTTTTTTACATGCACAGACAAGTGTCAGTTCATCAAAATATCGCATTATAGTTCATATTTAGTTATTAATTTATTTATTTATTTATTTATTAAACAATCTATCGCACACGAAGCACAACTCAACATGCAGGTTCACATTCAAAATGTTCATTTTAAAATCTGGTGTATAGATTTCACTCCGGTGATGAAATTTCCAACAACACTAGCGCCATTTAGAAAATTAAAGGGAGCGAACATTGTGAAAGAAAAGTTGATGATGCAGTGGCGAACTGGGCTGCGTTTTTGGAACAGTCACCATAAATATAGTTCGGCCTTAAATCACTGGCCGTTCAAAACATGTACCATCTTTACTCGCTTATAAGTCTCGTAGAGTCAAGTCAAACGGCCGTCTCATAAGGGTCTATGTTATTTGTTTTACTGATTACTCATAACAAACTGCAGAGACCCTGATGTGCTGGCACATTATGCGACAACCGATCTTTGTCTCTGCATTTTGCAGTTGGATTCAACTTATAAGCGAGTACACATGGTTTTGGTGACCGCGGTTCAATCTGGTTTGGTTTCGTGGGGATTTAACGCCAATGTTCAGCACATGATAGGCTATATATATGGGCCAGTATATTTGGTAGAGGAAGAACCCGAGAAGCCCCATGATGAACCACCGACCCACGTGAAGCTACTAGCAAGTTTTCTCACATATCCACATTGGTCGAGCCAAGACTCGTATCCACGCGGACGGAGGTGAGATGCGAGTGATCTGTAGAGGCGAGCTCCTTAGACCACTCGGACTCCTGGGCCCCGACCATGGTTCAGCTGCATTCTAAACATAAATACTTTTCTTCTTGTAATAACCAAGGTTGCAAAGACATACAAAAGAAAAACAAGTTAAAGGTGAACCAGTTTTTTGGTTACAACACGAAAACATATCCATGGTACAGATTAATAATAATGAAGTAGTGACGAAATTTGTAAAGGCGGGGGAAAAACGCCACGTGCAATTGCTGTCCCTAAAATTAACACATAATTTCAGTTAAAAGCCAGAAAATTACAACATCTGCAAGGAAATAGGATTTACATTACGTGCGTCATTTGCAAATGTGGACAAGAAACGGTAATTTTGCACATTTTGAAAACATCCTATGCATAAAATATGAATAACAATGATCTTGGACAAGGGACATATGTTCGAAAGTGTAGAAATGATCAAATTCCAAACACAGGGTATTAATATCCCCCTCAAATTCCAAACACAGGGTATTAATATCTCCCCTCAAATTCCAAACACAGGGTATTAATATTCCCCCTCAAAACAAACAAACAAACAAACAACAAAAAAAAACAACCACACCCCCAACCCTCACCCCCGAAAAAAGATTTAACAAAAAAAACCTACAACATTTTAAATGTTGAAACAGACTGATACTGTAAAGTTTAAAGAAAAAGTGTAGCATTTTATAATATATGACTCAATCCTGTCTATAAAAGAATACGATTTTATTAAAAAGTAGCATTATAACAATTAAGCAACAATAATTGCAGTTATAGTTTGCACTGAGTGACACAATATTTCTTATCTTTGGGCACCTCTCTCTCTGTCTCTTCTGTCTGTCTGTCTCTCTCTCTGAACATATCACAATGATCCATACTTTGATAGTTGAATATTGATGTTTGAATTTTTGAAACCCATTACAGAGAATACAAATAAATTGGAAATACATTGTTTACATACGTGATTACGAATTATTAATATAGAAATAAAACTCCAATATAAACATACATACAACATGTCACAATGGATATAGTAAGTCTATAAAATGAAAATATGGTACATTTATGTAATTTCAGGACTTTTCAGATACTTCCCTACAGTTGTCATAATATACTTAAAGCAAGGAATAACACAACTTGAAAATGATTTTGTGTCAGTATTATCCCGCTTACCGTATTTACCCTTTTAAACACACACGCTACCGTGAACAACGTAGACACAAGTCTGCTGTTGCAAAATCCGCAGACAAATAAGAATCTACGCCGTTCTCTTGAAATAAAAAGTATATCCAACAGCTTAGCCCCTGATCTGCCGACGAATTATGCAATGTCAGATTTAGGTTTACGCTGTTTGTAATTCGGTGTGTGTTATACATGTACAAATACACACAAACATCATTGGAAGAAAGTGTGTAAAGAAGTGAAGCATATAGGATGGCCGCAATAATTAAATCAAGTAGATTAAAGCACTGAGCTCGCTACTTCTCCAAAGTTTTGTTCATATGGCAAAAATAACAATGAATACAACATTACATGAAGTTTTAATTGCTATTTGTTTGTTATTGTTGTTTTTATGTATGTGTGTGTGGGTGGGGGGTGGGGGGTGGGGTGAGGGGTCTTCCCAACCATGAAAGTGACAATCAAGACTTTGAGATTCTCTTTCTCTCACATAAAATGTAAATATATACAGGTAGATACATTTTGAAAAGACGTCACATGCATGTAGATGTCCACATGCAAAACTACATCTTAAGCATAGGCTGCATAAACAAATGTCGCTGTGAATAAATGAGATCAGATAATTTCTTTAGTGAAGAATGGCTGATTGGATTATGCTACATTTTTTTATCCGTTATAAGAATATCTGTATCCCTATATCCGTTATCCTATTATTATTTGAAAGTTCAGTATTACTCGCTCTTTTGCGTCCAAATTTTAATTTCTTTCTCTCCAGGTGTATTTGTTGTAAACTTGATTAAGGAAGTTTATGATAATGTACCAGGTCTTGGACCTTTTGAGGGAATGCGATTGATATAATTATTTTCAGGATTTGATACTTTATATCTTTATATTTTTTTTATATACATTCAACATCTTTACCTTTTATCTTTTATCTTGTAGTTCTTCATGGTTACATTTATTTGGATTGGTTTATCTTCCTAAAATTTTTTTACAATTCATAATTTTAACATTTTTAGAACTTTCCCTTTAATCTGTCCAATATAGCCATTTTTATCCTGACGTGCCATTAAACGCTAATACACATATTAATATATAACTTTTTACTTTGGGACAAGTCTAAAGCCATAATTCTATCATCCATCATTGTAAGCATTTTCAGTACTATGGAAAGTCACGAAAGTGTACATCACTTGGCTTTACCGAGTTCAATCTACTACTTTTCATCTATCAATGGAATGTCTTCATCCTTTTGAATACTTTAAACTATCATACTTATCATGAATAGTTTGTATCTCATTTTCAAGAAGAATTTAACCTTTATCACTCTTATTTTCCGACAGCTTGCCTATCTTTGGATAACAGTGAGCGTCTATTAGCTCTACAATATAATAACAAAGCAGAACAGCTTCACAGTGTACGCCTAGATTATATATGAAGCTACACAGTGCATGCCTAGATCATATATGAAACTACACAGTGTATGCCTAAATCTTATATGAAGCTACACAGTGTATGCCTAGATCATATATGAAGCTACACATATACAGATAATAGCTTGCTTCTTGGCCAACTTAGCTTTACCAGGTTCTAATAAGTATCTTCCATCCATTACAAAAATATTCATCTTTGTTCCCCAGTCAAATATTATTTTGCAGATGTACTTATATTCCAGTTATGGCAAGAAAACTGAACTTTGAATTCTCTTCTCTGTACGTAATATAAGTAATACATGTATATAATTTATGAGGATACTTACAAGTCTTGGATGATGTTATAGTCCATTTTATTCCAAAAATTATCTAGTTTCTTTTTCTTCAAGTTTCATCAAAATCCATTTGTTCTTTTAGCAAGCTTCAAAAATTGTCATGGTAATTGCTATTTGCATACGTAACTACCGTACCTACTCGCGTATAAGATGAGTCCAAATGCAAACAACATAGACCCTTATCTGCCGTCACATAATGCGCTGACAGATCAGGGTCTATGTTGTTTGTTCTACTGATTAGTCTTTACAAACTGCATAGACCCAGATCTGCCAGCGCATTATGCGACGGCAGATCTGGGTCTATGCAGTTTGCAGTTGGTATCAATTTATACGCGATTATATACGGTAGTCAATAAGTTTGGATTTTTCCATCACTTACTTCAAAAGTTTTCTTCCTATCTGTCTTGTTTCAACAACAAATTCTGACCTCATATTAGCAAGCACGTGGCTCTGTGTCATGGTCAGCAGGGTATGTGAACATATGCTACAAGTGCATTTCTGTATTTGTAGGAGGATTTATTTCAAAATAGAGAGTGATAGTTAAAACATACGATAATAAACACAGGTTACAATTAAAAGTTCATAGACTAAAATGCACATTTTATGGTTTTCATGTGCTAATCAATGTATGTAAATACAATAAATACTGATAATAATATGAAAGTGAAGACATACTCTGCAAATTAAAAATGAATGCCTGGACTCTATTCGCCTTTAATACAATACATGAAATACCTGTACCGCATGACCACTTCATGACTTAGGTGACTTGTCCTCATTGCAGGCGAGGAAAGATCGTAGAACAATTAGCAAGTGTATACACCTGTATGAGGTCAAATCTAGCTGTGTCGGGAATAACACTCTTCCCACGTTTTGCGGGAGCGCTTTTTGCTAGAGATGAAAAATACAAAACAAAAATGTAAAAAAAAAAAAAATTGATGCATGAAAAATTTACAGATTTTACTTTAGCGGTATTACAACTTTGCTCAAGTCAGTTGATTTTTTAAGTAAAACTGAAGAAAAAAAAAGGGGGTATAATAGAAATCAAACATAATCTGACTGGAATTAAATTTGCATCACCACTAGAAGGGAGATAACTCCTGATGCAGATTTTTACAAGAAACATAATTTTTGTAACTGGCTAATCACAATCGCAACATCGTCTGCCTTTTCCGTCAAGTCGAGAAAGAAACTTCATAAGTAATATTTGCCGACATTGAGAACTATATGTGAAACTACTTTTGCACTCTGCACCATCGCCGCTAAGTAAGCGCCTTTGCTATCTGGCGATTTATATACAATTTTTTATATTATCCCTTCGTCAACCAGCTCCGCGGACACATAAGAATGTTCAGTGTCTAACAAAATAGTTCCAAACACTTGACTCCTTTACCTTGTTTGTTGTGTTAGGCATTACGGGATTGCAAACCACCTGGAAGAACAACTTACATCTGAAAAGTAACGGAAGTGCTCCAATTGAGAATTTTCCTTGATTCAAATTACAATCAAAATATATATCAGATTGTCTTTAGTAAGTCATCACAACAAATCATAGGGGTCAAGTGTGTGGAACTATTTTTTTTACTACAAACATACATATGTGATCATTGAGCTGGTCAACATAGGAACAACATACAAACTTATATAGTGGATCGCCACGCAGCATTGGAGCTTTACTTAGCGGCGATGGTGCAGAGTGGTGTAATAGAGGCAGCCATTTTGAATTAGATTAATAACAATGAAACTACTACGCGACAGGATCACGTGACAAAATATAACGACTTTATGTATATGAAAACAAAAGTATTGATTAAAAAAAAAAATGATTTGAAAACTACTTTCAGAGAATAAATTTATATTTTAGTTTGAATAAGTTTAATCCACATGCTATTTAGCCCATGTATCGTAGGCTGCGTACTACTTCGTTGCGCAAGAATTTTGTGCTGTTTGGTTTTTGTTTTCTCACATAATGGGAAAATAAATCTGCCTTATACATCCGATTTTGTTGGGTTTTTGTGTTTATTTTTTCTTTTTTCTGGCTTGATGGAAAAAGCAGAGGTTGCTCCTATTGTGCTTTATATCTGTAATTCTTCACGATGTTTTCTTTTTATTGTATATTCTGTCCAATAATACTTTATTAGTATGTGCACATGCATATTCAAGTTTTAACTAGAGACATCAATGCTGACATCTCTTTTTTTTTGTCTTAGAACTCTTCCACTCTTCCTCGCTGTAGATTCTTTGTTTTTAATTAATTTCATAAGTGTAGCATGGCTTTTATTAACAAAAGACGAGGTCTTTGCTATTTTTCATTCACCATAGGAATGCCCTCTTCGTTGTAGCCTATTTCCGAGATTACTTTGCTGATAGATTTGTATCTCACTTTTGGTGAAGGACTTAACTTTTCACTTTTTGTGTCTTTAAGTAATATGCTTTCGAGTTCCTTCTGCTCTGCAAGTGATGGCTTCTTTTTTGCTAAGACTAAAACTACGATTGGTTTTCCGAGTCCGTACCCAAGCGTAGCGCCCAAACATACAGAGATTAAAATCCAAGCGTTCATGGTCATGACCGACAACATTAGGAGATATCCGGCTATCACCCTCAGCATCATTAAGACGCTCATGAAAAGCTTCTCGTGACATCCATACAGATCATTGCCGAATCTACCAGACCTGCAAGACACAAGAATATAATAAATACGCAACGACAGAACATTTTCATTTCCTGGTTCTTCATACCGAATTACATCCCTTTTCGAAAGAGCCATGTGTCCAACTTTTTTCCTCATTTCGTTGGGCGGCAAATAATTTATTGATTTACTCCTTAAACTCACTTAGGCTACTTAAATTAAATATACATGTGCTGACACTAATTAAATTTAGTGCACAACACTAAAACAAACCCTAACCCACCTCCTGACTTTCTCTCCATTGTGTTCCTGTAAAAACGTAGGTCTGTTCTATTCCATCTACTTCCTAGAATCTCCTGCTGTCAAATATCAAAATCAATGTCTCTTAAGAATTTGGTTTGATGCTTCTAGGTGACTTGAGTTTTTAGAGAGAATAACTGTAGAAAAGAGACAAGGGAAAGAAGACGATAATTATAAAATATGCAAGTAGAAGCACTTTATTTTAAAACCAGATGGCATACTCCTGCTGAGAGATGAAATGCTCAAAATCTTTAAACGTTTTATAAAATCGTCAACAAATAATGTTTAGATACATTACATATGTACTTTCACCCTACACACAAAATGTAATTTACCTATAATCTTAGAAACATCCTCGTTCCGTTTCAATGTCATACGTCATTATTTTCAAGTTCCTTCCAGCCAATAATGGTAAAAACATTGAACAAGTTATGTGTACCAACAAGAAATTGCCCTTTGAAGGGCTCGAAATGAATGCTAATCTGCTAGTCTGATATCAGCCAATTTGCCGACGGATCACTAAAACCCCAGCCTTCACAAATCCGTTGAATCAGTAAAAATCTCCGCTGGTCGCTATTATTAGTTAACATGTGGTCTTGTGTTGGATATAAATATGGAATGGCATTCCCTTTCATGGTTAAGTGGTTTGTTTATTGTGTGAACTGAGTACCTGCCAAAACCATGCACTTTATGACGCATGATGACTGCCCAGAGCATGAAATGACCACACATCAAGTAAATAAGGGTGACGATTGTCACAATGGTCAGCGTGCACACCAGACAATCCTGGCACTCTGGACCAATGCACTAACTTTACTCCAGATGATGACAAAAATTATCTAGGGTATCAGCCTAGTGCCAAAACTTAGCTGATCGAAAAAAAAGGTCGTGTAGGCTAGCTCATGGAATAATGCAGAATTATAAAGCATAACAAGGTTTTATTTTTAGAATATTGTTGATAAACATTCACATTGCATTGTGAGGTGACAACTGGAAAGATATGGAGGTTCTTGCAAGGTGCCCGGCCGCCACCGAGGTGTCAAATTAGATGACAACAAGAAAGAGCGCGATCGTAAATATAATCAAATAAAAAGAGTGAGAAAGTACCAGAAATCATGCGAAAACGAATACGAATGGCTCAAATATGACCCAGAAAAGTATATGACGTTGTGCACCGAGTATTTGGAGAAATACGAAAGTGCACAGGTACTTTTTCCAGGATCAGTGAAATTTAGGCAGGACCAGTAATAATGTTATTATGGTGATCTATAGCAGTGGTTCCAAACTTTTTTGATCACAACCCTAAATACCATCTTTTGCGACTCAAAATGAAGTACTGGTATAGGGTCGCGAGTGTTCTCGCAACCCTCATTTGGGTCGCGACCTGGGGTTTGGGAACCACTGTTGTAGATTAGTGACAACAATCCTAATTTCAAGCCTTGATACTGTAAAATCTTTTAAAACCATTTACGCGAAGGGTAAGATTATTCATGGGAGTTGATATCATTTATTCCTTTTTTCTCAATGATCTGTGCTGTAGCTAGTTTTAGTTCAGCCAGTACAAAGGCCAACCATTTGCCGAAATGAGCATCACGGGGGTATAAAGACCAATTCTTTTGCTCAACATAGCGCAAGAATACTTGCATTAATTATAGTTGCCATAAGTTGCTTATCATAATGTCTGAGAGATGGCTGCATACTGAAAATCTTGTGGTACAAGACCAACTTGGTAAATGTAGTAAACATACGAGTCAAGTAGTACAATACCATCTTGATAACATGTAATAGACATATGAGTCAAATAGTACGAGACCAACTATATAACTGTAGTAGACATATGAGTCAAGTGGTACGAGACCAACTTGACAATTGTAGTAAACATACGAGTCAGGTAGTAAGAGACCAACTTGACAATTGTAGTAAACATACGAGTCAGGTAGTAAGAGACCAACTTGACAATTGTAGTAAACATACGAGTCAGGTAGTAAGAGACCAACTTGACAATTGTAGTAAACATACGAGTCAGGTAGTAAGAGACCAACTTGACAATTGTAGTAAACATACGAGTCAGGTAGTAAGAGACCAACTTGACAATTGTAGTAAACATACGAGTCAGGTAGTAAGAGACCAACTTGACAATTGTAGTAAACATACGAGTCAAAGGTACAATACCATCTTGATATTTGTAGTAAACATACGAGTCAAATAATACAAGACCAATTTGATAACTGACGTAAACATACAAGTCAAGTAGTATCAGCTTGACAACTGTTGTAAACATACCGAGTTAAGTGGTACAAAACAAGCTTGATAAATGTAGAAAGCATACGAGTCAAGTGGTACACGACCATCTTGATAACTGTTGTAAACGTACGAGTCAAGTAGTACGAGATCAACTTGATAACTGTTGCAAACATACGAGTCAAGTGGTGCAAGACTGACTTGATAACTGTTGCAAACATACGAGTCAAGTGGTGCAAGACCATACTGATATTTGTAGTAAACATATGCATTAAGTGGTACAAAACCAGCTTCATAACTATAGTAAATATATGAGTCAAGTCGTACAAGACCAAACTGGATAACTGCAGTAAACATACGAGTCAAGTAGTACAAGACCATCTTGCTAACTATTCGAAACATATCGAGTCAAGTGGTACAAAACTAACTTGATAAATGTAGAAAACATGCGAGTCAAATGGTACGTGACCAGCTTGATACCTGTAGTAAACATACGAGTCAAGTAGTAAAATACCTTTTTTTATGGTAAACATACCGAATCCAGTGGTACAAAACTAACTTGATAAATGTAGACATACGAGTCAAGTGGTACGAGACCAATTTGATAACTGTAGTAAACATATGAGTCAAGTAGTAAAATACATTTTTTTTAACTATGGTAAACATACCGTTTCCAGTGGTATATAAACTAACTTCATAAATGTAGACATACGAGTCAAGTGGTACAAGACCAGCTTGATAACTGTAGTAAACATACGAGTCAAGTGGTACGAGACCAATTTGATAACTGTAGTAAACATACGAGTCAAGTGGTACGAGACCAATTTGATAACTGTAGTAAACATACGAGTCAAGTGGTACGAGACCAATTTGATAACTGTAGTAAACATACAAGTCAAGTGGTACAAGATCAATTTGATAACTGTAGTAAACATACGAGTCAAGTGGTATGAGACCAATTTGATAACTGGTATAAACAATATCAGCTTGATAACTGTAGTAAACAAACTATAGTAACCGTAAATCAAGTGGTAGAAAACCAAGTTGATCCAATTTGATAACTGTAGCATCTACTGCAACCTTGTTATCCTGCCTCTTACTTAGCATCGGTAATAGTCACTACCTGACCAGTTCCTTCCACTAATCCTATTACCGTATATACTCGCATATAACTCGGGTCCAAATGTAAAAACTATAGACCCCGATATGCCGGCGCATTATGCGCCGGCTGATCAGGGTCAATGTTGTTTGTTCTACCGATTAGTCCTTACAAACTGCATAGACCCAAATCTGCATTATGCGATGGCAGATCTGGGTCTAAGCAGTTTGCAGTTGGAATTGGTTTATACGCGAGTACATACAGTATATTTAATTGGCAGGAGTTGCTTTCTCTTCTCCATTTTACATTTCAGCATTTGATGAATTATCTCATCTGCAGTACTAAATTCAGAGTTACTGGACAGCGATATTGAAAACAAACAGTAAATGATGCCACGTTCAAGGTTTTTATATTTGCATTTATAGAAGTCATGATACACCAAAGAATGTCACAGACCAGGTGATATCACAATTGATCAGTAGCTGGGCAATATCTTCACATAATGCAGTTTAGCCTACAATGACCATTTTAGAAAAGTTTCTTTTATTTGACCAATGCAAATATTTGCAATGTAATTGTGACCTTTTACTCTCCCGCTATTTCTGAGTCATTATTTGGCTTAAATTTAAATTACGAATTTATTGTTTTTTGGTGCAAAAGGTACGGTTGTCCAGATACATGTGAATGACTATGCTAATGTCACTGTACATTTTTTGTGCCTCCAAAGTCTTACCAAAAGTTGTGAAACACTATCGAACCACCCATCCGCGCACCGATACCCGAGGTATCCATACACTCCATGAAAACACACCGGCGCATACATCCACTGTCGTGACAGACGTCCTAACTTTGCCACATCCTCCATGCCTCCTTGATTTAGCTTCAAGGTAGTTTCAGGTGAATACCGCTATCGAAGATTAGCTGAGGGGCAGGCGCTCTGAAAGCCGTCATGCGGTTGGAAGTGCAGTTATGAACAAACTTACCAAAGAGTGAATACAAGATGGCATTTAATAACTGGATAATCAGACTGAGAAAGTATGTAGAGGTGCATGGGAAGTACTTTGATAGGATGCACTACCATACTGTTCACTAGGAATGAACATTGTTGTACAGCGCACTAATATTTGAAACTTTTCAAATATCCCTTGTACTTATGTAATGGAGAGAACCAGTAAGTAGGACAATTGTTTCTATTTGCTTTGTACAAATTGTCTCTATGGCAATAAACAATATTTAAACCATCCAGTCAACCAAACTGCTTTTGAAGAAAATGTGATGATTGAAGAAGAAGAAAATTAAAGAAGAAGAAGATGAAGAGGAGCAAGAATAGAAGGGAGCTGGCAATAGGAAGAAATACAAAGAGTTGACAAATATTTACCCAGTTCTTCGTGCATTAATTCTCTGAAAGACAATTCTACTGCATTCATGTAGACATTCCAATGCGATGGCAATTATTACAGATGCTATCAAAGCGGTGACAATTCCTGTAAAAGTCAACAGAAATAAACACAGTGGTTAATACTTGCTCCTCATTTATCATGTTTACTTTTTATTTTAAAATATCTTTCATAGGCACGAAAACTGTTACAAACCTTGAGTTGTACTGATATCGCTATCAACTTGATTGGAAACGAGTTCATGGCAAATATCTCGACCATGTAATCAAGAGAGGTATGTCTAGATGTCGTGAACTGTAAGAAAAGAATATATTTTTTACCTAACTGAAAACTTTATCTTTGAGTTTTTCTATTTTTGTCTAACACTGTATTGCCACAACAGGACTCTAATTATAAATATGGGGTGTAGCAAGTAGCCAAATCTATGTATAGATACCCATGTAGAGTTATGTGCTTTGGTTTTGTCTTTTCTTTCAATCATCTTTTTTACCCGACCAGACGATTGAATGATGGTGTTTAAATATAGGATCGTGTAAAACTTGTGTGTTTAATGTGAGTTTATGATGAGACCTAACAACACATGGTTGATAATTAATATATTGATGTTTTTAATGCAGAGAACAGATCAGCTTCTGAATGTAACTTGTATTTGCTTCATCAGATTGTCTCGATGATCAGATTGTCTTCATGATCAGATTGTCTTCATGATCAGATTGTCTTCATGATCAGATTGTCTCGATGATCAGATTGTCTTCATGATCAGATAGTCTTCATGATCAGATTGTCTTCATGATCAGATTGTCTTCATCATCAGATTGTCTTCATCATCAGATAGTCTTCATGATCAGATAGTCTTTATGATCAGATAGTCTTAATGATTAGACTGTCTTCATGATCAGATTGTCTTCATGATCAGATTGTCTTCATCATCAGATAGTCTTCATCATCAGATAGTCTTCATGATCAGATTATCTTCATGATCAGATTATCTTCATGATCAGATAGTTTTCATGATCAGATAGTCTTAATGATTAGACTGTCTTCATGATCAGATTGTCTTCATGATCAGATTGTCTTCATCATCAGATAGTCTTCATCATTAGATAGTCTTCATCATCAGATAGTCTTCATCAGTCTCCATCAGACTGTCTTCATCAGATAGTCTTCATGATCAGATAGTCTCATATACATCTCACACACCAGTAACAGAGTAAATGAGGGAGATTATTATGTATTGATGTTTTAAATGCAGAGAACAGATCAGTTGCTGAATGTAACTTGTATTTGCTCTATCAGATTGTCTTCATGATCAGATAGTCTTCATGATCAGATTGTCTTTATGATCAGATATTCTTCATGATCAGATTGTCTTCATGATCGGATTGTCTTCACGATCAGATAGTCTTCATTATCAGATTGTCTTCATGATCATATAGTCTTCATGATCAAATAGTCTTCATCAGATAGTCTTCATCAGATTGTCTTCATGGTCAGATAGTCTTCATGATCAGATTGCCTTCATGGTCAGAATCAGATTGTCTTCATGATCAGATTGTCTTCATGATCAGAATCAGATAGTCTTCATGATCAGATTGTCTTCATGGTCAGAATCAGATTGTCTTCATGATCAGATTGTCTTCATGGTCAGATAGTCTTCATGATCAGAATTAGATTGTCTTCATGATCAGATTGTCTTCATGGTCAGTTAGTCCTCATGATCAGATTGTCTTCATGATCAGATTGCCTTCATGATCAGATTGTCTTCATGGTCAGATTGCCTTCATGGTCAGATTGTCTTCATGATCAGATTGTCTTCATGGTCAGATTGTCTTCATGATCAGATTGCCTTCATGATCAGATTGTCTTCATGGTCAGATTGTCTTCATGATCAGATAGTCTTCATCAGATTGTCTTCATGATCAGATTGTCTCATATACATTTCACACACCAGTAACAGAGTAAATGAGGAAGATTATTATGCATGAATTTTTATACCGCATACTTCCATTCTAAATGACGAGATTGCCAGTGCAAAGCAAAATGTATGGTGTTTCTTTTATCAGAATCATCATTTGCGAATATATACACAAGACGCTGTCCTACTTTTGAACTTATACAAATTTATTTATTAAGCAATAAAGAAAAGAAATCTATAAATTAATCTGTTTGATATTTGTATATGGATTTTTGTATGTTTGTTGTTCAGATAAAAATGAAACATTATTTATTTACGGTTGATTGCACTTGCAAGCTTATTCAAAACGCTCTCGAAGGCTCAAATGTTGTCGTTAAGGTGGAGGAAAACTGAGAAAACCACAGACTTTGGAACGGGGACGACATGCCCTTTCACATTTGGGAACCAGGTATAGAACATGGACTGCAGAAGTGCAAAGCGAGCGCATTACCATTTGCACTATCCAGGCCTACTGCTGCTCAGATGAAAATAACTGCATTATTAGATAAGTGTAGCCTAAATGAAAAGAAATAAGGTTACCTATAACTGATATTTGTGGTATCAATATACATCAGGTAAGATATCTTGAGTATAATAATTATAATAATAACGAGGACTTTGTATAGCGCCTAACCTTTAGAAGCTCTAAGAGCTTTACAACATTAGATAACACCTAACAAACACAACATATATAATGATATGATTACGAAAAACAAACACCATGAAATTAGAAAACAAAAACATGCTGACAATAGTTAAGGTAAGGAAACATTAAGTCTTTAAGTCTATTCTTGCAGTCGAAATAGGTGAGTTTTAAGGACACTCTTGAATGAGATCACTGTGTTTTTGTGTCTAAGTTCAGTGGGCAATTCGTTCCATGTTGCTGGGCCCTGGTAAGCAAAAGAACGTTGTCCGTATGACTTCATTTTGATAGTGGGAATAATGAGAATACGAGTGTCGGAAGAGGAGCGTAAGTATCTTGCTGGTGTGTACACATGGGTGAGGTGAGATAGGTATGTTGGACTGGTGCCAGTCAATGAAACGTAGCACAGAGAACACATTTTGTGTTTGATTCTGGATCGATTGGGTAGCCAGTGTAGGGTACAGAGCAGGGGGGAGGTGTGCTCTGTTCGTGGTACTCTAAGAATGATCCGAGCAGATGTGTTCTGAACTTTTTGAAGTTTCTGGAGTATATACTGAGACGAACCAGATAAAATTGAGTTACAATAGTCCAGTCTTGAAAGTACTAAGGAACACAAGTGTTTTAGTGGCATCAACTGAAAGATAATTGTGAATGGAGCTGATGCATCTCAGCTCAAGGTACGCAGCCTTCCATATGTTCATGACATGTTGGTGCAATGAGAGTGTACTGTCTAGAGCAGTGATTCTCAAACTGTGTGCCGTGAGAGATTTGCAGGTGTGCTGTGGGAGTTTTGAAAAATATTTAAAATTGCTAGCGTTTTGAAACCTTGAACATATTGAAAAATTAAATGGTAAATCAATGCCACGAAAGTTAAAAAGTAACATATATAAAAGCAGGCACATCCTTCACATTAAATTTAAAATTAAATATATATGTAAAAATAAATAAGTTCTTCACCACAAAAATTGTTACATTTTTTCAGGCGTGCCGTGAAAATTTTTAGATCTTTCTGGTGGGCCGCAAGACAAAAAAGTTTGAGAAACACTGGTCTAGAGTAACACCTAGGTTTCGTCCTGACTGTGTGAATTTAATGTTGGTGTTGCTGATATATATTGTTCGAGGTAAAGGATGTGAATGAGAAAGTCTTTGTGTTGTAATCAGAATGGCTTCAGTTTTATCATCATTCATCTGCAGCTTGTTACATGTCATCCATGATTTCACATCGGAAATACACCTCTCTACACCTTGGATGGTAGCATCAACTTCAGTTGGGTGGCAAGATTTGTATAGTTGGGTGTCATCAGTGTACAATTGGTGAGACACTGGATGACGATCTATGACACTTGAGAGCGGCTGAGTGTATAGAATGAAGAGAACCGGTCCGAGAACAGAACCCTGTGGAACACCAAAACATAGATCAACTGGGCTGGAGTGTTTTCCATTTGCGGACACAATTTGTGTCCTGTTGACCAAGTAGGACTTGAACCATAGTAAGGCTGTATCGTGAATGCCAAATACATGATGGAGACGGTGAAGTAATATATCATGGTCTATTGTGTCAAATGCTGCAGACAAGTCAAGGAGGGTGAGGACTGTAATCTTTCCACAATCCAAAGCAGAGAGAAGGTCGTTAACTACTTTCAGAAGGGTGGTTTCGGTACTGTGGCGAGGGCGATATGCAGACTGTACATTGCTAAAAAGCCTATTTGATTTCAGATGAGATACAAGTTGGGATAAAACAACTTTTTCTAAGATTTTTGACATGAATGGGAGGTTAGAAACAGGGCGGTAGTTCTTTAAATCGTTATGGTCAAGTGTTGGTTTCTTCAGCAGAGGCTTTACAATGGCAGTTTTGAAAAATGATGGGAATTCCCCGGATGAGAGAGAAGTATTAATAACATCAGTTAGTGAAGGCAATATTGGATCTAAGCACTCAAGCAGCAGTGATGTCGGAATCGGATCAAGTTCACATGACTTTGGGGCACTCTTCATCATGATTGTACGTACTAATCATGACAAGTATGGGACAAGACTGTCATTTCGCAAAAATTTCCAATTAAATATGTTAAAGTCAATTAAATATGCAGTATGGCTTGTTATTTTTTAATCTATGAAAGTAAATGTATTATGTAAAAAAAAAATAGCACCTTCTTTTTAAATAATTCGTTTACTTACACAAAAAAAGAACCAAAAAAACAAAACAAAACAACATAAATATATCATCTCACCTGCGTTGAAAGTTTTAACTGAGGTGAACAATTGATATTTCTGCAATATTCCATTTACTTCAAATTTTAATTCCTTAAGGGTAATTTTTTCCAGATTACTTTTTATGAAGCAAATCAAAAACTGAGGGCTACCTACCAACTTGAGTGTCAGTGGGCCATTGTTGGAAAAACATCGCAGCACTTGTCTTGGTGGTAAAGTAAGGCTGAAAATTATACGAAAAACTACATTGTACTTCAACAAGTGAATACATAATTTCTCGATATATTTTAATATAAATGTTTTGAATGTTAATAAAACGGAAAGATGTAATATTTCGATTTTATTGTAATTCTCTTTACAATATTTGCCACTAAGGTCTTGTACAAGCCAATGCTGTAAATTCCAGTCTTGAACCGTCTTATCATCTGCCATTCGTGAAAATCTGTTTCATGGTTGCAAATTCTGTAGTTGCTGACCTGTGCCAATTTATTTTTAAATGCTGTTTTCTTCTTTTCTTTTTGTTTCTTTTCCCTTATGGAGACCGGAAATTAAAATGTACATACTATTGTGTAAATTCTTATGTTCTTTTGTGCCCCCTTTGATACATCCATTCATGGTGATTTTTTTTCAGTCGATGAGAATCCAGCTGAGCGATTTCATAACAATTGATTGATGTATTGTTTCCAATCTAAGCTCGATTTTAGTATTTCAGTTCAAGTTATGGCATAGTCGATTTTATAGTCAATTGCCATTTTGAGACGAAAGTGAGATACTTTAGAAATGGGAAGAAAGAGGCGAGTATTTTATTACTCTTATCCAGCATTTTCTAATACTGTAGTATCATCAATTTTCGTGGGGGACCAATTTGCGTGGTTTTCGTTGTTGCCCCGAACCACGAATTTAAATACCCAACGAAAAATTAGCCACGTATGATGATGACGCCCCCCCCCCGCTCATTTTCTTACTGTGTGTCGTTCCTAGAGATTAAGGAACCTACTAGTATTTCATAAATCAACGTCAATACTGTAATTCGGAAATAAAATATTAGCTTTTACACGTGTTTGTTTTATTTTAAACCTTTGAAAAAAGAATTATAAAGCATTTTATATTGTTTCAATGCACACGTGTCGATAAGAAATCCGATAGCTGTAATTTCCACTCACTGCCTTAAATCGATATGCGAGATAAGTAAGGATAGAGAGAAACGAGAAAAAGCATAAGGTATTCAAACACTAGTAATGTTGAAAATGAAAGAAAGAATAATAAAAAATAATAGTATATGAAAATTAAGTTAAATACTTATTCAAATCGATCCTTCACTCGAGTACAACTGTTGAACAATTTAAATCCTCCTGAAACCACATTTCATTTTATCCATGCATTTTTAATCTGTAAAATACTAGAACTATTGCTTGAAGCACTATTATTCATGAAACACTACGTATATACACTAATTACAGCAGAGTATTAAAGCTCACACTTCACTGATTTTCGGACAAGGCCACTGTATCAACATCGTGTCAATCAAGTCTCAATGTACACAATTTAAATCCTCCTGAAACCACATTTCATTTTATCCATGCTCTTTTAATCCAAAAGAACAACAAGCCTGTAAAAATACTAGAACTATTGCTTGAAGCACTATTATTAATGAAACACTATGTATATACACTAATTACAGCAGAGTATTAAAGCTCACACTTCACTGATTTTCGGACAAAGCCACTGTATCAACATTGTGTAAAACAAGTCTCAATGTACACACATACTTGTCAGGTAAATAATCCCCAAATTGCAGAATTAAACAAGTCCAGCTTTCTCCAAACCACTGATAATTAGGTCACACCTTTCACTCATTGTCGCGTGAGCTGCAATTATTCATTCAGTCCGAATTGGCTTGATTAATGAGATTGCAATCAGTGATCGTCACCAGTAGCATCTTCCTTTTTTTCTTGATGGCCTACATGACCTGTTTAGCATACCAGTTGTGGAAGTGTGATTTTAATTATTCTTTGTACTCTTTATTTATTGTCAAGTCTAGTGGTTGAAGTTGGTCTGTACATGAGGCAGGCACAAACAAACGCGTGATTCCACTGTACTTCAATTTAGTTAGCATCTTCTCACATTGATGGGCTCTAGACACATCAAATATTGCCACTGTCTGCTGATTGCATTGAGCAAAGGGCAGTCGGTCACGTGTTTTAAATTCCTTTATGGATAGTGGTTTAAGTTAGGGATCACACAGGTTACTTTAATAACCGATTGACTTAGTGTTGTAGTCTGCGTCGGCTTCCTTTGATGTTGAGCACTCAGACGAAAACACGGTGTAAGTGATTGACATGTGTGTTATTTGTGATCATAGAAGCGGTAGTATTGTTTTAGTGTTGTTGGCTGTGTCGGCTTCCATTGACGTTATTCACTTGGACAAAAACACGGTGTCAGTATTGAACTTGTCAGGTTTTTGATTTGTGCTCATACATGTGAAAGTATTGTTATAAACATTCAAGTGACCGCCGTTTGCGTCGGCAGAGTTTTCTTCTTTTTTATTCTTTATTTTGGATATTTGTAGAGATTAAACCACGAAATTAAACTCTTAGTAATATGCAAACTTTGACAGGCAAAACCACGAATTTAAGTACCCGCGAAAATGTATTTTTTTTACAAAACCACGAAAATTGAGCCCCACGAAAATAAATGATACTACAGTAAATATTATCTGATAAATTTGTAGCCATAAAGTAAAACGTTTGTGAGATATCTGATCATCTGACATAATTTATGAGAAGGTTACAGAATGTATAAGATATCATATGTAGTTTTCTGAGATATCATATAACGTCTTACTGTCCAGCGTAAGAAATTTTATGTCAGACTGGTAATAAGTGCTGTACTTAGGTGCAATTCAGCCAATCGGTTCTTTGTCTTTGTCTGGAGTCGCATAACTGCGCTTTACATCTTTGGTAACATATCCCATATGTTTCATAATATATCTTAAAAACTTTACAAGACAACACAGAGAGCAAGTTAATAAAGACATATTATTACTGAGTTTATGAAATATTGTATGTTATAAATAAGATATCCCTGAAAGTTTATGAGTTATATCATATCTGTTTCAAATATGTTTCATAAATTTTACCAACATATCGTATTAAACTTTATAAATAAACCCGTCGGTCCGTTATTTTTATCCTTGTAACATGAACTGCATATACACCGATTGAGGGAGAGTGATCATATATTGCATGATGTTTTAGGAGGATGAGTAAATAACAAAAAATCTTTCGGATCCTGGGTTTACCCTTAGTGGAGAGGGGTGGGGGTGGAAGGTCACATTTTCATAGGAAATGTAGAGTCTTTTTGCAATCTGAACTCTGTTTACACCGATCGAAGGAGAGTGATCATAACTGGTACGATGTTTCAGAAGGATGAGTAGATGGCGATAACGGTTTTTAATTCTGAAAGCAGGGGGAGGAGGGGGGGGGGCAAAATAAAAGATCTATGAGTATTTTTGATTGCTTTCATATTAATAGTTAATATTTGCCTTGCCTCGTGTTTAGACTTCTTAATGATTTTGAATTAGTTCTCTACCACTGCATGCACACCATGGCAAGTGGAGCATGAACTGTGAAAAAAGGGTTATCATCATCATATCCTTCAATACAATTGTCCATGTGGCAAATTAGACAGACCAGGTAGGTTGCCTTACCTTACTTGGTCATATTGTCGTCATAGTTGCCAACTTTCCATGCACGGGATTTCATACATATACATGTGAAATTGCAAGTACTGAGACATCTCCACCCCATTCCCCACCCCTTTCTCAAATGTGAATCACAAAATCTCTCTCCCCCACAAAAAAGAAAGAAAGACAGAAAAAAAGAAAAAAGTAAATATGACAATTTAAGTAGCAGTTAACATGGAAATATTAATCGAGGACACGTGACTAAAACTGACCACTGAAAGATCAATAGAATTATAACTAAAACTTCACACATTGTTAATGAATCCTATTTAAATTTATACATGTAGCATGGGGCCACTGTTGTTAATAGGCGACATGATGTAAAACAGGATAAATACATTCAGTAAGAAAAGAAGTAGAAATGAAGACAAAAGAAAATAGGGATAATTCTTCAACTTCAATACACATTCTGCTAACGCATACATAACATGCATGCTCAGCGGGGTGGGTGGGGGGTGGGTGGGTAGGTGGTATTTGTACAAGTTAAGATGCAGCACATCTATGTCACCGAAAGTTGGAATCAAACAAATTGGACGATGAACCTATTGTCAAGTTCTGGCCCTTCATGAATGCGTATGTTTGCGTTTGTTTGTGATGTAGTGCAAATTATTCTACACTGTTAGAGAAACACACTCAAAACATTGCATGGTGAAGTAGACAGCAGCGGTGGCCAAATGATTAGTATGCCGGACTCGCGACCAGGTAGGTGTGGGTTCAAATCCCGCCCAGACCAGGTTGGGTCGGCCGCCGTCGTGTGTCTCTTGTTAAGGCACTTTACTTTAATTGCATCGGCTCAATATAACCTATCATATGTTCATGCGAAGTTAAATGCCAGACAAAACCATGCATATATATGAGCGAAGAAGACTTTAGTATTTCGAACTGTCCGCGGAAAGGGGTGGGGGCTGGTGGCGGGAATGGATAAATGCATGGGTGTCCACGCAAGAGAAGGGAGTAAAGGGGGGGGGGGAGGTGGCAGTTTTAAAAATCTATTGTGCAGTATACATATAGCACCTTTAATTTTGGTTTTTGGTTTTGCCCCACCTCCCCCCGGAAAAATGGCTTTGCCCCCCCCCCACTAGGATTATTCCTGCAGACGCCCATGGATAAGTGTGAAAAGCGTTAAGACAATGTAGCTCTGCTTCAGAATGCTAGTTTACCTTGTATCCCATGTCATGATCCATATTTCCCATGTGTCCCATATTGTCATGGTTCATGGGTCCCATATGTTCCATATCGCTGTGGTTCATGTGTCCCGTACATGCCATATTACTACTGTTCATGTGTTCCATGTGTTCCATGCTGCTGTGGTTTGATTGCCCCATGCTTCCCATGTTGCTTTGGTTCATATGTAACATATTAGTGTGGTTCATGTATCCAGTGTCGCCCATGCTGTTCATGTGTCCCATGTTGCTGTGGTTCATGTGTTCCATCTTGGGGTTGTGTGCATTGTGTCCCATCTTATGATGCCTATGGTCAATCTTGAATCTATTTCATCTATAATGTCTTTAAGGATACAAAAATAACTCAAAGGAGCCTAATGACCTACCCGGTGTCAGCTCTTTTGTTGAGACTCTGATTGGTGCGTATATCGGCAATATTACTCTATTAAGAGGTTGCTACCTTTAATTGTTGGTGCAGACGACATCATTGTCGCTAACCCCTTTAAGTTAGCTTGGGATGAAATAGACGCGTTCCTGGTCACCTAAAATAAAAAACAAATACGGTATATATATATATATATATATATATATATATATATATATATATATATATATATATATATATATATATATATATATATATATAGTCATGTTTGGTATGTGTGCAATAAGATTATTAAGGTGCTTAGTTTTTAAATATATTTAAAATCCTAACGGCCCTATAAGTTTCAAGTGTTGCTTACACATTGCCCACACTCCAATATGTACGTATAGTCAACATATAGACAATTTGCCTGAGTGGAAGGGTCGCGGGTTCAAAACCCGCCCAGGCCAGCCCGGGTCGTCTGCCTCTTTGTGTTCTTGGGAAAGGCATTTAGCTCCCATTTCCTTGGCATGATGTCGTCAATAATGTGTTAAAACTGCCGTTACAACCAACAAAAACGAACAACTAAATCTAACCAACCGTGCAACATGTAATATGTACGAATTCCTTAAGGTGTAAAATTATGGCATTATTTTTGTAATGGAGGTATTACTACATTGGACCAAAAGCTTATTATTTGTTTCCTTGGAGTGTTTGCATGTCTAAGTATAGACTAGGCTTTTATTTGACAAAACAAATTTGCCGATTTCACTTTCTCACTATCATATTTAACTGGGAACAGCACCACATGAACTTTGACGTGCTATCTTTAAAATGAACTACGAATTTTGATTTTTTTCTTTTGATAGGGTTATGGGCATTTATTGGGGACATTTTTTCTTTTGATTGGGTTATGGGCATTTATTGGGGACATTTTTTCTTTTGATAGGGTTATGGGCATTTATTGGGGACATTTTTAATCTAGACTCATTTTTAAGATAGAACATAAGATTTTTGTGACAGCACACGCCCAACTGTGAATTCCATTGACGCAGATCTGCCATTGCATAATAGTACTTCGATTGCATAATACATTGCTTGTTAGCAGTAAACTGCCATTGTTTATGTTGATAATAACTGACATTTGTTTCTCTGTCTGTGTGTGTGTGCGCGCGCGCGCGCGTGAGAGAGAGAGAGAGAGAGAGAGAGAGAGAGAGAGAGCGAGAGAGAGAGAGAGAGAATATAAATTGTAATATTTTGAATGATAAGGAGACAGCAGTGGTATATTTAACAACATTTTCAATTCTGGCATCCGTACAATTCAGACAAATGCAATGCATATCAAAGGCGTCTCAGATTTATTGATCCTGCTCCCTATTAACTTTAAATCTGCGACCACAATGATATATGTGAAACAATATCTAGACTTTCAGTGATTCGGCAGGAAAAACATTTATATGAATTTCGGAGGTCGGTTAAAACATTACAGCTAAGGCAACAATAAACTTAGGTTCGGATTTAGATGCCAAAATGTGCGCCAAAAGTTCCATATGACTATACAAAATATATAATATGAATTTTTCACAAACGACAAAAGGTAATTATTAATTAATAATTAAAAGAGGACATTGAATCAATACATTAATACAATATTATAACTCAATCAAAACTTAGAAAACTTAATAGCAAAACCCCAAAAATAGTTTTTGAAATTTATCAACAGAGGGGAATACAATAAAAATCCAAGCATTAAACCGGACAGTATAAAAAATATTAATAACATCTTAACGAATATACTGAAGATAACGATTATATTTTTGTCTATGGACTGATAATAATCATGAACAATGATGATGAAATTATTAACACGCCAAGTACTGAGGAGGGGATTTATACATATATTATGTCACTAAAAGCTCATCAAATAATAGAATAATGAACGGTATTTAATACAAGAATTATTCTGGACCCATTGGTATCAAGGCGTTGTAAAACCAATGCATAAACGTACGTACATGTTCTGTGGATTCCACTCAGCCTGAAAATTAAAGTCCAACACTGTTAAATGGTTGCGGCAAACTAATCACTGCTATTCGGAATCTTAAAGTTTAATCCAATTTAAAGAAGCAAGATTTGCTATAAAATAATATTAAACGTATCGTATCAACAAATCTAACTGGTCATTTGGTTTATTAAACGTAAAATAGCAGTTTCGTTACAATTTAAATGAACGACTGCCCACCCGGCGAGGAAAACGCAACTGAGTTTCAGTTAAAACTAGTAAAGTTACCCCCCCCCCCCCCCCAATCTCAAGCGGAAATAATGTCTCTTAATGTCAACATACGTTTAGGACATTAGTTGTAACTAGAAGACTACAATTTTACATACTTTCAAATCTGGGCAATCACATGGCCCTTACCTTTGGTTCTTTACTCTTTTTAAAAAAAATACTGTTTGTAAAATACTGATTTAATGTGGTCACTAAACATGAAACACGTACTTGTAACAAACTGAGGGTCGTTCTAAGCGATGTTCAACAGCTTGTCTGAATTACATCTAAGTAGTCCAGCCTTGCCAGTTTACTATTAATAACTAATTTTATTTAGATCATGCCCACATTCATGAATTCTTTTTCTATTTTAAATTGCAATGTGTAGAAAAAAGGCACAAGGATAAACTAAACAACAGATGTGGCATATTCAATAAAATGCATAATGTTGTTGATTAAATAAAATGAAGACTTGTTTTAATGCCTCAGATCCTTTAATTAAGGGAGAGTAGTTGCTCGTCAACTATGTTGAAAATTTATTGTGTACACAGGAGGTTGACGTCCAATGAAAACACAATCCTTATTCAAAAGTAACATCCGTCATTCTTATATTTTACACCTAAGAACTGTATTTGAAATATGGGCACTCATTTTGCCCTGTATTTATACTAGTATTTTATTATTATTATTTTATTTTTTATTTTTTATTTTTATTTTTTTTAAATGAGAGGAAGATATGAATAACTGACTTTGTTTGCAGTCAGTGGTATACAAGCCAATCCCTAGAAAATCTAAGCCATTGCTCTTGCAAAAATGCTGACAATTGGTATAATTTCACCACTGAAGACCATTAAATACCATCCATGGACTGTGTGAAACTCCTTGGAATAGATATTGACTCTCATCTAAATTTTAGCAACAACATATATACAATCTGTTAGAAAGCAGCAAAAGCAGCAAAACGATTCAGAACAATATATTATTTTTCAAAATTCAGCATTCTGATTCGGACATGGTAAGGGCTTGAATGTAAATGTGCTTAGTGTTGTTTTATTTAGCTGTCAGTGGCAATCGGCTTTGTGTTTATCAAGTTTTACTCAGTTTCTTTTGCTTTAAATCCTATTTGCGTACTGCTGATTTTATTTATTAATTTTTTTATTTAGTTTACATTAAAATTGTTAGCACTCTCATTTCCACATAAAAATAATTATTAATATGGCCTTTAAGCATGCATTTTACTAAAAAAAATTTAAATATTTTTATCTAAATATTCATCTGTATGTCTGAGATGTGTTATATATGTACATCTGTTTAATTTATGTAAAAAAAAAGAAAATATGCATTCTGTATATATTGTTGTTTGTCTTTGTATCTGTTGTCGGGGCAGACGGAAAATATATATTACAACAAGTGGCCGACAGGAAGAAAATTAAGGTCCAGCAGTGTCTAATCTAACAGAATATATAAATTTAATTAAAAAAAAAAATGATACGTGTCATGAATAGTAGACAAATCATCTTAGATCGATATGCCAACAGGGAAATAAATTTTTATGCCATTTCTCACCTTGTCATACCGGTTTAAGATATGTTGCCTAGTACGTTCTTGAATCGTATCAGATGTAAAGAATTGTGATATATGCCGGTAGATAAGACCCAACAGAAGGTAAATATTCTTCGTGTCGGCCACGATTCCCGTCTACCCCTGACAGTTCTGTCGGTGACCGGAAATACCCGATGGTTGTGTGGACTGCTACCAAAGGTAAGAAGCTTTATTTACGTGTGACAGTTTGAAAAATACAGATTATAAAAATAAAACAGCAAATGAAACAGGTTAGTCATGCTAAAAACAGAAGTTGCATGTATATAGGACTGCACATCACCCATGAAAGACATAGCTACGTTACATTACAGTATATAATCTGGTAATATGGTATCTAATAATGAAGAGTACAATACAGTCATACGCACATAATTGCATATGCTGTCCTTAGACTAGTCACTGGAAAATGCAGAGCATACGAATTAGAAAAAAGGGACAAGCAAAACTTTGGTCAGGACAAATCACTTTTCCAGAATCGCTTGTCCTGGACAAGTGACTGGGAAAAAATGGCAGCCCCACCATTGGTGGGATATTATTTAAACCATTTTTAAAAAAAAAAATATCATTGACAAGTGAAAAATCACTTACCTCAGTTCATTGAAACTATATAGGCGAAAGCATACAAACTAATTTTTAAAAAGTGATTAAATATCATTTTTACAAAAAAGTTACTGGTTGAAAAGGTTATTTGTCGATTGGAACAATTCAGTGCTTCACACATGCTAATCTCCGTTATAGCAATAACAGATCGCGGTAAAATATTGCTTAGAGGTACCGATGACGGAACACACGTTTGGCGAAGCCGGAATTGAACGAAAGTTCCAAATTCACCGTAGGTAAAGTATTATGTGGAAAAAAAAAAAATTATCAGCTCCATCGTTCTATGAATCACACATATCATGGAAAATATGAAATATTTACAGTCCAAGGGGCTCATAGAAAATAGGTTGTATATACACTGAACTTCACCTTTAACACGTTTTTAAATGCTTATAACATTTTAGCGAAAACTCAAGGGATATTTAGAGCAGGATATTCAAAAAAGTCCATATATTTGCACTTACTGAAATTTTAAAATTAAAAAATTAAAAACTGTTTTGCTGTTTTATTAATTTAAGTAAAGATGTTGATTCTGTTTAGCTGGTTGGGCTTTGGATGAAATTACTAAACAATGATGTGAACAGAAAATTGTTAGGACCATATAAAACTTATACCAAGATATTAAAAAAATCCTGTGTAATGTATGCAGGTAAACAATTAGATGTGTTCTAAATCCTTTGCGGTGAAAAGGTGAAAACCTCACTCAAAATCTATTCTCATGGTTTCTCGATTATCTGGAAAGTTTTTATTTTTTAGTTGCATGTTTGTAACAATATCAGTGCTCGCGGATAAATATGGAATCTACTAGTCATGATACTGTTAGTTTGGTTTTGGTTTGGTGTTTTACGGCATAGCAACACAAGTAGGTTATTTAGTGTTTTGATACAGTTGGAGTAAAGTGCCTTGCCCAGGCTGGTCCGATGGTAGGATTCGAACCCGCGCCCTTTGGGTCGGGAGTCAAGCACGCTAACCACTGAGCCACCGCGGCTCCCATGATACTGTTAAATACCTTAAATTGACGGTCCTTCTAAATACGGATGATACTTGGTACGGATTTGGATTCTTTCCAGAGGAATTTCAGCGCTTTTTATAATTATTATGAATTATGGCAGTTGAATATAAAAACTATACTAAAAGCAAAATTATAATTTTCGGTGTACGAAACAATGACTGCAATGCTGTCAAACGTGGTGAAAATACTATCTATATTTGTAACGAATTCAAATATCGCAGGGTCTTCTTTTGCAGGAACCTCAGTTTTTTTCAAAGTTGTGAAACATAATGCACCTTTTATACAAAAAGATACGTAACCTGTATATTCCAACAGCTTTACAGTTACTATTGTTTGATTGTACAATATTCCCAATTCTGAAGAAGATTGGCGTGGATTGGAGAGACAGGAGACTCATCGCCAAACTATATATGAAACCGGAAGAGTGGCAGATGGTAATTCCGAACCAGGGCAAATTGGACGTGGTGTCAGGCAAGGTTGTTTGCTTTCACCTTTACTCTTTTCCTTTTACGCGGAGATGATTATGATTGAAGCAATGGAAGAATTGGAAAAAGGAATTAGAGTGGGAGGACAACCACTGAAGGATGTTAGGTTCGCCGATAATCAGGGAATGATTTCAGGATCAGAAAGTGGTTTGCAAAAGTTGATGAACTCCTTGAAAAAATATGAAAATATATACGACATAAAGATCAATGTAAAGAAGACGAAGGTCATGAGAGTTTGCAGAAAAGGAGGTAAAGATCTGAATATTACATCGACGGAGAAAGAGTTGAACAAGTGAGAAAGTTTAGATATTTAGGATCTTTGATCTCAGATGATGGAAGGTGCCAAGATGAAATAAAAACAAGAATTGGAATGGCGAAAGATGCATTCAGCAAGCGGAAAGAAATGCTAACACAACAAATGAGCAAAGACCTGAAGAAAAAGATTGTGAAAACCATTGTATGGAGTGTAGCGCTATATGTCTCAGAAGCGTGGACGCTGAGAAAGAAAGAACAAAAAAAAAAAAAAAAAAAAAAGGCTAGAAGCATTCTTTGAGATGTGGATATGGAGGCGCATGGAGAAAGTGAGTTCGAGTGACAGAAAGACAAATGAAGAGGTCATAAGATTGGTCGATGAAAAGAGAACTTTATTGACTGTTATACTCAAGAGAAAGAAGAAGAGGATCGAACACTTTTTAAGAGTTGAAAGTCTGTTAAAAGATGTCACAGAAGATAGAATGGAAGAAAAGCAATCAAGAGGAGAGCCCAGAATCATGCTACTGGGCGATCTCAAGGAGAATAACTCGTATGCAAACATGAAACGTAGAGCGATGCTAAGGGAAGAGTGGAGAAGATGGATGCCTCGAACCTGCCTTAAGGAAGAAAACCAATGAATGAATGAATGAATGAATGAATGAATGAATGAATGAATGAATGAATGAATGAATGAATGAATGAATGAATGAATTAAATAATTATAAGCAAGACACTGTAACATTTCAATTTCAGGAGAATTTTTATTTTAAATGGAATTTTAGTTTAACCAGGACCAGATCTTTATCTAAGCTCCATAGATTGGAATTTGTACTTCATACATTATGAATTCTCTTAGCTCATTTTACATGCTACTTTAGAGTGAGCGTATTGAGTACACACAGTGAATGTGACTCGCCATTCGTGTATGGAAAGTCATCACAGCCAAAAAATATGAAATATAAACAAAATAAATAAATTTGAAATAAAGCTGAAATTACACAAGCATAGTTCTTAAAATAAATAGGTTGAACATGGGGCAAAAATATTAATATTCCAATGAAGCAAATGAGGCACAAATAACAGACAAAAACTGTATGATGTAAATAGTGGAATATAGCAAAGCAAAAACACGCAAAAGAAACTGATGCCGACTGAAACTGACTAAATTCAACTAAAAAAAAATATTATCAAACAAAACAAGCAAAACCCGACTGAGGCAAAGAAATGTTAAATGAAAATGAGTGCAGAGGAATGAAAAATTGAAACACTACACACAAAAGCAAATGTTAATCAAATGCAAGTATCAAATGACACAACCAAACCACGAATGACAGAAACGAACGCAAAGCAGAATAATGGATATAGAGTGATCGTGTATTGTAATCGTTGCAGTCGTTGCGTTGCAATCCAAAAGCTGTACGATGACAATCTTTCATTTAAAATAAAAGAAACCAAAATCAAGAAGGCTAATCAAACAGAAAAAGAACAAATTAAATAAACAGAAATTTAAAAACAACAACAATAACAACAACAAAAAGACCCCTCAACACCCTCCAAAAACAACATGAACATCATCAATGCACAAACACAACTCCCAATAAACCAATCACGATAGTCAAACAATAAAC
Organism: Margaritifera margaritifera; assembly: GCA_029931535.1. Taxonomy (NCBI): domain Eukaryota; kingdom Metazoa; phylum Mollusca; class Bivalvia; order Unionida; family Margaritiferidae; genus Margaritifera; species Margaritifera margaritifera. Next base: position 7,779,233 of record JAQPZY010001669.1, on the reverse strand, counting down.
TTTATCAAAAGAACAGAGGGCGCCACTGCGATTTAAGGGCAATATTACCACAAAAAGAAAGCTAGCCCTCCGTTTCTTAATGGCTTTTGCGTTTACGGTGAAACTTTTCAGTAATCTAGGTGTCATTTTAATGTCGATAACATTTTCATTTTCAACAGTCTATGAAACATTTATGCACAAGACTTTTGAGTTGTTAAAAGCCAGAGAATATCACAACTCTGTGTTTTTGGTCTGGTGAAACAGTGTTATATCTAAGTTCATATACAGGAATGGGATCTGGTGAAACAGTGTTATATCTAAGTGCATATACAGGAATAGGATCTGGTGAAACAGTGTTATATCTAAGTGCATATACAGGAATGGGATCTGGTGAAACAGTGTTATGTCTAAGTGCATATACAGGAATGGGATCTCAAAAGATTTCAAGTTATGGCGAGACAACAATGTACAAGTATGAACTTTCGTTCGAAATGTTGTGGAAAAGCTGTATACTGGATTTAAATGGAAGTTACAATTTGCAAACTGACAGTCCAGGATCAGACATTGATAATCATGGATGCAGGAACTATCATTACAAAGAACTCTGTCCAGTGTGGTATGAAATAAACCTTCAACTGTTAATTCATAGTTATACCAAATTTTATCTAGCAAAAGGTTTATGGGGAAAAAATGTGAGTTAAAAGTTGAAACACTGAGTAAGAAACTGATCCGTGATCTTGACCGTGAAGATACTAGGACCACCAATGGTACGTGACACCCCTTCTAGTCCTGATGCATGAGTATGCCAGGTTTCATCCATCTATTTTGAATGGCTTAGGAGTTATAGAACAGACACGGAAATATGATGGAAAACTGAAGAAACTGACGTGTGATCTTGACCTCGAATATAAGATCATCAATGTGGTATGCGACACACTTTTTAGTCAGGATAGGGAGTCAAGACTTTAGAGTTACAGAGCAGGCACGAAAGTGTGGTGGACGGACTGAAGGACGGGAGATGGAAACGCAACTATCATGTCACCCGTTTCGAGAAAGACATGGTACAAAACGTACAAGTGAAACGAATCAACATTCGCCGTAACGGCAAATTGATTCCCACAAGCACTTACATCCTGACGTTCAAATGCACCACTGTGCATACATAGATCAAATCCGGGTTCTTGAATATTCCTATCGACACTTTCATCCCTAATCCTTTGCAGTATTTCAACTGCTAGAAATATGGTCACCACAAGAGATGGCTGCAGGAGGAAACCAGTGTGTCCCAGATGTGGGCAGGAGAGTCACGATGGATCGTCCTGCTCAAAGAAAATCTCTCGTGTGAATTGCCAGGCAGAACATTTCTCATACTTTAGAGACTACCCTAAGTGTAAACTCGAGAAAGAGATCCAATGCGTGAAGCAGAAGAAAGGCATCAGCTTGCCCGAGGCCAGGAAATTTGTGGAAGCCACAGAAGCAAATCCTACGCCAGCGCAGCTAAAGTGAAGAAGAAACCTTCCAAAAATACTATCTGTACCCAGACAGACATTACATGGTCAGAAGGTCAAACCAAATTTATAGTCTTAACGCCACTAAAACCCGTGTTTGTAGTCACGTAAACAGAGAACGAAATAGATGGTTTGGTTTGGTTTTATGGAGTGAACGCCATTTTTCAGCACATGTTAGGCTATACATGGCGGCCAGTATACTAGTATCTGGTGGAGGAAGAACTCTTGAAAATCCCGGGAAGAACCACCGACCAACGGGAAGCTACTGGCAAGCTTTCTCACATAACCACATTGGCCGAGCCCAAGACTCGAACCCACGCGAACAGAAGTGAGATGGCAGCGATCGATAAAGGCGAGCGCCTTAGACCACTCGGACACCCGGGGCCCCGAGAACGAAGTAGACAACTCAAATAATCAGTGTGACAGTGTAGCAATTAAGAAAGGTAATGCGACAAACTACAAATCATCTAAATCCAGCCCACGAAAAGAGCAGCAAACCACTGTCCCCAGTGGTAAAAAATAATTGTATTACATAAGATCCCGAACTCTGCTATAGAGAAACCGGTTAAACCCGGCCGACCAAAAGAGCAGCATACCGCTGGCGCCAGTGGAAACGTATGCTTTAAACCAAATAAAGAGAGGATTAAAGAATTCACTAGACGTCAAGTTCTTTAATAAGCTTGGGAGTCTAGAGAGTATGGACACTGAAGAACCTATTGATATCGCACCAGGAAAATCTCCCAGAATTCTCGTACTTTAACCACTTTTATAAATGTGTCTGACAACATAATACAATGGAATTGCTGAGATTTAAAGGTACATATTGATGAAATTATTCTTCTACTTAAACAACATGATCAAGTAGTTGTCTGCCTTCAGAAGATCTTTTTAAAAGAAAAGGATAGAGTGAATCTTAAAAATTTCACCACGTAAGGCTGCTGGTGTCCATCAACATAAATAATATAATTCGCTCACAGCCAAATTAATCTGAATACTACTTTACATGCTTTAACCCATGTTATTAAACAGTTACCAACAGCTTTTGTTTAACTTGGTGACTTTAACGGACACTATACACTTTGGGACTGTAAAGATATCAGCGATAGAGGGAAGAAGACTTTGTTTCAAAGCACAATCCTTGCCTTTTTAAGGATAAGTCGTATACCTTCATGCATCCTGTCACAAGATCCCACTCGTCTTAAAATCTTACCATCTGCAAACCATCTCTTTTACTTTTCTTCTCTTGGGAAGCTGGTGACGACTTGTGTGCTAGTGATCACTTTCCAATATATTTAAGAATATTTCCAAACCTCAAGGGCTCGAGTAGAGATATAAACTGAACAATGCAGATTGGGAAACGTTTCAATCCCTCTGCGAGTCAAATCTGACAGCTGATTGTTTCGACAACGTAGTAGATTCAATACCACTATTTACAGAGACACTCCGTGATGTTAATGGGGAAACAATACCAAAATCTTTGGCGATTCCTAAACGTGTCAACAAACCATGGTTTGATGATGCATGCAAAGATACCATCAAGAAACGCAAAAAGATCCTTAACCATTTCAATGCCAGTCCAAGAACCGAAAATTTGAATAAAACCGTATATACCCAGTTCAAACACATCGTATCATTAGAGAGAGAGAGAGAGAGAGAGAGAGAGAGAGAGAGAGAGAGAGAGCAAGAGAAAAACATGGAGACCCAATGTCTCTAGGTTGAACTCTTGTTCCTCTATTAAATCAGTATGGAATATGGTACGAAAACTCATTTGCAAAAATAAAAGCAGCTGTATCAAACATTTAAAGAAATCCGATGAAATGGTCTCAATCGTACCAGAAATCTGAAATACATAGGCCGAAACATTCTCGAAGAACTCCTTACAAGAGAATTATTTTGAAAACGTCCGCCGTGTTAAAAACCGGAGAGAAAATGTTCCTCAAAATTTAAAATCTGTTAATGCTGAAGATTACAATAAACATTTCACTCTCAGAGAGTTACAACACTCTATTGGTCGAGTCCATGCCATATCAGCAGGACCAGATGAAATTCTCTATCAACTTTTGAAACTTTTACCTGACACAACTCTCAATACACTGCTAAACATTTTCAATAAAATTTGGGAAACTGGCGGCTTCCCGCAGTACCCAAACCTTTAAAAGACCAAACCGACCCTTGCAACTATTGTCCCATATCATTAACAAGCTATATTAAACCCACTACTAGAGAGTGGCATCCCTCGTATATAACAAATCGGAGAGATGAGGGGGTATTGTGTCGATCGCGTATCGGACACGCATACCTTCATGAATACCTCCTGAAGGGTGAACCACGACCGGAATACATATCATGCCAGTGTACAATGACAGTGGAAAACATTCTTATCGAGTGTGTCGATTTCCACCCTGTGAGACTGAAATGTTTTGACGTGAACTGCTTGAAGAAACTGTACGAGGAGGTACCACCCGAGAAAATATTGAACTTTTTAAAGGAATACGGTTTAGACAGCAAATTTTAATCATGTTTTAAGGATTTTGCATGTGTTACCTTTATCAGTTATTTTATATACATTTTACAGAATTGTAACATCTTTACGTTTTGTATTTTATCTTGTTGTACTTAATGTTTACATTTATTTGGAAGGGTTTATCTTCATAAATGTTTGTGCAATTCAATTTGACATTTTTCGAACTTTACCTTTAGTTGGCACTACATATCCCCTCTGTGCTGAGTTGCCATAAAACACTAGTATATACGTACATATACATCCTGTTCCTATTTCGGACATATTATTTATGTTCCTATTTCGGACATACTATTTATGTTCCTATTTCGGACATACTATTTATGTTCCTATTTCGGACATACTATTTATGTTCCTATTTCAGACATACTATTTATGTTCTCTGTGCAATAAATAGCACTATTAATATAGCAGCAAAAACAAAAATTTGTCATATAATGAGCAATATATAATTTTTAAACAAAATTTTAAAACTAGACGAATCTTTACGCTACACCTAGTAAAGGCGGCAGAAAAGAAGGATTCCAAGCGTTTCCGCAGATTTCCACCAAATGGGTTGATAGCTACAAAGTAGTTCAAGCAAAAACAAAAATCTTTGCAAAGCGACCTCCTCCCCATTTCATATTTGTGTATATTTTGCGTATGGAAACTGATACGAAGGTTATTGCTCGATTTAATAGTTGTTTACGGCTATGGACCTATCTCATAAAATAATATACATCATTTACATCTCCAGGTGTCCTTGCTTCCTACATTATACTCAAGATTCACGAATACCTGTGTTTTATTACATAGTTTACATATCCAGCGAGAAGTTTCAGAATTAGGTCATGTATCGCGTTTTAGGGTGTGGCTCTGTACCGCCAAAAGAATGCTTACGATATCTCTCTTAGATGCTATACTATCCACAAACGATGGTGATATTAAAAAGGTCAAATGGGTAAATCATTCCTGTACACCCCCCTCCAAAAAATGTTTTGCAAAAATGTACACGAAGGTAAAAATTTAAAGGGGGAAAAATATGGAATCGGGGGAAAGTCTGTACCGCCATGCAGAGGAGATAACATGTAATACAGGAACGGATCCAACAGGAATATCGGTTGGGGGGAGGGGGGGTCAGGGGAACATAAACAAATTGGCTTTGGGGTCCCCGAGATGGAACCCCTGCTGGGAGTCCAGGGGGAGAAACTCCTGGAAGCTCCTGCATTTTATGCCTTTCCAGGGCATAATTTTAACCATCTAATTTCAAAGAAAACTTACTCTATGAAAAGTTCCGGTTGTCTGGCGCTTATTCATAGAGAGGGGTTTGCGTGCGGTCTCAGCCCTTCCCCTCCCCCCCCCCCATAATATATGTTAATATACGTTTGTTCACCAATCACTCGTATCACGATATAAACGAACAGGCGGGAATTGTAAGCTTGGAGCATGAAACAGTATATAGTCCACCCATAATTAACTCGAGAGTTGGCAAATCAAAGTGTAGAGCACGTGCTCTCACAATCCCATTCTGTTTGTGTTATAGTTTGTACCAAACTGGTCAAGGCTAGCAGCACCGTTGCATGTGTATCCAAGTATTGGTGCATGCTATCCAGTTATCGTTGCAATTCTAAATTGTGTCGATGCAACGGTAATGTTTGCCTTTCAACGAAAAAATGTACCGTTGCAATGGTGTTTAAACCCTGTTGTCGTTGCAATCGTATTCAAATCTTTGTTTTATTGCAACGGTATACTTTATCGTTGTAACGATAAAAATTACTGTTACATTGTGACATTACTGTTGCAACGATAAAATATAGCAATGCAAGCAACGATATACTATACCGTTGCAAGATCTAAAAGTACCTTCGCATCGGTATCTGAATATTTTTGCAACATTATGCAACAGTATATGCATACTGTTGCAACAAATATAAATACCGCTGCAACGACACCAGTGTTACAAATACAGTTGCAACGGTAAATTGTATCGATGCAACATCAAAAATTACCGTTGCATCGGCAAAATGAAGCGGTGCAACGATAATTAAGTACCTTTGCAAACGATGTTTGGATACCGCAGCGGTACCGGTAGTGTTGACCATTTTGGTACACAATATTTTTCAGCGACCTGTTTTCGGATGTTTGCTCAAGCGTCAAGAACAGGTATTCAGTTGTTTGCGTTCGAAATCAACCTAACGTTTGGAACTAACCTTAAAACAACAAACATGGCGGATCACGTTTTGCATGTTCCGTCATCTTTGTTGTTCTTTATTCCTGCTTCAGAGGTAGTGTTAGTTCTCAAATCGAGAAACACATTCAAAACTTCGAGATTAATCCTACGTTTCAAACATCGAATGTATGCCAATAGCTGTCATTAGCTGCCATTCGGACCGCCTCGGTTAGTTAAGAAACAAAGAATGACCGAGAAGTTGTGAATGCATCAAGCTTTTTTCTTATTCGCAATTTATTTGGTAAATACGGTCAATCCAACAGTAGAAATAGCCGAGGTTGTCCGAATAAATTGCGGTTTCTTTTTGCGAAGAAATGTCTGGCGGACAAAATGTATGATTTTTCTGTAAATTACTGCGCCGACATACATCCGAGGCATATTTTTGCCTCTCAGAAATAGCCGAGGTGGTCCGAGTGCCCGAGAACAATGTTCGCGAGCAATGCTTTACTCGTAAGAGCCAGGATTTTCGTGAGAACACTGTTTGCGTATCAAGAAATGGTCTTGCCTAAAGACGCTTCCAGTCTGCTATCAGACGATTTGTGCCCGATCTAAAAACAGTGCTACCTACAAAATAAATCAATACTATCCTTAGTATGCAACGCCAGATTTTCTACAACTAAATATGCTGAACTAGGTAGATTTTGGTGGTATGACAAACATAAACACTTCTTTGAATTTTTTACACAAATTTGTTGGGCTGACGGCAGCATAACATAGATATGTAGTTTACCAGTTTGAGACCGTTTTTTAAGTTTATCTTCTTTCTTTCTTCTATTGTTTATCCTTTGTTTGTTTATTTCCCGTCATTGAAACATTCTTCTTGGCTTTTGTGTTTAGTGTTTGTTTTGTGGATGTAAATTGTTTCTTCCCTTGACGAAGAGCTTGTTTAGCTCGAAACGTTCGGAAACTGTTTTTTATTTCCACCGTTATCAATTTTTGTGTCTATATATATATATATATATATATATATATATATATATATATATATATATATATATATATATATATATATATATATATATATCGACAGCAGCAGTATGGCTCACGTATACAAACAAAGAATAATTTATGTCAACAAGCAGACTGGGGACTCATTATGGTTGAGGTGATGACCTTAAATCTCTTTTCCTACATTTAAGTACCTGGATGTGTCAAACCAGACGATGCTTGTTTATAGTATCCATAGTAAACTATCATAAATATAAACGGAAAGAATATTTCAATGTGTGTAAAATAAAGCATGTATTTTACTTTCATTTTCGGTTTCCAAACCTTGTACGTTTTAAAATTGTCTGGTGCTATAAAAATAGTTTTTTTTTTTATTATCACTCGTTTAGCATACTCTTTTAATGTATATAACATGCGTATGAAAATGACAAACAAAATTAAAAATAAACTTTCATCTCACTTCACGCATGTTACATTTAGTTAGGTGGTTAGCTTTTGGGGTTTTAGCGGCACTTTCAGCATTTATTGGCTAGATCGTGCCAAGCAGGCACGTGTTCGTAAAGATAAAGCAAGTATTTTTGTATAACCTATCTCTCTATCTATCTGCAGAGAGAGAGAGAGAGAGAGAGAGAGAGAGAGAGAGAGAGAGAGAGAGAGAGAGAGAGAGAGAGAGCAAGATAGTACTTGCATTTTGATACTGACCGTACACAGCCTTCTCTTACCTCGGATACGGTATAGCAATCCGCAATTGAATGTTCCTACTCCAGAAATTCCCTTCCTTATGAAATACAACCCTATTTACATGTATAAGCTTCAAAATGCCTTAAAAAAATAATAATAATCGCGCGCTGTTCACCCGTAGAGGAGACATCCGGGATCAGTTTAACACAACCTTGTGGAGCGTACCAGTGAGGTGTCATACAACAGGTCTTTGTCAGAAAATCTTCGTTGTGTCGATTCTTAACAAATGTTACAAAGAGGATATATTTAGTTTATGAGTTCAAACAAGTATAAGATTTTTAGTAACCTATAAACCAATCGTAAAAATAATCGGTAAACTTTAATTAGTCTTTAACTCATGAAGGGAAAGGAGTTGATCTAGATTATAGACTAAGCTAGTCAGGGCTGTCTCTTTTATTGTTGTTGTACTAAATATCAGCTCACTTAAATAGGAATACATACATATAGTTGTAATGTAGGTGTGTCGATGAATTTATGTATTTATGCCGCTCTAATTCTTTTTTATATTCACGAGCTGAAAGGATAATGACATAAGTATCGTGTAATAGGTCAAGGTAGTGATTGAGTGAATGAGTGAGTGGGTAAATATGTGAACGAGTGAGTGACTGAGGATAAGTGGGTTCTGAAAGGTAAGCCAGCAAGCTCATGACTTGGGCTACTTTGTGCAATATAACATGCTCAAAATCTACAATAAGACCGATAATACATGCATGCATTTGATGCAAAATATGATCACGAAACCAGTATTTAAAATGTGTGAATTTAAAACAACAGAAAATCATCTTTAGGATTAGTATAAAGATGTTGCCATCGTAAAAACATTTGGTGAAAATTCAAAGATTTGAACAACGATTACCAAATACAGCTAAGAAAAAATAACACGAGATGGCTCACGATCTTTTTTAAACTAGCTCGTCCTTAACAAAATCAGTCTAATTTGAGTGATAACTTGACTTCTAGTGACCGAGGTAACAACAATTGTTTTAATAAATACAAAAATAAATAAGTGATAATATATTATTTTACAGTTTAAGGTTGTTGTTTTTAGGGTATGGACACACTTTGTGTCCCTGTAGTCTTAGTACAAATGTAAAAACTAAATACTAATGACTGTCATGAATTTGTTCCAAATACCATTTACAAAAGGACTGTAACTTTAGTTGTTGACCGTTTGGTCATATCGACCAAGAATTGTTGGTGTGGATCAAGTGTCTTTGCAGCAAGTGTCAGTAACCCGATTTTTTCTTCTTTTTCTGCAGTATATGATATCTTCGATAATATTTAACTTCTGAATACAGCATTATTTCCATAATTGTTATGGTAAGATTTTTCGGCTTGTAATCTTCAAAGTTTGATTTAATGAGTAGTTTTGTTTTTTTTAAAGGTATTTATTGGCATAAGTCATCATGGAAAGTACATAAATATTACAAGAGATATAGAGAACTGAGCAACTAGCATGAGCTTATTTCAAGGTCATAATGAGTACTTAGTCCATTACCCTTTAAAGTGATAAAGACCGTTTACCACCCATTAAACACAAGGGATGACCAATGTTTGTTTTTCCACAATTAGTTACTTCTTTAATCGTCAACTGCATACAGCGAACAGCAATTTACTGCGAACAAGTAATGTATTATGCAAACAAAGTATCAAGTCGCTAGATCCAATCTCTCAGTGTAGGCCTCATATATAATATCTGTTTGTAACAAATAACGTTGACCGATTATCGGACATTAAAAGGACTCACTTAAATTCATGTTTTGGATGCTAAAATAATTTAATTCAGAAGAATAAGATTTTGTTTTTAAGTACTACCATTTTCACTGTTATAAGTACACAGTTCAAGGCCCTCAACCAATCAGATTTTATAATTAATATTAACTTGTTTTCATAAAGGATTTTTTTTAGTACTACTAGGAGACTGTTCTGACCAAACCATTCAATAATTTTCATAAAGCATGGTTAAGCTACTTAAAGCATGAGTTAGGTTGATGTCAATCCTCTCCTGCAATGATTTGCTGACCGGTCACAAGGGCTTCTCTTTATACAGCTCTCACTCATTTTTCGCTAGTTAGCATAGTAAACACATCAATCAAATCCATAGAAAAGGGAACGAGAGAGAGATAGAGACAGACAGACAGATAGACAGAGAGAGGTGGGTGGAGGTGGAAAATAGGTATTGAAATTAAAGCAAAAAAATAAAACGAAATAGATTTAGTTAAATTTGCAATATCATGACCAAAGCAGATTCCCCCAAATAGTGAGAAAATACGTGTAATAAATAATCAGATTGACATATAATAAAATAATTAAACAATAGTCATATACAACCCCCCCCCCAGTTACTGTGTTTGAGCAAGAAAATTCATACTAAAACCAGATATGCTTTCTTTATACATTATCATGATAAAGTAAGTTTGTTTTCCAGCTTTAAACTTAACTCTTTTGGAGAAAGCACCGGCCCAGATCCACCAAATCAAAATTAAAGGTAGATTGGACGTAACAGTCCCCAGAATGGTTTAGAGACCTTTCCACCTTGGTTCTAAATTTTAAAATGATTGAGAGCCTGAGAGTTAGTTTTAGTAACCTCTGGTAAAATCTGACACTGTCAACACTCTTCACTAGGCTGAAGCCAATCATCACCTTTCAGGGTCCCATGCTGTCAGTGAAGCCTTGATGCTGTGTGATAAATACGGTATAACATAGTTTGGTGTGTTTTATTAAAAAATAAAAAAAAACACTCCAAACTATTTTATAACCTATACTAATATGCCAGAATGAGAGTTAAAAGTATCCTTTTATATATGGGGAATCAGTCACGGCGTTTTGTAAGACGTGGGAACGTCTGTCATTCGTCTGCAAGTGTTGTGATATTATGATTATCTCAGGCATATCTTGTTCGCAGTAAATCATCCGTCGCTGTAACAACACTCTTAATCATCATGTGGATTATAAAAGTGGAATGGAATGTACACAAATAATTGTAATCATGAAGTTAAGTATTTTAGGAAATTTTTTCAAAAAAAGGTATTCTTTTCGTCCTGAAAGAATTACGAATCCGTTATCCGTCGTTTAGGATAACATTGATCTAAATAATATTGAGGCATTAATTCCATAGACCGTCCTGAAGACAGTGTCCTTTCGATATTTTTATTATTATTGTTGCTATTGTTGTTGTTGTTGTTGTTGTTGTTCCTACTGCTGCTGTTGTTGTTGTATAGCCTAAAACGATATATGATAGGCCTATAGGACGGCTCAACTCGCAACAGGTAAAACAGATAAGACTGTTGTGATCTAAAATTCATGAGCAAAATATGAATGCGACAGTTGCCCCTGTCCATTTAGCTTTTGTATAACCCGTATCTTTTTTTTTTTTTTTTTTTTTTTTTTTGGCAGTGGTGTAAAGTCCATATGAAAAATACCCAAAATAAAAGCCAGTCAAACATGAGATACCAGCCATCGCCTTGTTCTGAGATTGGCCAATCCCCAAACGTAAACATGTTATAAACACCTATCGAACGATCGATTGGGAACTCTACTTAAGGCATTTTTCCTTCCTGTTGTTGTTGTTTTTTTTCTACAAGGCTTTGATACAAATTTATCTTTAGTGTGGGCTCCAACCCATTTAATTCCCGGATTTATAACTATCTTATAGCTACCAGTTGTAGACTGACGATCCCGATCACTAGGTCAAGGACATTTACAATGGACAGGGAATACATTTTTTACTCTTTTATGAACGCATGTGCTGAATAGTATTTGTAGTTTATACTTGTTTACTTTTCGAACATTTTTTTTTCATTTTTGGCATGAAGCGATTATCGCTTTCAAGCTTATGGCAAGCTATCTGCTCTCAGTTATTAAAAATAGTTTGTATTTCTAACAATAGCCACTTTATATAATTAGTTCTAAAAGTGAGTCTAGCTATGTAAAGAGACATCACTAAAATTTTAATCCAGAGGAAATGATCATACTCAGTATGGTTACCTCCTTTCATATTGTTTGACATCTATGTAGAATCATTTCAATAAAAACAAAGCTCATAAAATTTTCTATTCAAATATTTTATGACTGTTAAGAAATAAAGATAAGAAAAGACTCAAACGTTTAACATTCAGACCGCATACTTAAGAGGGATATTTGTATTGGCTTATGATCATGAAAAGGAACATGTTTATAAATTTTTCCCAGTTTATGTTCATCCCTTTGATACTGTTGATGTACCGTATTTCCCTATTATCCCTTTGATACTGTTGATGTACCGTATTTCCCTATTATCCCTTTGATACTGTTGATGTACCGTATTTCCCTATTATCCCTTTGATACTGTTGATGTACCGTATTTCCCTATTATCCCTTTGATACTGTTGATGTACCGTATTTCCCCATCATCCCTTTGATACTGTTGATGTACCTTATTTCCCCATTATCCCTTTGATACTGTTGATGTACCGTATTTCTCTATTATCCCTTTGATACTGTTGATGTACCGTATTTCCCTATTATCCCTTTGATACTGTTGATGTACCGTATTTCCCTATCATCCCTTTGATACTGTTGATGTACGGTATTTCCCTATTATCCCTTTAATACTCTTGATGTACCGTATTTCCCTACCTATCATCAGTATTCTCAATACTCTGATTAATAGTGAACTGGTAATGTTGATACTCACTGTTATTAGGTGGAATAAGCTATATAACTGGTAATGTTGATACTCACTGTTATTAGGTGGAATAAGCTATATAACTGGTAATGTTGATACTCACTGTTATTAGGTGGAATAAGCTATATAACTGGTAATGTTGATACTCACTGTTATTAGGTGGAATAAGCTATATAACTGGTAATGATGATACTCACTGTTATTAGGTGGAATAAGCTATATAACTGGTAATGTTGATACTCACTGTTATTAGGTGGAATAAGCTATATAACTGGTAATGTTGATACTCACTGTTATTAGGCGGAATAAGCTATATATCATATATTTTCTTGGTATTCTTGTTAATTTCAGTTCTTTATTTTTTTTTTCAGTTTTATGTTTAGTACTTTATCTTATCCCCCCCTCTTCCGTTTTAAATTTTTTGTCGAGGTCACCGCACACTGAATTTGGAGCGGCATTTTTTTCTGCCACAGTGAAAGTTATATGACTACTAAATTACCATACTATCTACTTGGTGATTACCATACTATCTACTTGGTGATTACCATACTATCTACTTGGTGATGTAAATCATTTCTGTAGCTTTTACGTGTTTTTTTTTTTTTTATTATTTTCTCTCCTTTCCCCTATCCTACTCTGTGCCTCACACATGGAAAGTTATAAAAGATAGCACGTGCAACACGATTGTAAAGTTCTATTTCTTTTTCTTTTAAAGTCTTCTAACTCAGTTTGCATAGATCAGCATTTCCTCGTCACTTTTTTAAAATCAATCTTATACATGTATTATATTTTCGTTATTATTATTAATATTCAGAGATTTCATATGGTTGTGTCAATGTGTGTGTACGTGTGTGTGTACCAGAGAGTTATTTTTCTGGTTATATTTTTTTCAAGAAAGTTTATGACAGTTTTGTTTAGCGTAAGGGTTAATAAATATAACCCTAATCTACTGTCTTTTTTCTTCCTTTCAGTACTGTTTGGGAGGTTATTTAACCTTTTTTCCCCCATTCCCGAAGTTTGTTGGATTTTTTTTCTTATGTTATTCTTTTTCCCAATTATTGTTTCTTCCGATTTTTTTTATAAATCTTTTTCGTTGCATTCTTTTACGTTTAAAGTGTGTGTGATCAATGTATTGTGTCTTAATGATTTCCGACATGTCTTGGGACTGCATCAAGTAAAATAAATGTTCCTGTCTGAAAACTACACATGTCACGTGACCTGAGTTATTAACAAAAATGAAGTATTGTGTTGTGTTCTGAGTCATTCCACTTTCCAGTTTGTTCCAAGTTTCCCCATGTCCCGTGTTTCTGAGAGTGATTGAAAAAATCTGCCTTCTTCGAAATTATTGTACAATACTAAACGTAGAGGTCGCCCAGCCAAGTCGGTTGCTTTCTCCCAAGTGTCAGATTCCCATCTCCACTAAAGATCACACTAATGACCCGTCAAGAATGCTTGAAATAAGTTGTGAGGACTTGTTGTAAAATTTAACGTACATACAAACAAGCAAGCATAGAGACACCCATCCTTCAATAGAAGCATTTGTCAAGTCATATTAGTCAAAATTAATTATACAGAACAGTCTATTTAGTCCAAATATTGGCCTTGGTGCAGTGGGAAATGTATATACCTGAGAAATATGACCCTAATGGGCATCTTAACCGACTTTCAGTTCATCAATCCTGACATTGAGGCATAAAGAAATAAATAAAACAGGGAAATTGGAGCTTGCGACTTTATTTGACATTCAATGGGTTTTGTACGAGTCTATTCACGACGAAACGTAATTAACGAGATGAGCAAAGCGCAAAAGATGCCAGACGCTTTAATTATAAAGAACGATATATGTTTTCCCGAAAACGCCAGAAAAATAAATTGATGTGTTGCTGATTTCCTGTTGAAGTGAACACATATAACGTATATTATGGGCCTTCGCATTTCCTTGTTTACTGTATGTATGTATGTATGTATGTATGTATGTATGTATGTATGTATGTATGTATGTATGTATGTATGTATGTATGTATGTATGTATGTATGTATGTATGTATGTATGTATGTATGTATGTATGTATGTATGTATGTATGTATGTATGTATGTATGTATGTATGTATGTATGTATGTATGTATGTAAACGAGACTATTATCATAAATGTAAAGATATTACAAATTATTGTTTATGGCATAACAAAGCCAAATCCCTGAATGTTAAACATGAAAGATCCTCTTTCAAAGAAGCCATTGCCTGAAACTCTGATAACAGATCCATCTAGAATGACCTAAAACAAATACATTCTATGACACCAGTACTTCTAAGTCCATGTGAAATTATAGTTAATGGCACTAGTTTCACCGACAATCAGGATATTGCAAACCAACTGAATCTCTTTTTTACTAATATTACTCAAACACTTGATAGGTCTAACTTTACAGAGCCTAACATGGATAAACTTACTACCTTTGAGAATAAAAGGGTATCCGATCAT
Source organism: Margaritifera margaritifera (assembly GCA_029931535.1). Classification (NCBI taxonomy): domain Eukaryota; kingdom Metazoa; phylum Mollusca; class Bivalvia; order Unionida; family Margaritiferidae; genus Margaritifera; species Margaritifera margaritifera. The sequence continues at coordinate 7,764,177 of JAQPZY010001669.1, read as the reverse complement.
GTTAGTTTTAATATCCCCCAAATTCTATTAACTGATACTATTGATATTATCACTAAAATTTGCATTAACAAATCTAGATGGAATGCACGCCAAATTTCTGAAAATTTTTGCTTTGTCACTCTCTGATACATTGAAAAGTGTCATTAACTGCAGTACCACTTTTTGACAATTTCCTAAGTTAATGGAACTTAGCCAAGGTATTCGCAATTCATAAGAAAAATGAAAAGAATGACCAATCTAAATATCGACCCATGTATGTTCTACCTGTACTTTCAAAAATTATTGAGAGAAACAAATGTCAGTAAGCTTCTAATCAGATATGTTAACAAGTACCAACTCCTTCATAAACTACAATCAGGTTTCCGACAAATACATTCATGTCAAAATGCCTTGACGAAACTTACAGACTAGTGGCTACTAGCAATGAATTCGGCTAACTTATTGGCGCATTGCTTCTAGATTTAAATAACTCATTCGATTTGATTTGTTAACCATTCCGTGCTCATTAAAAATGACCAGCCGCCAGTTTTCTTCAAACTCATTTGCTTGGTTAAAATCATAACACGCTAGCAGATTACAGTTTGTTTGTACGGGTAAAAATACATAATAGTCGGGTGATACTCTGGTGTTCCTCAAGGCGCTCTATGTTAGTGCATCTTCTATTTCTACTGTCTATCAGTGACTTAGCTTCATATCCAGTTCACTCTAACACTGATTTCTTCGTTGATGATTCTACACTACACACATCTGGTAAATCCCTCAACTCCATTTAACAAAAACTTCAAATCGACCTCAACAATTCATCAGTTTGGTGTAAACAAAACAGAATGTATATTGATGCATCTAAAACGAAATGTATGACATGACAGTCGGAACAGGAAAGCGCCTTATCAACTGAGATGTACTTCTCAATCAAAATGTCTCAGAACTGTCTAGAGTTAAAAAATTTTTTTTAATAAAAATGGTGTTTACATAGATCAACACCTTAGCTGGAATTTACATTTCTGTCACCTATGTGGAATGGTCGTCTAAAGAATTGCTCTCTTAAAATTATTGTCGAAATTTCTACCTCCACAGTCACTTCAACTTAATTTTTCTGGATATATACTACCACTGAGAGACTTGGACTGTACTGTATTTTGGGAAACACATAAAATTATACTCAATGAAGAATTAATAAACTAAAAAAATGACCGCATGAATAGTTCTGAAACTTCCTAGTTGACTTCCTCTGCTATTTTGTTCGCATATCTAAAATGGCTAGCACATCATCGCAACGTTACGCCACTTTATCACTCGTGGCCGTCTGTGCGGAGATTTCCTCGTTTCTCATGAACAAATTTCAGGGCCGGATTAAGACTGAAAAGATTATGGTGTCCCCCAAATGTAATTCAAATAAAAAGCATGTGTTTAGTCTGCCTATTGGGTAATCCAGCACTGTGAACAAAGCATAGACCTGCTTAACGAATCACTGCAAGCGTGAGTAAAAATTTTTTACGATTGTGACCCAACATAACCTCTCACGCTGTTGAATGAGCCAATCAAAGTTTCTCTTCCAAGCACAGTCACTTACTGAACGATAAAACGGGCACTTTCAATAATGTTTAGGAGATCATTGTTACACTGTGTTGTTGATGACGCATTTTTGTTTATGCATATACATGAAAAATAGGAAATCTCAGCACAGACAGCAACGGGTGATAAAAGAGCGTAGCAATGATGTGACTATCAATATATAAATGCATTCGTTGTTTTAAAGGAAGCATGACATATAAGTCTCTTAATTACCTTTCTCCAGATTATATCTCTGAACTAATAGAACAATGAACATCAAACAATGAGCGTAATCTCAGATCTACCACTAAAAAATAATTCCAGATACTAAGCTAGAGAACTAACCTTTTCAAACACTCTTTTACTGTATCAGCACCTACCTACTTGGAATTCCCTACCCCTGTTGATACGTAATTAAAATTCCCTTTCTTCGTTTAAACCTTTGTTAAAGAAATTCCTTCTTTACCAGTTGTAATGATATATTGACGTCTCCCACGATAAAATGTTATTATTTTATCCAGATATAATGTGAGAGTGTATATGTGTGCAGGTGAACATAATGCATGTGTGTTTCATGACGTTATTTGTACCTATAACTGTGCATTCAAAAGACGTGTGAGTGTTTTTATTCTACATATGTCTGTATGATTGTTGACATATTGCAAGGGGGCCCATGTTGCCGAGTGGTCTAAGGCGCTCGCCTTTACAGATCACTGACATCTCACCTTCGAGTCTCGGCGGCCAACGTGGGTATGTGATAAAGCTTGCCAGAAACTTCCCGTGGGTCAATGGTATATCTCGGAGTTTTCCCGGGTTCTTCCTCCACCAAATATTACTGGCCCCCATGCAAAGACTATCATGTGCTGAAAAATGGCGTTAAACCCACAAAACCACAACCACATATTGAAATGTATATTCCTCTGTGTGTTTATTTGTTTAATGGGCGTGTGAGTGTGTGTATGTGTATACATCAGTGTGTGTAAGCGATTGTATTATAACAGAACCTGTTAATACACAGGTAGTCTTTCATGACCAAATGTGTTATCTTCGTTAAATAAAGTACGAATTTATCTATGTATGTGTGGATATTTATTTATCTATGGCAATTAATTGTTGTGGTTACCCCCCCCCCCCCCTCTTCCATAGAGTGATTGCTTGCATAAGATACGAGTAGTCATCCGTGTCGCATACCTGCACAGTATTACATGATTCACACAAAATCTAAGATGCTTCACTTACCCGGACTTCTTTTACTTCAGACACACGGGAAAAGGTGGAAACAATAGTGAAATCCCAGTTTTTTTAGGTAAAGCATTTTACGATGAAAAGAAAAGACACATGCTACTTGCTAGCTCAAGTTGTTACCCACTGGCAATTAAGTTGTAATTACATGATTATTAAAGGGAGTCCATTCAGTTCGAGACACTAATGCGCATAAATGCGAAAAGGATAAAAATAGCCTGCGAAGTGGATAGCCGATTTTATTTTCCGGGGTATTATGTGTCCATCGGGTGGTTTGTGATATTATGGGTTTAACGCCATTTTTCAGCACATGATAGGCTATACATGCCGGCCAGTATATCTGGTGGAGCAAGAACCCGGGAAAATCCCAGGAAGAACCACCGACCCACGTGAAGCTACTGGCAAGCTTTCTCACAGAGGTGAGATGGCAGTGATCTGTAAAGGCGAGCGGCTTAGTTTACTCGGCCACCAGGGGTCACTTATCGGGTGGTAGTTTACAAAAGACAAGCTGCTTGGATATATTGACTCGCAGACTAGAGTTGATTTTTAGATTAATTAACTCGCTCTACTTATTTCAGAGCTTCCATCATAGAATAACACTGACACAAACCAGTCATTGCACACGTGTACTTTGTAAACATAACATGGTTACGCGATGACTTTTCTGAGTAATTCTTAGTGAATAGGTAAACATAATCTGGCGGCACTACGGACCAAATTCAAGAATTTTATCAGTGCAGCTCGGGTACTATAATCAAGTAGGCAAGGTTTTCCATATTTGAACCTTATTTTATGCCAACTGTTTATTAGATTTATACTTGCAGCCTTCACATGCTTGCAGCATGGGAAATACTTGCCTTTTGCTATTTTTCTTTCCATATGTAAAGGGAGACACATTAGCGAGTGTTACTCGCAACCCAAGGGTCGTGGGTTCGATACCTGTAATAATGATATTATAATTTTTATAGAATTGTAAATTCTAAACCAATACTTAACTAACTAAACTAAACTTAAGTATTTAAGCGGAATTCTTACAAGTTTACCGCCTACACCGACGTCAGAACTAGATATTTTTACATTCAAAAAATATTTTAAAACTTTTGCTGTGCACGTTCAACGGTGTCAGCATAGCGAAAACTCCATACCTCTTATGCATAATTCAAAACTGGGACAACATATATCTATAAAGAAGTTTCAAACATTCATTATGCTGTAAGTAAAATTGTTTATTTCAAATTACAAATAAGCACATAAATTACCTTAAAGCATCACCAGTCAACGTTTGTGGAGCTTTAGAGAATTTTCCATTCATCGAGAAAACAGGAACAAGATAATTACAATTTTGAACCACAATAATATTATATCCAACCAAGTTCCATACTTCCTCTTGTCTTAATGGAACACCTGTTCTTAAAGATCATAACTTTACCTTTATCAAGATTAATATTTGATTCCTTGTTCTACAGTAACCGTGCAAATTATCCAGAAGTTTTTGTAAACCCTCAATACTTTCTGAAAATAGAACTAAATCGCCAGCAAACAGTAACAAAAATAAAAACAACTTGTCTGACTCTATACAGATATTTCCCCCTTGATTATACTATTTCCAGATCTTCAATAAACAAGGAAAATAGTATCGGTGATAAAACTTTACATTGTATCAAAACTACTCCATATTCAAAAAAGGTAATATGAGTTCCCCAACGTGAAACACCTGATTTAACAACACTGTACATAGATATTATATTTTATCTAAAAACCTTCAACCACAAACTATTTCTGTAAACAGCTTCAAATGCCTTTTTCAAATCAAGAAAAGCTGCGTAAAACCTTTTACCTTGACTCAAATATTTATTAAAAATCAAACAACGTAAAATAAAAATAGAGTCAGTAGTTTCTAACCCTTTCTTGAAACCAAATTGTTCATTCGATAGTTTTGTTTTTTTCCTTCGCCAAATTAAAAAGTTTTTCATTTAAAATACCTGTAAATAAGTTTTAAAAGCAACTTAGTAGAGTAATAGCTCTATAATTCCCTGTATTACAAACATGACCAGACTTAAATATGGGTACAATTACCCCTCCCCCAATTGCGTAGGAAAATGACCACTGTCGAATATTCCATTAAATATTTGATACATAGGCTCTAAGTATCTCCACTCCGTTTCTGAAATACTCAGTCAAAAGTTAATCATTGCCATTTGGAGATTTCTTATCTCATTTTTAAAAGACTTAGTTGTGAATATGCAAAGTACTAAAAGATTGGAAAAATTGTTCCTGAGAAATACTTTCAGCAGAAGTCACTTTTTTGTTTTTATTAAAGAAATTCCAAAATTTCCTGGGATTGGAACTTTTCAAAATAGATAGCTCATGTAATAACTTCCTTTTGCACTGGAACTTTGCCTTTTGTTTTACACATTTCTTACAAATAATTTTTTTCTTCAATATTAGTAACATATCCGTTTCGCTCAATGTTTTCCGATAGATTGCTAATTTAATTACGTAACGCATATAACTAACCCAACATTCACTATGTAACCATAGCCCAGGCTATCCCGGATCATCTGCCTCGGTGTGTCTTTGGGAAAGGCGCTTAGCTCTAATTTACTCGGCATGATATAGTCAATAATGTGTTCAAAGTGCCGTTAAATAAACAACAATGAAACCATTGTTTATTTGATTTAGTTCTATAGAGGGTAAAATAAACATTACCGATTTTTTTCTGTATGGTTCAACTCAAAATACGGTTTGAAAATATTCGTAAACTCTCTCACAGCTAAATCATCTATACTACCGGGATCATTAACATAAATTTCGGCTATACAATTGTCAAAAAGGGTCATGGTTGTTTTCTAAATCTTGCAGAAATGCAGCAGCATGTTGCATATCCCATTTGTACCTAATTTTAGTATATTCAGCATTCACGCATTTAGGCAAGCTCCTAATGACGAACGATTAGAATGAGTTGTAAAATATCATCTACATAAAAATGGGAAAGTAATGTAACAGTACTATCATAAAGTAAAATATAATCTAAAACACTACGTCCACAAGGACCTGTGTACGTAAATTTACCAATCTCACGATCCCTAAAAAGCCTACCGGCACCTATTCTCCCTGGTAAGGGTGTGCCTTAGGTGGAAGGACACTCTCGCCATCTATGCACAAATTCTTTCCTTACCATAAGGCCCAGAATTCTGTTCTCCCGTTTTGCCCACAGAAAGTCATTTTTCAGGGCCTTTTTGCTTGATACACATCAGACGGTACATATACATAAGGACTTTCTTTCAACTTCTCTTTCCTGTCGCTAACACTCGCTCTCTTTCTGGTTAATAGTTACAATTTGACTATAACAGCACGCTTTTTGCCTCTCTTCAGCCTTCCCAAACGGTCAGTAATGTCTATTTTTATTTCCATCGCATTGGGAATTACTAAATTGTTTTCGATGAAGTCATGCACTGTGATTGTCATCTGACTGGGGTCCTGGAAATGGGTTCACATGTATACCCGAAACACAATAAATTGTCCTTCATAGATCTGATACTGAGATCACCGAGATGCTCACGAAGACCCGCGATTACATTATAAACATAATTTTACTTTTTTTTGTTCACAAAATCACCCCTTACAAGACTCTGCTTCTTCTCCACTTCTTTCCTTTAATGCATTGACCTAGTACTCTACATGACCCACACTGGACGCTACAGCGTTCAATGTCTCTTGCGATTTTCGAAATAATATATTCAAGCTTAAATATTGTGAATATTTTTTAGTGGGGGTGTGAGAGAGATAAGTGTACAGGGATATAAAATATAATGAGCATTCTTCATAACATTCGAGGTGGGACATATAGGAGATAAAGGCTGTGACTGCACGGGATTCATGTTCACTGTGCTCTCATACTGAGTTCAAATTTTCTTTTCAAGTTATTTTGTTGGCGTCATGTTAGTGGCATTCAAATTGATCAAGAAACAAAAATACACTCACCAGCTCACTGCTAATCCGAATTGAAACAAATAAACACTGTAAAAGATGTAATAAAGGATTCGAGGTCTAAGGAAATAAAGCTGCTAAAACCACGCATGCGCACATACACCAATCCTATTGTGGGTTTGAAGCAAACTGAAGACAGACACTTGGATCGGAAAATTGACTCTTGGTTTCATGACGGACAAAAGATAACTATTTCTGCCTTCCCCAAAAATTGAAACAACTTGAGGTAATTTTTGAAGCAGAAGTATTTGGGGATAATTTACCTGATCTATTCTCTAAAACTTTTATTTCTTCAGGTAGAATAAAGTCGGAAGACACGAATTTGCTTTGTGTAAATCTTTGACTTGGAAAAAATATTTAAAATATTAATCTGTATAAAAAATAGTGAATAGATTAAAACAAACAAATAAAAACATTGACCTATTCTTTGATGCCAAAAACATAGAATGTATAATAATATAGCGTCACATTTTTAAATGAAATACAGTGTATAGAGATGTAATTTTTATTCGTAGACACGGATAAAAATGGCATTCAACGACATTTACATTTAAATGAAAAAAATTACAAAATGATCCCACGTTTTTTGAACACAACATTTGGAATGTGTGATACCACTTTTGCAGCGTTCAATTGTTGTGCATGCATTTGTAATGTCGCACAAAAGTTCGTTCTATTCCGTTTAAGACAGAGACTCGAACATGATTAGGGGCCATGCTTAGACATTCAAAACAGTCTTCCTATTTTGAACTTCCCCAGGGGACAAGACTTGATGGTGAAAATGATGGGAAAGGCGGAATAAATGAGACACTTGCTGGAGATCGATGCTGCTATTTTTCCAATGTTTGTCAAACATGATCTCTAAAGAATGTTCACAAGATATACTCACTTGTAATTATCTGTAAAGAATGTTCACAATATATACTCACTTGTAATTATCTGTAAAGAATGTTCACAAGATATACTAACTTGTAATTATCTGTAAAGAATGTTCACAAGATATACTCATTTGTAATTATCTGTAAAGAATGTTCACAAGATATACTCACTTGTAATTATCTGTAAAAATGTTCACAAGATATACTCACTTGTAATTATCTGTAAAGAATGTTCACAAGATATACTCACTTGTAATTATCTGTAAAAAATGTTCACAAGATATACTCACTTGTAATTATCTGTAAAGAATGTTCACAAGATATACTCACTTATACTATCTGTAAAGAAAGTTCACAGAATATACTCACTTGTAATTATCTGTAAAGAATGTTCACAAGATATACTCACTTGTAATCAGCAGTAACCAAATCCAAATCAGAAAGCAAAAGTTAAGTTTTTCCTGATATTATGCGCCATTTTTGTTTCCTTTACGAAATATCGCCAATTTCAATGCGGTGAAAGACTGGGTCTTTTCCCGTGTGCTCCGTAGCAGCCCTTTGTGATATGATCTCTAATGATACAATGCATCATTAAGGGTTGCAACTGCAACCACTTATGACATAAATTTCTTAAAAGGGATTGCATTTATGACCCCTAATGATACAGCAAAACATCTTGCATTTGGGGTTGGTACGCAGTTTCCTTACTGCCACGTAAACTTTTAATGATAAAACATTTTACTTGCAACCTGAGCTGGATAGTCCAAACATTTTACTTGCAACCTCAGCTGGATAGTCCAAACATTTTACTTGCAACCTCAGCTGGATAGTCCAAACATTTTACTTGCAACCTCAGCTGCATAGTCCAAACATTTTTGGTTGTTGTAATTTTTATCGTTACATTTTTAGAACTTAACCTTTAATCGGCACTTTGTAGTCAATAATGTGCTCACGTGCCAGTAAATCCTATACCTACATATTATATATCGCCTGGGTTGAAGGTCCATGTATGCATGTTGGGTTTATTTTATACTGAAATTAAACCAAATCTGGTGTGCATACTTTACTTGCACGTTAAAGGGCGAATCCCTCGGTACTTCTCAAGTTCCACTCCACAGTTTCGTCTTTGCACTGGGCAGAATTTTTAAACAGAAAGTAAATTCCGATATTTGACTTATGGGTCCATATGTTCTTTAAAGAAGAATCTATGAATGCTTGTGTTGGCGTGAATTAAGCATTCAATATGTACCAGATGAAGAGAATATCTAGCTCAGTAAGGTTATCACAGGATTCGAATGTGAAACTATGCTCTCAGAGTACACGCCCAGTTTTCGAAGCAAATATGTGTACAAAAGTTTTGAGATGAAATAAAAAAAAAGTTAAGTGAGTCAGATTTTCTTCAAATTTCCTGTAGAGAAATGCAAGATAAGTTATCTAAATCTCCATGCGGAGTTACGTGTAGCACAGTTATGTTGTCATAACAGGGACAGATCAAAAATGCCGAATTTCGGGGGGTGGGGGGGGGGGTGGGGGTGCAGAATAATTCTGACTTAAAAATACAATAAACCACCAGCTACACTGATATAGATTTTTTCCGGGGGTGGGGTGGGGTCGTAAGATATGAACAAGTCCCAGTTTGTGGCAGCTTTCATCGCAATGATTGAACCTCAAGCAGATAACATATGTGTCAGAAAGTTAAATTTAAAAAAAAAAAACTGCGGAGCGTAACCTTAGAAATATAATATCATGTCTGCTTTTGAGTGTCTTTCCTCTCCATGGTATAAATTGTCCTTGAACATAAAAGTTCGGGGAGTGGGGATATGGGTATGGTCATATGCGTCTCCATGTCCTTCCATGCACACTTCAGTTCCTGCAACCCAATCTTCATATGGTTCCTGAATCAAAAGTATGTACCGCCTACCGATTTTTAAAACGAAAAGCATCAAGCATAAAAAATGCAAAAAACTTAGTCGTTTCATTCATCAATTTATAATTTATAACCTGATTGTCACCAGGGGGTCCCTAACACTGTCAAGTTGTTCGCGTTTCAAACCAAACGGGCGTTTCTTTACCGCCATATTTGCGTGGACGAGTCTATATTTTCAAACAACAGGAGGGATTTTGTTCATCGTCTTGGATAAGTGCCGAATAATTCCGTAAATTTCCGCAACTTTGGGCGTTACATCCTTTGGAACATCAATTTTTGAAGGTATTTTAGAGACAGAAGAAGAAACTGACCTAATATATAATTTGGCGATTATTTTTTGCTTGGCATATTAGCTGAAAGGTTTTTGGTGAGGAAAGTGTACCTAATATGGACGGTGATGAGTTCCGCCGTCATTCCAGGACTGGAAAAACTTTTTATAATAAAGCTGAAAAAATATAATATCGATCAATATCTCAGTCAATATATTTCAACTTACCAACTATTAAGGTCGTGTTATTTCTAATTACCAATGCTGTTGGTGACAATCATCATCATCATGATCATGATCATCATCATGATTATCATCATCATCATCGTCTAATATTCACTCTCTTGAGGGTTAGTCACCAGATGGTAAAATGTCTAAAAGTCGGTCATGTCTTGCCAATCTTTGCTCTTATTGTTTTGTCTCTCACTATGTTCTTTCAAAAAATCCAGTACTCAGCGTGCTTTCCTCTTTTTCCGGCCAGTATCTTTCTTTTTTCAGGGACAGGAGGAGCTACAAGCTCAGAAACTGAACTATCACTTTTTTTTTGTAGCCATGTTGTTATTTTCTATATCCTTGTCTTTAAAACTGACTGATCACGAAAGGATGCATCAGATGATGATGATTCAAAATCAAAATCAATTTAAAATCAGCACAAAATCACCCAACTCTTCTTTTTTCCATAACTAAACAGTATTGCTTAATTCATTCAACTTGAAATTGCTAAAACAAGAAGACAGTATTTTTGTCAATAAAGTTTTAGATATACATAAGCTATTCTTCCATTTTGATAAAATATGTGTTATACTGAGAGATAATTAATCTAATTAGCATAAACATATATATTTTAGAAAATCATTAGCTAGTTACTGAATAAGGAGTAACTGTTGCATTATACATTATGTTAGGACGGGAGGGGGTTGTTTGACTTATAAAGATTTTGGTTGGTTGTTATGGGTTTAACGCCATTTTTCAGCACATGATAGGCTATACATGGCGGCCAGTATATCTGGTGGAGGAAGAACCCGAGAAATCCCCGGGAAGAACCACCGACCCACGGGAAGCTACTGGCAAGCTTTCTCACATACCCACGTTGGCCGAGCCCGAGACTCGAACCCACGCAGACAGAGGTATGATGTCAGTGATCTGTAAAGGCAAGCGCCTTAGATCATTCGGCCACCCGGGGCCCCTGACAGAGAAAGAAATATAAATACTATATCATGACATTCTGTACATTAGCACAGCTGTAAATTAATAAGTTTTGATTCTTGAAATTTCAGGTACTTCATAATTAATTTCAAACTTTGCAAAGGAATTTAAGTAGAACTTTAGAGAGCAACATATATTCATTTATCGTACTATTTTGCATTCTGACAGCAAGATCTTCTGACATATTGTATACTTATCCATTAATTTCAACAGGAACCTTAAAATGAAATAAGAACTTTTATAAAATGAAAGGGACCTTAATCCATGCTATCACATACAATGTATAATATAATCTTCTAATTTGTTTGTGTATTCAAGCAGTTAACACAGACTTAATTTGTAATTATTAATTTGTACTTTGTTTAATACTCTATAGTACATATTTTTTTATTAGTTTTTTTTTTTTAAAATATCGAGCACAATATGAGGACCTGTTTGTTTCACATTTAAAAGAAATATTCATAGGCGTATATTTACTTGAAAAATAGGTACTGCAGTGCATGCATCTTGCATGCATGGTCTGTGGAATTATCTCAGTTACATCAACAATGTAGACTGCATGCACACCTCTATAGTTTTATCCCCAGATGGACTAGACCCTAATAACTATTAAAATTGAATGGTTAAACAAATAGTGCATTCTTGCCGTGATAAAATACTGCAAACTACAAAATTATGCCTCTGTATTTTTTTTTTTTTTTTGTGTGTGAATTATTGGTTTTTGTTGATTGACAAATTTATTTATTTTCAGATAACAAAATAAAAAATCATGCGTGCCCAAGAAAATATCTTAAACGTGATTACGATAAAGATGCAAGCTCCTGAAGTGAAAGGAATCTCTTTATGGAAATAGTCTATATGTACGTGGCCCTTCCTGGTTATTCCCATATTATCTTAAACGATAAAAAGAGCAAATAGTAAAAAGAAAAAGAAAAATAACTTCGCACTACTCACGTTTCCTTCTTCTCAGCCATTATGTTCCAAGTTCACACCTATAAAAAGCAGAAGTAGGTTCCTGATACGAGAATGCGTTCCGGCTATCATGCTCTAAAAGTTCAAGAGCAGAGAACTGCGATAGCACGTGCACCGGTGTGAAGAACAGTCCTCTCGAATGCAGTCTTAGTTTCCGCAGTATAGCTTCGAATTCATGCAAGGATGTGTGATGAACGTCTATTGAATTATGCAGACCTACTGTAGTAAGGGGTAGATGTAATTGCTTTTGGGATCACTGAGTCGAAATTCAAAGCTAAGGTCACCGGATGTATTCCTTGACAGTATGGTTTCTGCAGCGTTACATACAATTGAAAAGTAGCCACTAAACATGTTTTTTGCTGATGTTGTTAACGATAGTGTCTGTCTCTTCGGGATTTCCTTTTTAAGGGCTATTGGTAATGCACAATTCAGTACAGGTGGGTGGGGGATGGTACTCTAATTGTGAAGAAATGGCTAAACGTTATGGTATTAGTGATGTTCCATTTCTTTCAGTTATGTATTCTGTAACATTTACCAGTGAGTGTGTGAAAGAATAACTCGTAATAAAGACAATTCCATACCTTTTTGTCCACAGACTTTATTGCGGTGTACAGCAATATGGAGTATGTATGCAATGAAAAAATAAATGTCACTGACACTTATGAATAATCCATTCAGTGGCATGGAGAAGTGGATTTTGTATAAAACTTGGAGAAATTGAACATGAGCTGTTATTCTGTACATACTATTTGCAAATAAAATGGATTTGTGTCAGTCCTGAACAACCTTGACAGTAGTTCCTAAAAAAAAGGTAGGGAGGCCTGTACTGGCCTTAAGCAGCATTTTATGACGAAGACAATGACACAACTGTACATGTATTTTGGTAATAATAATAATGACACAATTTTCAGTCCCAAACAGTATGATGACCCCCAAAATGAACAGTCTGGAATATTTTCATATTCTCCGCTCACATGTCTTTCTGTACATACACGTGGCTTACTCGACACATGGTATAATCCATTGTAGAAGAGCACATGGATGTATACATGTCATATTCACCGTCACTAAGCATGTTGCGCTATACTTAGTTTAACATTCACGATTATTGACGATCGTAACATCCAACATAACTGAACGAAGTATCTTCTTCTAAAGTATGCAACTGCTCATATATCTTACCTGATCAGTTTATAATTTTGTTTAAAGTTGTCTTTTTCTTAATTTGAACCACACTCTGGATTTACGGGAAGTGCCTTCTCACACACTAACGGAAACACATATCACAACAAAATAGTTCTCATACTTGCAAGCAAATTGAATATATATATATATATATATATATATATATATATATATATATATATATATATATATATCCAATTTATGTATACATACAAGGTTTATTTAGGATAATTGGCTAATGTCAGGTACTTTTCATTATCCTTAGACGGGTATTAAGAACGAAGGACTGATAATACCCGAAGATATAAACTTCGGCGCATTAATATTGACAGAACTACATCAGGTGAAAGAAGAGAGGAAAAGAAGCAAAATGTAAACAAGCAAATAAGTCATTTCATAGTATGTATTTCAGGAATGTTTCGGAATTGTCTTCGCTATTAACAATACTGACCACAACTGTACTTTCAATATCGAAAGTTTTATAGCCATTGGGTTACAGGTATGTGTGTAATATGATTGTCAGTCACGGGACCGGGTTCACTGGAAGAAGATCAATATGGTAGCCCCCATTACATGGCATCGTAATGTTTGCCACATGCATTGCACGCAAGGCTCAGTGTATATCAAAAATATAACGCTCGTTGCATCTTGCTTACTCTTCTTGCAACACGATAATTACAATGCAATAGCTCAGTACTATCTCAATGCCGTGATGCATTGGCGTAACGTGCAATATCAAATTGCCTCTTTAAGGTCTTATAAATATCTTTTTCGCAAAACAGATTGTACTTGCACATTTAAATGACAGTTTTTCAAGTTAATAATTTATAACTTTCACTTTTTATGTACGATACGTGATATACGGCTGTTGCACACCCACCCACCCTGTTAAGCCTATTCGCATTACGAATAGCCCTTAATAAGACCTGTTTTATTCGGGGTTGCAACATACGATGATCAACACCTGATGTTACAATTGTATCATGAAGCATCTGCAGTCCTAATGCCTCCTAATGCAACTAGTGTATCATTAAGAGTTACAGCTGCAATCCTAATCAATCATTTATATCATTAATGATTCACTATGCCATTAGGAATTTTGATATCATTAGGGGTTTTAATGCAGTGCTCAACGTGACTTTGAACGGATGAAGCTAGTCACTGCAGTACACCTATAACTGTATGGATGTGGCAATTTTTTTAAGAAATGGCTATTATATAATAGTTTAGAACATTATCTAAATGTATGATGCGTCAAATAACGCAGATCAATTATCACGGTGACTGCAATGGCGATAAGGACCGAGCTTTCACGTGTGTCGATTGACGGATGACTTAAATACCTGGATGTAAAAACTATCTTATGGAATTTGTCCTTGTCTAAAATAATTCTTAAGCTCGAATGATATAGTGTAATTAACGTAAAAAATCCTATGATTAGACTGTTATACTTTACCCCTATTATGCAGCAACTTTACTGATTAGGATATAGCAACATAGTCCAGTACACTGTTTCACACTTTTGTCGACTAAACGTTTAGTCCATCCATCCGTATGTAAGAACGATCAGAACCTCAGAAACCATTAAATAAATTCTTTTCAGACGTAGTAATGAGTTTTTGAAAGGTTATTCGTGTATATTTTTATGTGGAAGTGTCTGCAGGGATTAAGAGAGCAAAGCAATGCATGTACAGTATAAAGCTTCCAAGAAAGCAAATCATATACTGTGTGGCGCGGGTGGGTGTGGAATAGTCCTGGAGCGACTTTTCCCAAGGAAAAACTCAGGCAATTTTATCCTAATTCATCAGATCTATTCAAATGAGAAGGTAATACATGTGACAATAGTTGGCAGCTGCCAATCTGGATGCAAGGTTAGCAGATGAATTATGCGAATCTGTGAAACATGGTTTATGTACGATTGGCAGAAAATTTATTAAATCTTAGTTCCTTTAAAATAAACATCTCGTGAACATGTTAGTAAGTACGAACTGGAAAGATATGATATTCACAGTTGACAATCACAATATAAAAAAAATACCATAGTAGTATCATAGAAAATAAAACGTTTGATTTGCATAGATCATTTAAAGCAAATAATGAATTGACTATAGTATATTTTTGTTATTTTTTGTATTTTGTGTTAATTTACGGGAGGGGAGAGACGGCTCCAAATTAAGAAGATGGACCTTTACAAACACACATAAGTACATACGTACACATATGCAGGGCCGTATTAAGACCTTTAGAGGCCCTAAGCACTGAAAATTTTTTGGTGCCCCCCCCCCCCCCCCATGTAATGAAAAAAAAAACAACGTAATTTCTAAAAAAAATTTGGGTGCCCTTGCTTTGCTGGTTCCCTAAACACGTGCTTAGTATGCCTATTGGGTAATCCAGCACGGCACACATGAAAATATGATATATGAGTTCATTACTGAATGTGTATTCATCCATTCCAATTAGCCTATATCTTGTACATCAGTATTAGTAAACATACTGATCTGTTTGCACTGAAGACTGTTCATATCTATATAATATGATATTGTCGGGCATTTTATTCGCCTTCTAATTCATCAATCACGAGGAGCGAATAAAAAAGAAGACGACCAAACATATTGAAGCAGACGAATTATTGTAACATGCCATAAGTTTTTATAAACAGTATGTTCATAACGACAAGAATCCAGACATTGGGGTCATATAGTCTGTTTGGTTCCTATTATACTTATACCTCATACAGGTGTATACAAATACCATTGTTTACTGACCTTCACCTGGAACTGACCTACACTGAGCTCATGAACAAGTCTTGCAGAGTTCAGGCAGGTAGTTTTACAGGTATCACGGTACCAATTGCGCAAGCCCAGGGGGTGGAGCTTTAGGTGTAGGAACATTGTATTCAGAAATAAACAACAAAACTAGCTGTGATTGGTGTATTATGTAAGAGTTGTAGTTTCTGTCTGGCTTAAAAAAAAAGTTGAGTCTCTTAGCAACATGTGAGATTATGTTAATTCATATGTAGATCATGTTTTGCATTTTTTATGATTTTTTAAAAATGTGATGCACATCACTGAAAATGTGTCTGTTGTGACTGGACAACTCTTACCCCTGTCTAGTTCCAGCAGAGTTATCTCTCTTAAATGCAATGGAGTACCTGGTTCTATCACTGTCAAATTGACAATCTAACATTGCTCTCTATGACAGTGTGTGACATGCATGCTAAAATAGGAGAGAAGGTATATTTATTTCACCAAATGTTAACATTAAGGTCTATGGAAAAATAATTGGTACCGCGATACCTACAGGAAAATAGAGTTAATGCAGAAATGTTTAATTAGCCAAAATGATCTGTGCATTGGAAACATGTTTTTTTTTTCACTACATGAGTTTTTCAAATTCGAAGCAGTTTTTTGGGGTGGGTGGGGGGTTGCTGTTGTTACTATCTGTTTTAACTATCCTTTCTACTTTGAAATAACCCATCGTACAAATAAGGGTAGGCAAATGCAAAATGTGCTCACCTAGCCATGACACAAAGTCATGTACCTGCCAATACTATGTCAGAATAGCTGTTGAGAAATATGCACATAGCCTACGGAGAGAGAGAGAGAGAGAGAGAGAGAGAGAGAGAGAGAGAGAGAGAGAGAGAGAGAGAGAGAGAGAGAGAGAGAGAGAAAGCAATGAAACAACTTCTTAAATTAATGATTACAAAAATGCAAAACTTCTCGTCTACTTACATATGCCAGTAGCACCTTACTATGAGAATTGGTTAGTTTTTGCTAAAATAAATTGACTTTGATAAAACGTGATAAAACTATGTAATCATAGGAATAAAATGTACGATGTTTAGATTGAAACACATGTATTGTGTAGACCAAGAAAAAGATGTACATTATCTGCCGGGTATTGCTTTGTAATAATTTTTTGTGATAATATATAAAATATAATGCATAAAACATATTCAGCAATTACATGCAGTAGATGCAACTCCTAACGGACACAATCGCGCAAGACGATATTTGTAATGATTAACCATCAGTAATAAAAGTAACTCTGCATGAAATTGTATTCTTATCAGGCAATAGTATTCGCGAAATGCCACCCCATTGATTTACTCTGAACGCATACACGGTCCGATATTTGTTGTTGTTGTTGTTATGGGTTTAACGTCATTTTTCAGCACTTGATAGACTATACATGGAGGCCAGTATATCTGGTGGAGGAAGAACCCAGAAAAACCCCGAGAAGAACCACCGTCCCACGGGAAGCTACTGGCAAGCTTTATCACATACCCACTTTGGCCGAGCCCGAGACTCGAACCCACGCGGACAGAGGTGAGATGTCAGTGATCTGTAAAGGCGATCGCCTTAGATTACTCGGCTACCCGGGGCCCAGGTCCGATATTTAAAGTTTCAGTCTCAGTAATTGTCAAATTATTCGAAGTAAAGCTGAGAAAATTGGGGAATAGGAGACTGAGGGGTGCAAACGAGAACAAAAGAGGACGAAAGTTGAATTAATTATAACTAATACGAAATTTTTAAAAAAAGTTATCTTCAGTGGTTTGTTCCGAAATATTTTTTGCTTCAAAGAGCAAGACTTATTTTCGACCTTAAATAATTTGTAGTTTTTGTATGTATAATATACATATTAAGTCCTCTTCACCATTTAAAGGGATGTAATAGAACGTGATATAATAGAACATGATATAATAGAACATGATATAATAGAACGTGATATAATAGAACGTGATATAATAGAACAAACATAATGTCTCGAAATTAGCATAGGTGAAAACATGACATTTTAACGTATGTTTTTAGGTTTTAATTTAATAGTTTCGTTCTGTTCTGTAGATCGCAGTTTCATCCTCTATGCTATTGCAAACTCGAACGTGTGTATTAAATACCTCTAATGATATAAAATAATGCATTCATTTATCAAAAGTAGTTGTCTCCAGTACGTGTTCTTGCATCAGTTTTGGTTGGTTGGTTGTTATGGGTTTAACGCCATTTTTCAGCACATGATAGGCTATACATGGTGGCCAGTTTATCTGGTGGAGGAAGAACCCGAGAAAATCCCGGGAAGAACCACCGATCCACGGGAAGCTACTGGCAAGCTTTCTCACATACCCACATTGGCCGAGCCCGAGACTCGAACCCACGAGGACAGAGGTGAGATGTCAGTAATCTATAAAGGCCAGCACCTTAGACCACTCGGCCACCCGGGGCCCCTGTTGCGTCAGTACCTATCCATCGTTGCATATTGTTAATGAATTTACTCCCTGATAGTGTTCAGTTTATGATATAATCGGCACGCTCTTTTCTCTCTGTTGCTTTGCCTTCATAATTCTCGTGATTTGGAGTTGAATATTTAGGTCTCTGTAATTCTCCACAATTTCGTAAATGTTTATCTATATATCGTATACATCCTCAGGTTTTTTCTATCACACTCAATTCAATGGCCATTTTTCAAAGCAATTTGTAGATACCATGACGACCCACGTGTGCCGTAGTGTATTCAAAAACACTTTCAGCCGCATTAAAAGCATATATTATCCCTATTCTTTATGTTTATGCTTTTTGATCTTTTATCCACTTCGGAAAGCCAAACAAGTTACCATCAATTCTTTTTGTTTTAGACATGTCAATACTCATATACTTCATGCGGTGTGTCTGCCATCTTGCCAATTTACCCGGCTCTTGTTTAAATTTTGTAGTGATTTCATTGATCATGTCACCAATTTTCATATCTGTATCTCTCTTTGATTTAGCTCATATTTAACGTCAGTGTAAAAAGCGAAATCTCTCGCATCAACCATGTAATAAAAAATCTTCTTTCTCAAGTTTCATATCTGCAGGGACGTCTTCCTCTCTCCTGATCATCACAGGTTTAAACATAAAAATCTTCAACACAAAAGAAACCTTCAAATTTGTAAGTCTTCCAGGTCTCCTAGTGATCAATAATATCATTCTTTTTCTAATTTTTTCGAGAAGCATGTATACATCTGTTTCACGTCCTTGTGAAAGGGTTCTTCATTCTTTGATTCTCCCATCAAACGTATCGCTGATAACTTCTACTTTATCCACAACTTTACATCATAGCAACCATTATATCCCTAAACTGTAGTTGTTTTTGACTATTTAAATTGTATAATAGAATGTCCGAGACAAATAACATAGAAGACGTCATTATAATCAGTTTTAACAAATTATAACAGTGTGTTACTACAAAAATTCTTAGGTTACTTTCGAAGAGATTTTGAAATTGATTGTACCCATGTCTATGTCAGATAACGGGATATAATATTGAATTGCGCACGGATTGTTATTTTATAAAATAGTTACATCGACATCTATCCTTTTGCTTTAGATTCAGTATAAGTTTGAAGCAAATAAGATAAGACATGCTCATAGGTGTAAGCCCCCCCCCCCCCCCAAAAAAAAAAAAAAACAAACAAAAAAAAACAAAACAATTTTTCCAGGACAGTATATAACACAGGGATCGAAAACTCCGAAAAGCTGCCTGATATCACCCGTTTCCTTTTGATGTGCAAATGGCGCTCCCAGTGGTCGGTTGATCAGAAAGATCAAAGTCACATAAAAGGTGAATTTGCTTTCAGGCAAAAAACCTAGCTTACCTAGGTGACAGGTTGAAGTTGTCGGTAGAAATTGTTCTTTGGAAGCAATTCATATTTTCTACCTTACCTATTTCAAATTAAGATTTAATATTTTGCTAATATCAGTAATAAAAAAAATCGCACCAGCTTTTCCCATCCATTCTGCTATATTTTTTGGGGTAACTTTATAATAGATGGTGACCAAGCTAATGTAAATAAAATGATCGACTTTTGCTACTCTGAAGTTAACTTTTATTTTCAATTTAAAAGTATCAAAATGGGTAAAATAAAAAAATAATGACTTACATTTAGTATGAATACGTTTTTTTTTAATATACTGGGAACATATATATGTAAATTTTATTCATGTATCTTTCATACAAATTTTATAAAGTTGTTTACAAAAAGCCAAGGTGCCAGTTTCTATGTAAATTAAAAATTCATTTTCCACGTCAAATTGTTCGAAAAGTATTGATGAAATGTCCAAATAAATTATACAAAGGCACTCTCACATCTTTTTCTAGTAGAAGAATGCATTTATTTCTTAGGTTAATGATGAAATATAGGAGCAGTTAGTGTTTACAAAATATGTACCTTGAATTAGCTTCTCTGGCCCCTTAAAAAATACACCTTATGATCTTACAATGCACTGGGAACCTTATTTGCATAATGATATGGAACTGATCATATTTGAAGGGTTAGGCTGGGAGTTTTCAATCCCCCACTATGTTAGTCTCAAGAGTTTTCGTATCTTGAGATATGAATCCATCCTAAATTATATAGATATGCTAATTCATGATTGTAATTACTATGTATGTAAACATGTTTTATCTTGTCTGCAATATTAATTTTTAATTTTACCCTTTACATGTACCATGATCACAAATCAAATATTTTTAAACACCTTAAGGATGATATGTTTCCATCATATTTCTGATATGTTTACGAAAATAAACAATTTTGTTCTGGTTCTGATGTAACCTACCCAGTATGTCCAAGATATGGGACTCACAGTCCTTTAAGCAAATATTGCCTCTAAAGACGTTGGACTTCGCCGTCCCATGTCCAGTTACAGTTATAGATCGACCATTTAATTATTTAATGGGGGTGGGGGGTGGAGGGGGGGGGTCGTCTTTGTGAAAAAGTTCCGGCTCCCAGATAGCTTAAAACAATACTCTTACCCTGATTTGTATAAAATGAAACTAATTCTATACATGATATCACTTAATAAAAGAAAAAAAAAAAATAAATAGCTGGAGATAAAGGAAAATAAATATCCCTGTTTGTAAAGAAAATTCTAGGCCCACCATCCACGAAGAAATAGTCAATCCCTTAGAAATAAAAAATGTACTTAACGTGGCGTTTGAATAGTTAGTTCAAAAAATGTTTACACGAACGATGTGGTATTCTTGTGTTGTATACATGGATGAAGCTGATCACCATTACAAATATTTCTCCATCTAAGGTCGGTAAATATCTAACAATAAGGTTGCTGTGAACGTATACGTGAGACGCATTTGTAATTTAAACTGATTTTAGCTAGTTGCAGACATTACATATGCACTGAATTGCACAATTCAAGGTCCAAGGACAGGGTGTGTGTAAATATACCTGCACGTAAAATTATATTCATATCCTGCGCAATCGTAGACAGGCGTAACCGATATTAGTATACTGTACACAAAAAGTTTATTAACACTTTAGTAACTCATAAGACATTACTGGGTGACAATGTAACGCTCTGTATGTATCAACCAAGAGAAATTAACTGTAGCCTTACGAAAAGGCCAAGTTTTAAAGACTCACCCTACGCAGAGTATTCAAAATGCAAATGCAGGTTTAAATTTTTACCCAGCTGCACTCTTAATTCAGAAAGCGTTCCTTAAGTCAAACGACTGTTGTTAAACCTTTTTTTTATTGTTGCTGTGTATAGCAGTTACGCATATCTCTTTTATTTTTGTCGATCTAGCCTTGGTGGTAGCTCGACACAGCGATCACGTGGCGTCCGTGTTTTCGAGTTTAAAGTATTTACATAAAGGTAGAAAGTAAACTACCCCGCTAAATGAATGAAAAAAGGAGCAAATTAAAAAGACAAATCTTCGAAAGAGGCAACTGTATATCTTTCTGAAATTGGGAAGTTAAGAACAAAAGGGCATGAAACAGAAATGATGAAATGATGAAAAAGTATAAACAATTAAAAGTATACACGACTAGGCAGATAGAGAGATGTATACTCCCTGCTTTCACTCAGGAAAAAGAAAGAGGTGACGCGGTGGATACAAACATTAAAACAGCCACCCCACCCCCCTCCGGCCGAGTTATAAAATTGTAGATTTATGTCTGGTGAAATTTTATCCTGGGCAAAAATATTTTATGTGAAAAAATTAGGAGTATCTATAGAATTGTTGTAGGAAATACTAAAATTAGACTTAGATCGAATAGTTCAAGAAAGAATGTGATATTCTGTCTGTGAGAATGGAGGGACTGTATTGGGCAGGCTAGGTTATGCTGTTATGGCCAAATTCCCTTGTGTTTTTAATTGCAGAATTCAGTTTATTGGTATCTGTAGGTAGGTAGGTATATATCTATCCATATTCCGAAATATCACATTGGTTGGAGATCTGAAGATGAAAATATAAGTTACGGTGGTGTAAAAGACATCGATTAAAATGTAATGAAAAGGTCCAACGCAGTTTGTGTATTATACATTTATGTTCTTTGAAATGATTGCAGTTCAGCATATGTATGGTCTAGAATACCTTTTATCCCCCAACGGATACATACAATTTAATACTTATTTGCTCTTAAAAAGCGTATGGGCTTGGCATGCGGATGAGAAGAATGGGTCTATTTTACTGAAATGCACATAGGATCTCTTCCTAGTTGTCATGTCCGGATTCTTGCCGTACCAGAACTTGATTGGTGTTTACATTAACTGAATAAATTCAATATTGATCTAGCAAGCGCAATATATTTATCTATCCTTATTGCTATAAACTGAATGAAAAAGTCCAATCATAGGTTTGAAAAGAAGGTTTTATTCTGGAAAAAAAACGTAGGAAGAAATGCTAAAGTAACTCATTCTCTCTCTCAGTTTATTGATTAATAGGGTGGTGTTGGTAAACGTACATTGTTCATCACATTACTGCAGTCAGTGCGTTGTTGTAGCGGCATAATTAGCTTGTTCGTTAACCTGTATTTCTCTTCCAGGTGTAGCTAATACAACCGTTATGCACGCATACCATAGTAAAGATTATTTACTGACGCCTGGTGGCAGGCTCATGTTCACGATTGAAACAAGTGAAAATTTCAACAATATCGTTGTTTTTTCAGGTACTTTCTCTCGTGTACCCGGAAAACTTTTATTGTAGACAGTGCATAGGAAGAAATCCCACCCCCTGCAAAACTTGATTCTGGGACCCCCTCCCAATAAAAAAAAAGTTGGATGTGAAATTTTGCCCCCCCCCCCATACGAATATTGAAATCAGATCGAGTTTCCTCTGTCTTTTAATTATTTTATTTCGTTTGGTATTACTTTCTGAATCAAAAACTTAGAGCTAACTAATAAAAATATAATTCCCCCCAAAACTCGTCTGATTTGTTTATTTGTCATTTGGGAGAAAAATGTCTACGGTACAGTTTATTCAGAACAACTGCTTCTTCAGTCTTAATAACTGAAAATCTTTATGAAACATAAAATTAAGTTTCTCATACAAAAAATGCATTTTGACAACTTCATAAAAGAGTCCGTATATCACGCCAGCCTCTGCATACTCCGACTTGAAAATGCCAGAGAACCTGAGATCCATCCGCGAAGATGATATATTCCCTTTTTCAATCCAGGAATTTAAGTACAAAACGACTAAAATTGATGTAAATGAAAAGAAATTAATTCTAATATCCGCATGCACGTACAAGTGCACATTCCTCAAGATTATACACACGCACTACTGTAGCATTATTAGCAACACTAAATTTTGTTGTTTATGTAAAATGTAATCTGAGTCAGTCTGAGTAATTACAGTTCCTTCAAGCGGGATTTGCATATACGATATTAAATTTAAATCAAATTTAAAGTCAATAGTAATATATTTAGTCCTGAATTCAGGACAAAGAGAGTATAATATTAACAGATACGTTACTATTAAAATGAACAATATGTCGGTTTTAATTTCAATCCTCTTTTATTATAATAAAAAGTATAAATCCAAACATTGAATATGAACATTAATACACACATTTTTATTCTCATCTTACAACAAGAATACATTGAAGAAGTCGATCGTAAATTTAGCTTTTGCCACTTCTTCTTAATATGTGCATGCAATTAAGTCTTATTTCCATCAATTTGTGTGAATTTTGTCGTTCTGTCATGGACAGGTAGTATAAAATTTAATTGATTTCTGGACATCGCAAAAGTTTAAAAACTTTCAACGAAATGGGACAATTTAGGTACATAGACTTCAACTGACCAGCGTATTAGTGTTTTTAAAGACTCTGTTGAAGGAAAAACGCAAATCTCTCCCATGGTTTGGGACCATGGTGCCATAGAGAACAAAACTGGATTATATACAGCCTCTGTATACTACCACAGGAAAAATGTCTACATGGTATCTTATGGATTATCATTTTGCCTTAAAGCTCTTCAGGCACCAATGATTTTATAAGAGGTGTGCCGGTGGTGGTGGGGGGGGGGGGGGGGGGGGGGGGGGCGGGCACAGAGTTTCCTCTAGCCGGATATTTATTTTATTTTCCTTCCTTCATCAGATAACGTGGGTTATGTCTTATATGGCCCGACTTAAGAAAAGTAGGAAATAGCTGTTTAGATGGGTTTTTCGTGACGTAATCAGCTTATATTTGTTGTCTCCTTTACAAGGACCGCCTCATTCGATGCAGTGAATGACTCGGTCTTATCCGCTAAGTGCACCGCAAGTGTGAAATAAAATTAAGGTCACTGTACTTCAATAATCTATATAAGTGCTTCGAATTATTTAAAGAGAAATCATTCGTTAATATCTTTAGAACGTTACGTACGCACATAATGCGGTTAGAACTTGAAACTAAGGTCCTAAATTTGATGATATCACGAAGGATAAAGACTGAGTTTCCACAACAACTGAATGAGATCATTTCAAAATACCCATATGTAAAAACTGTTCTTTCGCTTTTGTACGTTATCAAATGCAGACAAAGTAGTTGCCAATTGTTCGTGTCGATTTCTCATTGGGAACATACAATTTTACATGACAAATTGTTTGCAATTGATACTTGCTTTTTTTTTTTTTTTAGGTTTTTATGCGGGAGGGATGGGGTTGTAAGGTCACATCAAATACTTCTCTTGGAAGATTAAAGCTCCAAGTAGCATATGTATCTAGAAAGATGTATGTATGTATGTATGTATGTATGTATGTATGTATGTATGTATGTATGTATGTATGTATGTATGTATGTATGTATGTATGTATGTATGTATGTATGTATGTATGTATGTATGTATGTATGTATGTATGTACATGTATGTATATATGTATGTATGTATGTATGTATGTATGTATGTATGTATGTATTGTTACGACTCTATGGTCTAAGAAAAATGTAACAGAAAGAAAGTGAAACCAACAAATCAAGTAAAAATCAACAAGCAATTTATTACTAGATAATTAAAATGAAAAATCAAAAAGTCACTTACAGTAATGTGTTTTGAAATCCTAATAATCCAATAAGAATGATTGTTCTAATCACAAGTCCTAAATATAGAATGTTCCGAATTCACGGCTGTGTCCTTGAATGTTATGATGTGCTAATGGTCTCCAAAGTCCTGATGTACTAGAAATCTTGATGTGCTGATGTCAAAATGAAGTATTCCAAAATATCTGAATAAGTTCACTTAAATTCCAAAATCATCAATTAAAAATCCAAAATCCAAAAGTTTATGAGCACTGTTATAATCCAATGAATATTTAAAATAATTCCTCTCTTAGAATTTGGAATGAATTTTCACAACTGTAATAGCTCTTTACAAGACTGATGGTAATGTCAAAACTGAATAAATGTCCACCAAACATGGTATATATAAAGATTGGTCACATGACAGAATGTTCTAGAATGTGTGTCATCTTAATGGAATTTTACTTGTAAACAAAATTCAACCTTGACCTTCAAATTGAGAAAACATATTGATCAAAACAACCTAATTCAAGGACACTAGTTAAACATGTTTTTCCTGATAACATTAAGATTTAAGCAAATATTAAAGTGAAGAAACATTTATAATTTCCTAAAATATTTATAATATTATATAAACATCATACATAACACCTCCCCTCATAAAGAAAAAGAAAGATTTATATAATAAAGCTTTCTTTTGAATATGCATCTAATACTACAATAACCAAAATTACTTAAGAACATGTTTTATGATACTGGACTTAATTACATCAAACAATATTACATTTCTAGGCACGTGAGAGTGCATCTGCAATCACATTGTCTTTTCCTCTGATGTGTTTGATGTCAATGTTATATTCCTGCAATATCAAACTCCATCTCAACAATCTCCGATTTTTATCTTTCATTTTGTTGATGAAAGTAAGGGGATTGTGATCACTGTACACAATAATTGGAGAAAGAGCTGAGGTAACATACACTTCAAAATGCTGTAAAGCCAATATCAAAGCCAAACATTCCTTCTCAATTGTGGAATAATTTTTCTGGTGCTTGTTTAGTTTTTTAGAAAAATAACACACAGGGTGATCCACACCACTTTTGTCTTCCTGAATCAATACTCCACCAACCCCTACATCACTTGCATCAACAGATAATTTAAATGATTGGCTAAAATTTGGTGCAGAAAGAACTGGTGCATTCCTAAGTATGGCCTTTAACTTGTCAAAAGATTCCTGACACTTGTCAGACCAAAAAAATTTGGTTTTCTTACTCAATAAACTTGTTAAAGGTTCAGCTATTTTGGAAAAATTGGAACAAAATTTCCGATAATATCCAGCCATACCTAGAAATCGCATCAGTTGCTTTTTACAAATTGGAACTTGAAATTCAGAGATAGCTTTGACCTTAGCTTCTATAGGTTTAACTTGACCTTGTCCCACAATATGTCCTAAAAATGTGACACAAGCATGGCAAAACTCACTTTTGCTCAAATTAATTGTCAGATTCGCATCACTGAGTCGATTGAAGAATTTTCGAATGGTTTCCAAATGATCTTCCCAGGTGTTGTTGTAGATAATGACGTCATCGATATAAGCGTCACAATTATCAAGACCAAATGTTATCATGTTCATCAGACGTTGAAACGTTGCAGGCGAATTTTTCATTCCAAACGGCATGACTTTATATTGATAAAGTCCATCTGGAGTTGCAAATGCTGAAATTTCTTTTGCCCTTTCCGTCAGTGGAATTTGCCAGAATCCTTTTAAAAGGTCAAACTTGGTGACATATTCCGCGTTTCCAATTTTATCAATGCAATCGTCCATTCTTGGGATTGGAAATGAATCAGTTTTGGTGACACTGTTGACTTTTCTATAGTCAGTACACATACGGAATGTATTATCTGGCTTGGGAACAAGAATACATGGTGAACTCCAGTTACTTTTACTTGGTTCTATGAAATCATTCTCCAGTAAATACTGAATTTCTTTCTTCAGATAGTTCTGTTTGAGAGGATTCATCCTATAAGGATGCTGTTTCACAGGCGCAGAATCTACAATGTCAACGTCATGATAAATTTTACTTGTTCGTGTTGGAACATCAGGAAACAAGTGCTCATAGTCATGTAATAGCTGTTTTAGTTCATTTCTTTCCTGTTGTTGTAGATGTGAAAGTTTCTGGTCTAGGTTGTTCAATATTTCTGAATTCCGAAGATTGGTTATACCAGAGTCACTATAGTCTGATCGTATTCCATCGTTGATATCTTCACTGTGTGGGACAGGTACAACTAAATTAACTGAATAATTAGCTGGGCTATCTCTGTCAAAATATTCCTTTAACATATTTATATGACAAAGTTGTTTTTGTTTCCGTCTCCCAGGAGTGTTAATGATATAATTTAAGTCATTTACTTTCTTTGCAACGGTATAAGGACCAAAAAATGTAGCCTGAAGAGGATTCTGAGGTATGGGAAAGAGAGCCAGAACTTTGTCACCAGGTTTAAAACTCCTTTCCTGTGTATTTCTGTCAAACCTTAATTGAATTTTTGACTGAGTAGTGTGAAGATTAGTTCTTGCTACTTCACAGGCCTTTGACAACTTGTATTTGAAATCAGAAACATAATCAAGAAGATTAATCTTCGAATCTTCATTTGAAAGAAGTTTCTCTTTCAATAATTTCAGTGGTCCACGGACAGTATGACCAAAAACTAGTTCAAAGGGACTAAAACCCAACGACTCTTGAACTGATTCCCTAACAGCAAACAACAACAAATGAACACCCTCATCCCAATCCTTTTCTGTATCAAAGCAATATGATCGAATCATATTCTTCAAAGTTTGATGAAATCTTTCCAAAGCACCTTGACTTTCAGGGTGATAGGCAGAAGATTTAAACTGTTGGATGCCTAATTCATGCATAACTTGTTGGAAAATTCCAGACATAAAATTTGACCCTTGATCCGACTGGACAGATTTGGGAAGGCCAACAAGTGTAAAAAACTTCACCAAAGCTTTCACAATAGTTTTAGTTTTTATATTTCTCAGAGGAATTGCCTCTGGAAATCTTGTAGATGTACACATGATGGTCAACAAGTATTGGTTGCCTGACTTGGTTTTAGGTAAAGGACCAACACAGTCTACAATTATTCTACTAAATGGTTCATCAAATGCAGGAATAGGTTGCAGATGAGCCTTAGGTATCTTCTGATTGGGTTTTCCTACCATTTGACAAGTGTGACAAGATCTGCAGTATTTAGAAACATCACTTTTGAGTTTCGGCCAATAAAAATGATTCAAGATCTTGTGATAAGTCTTACGGACTCCTAAATGACCAGCCAAAGGAGTTTCATGGGCTAAATTAAGAATTTCCTGTCGATATGACTTAGGAACAACAATTTGATAGCTCACTGACCACTCGTCACCAGCGGGTACATCAGGTGGTCTCCATTTCCTCATAAGGACCCCATTTTCCACAAAGTAACACACTGGAACTTGTGTGGCTTCAGTTTCACTAATAGCCCTCTGAAACAAACAAGATATCTCGGGATCTTGCTCCTGTTCAACGACAAGGGATTGTCGTTTGTCACCCTGAGTAGGACAAAGAGAATGAGTTGCCAAAAGAGGATCACTGTGATCAATACCATTTGATTGATCAATACCTGAGGAAAAGTGACCTCATCAAAAGGCTGACCAATACATGTGTCAGCTAAAGGAATAATATCCTGATCAACATCACTCTCAAGAGCTCTTTTTGCCATAGCTCTAGTAACTGCACAAGCAGGGTACAAATCAGGGATTTCAGTTTCGACAGGATCAACTTTCTGATCCAAACAAGGCTTGTCAGTTACAAGTGGATTAACCACAACCTTATCTCCAGCTAGGTCATTGCCTAGTAATAAATGAACACCCTCTATGGGTAAAGAAGTCACTGCCCCAACAGTCACAGGTCCAGAAACTAAGTCTGATGCCAAATTTACACAATGAAGAGGAACATTTACAAAGCCGCACTCTACTCCCTGAACAAGAACACTTTCACTTGAAGAAGACTCCTCAGACAAAGGCAAAGTACCTGACAATAAAAGACTCTGAGAAGCTCCAGTGTCCCTTAATATTTTAATTGGGATAGGTTTGGCAGAATCACCAATAAGTGATATAGAACCTTCTGACATGAATGGTTCATAAGCCTCCAAAATAGAATCAGACTGGGGTTTGTTTGACCCAACAAATGTATTGCTTTCAATACAAGACCGTGACCTTGACCTCGTAGAAATAAGAGCATTTGGAAAAGCTCTGTCTTTACTCTGTTGCTTATTTTTCAACTTGAAGCAATCAGAAATAACGTGCCCTTTCTTTTTATAATAAGTGCACGTAGGAAGAGATAAGGATTTCTGATCAGTCTTATCAGATGTTTGATTCCTAACAGTTGTGCTGTTGTGAAATTTGGAAGTACTCGAATGAGATTGAAATGGTTTTTTACCAGAAAACTGCTGAGAGGACGACTTATTGCCAAATGAAATTTTGTGAGTCAAGGAATAATCATCAGCCATACGAGCAGCATTTTCCAAAGTTTCCACATTCTGCTCGTCAAGATAGGTTTTAACATCACTATGGATACACCTCTTGAACTCTTCAATTAATACGAGCTGTCGGAGGTTATCATAACCTTGATCAACTTTCTTGGCTGAGCACCACCTATCAAATAGTTGTTCTTTATCCCTTGCAAATTTGACATGGGTTTGTCCAGTTTCTTTTCTACAATTCCTAAACCTTTGTCGATATGCCTCTGGTACCAACTCATAAGCTTTCAAGATGTACTCCTTAACCACATCATAATCAGTGCTTTGTTGTACTGACAGTGAAATGTAGACTTCACGAGCCTTGCCAATAAGTACACTTTGTAATAACAAAGTCCAATGCTCTCTGGGCCATTTCAAGTTTTCAGCTATTTTCTCGAAATGAAGAAAGTATTTATCTACTTCTTTTTCCTGAAAAGGGGGTACTAACCTAATATATCTAGTAACATCAAAACCTGAACTTGTGTTTAAAGGAGTGGAGTGTGCTCTGTTTGCCAGTTCTAATTCTCTTAATTTAAATTGCATTTCCCTTTCTTCTCTTTGCATCTGCATTTGTATCTGGCTCTATTCTTTCTGCATTTGTATCTGCCTCTCTTCCTTCTCTCTCTCCATCTGTATCTGCCTCTCTTCTTTCTCTCTCTCTCTCTCTGTATCTGAAGCTTTGCCAATTCTAAATCAATCTGGTTCTTTAACTCTAATTCCCTTAATTTCATGTCAGAACCAGATACAGGCTTTCTCTTCAAACTTAAAGCACTGCTATCAAAAATTCCCTTTCCTACTAAATACTGAATCAAAATAATCTTTATCTCCTGTTTTGTCAATGATACTTTTGCCTCAGATAGACTGTATTTTCTGGCAAGCTCGAGCAACTCATCCTTTCTCATGCACTCTAACCCCTCATGGGTAGGTTTTGAAATGAAATTCTGAACATTAGATGCCATTGTAAATGCTTGTTGGTTTCACACAAAAAAATTTCTCTATTAAAAATCTTTGCCAAAGACAAAAAAAATTCAGAGACAAAATCAATATGAATTTCAAAGATAAATTTAATATCTCTAATATGCTTTAAAGAAATTCAATCCCGGAACGACGAGCCCCCAATTTCTGTTACGACTCTATGGTCTAAGAAAAATGTAACAGAAAGAAAGTGAAACCAACAAATCAAGTAAAAATCAACAAGCAATTTATTACTAGATAATTAAAATGAAAAATCAAAAAGTCACTTACAGTAATGTTTTTTGAAATCCTAATAATCCAATAAGAATGATTGTTCTAATCACAAGTCCTAAATATAGAATGTTCCGAATTCACGGCTGTGTCCTTGAATGTTATGATGTGCTAATGGTCTCCAAAGTCCTGATGTAATAGAAATCTTGATGTGCTGATGTCAAAATGAAGTATTCCAAAATATCTGAATAAGTTCACTTAAATTCCAAAATCATTAATTAAAAATCCAAAATCCAAAAGTTTATGAGCACTGTTATAATCCAATGAATATTTAAAATAATTCCTCTCAGAATTTGGAATGAATTTTCACAACTGTAATAGCTCTTTACAAGACTGATGGTAATGTCAAAACTGAATAAATGTCCACCAAACATGGTATATATAAAGATTGGTCACATGACAAAATGTTCTAGAATGTGTGTCATCTTAATGGAATTTTACTTGTAAACAAAATTCAACCTTGACCTTCAAATTGAGAAAACATATTGATCAAAACAACCTAATTCAAGGACACTAGTTAAACATGTTTTTCCTGATAACATTAAGATTTAAGCAAATATTAAAGTGAAGAAACATTTATAATTTCCTAAAATATTTATAATATTATATAAACATCATACATAACAGTATGTATGTATGTATGTATGTATGTATGTATGTATGTATGTATGTATGTATGTATGTATGTATGTATGTATGTATGTATGTATGTATGTATGTATGTATGTATCTGTAACCTACAAGGGTTTTTAGATTAATCTGACTTAATAAGTCCCCAAATCAGTTTGACATTCAAATCCAGGATTACTACAGGAAGAGTCAATTATAGGTGGTGTATTTTTTGCTTGTTTGTGTTTTTCTAATAATTTTGCTTTGTATATTATAGTCTTATATTTCTAGCTGGGTGTAATGTTATTTATATTATTATTAAATATTCAAGAAAAATAAGAACAAAAACAACAACAAGCTTTTTACACACTAGATGGTAATTGTATTGCATAAGGAGCAATACAAAATGTAAGCTTTTGATAGAATGAGCTCAAGATTGTACATTATTCTAGTTTGATTACAATGTTACTAAAGCGTTTACAGAAACATTCTTGTCCATCAGTCCATCAAAGTGATACATATAATATAACCAATAGTTGGAATTCGGCATCACATTTGTCTCCTTCAACCAGACTCTCTCGTGGCTCCACGAAGATCCCACGGAGCCAAGCTAGAGTCTGCTTGAACGAGAATACATCACTTTTACTTGATTGATCAAGAAAGGTAACTATATCTTGAATGATAATATTATAAGATCTTGCTTTACAAAGGTTACATCCCTTGCATGTTAGTGACCCTTGTTCTTCCGTGTGTAAAGTCACTGAACGTGGGTTACAGCTGAAGAAAGATATCTTTGTGGGTAAATTCAGGTAAATTATATGTAAATTTGTCAACACTATTATTTTCTGTCATATTTTATCTGTTACAAGCAGACTATTTCAGTAAATATTAGCACACCCTGACACAGTAGTTTGTGAAATTGTGTACTGAGTAAGGGTTATAGCCAGTGTTTATTTTAATTTTGACCTGTTGAATTAAATCCATGCATTCTGCATACCATGAAGCGACTAGTCCTACGATCTGCTAGTGATTTACACCTTTCATTCGTTTCGCATGATGTGAAAATTGGACTTTCATCATATTGTCAAAAAAGGCGTAGGGTAAATTGTTATGATGTCCGCCCGTTTACTCATCTATCCAGGAGTCCTCGGTTTTGACGCACTTAAGCATTTACTTTCACCTTTTCAGAAATATACTCCTTTCATAGTGATACCTCTGGTTTTATTTGATACAGTAGTTATTTTAGCAAAGCATGCATATTAAATTACAATGATATATTCCCTCATACTTTTCTTGGCATACTTTCAACCAGACGACCCGTGTCAGAAGTTCGTGTATTACGTCACTTGTTTTGACGCACTTCACAGGAGTCTGCTTGTGACACCGTTGTACATATGCTTCGGTAAAATAATATATTTCAGAGTAACATCATTAACACATAGAAAAAGCAAGTTTATAGGAAAAATGACATATAGAAACTTAATTTAGCATTCCTAAAGCTTTTTTTTACATTTATCATAATTTTGGTTTTGGGAGATATTTTGTCTCAAAAGCTAAAAGAATCAAATTGGGTAAAATCCTTATTATATTATAATAAAATTGTTTACTTGCAAGCAAAAATATTAGATTCAGCTTACGACCTATTTTTTAAAAATTAGTTGGGAATATGGATATGCAGAACATCAATTCTTGAATGTAATGTTATTTGAAACTTTAAAACTGTCTTGCATCCTTTCTAACTCATTTCTCTAGAAGTCCAAATAAATAGGATCAAGTTACAGGAGAAGGTTTTAATTTCAATTTATTATCATTCTTACCATTATCTACAAATTCAGAAAATTAAATAGGTCAAAATAAGTTAAATAATAAGATTCTCTTCAAAGATAATTAAAAATGTATTGCTAAAGTAAAATTGCTTATTTGTCATCAGATAGAAAATCCTAATACTTTGATATAAATAAGAACAAAATGTAGAGGATGATGATTTAATTATGAAATGTATTGTAATGTATGTGTTTCTTGTAAATATGTACAAATTATAATAACAAAGAACCACCTCTGAACGTCAGTAACGGCAACTCCACATGAAACTTTATAATGCCAAACAGTATTCTGAACAGTGTTACTGATACAGTTATCCGTAGTGAGTCATGTTGCTATCACATGTTGAGTAGCTGACTGGATACCTGTTATGGCAGGAAATTAGAATAGTTTGTAAGGATTTTTATGAGGACTTACAGATTGGAATAAAGAGAATTAGTGAAATGAATATTTTTTCATGGTATGTATCTTTGTTTCAATTCACAACTGATAATGACAGAATTTTTGACAAATGTGTCTGTCGATATGAATCGGTGTTGACCAGTGAGAACAAATGTTGTGGTCATGACATCATTGAGAGATGCATTCTCTCAAGAACTGGGAGTTTATGACACTGCGTCAAACCCCTGTTAGTGTCAAAAAGGGGCAGGACAATACATCCATCTGTTACCTTCTCCTTTCTGCACAATAACTTTAGTTTTATTCCATCCATCTTTTCTAAACTTTGTGGATGGCTTGCACTTGAGATAAGAAACATATCTATTGGTTTGGGATTCAATAGATCAAAGGTCAGGGTCACTGTGATTGAAAATATAACACTGTTTCTGGTCAAAAACTTGAATTTTGCATCACATATATTAACCAAACCTCATACAATAATTGTACATGAGAAAAGAAAGACACCTATAAACTTTGAGGTCAGTAGGTCAAAGGTCATGGTCACAGTGACTGAGGAAAGAAAAATGAATTCCTCACAATAACTTTAGTTCTACAACAGCTACATTTACTGAAGTACAAGTCATACAGGTCATCTAGGCATTTGGTACAGATTACTGCAGCAGTGGGTGTCACTTCTTAGAATTTGATTACACATACCTTTAAAAAACAATTATTCAGTTTATTTCATTCCTCGTCAATCAATATTACTTGAAAGATCATAATATAAATGCGCCAAGAAATGCATACGGTCAAATCAGTGTTAAAGTATGTGGACATTTCGCATGAAGTCAAGAAAGAGGTTTGTTCCTGTATAAACCAGATAGAGTGTCATGCACTATGATGTCACAATGGAGGCACCACGAGTTGAAAAACATTTGTAATACCCTGCATTGGTAATGTTTAGACCTGATGTCCATTTGTCTTGACCCAGTTAAGTATCTAGACACCATTGTAAAAGTCCATAGCAATCAATAATTTTCATCTGGAAGTTTTGTGATGACAGAACATTCAACAATTTGGAATGAATAGCCTTTGCTTAAACTATATTAGTACTAAATTTTATAACAACAATTAATATTTTATTTAAGACCCATAAATGTACCCTCATGACTGTGTTGACATACATTTTAAACATGGTGGAAGGTTTATACCGGAGACAGGAAAGACAGCTATTACTTTTTGGATTAAAAGGTCAAATGTCATGGTCAATGTGACCTCTATATATTTTTGACGGCTTCCACACGAAAAAACTGAGCCTTGCATTACTTACCTTAAGCAAGCTTTGTTTTTGGATTGCAAGTGAGGCAAAGCAAGAAAACTATTTAATTTAGGATCAAAAGGTTCAACAGGTCATGGTCACAGTGACTTGAGTTCTGATAAAGGTCCCAGTGTGTCAAAGAGTAAAAATCTAAAGTATAAACTGTTGAAATTTATAACTATTTTTAAAAATCATTTTAACTTGAAAAACTACTCTTTCAGCTACATGTATATATTGTATAGCAAGATACTTACTATAGCCAGTACCCAAAACTAAGTTACTTCCCTTACCCAGTAGTGGCGCTGTATGCAGTCCCCACTACCAGGAAGTATTATACAGACTTAGTACACAATTATTTTCCTATATAGTCTTTACATATGTTTCCCAATACTGAACTTTCCAGAGTGTCTAACTCCAAATGAATCACATGTTTAAAATATTCTAAATATAGATAGGGATTACATTCATAATAACTGTGAACTGAGTCCTATCAGGGGAGACATTTTTATTGGAATAAAAAAGGCTTTATATGTGATGAATCAGATGTGTTGGAAATATTGCTGCAAAGTTTCAGTGCATTTGATAGTTACAGACTTTATTCTGACACCATTGTTTTAAAACAAGGAAGATCAAAATGTCTGACTGTCAAAAATTCAAGAAAATTTAAAGTTTGATTATGAATTTGTTCTTTAAGATAAACACTTAAAATTAACTGTAATTAGTGGTAACACATTACTATAACTTAAACCTGTGGAAGTACCAAAATTAAAGTACCTCATGCTAAATTTAAGTTTAGGCAGAGATCCCTGGCTAAACAAGTTTAATGAAATATACCAATATGGAAGATATATATTTGTACTTGCAATAAACCAATTATCTTGATGCACAAGGTTTGGATCAAAGAGCATTACTGTATAACTGTCAACTCATCTGTACATACATACATACATACATACATACATACATACATACATACATACATACATACATACATACACACACATGAGATCTTAACATCCCTGTATTTGCCATACATGTCCAGTAAATCAAAGGATTTGACAGGCACTTACTCTGAGCAACCTGACCTTGGTCATGGGAGTTTTCCAATATCATTGTATCAACTTGTCTTTGATTTGTTTATCCATTAAACTGCCAAATAAGCAAGTTAGTGAAGTAAAATTCAAGAGCCACAAGGTCTAGTTTACAGATTGTTTTTTTGTCAGACAGTCAATAAAGATGTTGACAACTAAGCTTAATTCAAAGGTGACTAGTTCTAATTTATACAATGTTTCTTTGTCTGACAGTCAATCGATCTGACTAAGCTTGTTTGGTCATTATGTTTACCCAATTGTTTCAACAGCCAATAGCCGCAAAATACAAGAAAAAAGAAATGTGAAAGCTTATCTCCTGGACTTATAAAAAAAGAATCTGTAATTGAACAATTGTCCCAGGGTCTGTACTGTAGACATTATATCACTCCCTCACAGCAACATGGTTTGTGTCACAATGTGTCAGCACATGCAGGGATGCTCCTGGGATTTTATTTAAACGGGGGATCTGTCTTGTTTCCATAATGAGGGGAAGTAGAAAATGGAGGGGGGTGTGGAGAAATTGCCATAGTTTATTATTTACCCAACACTTAAATATCCATCTCTCTCTCTGTTCCCTGTTCCACTCTGTTAGGGATAAACTGAAATCAAAACCCTCATAAGATACCCCATCCCATATCATCTTGGTATTGTATTGTCACCATTTGTACCAAGTAAACATTTTTGAAACTTTACTTCTAATTTTGGTTTTTTTTTTGATGGTTCATCTAACCTAGCATTTGACATTGTTTTAGAATTATCTACCTCTGTTTTGCGAGAAACTCCACTACATTCTTCACTTTCTTCATTCTGCCATTCACTATGCATATTCCCACCACCACTGACTTGAAATTGAAAATAATCAGTAATTTTCTATCCAGCCATGCTTGACTATAATTTACTACCTCACCTTCAGGAAATGGATCAATGTTTGTGCATGTGCAAATGGGAGGAAAGGGCATCAATTACAGAGCCCTACTAAAACACACATATTTCTGTTATAATTAATTAGCAGGTGTTATGGAATCATGCCTCCTTTACTTTTTTTATAATGATTTAATTTACTAATTAAATGATCTCTGTTTTTAGTCTGAATAGCGGTTAGCATATCAGTATAGATACGACTACTGCTCGATCAATAAGTGGTCACATGATCAATTGCGCGGGAAAATGAAGTTGACCTAGCTTTGTACTTTTGAAATCAACATTGAAAGGTCACATTCCATACTACAATAACATTATGTTTACTCTTTAAGATTTTTTAGTACGCTAGACCTTTGGGTAAATGACGCGTAACCTAGTTCCTTATTGGTTCTTAGAGGGTTGTGTTATTTTGTAATACCATATTATTAAAGACGGAGAAAGGGTTTTACAATTCAATATCTGCGCATTTGTAATGTATATATAGCAACTCATCCAGTGATAATTCATTCTTTACAGTTGCTTGAATGAAGAGAGGTCGTATTGAGATTTATTTCAGTTCAGTGTGGAATATATTTATTTAATTAGTAATTCATCTGAATTACTATACAGCTCCGTGGAATTATCAGACATTATTCTAAAACTTGTGAGATTCCAGACTTGCAAGGATTATTTTGGATTTAATCAGAACTTATCAACTTCAGCACATTGCAGGTTATTTTCATTCGGAATACTCGGATTAACATCAGGAAGTGAACTTTAAAACAATTTAGGACTTTTTAGGATATTCTATACTGCAAGTTATTTTAATTCTTTCACTTTGATTGTTTGTTGAACTATTTTAATTCTTTTAATATTTTAGGAAATTAAAGATTTGCATTTTAATCTTGAAAGCTTGTTTGTGTCTTTTATTCTGTTACATTACCCCTAGAGTCGTAACAGGATAAATTGGGGAGCTCGTCTCGGGATTAGAAATTAGAATAATTTCGGGATCCGAATTTAAATATTTTGAAATTTAGATTTAATTAAAATATTTTCGAAGTTTATATATTTCAGAGATTTTGATACTTCGGAAAGTTTTCTTTTTGGGATTTGAATTTCATTGTTTGAAATTTTAGTGGTTTTTTGATTTCCAGATTAAGAAATAAAGAGAAACTAACAGGCTTTCATAATGACATCCAGAGTAGAGAGTTTCTTAGCTGATCCTACCCAGGAGAAATTTGAGTCCTTAAAGAAGGACGAATTACTTGAAATTGCTCAACATTATAGTCTTACTGAAGCGAAGGCTTCCATGTTGAAGCAGGATATTAGAAGTATCTTGATTCAATATTTGGTACAATCAGGTATTTTTGAAGAGGGGGTTTCAAGTGTTAAGAAAAAATCTCCGTCTGGTTTGGGAAAGAAATTACAGATAGCTAAGGACATAGAGATTGAAAAGATCAAACTTCAATGGGAACAGATGCAGATGCAGGAAAGAAGGGAAGATAAGGAAAGGGAAATACAAAGGGAGGAAAAGGAAAAGATTAGGGAAAGGAAGGAAAAGGAAAAGATTAGGGAAAGGGAGGAAAGGGAAAGACAAGAAAGAAGGGAAGATAAATTAAGAGATAATGAAAGAGAAATTCAGAAGGAATTAAGAGATAAGGAGGATAAAGTAAGGGATAATGAGATACAAATACAACAGAGGGATAAACAAAGGGGATTAGAGAAGGAATTAAGAGATAGGGAGGATAAATTAAGAGAAAATGAGGAAAGAGAGAGAGACAAAGTTAGAGAATTTCAGGAGAAATATTCTGATAGAGAATTTAGACTAAGGGAATTAGAATTGACCAGCAAAGGGCACTCTCATGACAGTCAGGGTTCATACTTTGATTTGGCCAAACATTTGAGACAGGTTCCCCCTTTTAGAGAAAAGGAGATAGACAAATATTTTCTCAGTTTTTAGAAAATTGCCGAGAATCTGGAATGGGCAAAAGAGAAGTGGACCTCATTATTGCAGAGTGTGTTAACTGGCAAAGCTAGTGATGTTTATACTGCACTCTCATCTGAACAATCTGCTGATTATGAAGTGGTCAAAGAATACATTTTAAGAGCTTATGAGTTGGTACCTGAAACTCATCGTCAAAACTTTAGAGAATGTAAAGAGGAAACAAATCAAACTCATGTAGAATTTGCTTGGGAAAAGAAACGTTTGTTTACAAGATGGTGTACATCTAAGAAGGTTGAAGGCAATTATGATAATCTTGAACAACTGGTATTGATTGAAGATTTCAAGAATTTTGTCAGTGAATATATTAAGATGTATCTTAATGAGAAAGGAGTTGAGACTTTAGAAAAGGCAGCCATCACAGCTGATGAATATTCTTCAATACACAAGGTTCCATTGATAACTAAAACTTTTCCTCAACAATCTTATGTTAAGAAATTATTTCAAACTCGTTCGGGTAATTTCAGACCTCAGGGTGATGTGATTGTAAAGAATCAAAATTCTGATAGGGAATATCAGAAAACCTTATCTCTGCCCACGTGTTCATATTGTAAGATGAAGGGACACGTTATTTCTGATTGCTTAAAGTTGCAATTTAGGCCTCAGAATTATAATAGAGCAATTCCAAATGCTCTAGTTATCAAGAAGTCAAGGTCAGGGTCATTTATCAAGAATGATATTTGTTTGGAGGCTAGCTTACCTCAGTCTGATTTTGTAATGAGGGATTACGAACCATTCATGTCGAAGGGTTCTGTGTCACTTGTTGGTGACTTGGATAAGGCTACTCCTATTAAGATATTAAGAGACACAGGAGCTTCTCAGAGGCTATTGTTAGATAGTACTTTGCCGTTTTCTGAGAAGTCTTCTACAGCAAAACCTGTCATGAGCGACCTCTGCTATGAGCGACTACCTGTCATGAGCGACCACAATCGTAATGCACGGATCAATTTTATTATATAAACGCACTGTCATGAGCGACCACCTGCAGAACGTGACCAGCGACCGCGATTTCTTGGCAAAATATGCATTTCGACACTGCCATGAACGACCGCATCACAAAAACAGAGATAAACACAACTGACCTTTATTTAACTCTTTGTAACCACGACCGCTTAAGAAGCGAAGACGTTAAAAACAAAATCAAAAACTTAAAAACAAATTAGGCTGGCTACCGGTTTCTTGAATTATACAGCTCATGCATGTAGTGTGTCATATGTTATAGATTGTAAACTAGACTAGAGTACATGCTGATTGCTCATTCGGAAATACCTCGGCTATTTCTGCGAGACAAAAGTATGATCCATAGGATTTCCCGCGAAATTGCGTATGGCAGCTTGTTCTAAAATAATACTGCAATGAACGACCCTATCGCGAGAACTGAGACAAACACCACTGACGTTTATTTTATCCTTTGTAACAACGACCGCTTCCAAAGTAAAGACTGTTCTAAAAAAAAAAAAATTATAAGAACAAATTAGACTGGCTACCGGTTTCCTAACTTTTGCAGGTCATGCATGTAGTTTCCTTTGTTCTGGACTGTAAACCAGACTAAAGTACATGTCACTAACTGCCATTGTAGTGCCAAAGTCAATATAGCGGTCGCATACATCATTTTTCTTTGGAGTTAATCCGTAATGCCTGGGGTGAATGAGGTCTTTGTCTTTAATACCAGTAGGTGAGAATCGTTTTCCGGATTCGATTGTCATTGTGAAAGGCTTGTGTTGTTTGTTGGGGTGTTTTTGCTGTTACAGAGATTATAGCCCACACACCAAACCGTCATATGCTCACCTTAGTCAAGTTAGTGCAGCTGGTTACACCCTCTGTTTATAGAGTTAATCCCTTTGTATCATCGGTGAATAAAGTCTTTGACTTTTGTCTCTAAATAAATTTATTCTGTTTCTGGATAAATTAATTGTGTCTTTTTATTTCATTCATTGGTACATATACCATTGTATATGTATTCCATATTTCCCCAAAGCTTGATCAAAACCGCTACAGTCGTTATTACAATTGGTCCCTTATAACATTAACACCTAGGACTTTAATAGCAATGGCAGAACCTCCCATGAAAAAGAAACAAATTCTAACATTGGAGGAAAGAATTAATATGATTGAAAGAAGTGAAAAATGGGAGACCGTTTGCAACATAGCAGCCACTTGAAACGTCGGTAAAACTCAAATTTAGGGTGTTATAAAAGACAAGGAGTCAATTAGAAACGAACTCATATGCTAATACTAGTACATGTACGTGTGATCTTCAAATATAAATGTGATTCATGTCTAATGATAGATGTATATCTTTATTACTATTTAAAATTATTTTCAGATTAATGCATGCAATATTTTAACGAACTATGAACAAAGAATACAATAAATGTACATGATTGTGCTTATTTTTCCCTCTTAAACAGTGCTGAATTTCAACCTTGGAAACTGGTCTTTTTTGTACAAACCTGTTATGAGAGACCACCTGTCTTGAGAGACCGCTTTTTGCTGGCAGAAGGGGTGGTCTCTCATGACAGGTTTTACTGTACTAGTGAAAGTGTATTAATACAGGGGGTAGATTGTGGATATGTTAATGTCCCTCTTCATTGTGTTAATTTGTCATCAGACTTAGTTTCGGGACCTGT
Organism: Margaritifera margaritifera; assembly: GCA_029931535.1. Taxonomy (NCBI): domain Eukaryota; kingdom Metazoa; phylum Mollusca; class Bivalvia; order Unionida; family Margaritiferidae; genus Margaritifera; species Margaritifera margaritifera. Next base: position 7,722,132 of record JAQPZY010001669.1, on the reverse strand, counting down.
GACCATAGAAGCAGTGGCTTCTTTGCCTATTAAGGGCATCCATTTATTACTAGGTAATGACCTAGCTAAAGATAAGGTCGTGGTTAATCCACTTGTAACTAACAAGCTTAGTATGGATCAAAGAGTTGATCATATTGAAGTAGAAATCCCTGGTTTAAATCCAGCTTGTGAAGTTACTAGAGCTATGGCAAAGTATGCTCTTGAGAATATTGTTGTTGAACAGGATGTATTTCCTTTAGCGGACACCTTTTTGGGTCAGGGTTTTCATGAGGTCACTTCTGCTTCTCAATCTAGTATTAATAGTGATACTCTTTCAACTATTATGTCTCATAAAAATAGTCGGGGTGTAATAAGACAAGCACTAGATGTCTTACAACAGGGAGGTTCGGATATCTCCTGTTTGTTTCAGGGGGCTATGACTGAAACTGAAGCCACGCAAGAAGGTACTTGTTACTTCTTGACGAGTGAAGTCCTTGAACGGAAACAGAGATTGCTTAGGGTAATTGTTGATGATGAGTGGTCAGTTGGTAAAATAGTAGTTCCTAGATACTGTCGTCAGGAATTATTTAGTGTAGTCCATGAAACGTCGTTGTCTGGTCGTTTAGGAATAAATGAGACGATGATAGGCAACCAATACTTGTTGGCGAAGTGTGCGTCTACAAGTTTTATAAAAGCTATTCCTTTGTGGAATATTAAAACTGAGACCATAGTGAGAGTTTTGGTCGGGATTTTCACATTGTTTGGTCTTCTGAAGCTGATACTATATCGGACTTTAGAACGAATTATTGTAACATATTGTTATGAGATGGTATATAATTGGGAATTGTTGTGGAACAGGAAGGGAGTAGGTTGAAGGTTTCCAATTATTGTTGTTTGCTGCGAGGGGTCAGAGTAGGAGTTTTTTTTAATCAGATAATAGAGTATTAGTTTTGCTACCTATACCCCAAAAATCCTCTTTAGGTTAAGTATTTTGGTCCTTATACTACTGACAAAAGGTTAGGGAATTTAAATTATTATTAATACTTTCCGGGAGGAGAAAGCAGAAACAACTTTGTCAGAATGTTAGAATGTTAGAACAATATGTAGATAGAGATAGCCATATAAATTATCGATTACTTTAGTAGTACTTGTCTCTTACATTGAAGATTTGAATGAAGATGAGAAATCTGAAGAGATGATTTGAAGTCACTACACTTCGCACATACTGCTGCCTGAGATTTACGAACTGAAATAGTTGATAGAAGAAAATGCCGCCTGAGATTTACGAACTGAAATAGTTGATAAAGAAAATGAATATTTATTTACAGACATTCTACACGAACCAAATAAAAGTGACTGGAGTTTACCATGTTTCAGTGCAGAAACAAATTAACACATTCCGTACATGTATAGAGTATAGAAAGTAAATAGAGTCACCGGGACATATTCATTTCCAGTTTCTAGACGGGATTGGAAATGACTAATACGTCGCAAGAAATTGACCTATTGAAAAGGTTTTACCAAATTTCACTTATGGAGAGAAAGAAAAATTTGCATTAACGACTCCAGAACTTTACCAATACAAAGTCGTACCATTTGGGATGAAGGTTCCCCAAGTTTCCAACGTCTGATGAATATAATAACATCCGAATAGAAATTGCGATGCATACATCGAAGATGTTATCATCTGCAACGACATGTGGCAAGATCTAATAGAACCATTCTTCAAGAGATTCAGCGAAGCGAACCTGATCATCAATATAAAAGTGACTTTTATCGTGCCTGTGTTACCTTCTTAGGGCATGATTGTGAGACATGGACAAATAAAATCAATAGAAGCTAAGGTTACGGCTATTTCTTAGTAAAATTTAATCGATGATGTATTTTCATGTGTATAATACCACCGTTACACTGTTTTGTATACATGACTGTATCATGTATTAATTTTCTTTTTGATTTAATTACTTATATGTTGGAAGTACATATTAAAAAATAAGCTTTTATTGCATAAATCCTTATTTTTTTGTTGATGGGTGAGGGTGTTACGGTATCATGCCTCCTTTACTTTTTTTAATAATGATTTAATTTACTAATTAATGATCTCTGTTTTTAGTCTGAATAGCGGTTAGCATATCAGTATAGATACGACTACTGCTCGATCAATAAGTGGTCACGTGATCAATTGCGCGGGAAATGAAGTCGACCTAGCTTTGTACTTTTGAAATCAACATTGAAAGGTCACATTCCATACTACAATAACATTATGTTTACTCTTTAAGATTTTTTAGTACGCTAGACCTTTGGGTAAATGACGCGTAACCTAGTTCCTTATTGGTTCTTAGAGGGTTGTGTTATTTTGTAATACCATATTATTAAAGACGGAGAAAGGGTTTTACAATTCAATATCTGCGCATTTGTAATGTATATATAGCAACTCATCCAGTGATAATTCATTCTTTACAGTTGCTTGAATGAAGAGAGGTCGTATTGAGATTTATTTCAGTTCAGTGTGGAATATATTTATTTAATTAGTAATTCATCTTAATTACTATACAGCTCCGTGGAATTATCGGACATTATTCTAAAACTTGTGAGATTCCAGACTTGCAAGGATTATTTTGGATTTAATCAGAACTTATCAACTTCAGCACATTGCAGGTTATTTTCATTCGGAATACTTCATCCGGATTACTCGGATTAACATCAGGAAGTGAACTTTAAAACAATTTAGGACTTTTTAGGATATTCTATACTGTAAGTTATTTTAATTCTTTCACTTTGATTGTTTGTTGAACTATTTTAATTCTTTTAATATTTTAGGAAATTAAAGATTTGCATTTTAATCTTGAAAGCTTGTTTGTGTCTTTTATTCTGTTACATTACCCCTAGAGTCGTAACACAGGATTTCCAAGCGTCCATTTGCATACTTTGAAATAGACAGAGGTATTTTGATCAAATAAGTATCCATACTTTTTAATTTTTTTTTTAGACTCTTATTTATTCAGTTTATCTTAACAGCTAAATAAAAATTCTATACTATGCAGAGTGCATTTTTATATTGCAACTTTGAACTAACTTGTGGAAATTCAAATGCATCACTGCTTTACAAGTGCACAAATTTGTAAAATTGTGTGTGAATTATGCAAATGCGTGCCCTGATAGCATCTCTGCACACGATACCTTTAGAACAAAATATCTGATGCCTAGGTGCAAAGTAAGAAACAAGGATACTAGCAACAACAGATTACGTTTTTTATCATCCTCCATGACTTATTTGGGTGCCTGATAAAATAATACTCCCCCATCTGACTTTACCAGAAATGCCTGTTAATTAGGTTTTATGCAAGCTTACTGGTAATTAATAATTAATTTTTGAAAACATAAGAGTGGAATAAAACACTTGTAAATAATTAGTTTGAGAGGAAACCAGTTAATCATGGAAAGAATAAAAATACTAACACTCAAGCAGTAGCAAACCCGGAACCAAAAATGACACATTTTCAGGTACATTTAATAATTGGGTATATCAATGTTTTCATTTTTTGTCCCAACTTGTCATATCACCTTTGCATATTTTTTTAATTGAATTTCAAAAATATATGACTGCCACATTAATTTTCTGAAAACAAATGTCTGGCAAGAGCCATTCAAAGGTGCTCCTGTGATTTTTTTTCCATGATTGAAATTATAGAATCTCTGATACATACATACATACATACATACATACATACATAGAGACAGAGAGAAACATTAAAATTACAAGTTTTTATGGTGGAGTTTCTATTGTGACCTATTTATCTGTAGTTGTATTCTACAAATCCATTTCCACAGGTAACACACGCACACACGCTAAAGAACAAAATTCTATAAGGTTTCATTGTATTGATGATCACTTCATTCATACTTAACTACCAATAAATAAATAAAGAGAGAGAGAGAGAGAGAGAGAGAGAGAGAAAGAGAGAGAGAATGCTTGTTTAGATACAGCCTTGATTTCAAAGAATTGCTTCATATGTTTTTCACCTATGTTTATTGTAGAATTCATCAAGAAACATGAGAGAGCATCTATAAGGCTTTAAACTTTGTGCCTGATCCTTTTGATTGAGACATATACCTTTTGGTTCATTGAATTTTGAATGGATATATTTTATTATTATTATTATTATTATTATTAAAATACAGCAGTATCTCTGCTTGGTCTGCATGGCCAATTTCAGCAGAGTTCTTTTGCAATTTTACTGTGACTTTCCTTGCTAGTGTGTCATCACAAGGGTATTTCCCAGATGTACAAGATCATATATGCTCATGCGTAAATTTGCAAGTTAGGGATCACTGAACAAGAGTAGGTAAGTCATGTTTTATGAAAGGCTTATAGGGGCAGTCCTTGCCAGAAAGGGAAGTAACTTCTGAATTACACAAATTGGAAATTCCCTATATACATAGCATCAAAAATTGGATGGACATATAATGTACTGTTTGCTATATTCTTGTTTCTATTTCATCTTCTGTGCTATTTAGTACATAAACTCTAGAGCATAAGCTAAATATTTATATAAGTTCAATTTCACATTTTAATAGCAAGTGTCTTACAGGTTTATATAATTGTAAAGAAAATTGCAACTTTTAGCATTTATTTTGCAAAAGATAAATGGTCATTAAAAAAATAAATTTGGTAACTTTTTATTTTTACCAGTGATTTATTTTTCACTAGTCATTTATTTTTACCAGTCATTTATTTTTCATCAGTCATTTATTTTTCAAAATCAATTTATACATGTAATAATAAAGTTTTGCAGCAGTCTGCAGGATTAAAACATGTTTTGCCAACAAATTTAAGAAATAGTTGATTTCAAGTGAATTCTGACACAATCTGATTAAAATTAAGATCTACTTCTAATATTTGTTTTTGTTGGCTTTAATGGCATTTTAAACACATTATTGACTATATTATGCTGAGTATATGGGAGCTAAGTGCCTTTTCCTGGGATACACCGAGACAGCCAACCTAGGTTGGCCTGAGCGGATATCGAACCTGCGACCATTTGATTTCAAGTCCTATGCGCTACCAACTTAGCTACTGTGGCTCCCCTACTTATAATAAGTAGATCTGACAGGCACTGTTAAAGGTACATGCTCTGCTGACCTTTGGAATTCCTGGTCCACTTACATTTAGTAAACAATCAGAATAAGCATTGCATTTCGTGTTTAGGACAGTTATCATTAGATGCGATATGTTCCAAATGAAGTTTTTCACTTTCATAAATGTAAAAGATGTAATTTGAGATGTGCTTATAATAAGTATATCTTATGGGTACCGTTAAAGGTTCCTGTTCTGCTGATCTTTGGAATTCCCGGTCGACTTGCATTTAGTAACTGATCAGAATAAGCATTGCATTTCATGTTAGGGAGAGTTATCATTAGAAATGATCTGTTCTGAATAAATTTGTTCACTTTCATAAATGTAAAAGCTGTAATTTGATCAGTGAATTGAAAGGTCAACAGAACACCACCTTATATCAGTGTCCATCAGTTCTCTGTCTTGTCAGAGATCTAAATTTTAATCCAATTACAATTTCATACAATCCCATTTTGATATAATGAATTGGTAATGTCTTTTTCATTTAGTGGGATCATAAGTCAAGAATATGAGTATGTATGATGTGTCAGGATGATCAGTTATTTTACAAAATCAATTTATGTTAATGATAAATTTTTGCAGCATTGTGACATGGAAGTTAATATCTAAAAATATCATTTAAAACCTGCTTTGCTGACAGAATTACACAATAGTTCATTGCAAGTGAATTCTCACAAAGTCTGATTAAAATCAAGATCTACTTATAATAAGTAGATCTGACAGGCACTGTTAAAGGTTCATGTTCTGTTGACCTTTGGAATTCACGGTCCACTTATGCTTAGTAACTGATTAGAATAAGCATTGCATTTCATGTTTGGAAGAGTTATCATTAGAAGCGATATGTTCCAAATGAAGTTTTTCACTTTCATATATGTGAAAACTGTAGTTTGGTTGTTGAATTGAAAGGTCAGCAGAACATCACCTCATATCAGTGTCTACCAGTATCAGATCTCTGTTATGTCAGAGATCTCAATTTTAATTAGATCACAATTTCACACAATCCATTTTTATTAAATGAACCGGTAATGTCTTTTTTTGTGTGTGAGATCAAAGGTCAAGGATATGAGAATGATGTATCTTAAAGATCAACTATTTTTCAAAATACAAAATATGTATCAATCAATTTATTTTAATAATAAATTTTTGCAGTGTTCTGCCATAGAAATTACTGTCTACTTTTAAAATGTTTTTTTGCAGACAAATTTACACAATAGTTGATCACAGGTAATTGCAAGTGAATTTACAGTTAGTTGTTCCAATTTATGAATCTAAAACATCAACTTTAAAACCACCAGCAGTTTGTTATTTGAGTGAGTATCACATTTCTGAATATCAGCTGGCACTTTTCCATACAATTTATAAAGCAATTTTATTTACCATAAAATTAATTCTTTTGAGTTGCATCTAATTTTTCAAGCAGCTGTCAACAAAAAAATCCTTTTGTCCATACCTACAGAGCCCTGTTGTCCTGTTGGGGCCACTGTCCACAAACTAATCCTTTTTGCCTATACCTACTGGGCCCTGTTGTCCTGTTGGGCTTGCAGTCTACAAAAGTTCTTTTGTCTATACCCACAGGACCCTGTTGTACTGTTGGAGCTGCTGTCCGCAAACTAATCCTTTTGCCCATACCCACATGACCCTGTTGTCCAGTTGGGATCTCACTGTCCACAAAGAACTTCTTTTGCCTATACCCCACAGGACCCTGTTGTTCTGTTGGGGTCACTGTCCACAGATAAATCCTTTTGCCCAAATGCACTGGGCCCTGTTGCCCTGTTGGGGCTGCTGTCAACAAACAAATCCTTTTGCCTATACCCACAGGGTCCTGTTGTCCTGTTGGGGTCACTGTCCACAAATATTTTGCCCATATCCTCTCCACAAAAAATCCTTTTGTCTATACCCACAGGGCCCTGTTGTCCTGTTAGGGTCACTGTCCACAAACAAATCCTTTTGCCCATACCCATAGGGTACTGTAATCCCATTATTTTCTTGGGGCTGCTGCCCACAAACAAATCCTTTTGCCCATACCCACAGGATCACGTTGGCATCTGTCCACAAACAAATTCTTTTGCCCATACCCACAGGGTCCTGTTGTCCTGTTGGGGCTGCCTGCTGTCCACAAACAAATCTTTTTTCCCATATTCACAGGGCCCTGTTCTCCTGTTGGGGCTACTGTCCACACATAAATCCTTTTGCCCATACCCACAGGACCCTATTGTCCTGTGGGGTTGCTGTCCACAAACAAATCCTTTTGCCCATACTCGTAGTGCCCTGTTGTCCTGTTGGGGCTAGTGTCTACAGTATATAACGATCCAAAAAATAAATGCATCACACTTTTAAAATGTTTAACTTTTAATTTATACTTAACTTTTTTGAAAAATATAAATGGCATAAGAATGTGAATGTCATTTGAAAGTCTTTCTGAAAGATGCAGGTGATTTTCACTCTTAGAGGTAATGCCAGCATGTAAAGTTTTACAACAAATAAAGTTTGGTGGAGAAAATACATTTTCTTCCACCAAAATGATTAATATTTGTTTCAGTACACATTCTTGATTGTTATGCTTGGTTTGAAACTGTGTAAATATTCTTGTCTGACTTTAACACCTGAAATGATTGAAGTATTAGCTTCTTTTTAAACATAACCTGAGAAATTAATTGGATTATTGACATCAGATTGGAAAAAATGTAGATACTACTTGCAAATGATGGCATGTAAATCATTTTTTTAATAGCACATGATTCCAGGTTAATCAAGATTCCAAACTAAAAAATGCCAGGTTGCTATTGTAAAATTTGAGCCCTGATGCAGTGGAAGTAAGACAGATGAGCCTAAATTGTACACGTATTTCTTTTTACATTAATTTAATTGGATTTGCTGTGAATATATTTAATGAATATGTATATAATTTGTGTCTTTCCATTGTTGCAATCTTTCTATTTTTTTTACAATTTTATAAATCTCAATAACAACATTGCCACTCCTAGTAACATGATTGGTTCCATTGACCAGCACCCTTTTCCATGCCAACATACAGTATTTCTACCGTGATAAGACCATTGGGTGTGCCTGATAAATTTGTGAAAAAAGGTGTGGGTGGGTTTATTATCAGACCATGCTTAGTCAAGTTTTGCCATAATTTTATTAAATTGGGGGTGGGGGTAGGCTTATCATCAGGCATGGGTTTATTATGGGATAAATCAGGGTCTATTCTAGGACATGTGATTGTCAAATTCACGCATATTTGCAAGCCCTACCTTGTATTTCTTTGTTAAATTCTCCCTCCCATTTAAAATATTCTCTCCTCATTTGGAAATGGAGCGGAGAATTTCTCCCATAAATTTTCAGTTCTAGAATCAACTCTGATAAATAGAGCACATGTAACAGGCATTAAAGATGATTGTTTATGAAATATTGGAATATTTAACATTTGGAAAAACTGATGAAACATAGCTTAAGATCCAACAATTACGAAGTCAATTAAAACTGTATAGGTTGGTGAAATCTATCCCCAAGTAAGGGTTATACATAGAAATGTATTGTATATACTCGTGTATAATCTAGGTGTAAATGCAAACAGCATAGACCCTGATCTCCTGTCGCATAATGCGCTGGCAGATCAGGGTCTATGTTGTTTGTTCTACTGATTAGTCCTTACAAACTGCATAGACCCAGATCTGCCGGCGCATTATGCGACGGCAGATCTGGGTCTGTGCAGTTTGCAGTTGGTATGAGATTTTACGCGAGTATATACGGTATGTTACATTGAATCTCAGCCAGAGTTCATATAGCTATGATATATGTAGGTGAGAAGTGACATCATATTGGTGATGTCATAATGTAATGACCATGTCATTATGAGGTGAGCAGTAAGCATTGATTTTACAAATGCAGATAATCAATAAAAACCTCTACATGAAGCATGAATCAATAGCTATCTTTAAATAATTTAACTTTCTTTTCTTTTCTAAATAATTTTTATTTCATCAATTTGGTCATGCCATGCCATCAAAAGTACCTCGGGTCAGTTGCAGGAAACAAAGAATCAATATTAGATAAAATTTTCACATCCTCTCTGAATGTTGTGTCTTCATCAATTTAATATTAGCTCCCACTGGTTCATCTGTTTTAGCTGTTACATTATACCATACTATGAGTATTCACTTGTAGTACAAGTGAATTGATTATTTAGGTTCTATACTCTTTTAATGATCATATATATTCATTAAAGTTGACACTGGAACAGTAAATGCCTAGACCTAATGTTTGTGTTTACTCAAATAATACAGACTGGTTTAAATAGTTTTCACTGGTACTTTATGTATTGACAGTTTAGTGGTTGAGGTGGCATGATATGCAATCACATGAATGTACCATGCTGCCTTTACACTATTTCTTGTAACTCTGGTATGAGCATGACTAAAAAATGTCCCCATTTCCTATGGTAAGTAGCTTGACTTTTATATCATAAATGTGATAATCGTGTCTGTTTATCTCTGCGTCCATGCATACAACTGGGAGCCACAGTAGCATAGTTGATAGAGCATTGGACTCATAATCCAAGGGTCGCAGGTTTGAAACCTGCCCAGGCCAGCCTGGGTTGGCAGCTTTGGTGTGCCTTTGGGAAAGGCACTTAGCTCCCATTTCCTTGGTATGATATAACCAAATAAAGTGCTGAAAGTGCAATTAAAAACAACCGACCAACCATCTAACCAGAACTCCTTATACACTTATTCGATTTGATATTTCACAAGGATAAGAAGATGAGGTTCAAGATGAAAGCTTTGGGTTTTGGATACAGCCCAATTGGAGTGGGGTGGGAGATGTGGTGGGTTTGTGTAAGCTTGTAACCTGAACTCTGTTTACACTGATTGAGAGATGGTGATGACTGATCATATGTAGTATATAATATTTCACAAGGATGAGTGCTTGACAATGAAAGTTCAAGGATGCAGTAGGAATAGTGGGACCAGGGTCAAACATGATTTTTTCATAGGTAATTCAAAAGTGCAGATATATCTTATGGCTTCCATTGCCAGTTTCATATGCCATGATCTCTTTCATGCAGAAAAAAATAGTGGAAGTGACTGAAAATCACCATTCTGGACTATTACAAACTTGTGGTTGAAAATCACCATTCTGGACTAATACAAACTTGTGGTTGAATGTCACCGTTCTAGACTAATACAAACTTGTGGTTGAAAGTCACCATTATGGACTAATACAAACTTGCTTCAGTTTTCTCCAGAAATGTCCAGAATCAGTGGTGTTTTTCATAGAGAATCATGAAAAGAAACAGTAGGTCAGAACTTTGTATTGAATCATTATTGAATTGATTAGGCAAATTTCAGTGTGAGATAGCTACCACATGTCACTGATTGAATGTTGTTTTCTATCCAGAAATAATTTTCATTTGAGTCCAAGTAAGTAGGGTAGCTTAATTGCTTGAAGGTAAGTATTTATATCTACTGTTACTATTTGTAAGAATAAGTGTCCTAATTTGTTCATACTGCATATTATTTAAACAGTTCCCACTAGACTCTGCCTTAATTGAAGCTGATGCGCACTGTTCAGTGAGGATCAATGTAAGGTATGCATTAAGCAATTGTGTATTGATTAATTCTGTGTATTTCAGGTGTTCCACATGCAGTGTGTTGAATTCAACTAGCTGGAAAAGAATTTTATTTTGAATCCATCATGGCAGCAGTTTTTCAGAGGACTAAAAGTTTTTACAACTGGATGATGGAGAATAGAGGTGAGAAGATTACTTGTACTGAATAACTGTACATATATGACTGAGCTTTAGTTATTAAAATCAGCAATAGATACAGTCATAATTGCTTTTATTATGAGACTTTTCTTACTGTATTGGGAACAAACATTTTTGCATTGAGTGGTGGCCAGTATATGTACATGTGCATGTGATTAGTTTTAGAATGGCCTTATTGGGACCAAACTATAGGGCACCACTGTGAAGAGGAAGCCAGGTTAGTAGTTAGAGAGAGGACAATTAGGGCAAGTTTTCACTGAAACCTTTATGGATCACCTAGGAGCTTGCAAAAGTAGTTTTTATAAGCAACCTGTGACCCTGATATACAGGCATTATAGACATGTAACCATGATATACAGGCATTATAGACATGTAACCTTGATATACAGGCATTATAGACATGTAACCATGATATACAGGCATTATAGACATGTAACCATAATATACAGGCATTATAGACATGTAACTGTAATATACAGGCATTATAGACATGTAACCGTGATATACAGGCATTATAGACATGTAACCGTGATATACAGGCATTATAGACATGTAACCGTGATATACAGGCATTATAGACATGTAACCCTAATATACAGGCATTATAGACATGTAACCCTAATATACAGGCATTATAGACATGTAACCCTAATATACAGGCATTATAGACATGTAACCCTAATATACAGGCATTATAGACATGTAACCCTAATATACAGGCATTATAGACATGTAACCCTAATATACAGGCATTATAGACATGTAACCCTAATATACAGGCATTATAGACATGTAACCCTAATATACAGGCATTATAGACATGTAACCCAAGTATACAGGCATTATAGACATGTAACCCTAATATACAGGCATTATAGACATGTAACCCTGATATACAGTCATTATAGACATGTAACCATAATATACAGGCATTATAGACTGTAACCATAATATACAGTCATTATAGACATGTAACCCTAATATACAGGCATTATAGACATGTAACCCTAATATACAGGCATTATAGACATGTAACCATAATATACAGGCATTATAGACATGTAACCATAATATACAGTCATTATAGACATGTAACCCTAATATACAGGCATTATAGACATGTAACCATAATATACAGGCATTATAGACATGTAACCATAATATACAGGCATTATAGACACGTAACCATAATATACAGGCATTATAGACACGTAACCGTAATATACAGGCAATATAGACATGTAACCCAAGTATACAGGCATTATAGACACGTAACCATAATATACAGGCATTATAGACATGTAACCCAAGTATACAGGCATTATAGACATGTAACCATAATATACAGTCATTATAGACATGTAACCATAATATACAGGCATTATAGACACGTAACTGTAATATACAGGCATTATAGACATGTAACCCAAGTATACAGGCATTATAGACATGTAACCATAATATACAGTCATTATAGACATGTAACCATAATATACAGGCATTATAGACATGTAACCGTAATATACAGGCATTATAGACATGTAACCCAAGTATACAGGCATTATAGACATGTAACCATAATATACAGGCATTATAGACATGTAACCATAATATACAGGCATTATAGACACGTAACCGTAATATACAGGCATTATAGACATGTAACCCAAGTATACAAGCATTATAGACACGTAACCATAATATACAGGCATTATAGACATGTAACCCAAGTATACAGGCATTATAGACATGTAACCATAATATACAGTCATTATAGACATGTAACCATAATATTCAGGCATTATAGACATGTAATAACTTCTTAGCATGTAAGTTGAAGAAGTTTTCAATGTTCATGTGTAGTGTAGTTGTGAGATCTCGAGAATTGTGTCCAGTACCCTCACCCGAGTTACTCTAGTACATGCAAATTGTTATTTCCATTTTTGTTGTGGGAAACATCATATGTTATTGCATATAAAACTGAGCAAAAAAGAAAATGAGAGAGAGAGAGATAGAGAGAATTTTGTTCTTTTAATTATGAGTGTTGAATTAAGAGAAGTAACTATTGTGAATCTTCTTGCTATATGTGTAACAAATTGTCTCCCTTACTATTCCTAGATTGTGCTGTTTGCGTCAGTTTCAGATCTTCATCAGTTCAGTGTCACATGATAATTACAGAGCAAGTTAAAAAGTAAACAGCCAATAGATTAAAGTCATATCTTTTGTCTTAAAATAAAAGTATTTGAATTAGATAAATCTGAAGTGAATTTTATTTCATCAAGTTCCAGCAACATTACTTTCAAAAGGTTGTTTTTATTATGGGTAGTGTTTACATAAAATTAAAGTCAAGATTGGAAAAGCCAGATCTTTTGGAAAGGTCATACACTAAATACTTTGAGAAAATAAAGATTGGCAATGAATTGAAAAAGTTACACCTGTGATGTCTTCAAATTATTTGATGGAGCAGGACATGTGATATTGAATGTCGATATAATGATCCACTTACGAACATGTCAGGAATTGTATGTGAGTTGAAGATCAATAAATATCAATGTATACCATATCAGTGAGATCAAATGAAGCTGTCTCTTAGGGCTCAATGGCACAAAAGACTTTTCAATTGATCAATACCATTTTTTTGTTGCTGTTCTATGTGTACATAATTGTGTTCATGTTTTCATCTCATGCACAGTATTTGTATATAGATTTTGGTCAGAAGTAAATGTATTATTATTATTATTATTATTATTATTATTATTGCAAATGTCAGCACTTTTGCTATTTGGATTTCTGTCAATATGATAGTACTTTTACTCGTAAATTAGAATTTATATATCAATTGTTTGCCAGATGTGATACACTTGACTTTTATTTCATTCATCCATTCATTCTCAGTGGCAGACACATTTTTAATGAGCATGGTTGCCTACTGGACAACCATACTGAAAAATCTGGTTGCCCAGCAGAAACATCTAATTGTTGAACAAAAAAATCTTGAAGGTAGTTACAATTTAAGTGCAGTGACTTAATTGTTCAAAATTTAACATTGGAGTTTTTGTAAATTATGTTAAAATGAGTGCAGAAATATCTGCTTTCCATCTGACATTTCGTGCAGATAGTCCATTTTATTGATTTTGTATCATGGCAAATATACTTATTTTAAACAATTGCCATCAAAAGCTGGTTGTCTGGCTGGGCTTTGACTTTGAGTTATCTGGTTGCTCAGCTTTAATTTTATGTTGTCCCAGACTACCGGGCAATGGATTTCTCTACCCTCATTTATCTTTAGATATACAGCTCATTGACAGAGCAAAAGTAATACATATACCAGTCATATGTCCTATTGTGACACACTTGACTTTTTTGTTATTCATTCACTCATTCATTCATTTACCCTGTTCTTTTTGAAAAAAAAAGGCAGGGATTATGTCTTGCGCATCTCTAGTTCCGTATGTATGTCCAATCAATCATCAGTTATATGGTGTATCTCCTGCTTCATGATTAAACATAGAGATTTGAAACTCTGGGATATGATTTGGGTCGGTCTGTAGATGTGCACAATGGTTTTACAATTTTGATATCACTTCTGGGATGGGGTTGGGGGTGGTAAAGAAACAATCTCAGATAATTATTGTCGATGTAGATCTGAAAGTTGGCTTGAATCATCATCAAGGTCAGGGAAATAATATATCTAATGGGTTTTTGGATTACACACTCAGGTCTTGTGTCCCATGGGTGGGGGAATGTTGCTCCAAAGCCATAACTTGGTAGTTGTTGAGATCTCCACACTATAACCATGCATTGATTTGAAGGACATGAAGAGATGAAATATGACATACATCTAGTACTGACCCAGGGTTATGCCCTGGGGTTTGGAAGTTGCCCCTGGGTCATAACATGAAACTGTTGAGATCCCCACCCTGTAACCAGATATAGTTTTCAAGGACAAGAGGAGACAAAATCAGACATATCGTAGGCTATATCCAGTACAGACACTGGGTAATGTCCTTGGTATAAGGGCCTTTGCTTGGAGTCACAGTTTAGAAACAGCCAAGATCCCCACCCTATAACCATGTATACATTTATTGGGTATGAGGAGATAAATGCACGTGTACATCTAACACAGAGCCTGGGTCATGCCCCTGGAGTAGGGGACTTGCCCATAACTTGAAAACTGTTAACTTAGATCCTTGCCTTATAAGTTATAACCATCTATACATTAACTGGACATGAAGAGACAAATACAATGTTGCAACACTGGCCACTGGGTCAGACCTTGCCCCTGGTGGCATAACTTGGAAGAGTTGGGATATGCAGTGGTATGTGATTGACTCAGTTCTAGCACATTGACAAAACAAAAGCAATACAAATAGTGCAGCACATGTGCAAATAAACAAGCAAAAAAGAAGAGAGAAAAGAAATTAATTACATGAGAATTATAACAATTAAAACAATTTTACTTTTTATAGATATCACAATATTGAACATAACATAATAATCTTAAAAGAATATTGTCCTTTACTGTATCAGTGATCTGTATTGAGAACATACCATACATAGACGTGTTAAAAAGAGAATTCAAGGTATTAAATAAATACAATTATGAAAAAATTAATTAAATGTAAATTAAACTTGTTCATTGACATAAGCGAATAAAGTTCAAGATGGCTGTTGGGTTTACATGCATTTTGTTAATAATAATAATAATAATAATAATAATAATAATAATAATAATAATTTAATGAGGGTAGCTGATTTAGAATACAGATGTATCTAATTTCCCTTGAGGCCGTCACTTTCTAGCAGTCTACATGCATGTATCTTACTAATGAAACGTGTAGGAAAATGTCAAGTCACTGCATTTAACAATGGAACAATCAAGTTATATGACTTTACATTACTCTGGACATATCAATCATATTGAAATGAGAAACATAGATTAGCATGCACAAACACAAAACAGTTGGAATAGAAAAAGGAATTTTACAAAAATACAAAACATGTAGATTCCAATCAAAATAAAGCTTTAAATGTTCGAGATATTTTTCTTTAAAACTTTAAAGAGAAGTGGCTAATCTAACTGATGTGGGCAAAGAATTCCATATCTTTGTTCCAGAAAATTTAAAACTACATTGAAATTGTTCAGTATTGGATTTTGGAAATTTCAAGTGGCCATATGAGGTTACCCATAAAGCATAGGGCCCATGATTTTCATCAATTAGTTCTCTCATATATTCATGCATATTACAATTTACACATTTGTAGACAAGTGCTGCCTTTTGAAAGTTTATTCTGTCATTTATTTGAAACCATTTCAGTTCATGGAAAAGATTACTAGCTGCTGTGTCAAAAGGAGCATCCAGAATTAGGCGAGCAACTCTTTTGTATCTTGTTTGTTCTTTCGAACTGACTCTTGGGGCAGTTTCCACATACTGTCAAACAACAGTCAATACCTGGCAAAATGTAGGCAGGCATTTTAGTTCAGTAATCTAGTTTGTATGGATAGGTATTTCTTAATTTTACTTAGTAAAGTTATTTTCCTTGATAGAGATCATACAACAGAGTCAATACGTTTTTCCCACTCACTTTCTAACTATCACTCCTAAAAGTTTTTCTTCCGTAGCGTTTTTGATGAGTTGATGATTTATTGCCAAATTTACAAGTTTATCAGAAGTGGAATGTTTACTAGATGAAGCTGTTACTATACATTTCATTTTTGTTTAATTTATAATCATTTTATTTTGTTTTACCATATTTCATTATTTCTTATATCGGAGTATAGATGAGCTTCTACAGTAATTACATCACTACCTGAAGCTGTTATAGTAGCATCATCTGCAAATAAATCTGTGTTTGTGTGTTCTGTCCATAGAGGTAAGTCATTTATGAAAATAAGAAAAAGCAATGGGCCTAAAATCGACCACAGGGGAACACTATGATTAATTTTCATTGAGCTAGATTGAACATTTCTGATAGCAATTTGTTTGCATCCTGTCATATAGATAGGATGAGAACCAGTTTAAGGCATATAAGTATAAAATTTATAGCATTTTAGCTTAGATAAGAGAATATCATGATCAACTAAATCAAAAGCTTTCCTGAAGTCTAGAAATAATACATATATTAAGTTTCCCTTGTTGATTTCCTGCGGCCAACAGTCTGTGAGTTTTGTTAAAGCTGTTTGGCATGAATGCAAAAACGTGATTGTTCTCTGTGAAAGAATGAGAATGTTTTGAAATAATCATTCACTTGGTTAGCAATCGTTTTCTCAAAGATTTTTGATAATGTAGGGCTATTTTTGTGTATTACTTGCTTGTTTCAATTTATCTGGGAAAACACCAGAATGGATACTCTTATTAATGAGATAAGCTTATTATAATAATAGATAGAGATATCACAGGTGCACCAATTTTTAGGGCTATTGGGCCTATTGTATCAAGCCCAGTGGATTTTTAATATTTAGCATCATAAGGGTTCAGTATACATCATATTCACTTACATTAACTTCAGAAAATTCAAAAGAAAGATCAGCTGGAACTTTAGCCCTCACATACTGGGGAAGTTTTTTGTGATCAATGGTCTTTGTGTTCTCCCTGACATAATTATTTGTTGTGATCATAAAGTAATGGCTGAAGATATCTATATAGTTTTTCTTAGCATCATGTATTAGGCTGCTTGCTATGTTTTGACATTTTTTATAGTTTTCCAAGTCCTTGATTCTGTGAAACTTATCTCTTTTGTGTCTCGTTTCTTTTATCTCTTTGGTAATCCATTTAGGTTGAAGCTCATGTTTACTTCGTTTGGTTTTACAATGAGCATGATTGTCTAATACATGGACAAAAAGTCTGTACCATGCATCTAAACCAGTATTGACATCTGGAATATTTTCAGTATCATTAAAAGCCATCAAATACAGATCATTACAGAAGTTTTCTTAATGAAAAGTGAGGAAGTCTCTGTATTTTATATCATGATGTTGGTTAATAATAAGTTTAGTCATATGTTTAGTGATACATACTGTAAATGCCGCTTGAGGTCTACTTTGAGTAGACTCAAATGGAAGTTACATGTTTGTGGGTCCCCGACTTCTGGTCATAAGAGAAGAGATGACGAAAACAGAAACTGTCAACACAAAAATAACTTTATTAAGGTGGCTAGCAGTTGTTAATACATATAGATATGATTCAGTTTTGTAAATAAATATATTTAAGCACAACTCAAATAACAGAATGTAGGTGTAAAGAAAATTACAAAGGAATAATTGGATAATTTGTTAAGTAGATAGGTTTTAACTCTACTATTTTTAGGCTGATGTAGATGAAGTTATATTAAGTCCATGCCTTCAAATAGAAGGTGTTTTCTTCAGAGAATGGCAATGCGCTTATGACCTGTACCATAAATATTATAAAAGGTGCACTGCCGAAGCACTTGCAGTGACTGTGGCAGAAGGTGCAAACAGGAGATACACAAGTGAAAGTGCACTGAAGGCTTGCCACACAAAAGTACACCATATATTGTGGCTGAAGATAGAATGTGCTAAAGATGCACGATATCACGCGAGAAAGGTGCAGTCAAATAAGATAACTATACCAATGTTCTTACAGTAGTATAAGGTGTACTCATTACAAATCTCCGAATGTGCATGTACAGTGTGACCCCACTATAGCATGCTTCGTTATAGCACGCTTTGTTATAGCACGAATTCGGATATAACACGATCGTGGCATGGCTCCCGAAATTTCATCTATTTTTTCGTACATGAAAAAAAAAAAAATTCAAAGTACGAAAAATGTTTAAAAAAATAATTATCATTTTGGGGAAGAGTTCGTGTATGAATTCGGATATAATATGATCGTGGCGTGGCTCCCAAAATTTGACAATAATTTCGCCAATTTCTTGAACTACTTGCAAAGTTTTGTGCCAAAATAAACAAGAGTTTGATTTAATAATTTGGCAAGCTGTATTGTATTCTTGAAGAAAAAGTGTCTTATGATTGCATCTTTCTTTATATGAATAAAGATGCTGAACATTTCTATTTGTGAATGTTCATTTCAAATGTGTTAGTAGTCAATTCACGCACTTTGGTCTTAGTTTATTATTGAAAGATGTCCGCTCATTTTAAAGCTAAAAAGTGTTAATCTCATTATTATTGATACATGAACAATAAAGTCATTAAGTCTTCTTTGTGTTTGTCTTCAATACATTCTGTGTACAATCGTTGCTCAAACAATAGCCGACATATGTTTGCTCATTCAATTGCATACCCAGCCAAGCACCAAACAATGCGGTGGTTGATAAAAGATTCTCACCTGAATTTATAAATCAATTAATTCAAGTCATTCATAATCATCAAAGTCAATCTCAAAGCTAAGGTTGTTCAAACCATGTGGCAATGATTTATAAAACATAAAAAAACAAAACAAACGCCAATACTCACACTTGGCTTGGCTGTGTTGTTAGACAATCGCCACGCAATCAGTTGACCAGTGAACAATGTTGTCCATTCCCTATAAAAATGACCCCATTGTTGATTAACAATTATTCTTGCTGTAGTTGTTCAAACAAATAGGTGTCAGAGTTTTAATTAGTAGTTATTTACAATGGATAACAGTACATGGAAACGTAAAGCTTTTACTGTTAAAGAGAAGCTTGAATCCATGGACAGGATTAAGTCCGGTGTTTCCACAAGTCAGATTTAATTCTCAAGTGATATTTCCCAAGTTATCTGCCAGTGCACGTGGGCCGATAAGCCTTTGGCTTGTAAAGGCACTCACTTTGTTTTCAAGTTGACAATCCTTTTGATCAAGCCGCGAATCTGATACCTGTTCAGTGCCAAGTCGAGTTCTACAACTTCCTGTGCATATACTTTGACCTTAATCCCTTAGCTTGTAAATGCACCACACTCTTTGTTTTCCCACGTGACAACTCTTTGATCAAGCCGCGAGTTTAATACTTGTTCAGTGCCAAGGAACAGAGGGTGGTTATTTGGACTCCTGTGATCTTGCCGCACAATTTACATGTTTTTAGTTGCATCCTTTAATAGATTTCTGACTTTATGATCAAAGTGTTACTTGCAGACCCCAAGCTCAGTCTCTGCATAAGCACCTGCATATGACAGTAAAGCCGATGAATCGAAGTCGGACGAGATTTACGATGACTAGACGACGACAATTTACAATGATTAAACGACGATGTAGGATTTCAGAAATTTATCAGACAATGATATTATACTTCTGTGTGCATATTTTCGATGGAATTATTATGGACTCACTCCTACGCATGCCATGAGATCGGTTGGTGTGAGTACACATGTTGATCTTTTAACTATTCATGCCATACATTAGACATGTACATATAAATGTACCAATGCATGGTTCTCTGAATAAAGTAAAATATTATATGTGCAATCTCTGTTTTCACTGCATGTGTATTTCTCGTTTAATATGCATTGATTTAAGATGGTAACTTTGCCAATGAAGCACGTTGTTCTGAGCCCACAATTTACCCCCCCCCCCCCCCCCAGTTATTTTGGTGCATGCATCATTTTCTTCAGCTAAATGACTTGGTTTTGTCTAGGTTGGTTATAGCACGGTTCGGGATATAGCACAATCTCGGTTTGTTGACCCCGTCCATTGTGCTATAGCGGGGTCCTACTGTACTAGCCTAAATGGGTGAAGGTGCTACACAAAAAGTGCACAACCCTGACATAAGTGTAATGACACTCAGTACCTATTGCAGCATGATATGCATTGGCTCTGACCTTGTGAGATATATATATATACTCCCGAAGGTGCACACACTATGAAAGTTGGCTATCATATAAAAAGAGCAGGTTTCGAAGGTGTACAAACAACCGCATTGAGGGTTCAGTGTATCAATCACAACATTCTCAGGAGATAATTATACCTGTATGTTTAAAATATTATTTGCACATTATCATACCATCTCAGGATTTTGAATTTTCAATATAAGGGCTTTCTGAGCCATTGTTGGTTGTCAGTAGTGTAAATAAAGATGGAAATGGAAATGTCTAGCTGAATGCTTTGAAATCAGATTGAATTGGCTGCGCTGGGAACTGCTGCACATGGCTTTTATACTCACCATCCTAGCAACAGGGTGTAGCAACCGATCAGGACGCTATATCGCTACACCACAGGCAAAAGTACCATATATACTCGCGTATAAGCTGAATAATTTAGGAAAAAATAAAAGACTAGAACAATGAGGGTGTGCTTATCCACAGGACAAGGTATAAACTTGAACATTTTTAAGTTTTCTTGATGACTACCTGTATATATTACTGTTAGCCAGGAAACCTTGGTACAGGAGGACCTGGGGGTTCAGATTAGACAAAAACGGCTGATGTTTTATGGGTCAGCTTATCTGCGGGTCATGCACTTTTAATGTTTTTACTTATTCAGTTTGGGGGGTCGGCTTATATGCAAACAGGTTTATATGCGACTATATACGGTAAACAAAAATGGCCTCGTCAGAACAGTGGGAGGACAGTGAGTATTACTTAACAACATTGGCTGATTACTCATTTCACAAAGTTCATATTGAATGGATGAGACTGCTATAAAAACATACGAACACCAGGTAATTAATATAGAATGTATGAATATTAAACAATACTCATATGTTCAGGCTAAGTTGTAAACAAAAGAACAGACCCCCCCCAATTCATTTATTGATCCCTGAAACTTGTGAAAAAAATTATTTTCGTAACAGTACATACAGACTAGTGATCACTTATTGCAAACACTACACAAACTTCATTTACATTTTCTAGTTTATTTGTGTATATATGGTCAATTAATGTTGAACTGTCTTTTGTGATTCTAGCTGGGCTGTCTATGACCTGAGTGAAATTACCAGTTTGGAAACAGTCTAGCCACTTCTTCTGAGATTTTTTTTAGGAAATGATATTAACATCACCACTTATTGTTTCATTATCATGTATGCCAACATTATTTTGTACTTGTTTTTCAAATATTTCAATTAACTCAGCTTTAGAATTTGGGTGCCAATAGGCAGAGCATATAAGAATAGGCTTTGTCAGTGTGAAGTTTACTTCTATCCATACACTTTTGATATGTTAATTTCAAGATCATTTCTTCTTTTATATTTAATGGAGTCTGCAATATAGGGCAAAAAAAAATATGTGTGTTTCCGGTCAGCCGACTGTCCCTTTTTCATGTTGCCGACCCTACCACTTTTCCCCCCACCCCCACCCCCCATTTTTTTAAAAATTTTTTTTTTAATTATAAACAAAATCACATTGCCAAAATTGACTTTTGCATCTAATTAAGCCAGTTTTGCCTGGTTCTTTGAAGTGCTTTAAATATTATTTGATTTATATATAATGTTTATAAAAAAAATACCTACCTGCCTACCCTAATTTTAAAACCAGTGCAATAGTAAACACATATTTTTTTTTGTGTTGGTCTAGATAAGAATTCTCCCTCCCTGTTTATCATTCCTATCTTTTCTTTCAAACTGATACCCTTTAATATCAAGTAATTTATCATTAATGTTACTGTTTAAAAATGTTTCACACAGACCAAAAATATGTACACGTCTCTTCTGATTTAGCAATAACCTAAACTCATCAAGTTTAGGCAAGATATATGCCTTATATTGAGGTGTGCAATTCTTTAATCCTTCATTACAAGTCCTAATGTTGTACAAATTCGCTCAATATCATTATTACCACATGTACAAGTATCATTTTTCAGTATGTACATTGAAATCTATACTGTCATTTAACTCAATAATAGTACATTCTTTGTTTTGATCAGTATGTATACCATGAACTTTAACATTCAGATTATCATGTGTATGAGAGGCATCAAGGGAGTTACATGTTTTAGAAGTACATGTACAATCAAGTAGGGAAGTATCAGTATCTTCGCTGGGTGCGGGTGCTCTAGGTGGCCGAGTGGTCTAAGGTGTTCGCCTTTACAGATGACTCACACATCTCACCTCTCTCCGCATGAGTTTGAGTCTTGACTCAACCAATGTGGGTATGTGAGGAAGCTTGCCAGTAGCTTCCTGTAGGTTGGTGGTTCTTCCTGAGGTTTTCCCGGGTTCTTCCTCCACCAAAAATACTGGCCACAATGTATAGCCTATCATGTGCTGAAAAATGGCGTTATACCCCACAAAACTATAAACCAAACCAATCGCTGGGTGCTTCTAAAACTTTTTCACAATATGAACCATGGTTGACATTTCATGGCATTTTAATGTTACTATTACAGTAAAACCTGTCATGAGAGACCGCCCCTTCTGCCAGCAAAAAGCGGTCTCTCAAGACAGGTGGTCTCTCATAACAGGTTTGTACAAAAAGACCAGTTTCCAAGGTCGAAATTCAGCACTATTTAAGAGGGAAAAATAAGCACAATCATGTACATTTATTGTATTATTTGTTCATAGTTCTTGTTAAAATAATGCATGCATTAATCTGAAAATAATTTTAAATAGTAATAAAGATATACATCTATCATTAAACATGAATCAAATTTATATTTGAAGATCACACGTACATGTACTAGTATTAGCATACGAGTTCGTTTCTAATTGACTCCTTGTCTTTTATAACACCCTAAATTTGAGTTTTACCGACGTTTCAAGTGGCTGCTATGTTGCAAACGGTCTCCCATTTTTCACTTCTTTCAATCACATTAATTCTTTCCTCCAATGTTAGAATTTGTTTCTTTTTCATTGGAGCTTCTGCCATTGTTATTAAAGTGCTAGGTGTTATTGTTATAAGGGATCAATTGTAATAACGAGTTTTAATCTAGCTTTAGGGAATTATGGAATACAAATACATTGCTATGTACCAATGAATGAAATAAAAAGACACAATTAATTTAACCAGAAACTGAATAAATGTATTTAGGGACAAAAGTCAAAGACTTTATTCACCGACGATACAAAGGGATTAACTCTATAAACAGAGGGTGTAACCAGCTGCACTAAGGTAAGCATAGGACGGTTTGGTGTGTGGGCTCTAAAATTCTGTAACAGCAAAAACACCCCAACAAACAACACAAGCCTTTCACAATGACAATCGAATCCGGAAAACGATTCTCACCTACTGGTATTAAAGACAAAGACCTCATTCACCCCAGGCATTACGGATTAACTCCAAAGAAAAATGATGTATGCGACCGCTATATTGACTTTGGCACTACAATGGCAGTTAGTGACATGTACTTTAGTCTGGTATACAGTCAAGAACAAAGGAAACTACATGCATGACCTGCAAAAGTTAGGAAACCGGTAGCCAGTCTAATTTGTTTTTTTTGTTTTTTTTTTTGTTAGAACAGTCTTTACTTTGAAAGCGGTCGTTGTTACAAAGGATAAAATAAACGTCAGTGGTGTTGTCTCAGTTCTCGCGATATTATTTTAGAACAAGTTCATTGCAGTATTATTTTAGAACAAGCTGCCATACGCAATTTCGCGGGAAATCCTATGGATCATACTTTTGTCTCGCATAAATAGCCGAGGTATTTCCGAATGAGCAATCGGCATGTACTCTAGTCTGGTTTACAATCTATAACATATGACACTACATGCATGAGCTGTACAATTCAAGAAGCCGGTAGCCAGCCTAATTTGTTTTTAAGTTTTTGATTTTGTTTTTAACGTCTTCGTTTCTTAAGCGGTCGTGGTTACAAAGAGTTAAATAAAGGTCAGTTGTGTTTATCTCTGTTTTTGTGATGCGGTCGTTCATAGCAGTGTCGAAATGCATATTTTGCCAAGAAATCGCAGTCGCTGGTCGCGTTCTGCAGGTGGTCGCTCACGACAGTGCGTTTATATAATAAAATCGATCCGTGCATTACGATTGTGGTCGCTCATGACAGGTGGTCGCTCATAGCAGAGGTCGCTCATGACAGGTTTTACTGTACATGTTATACTTATATTAGATGTGAAATGACATACACATTTGAAATTATTACATGTGTCACACAGTTTTGACAGTGCATAATATTTGTTTACATTATGTAATTTTATTTAAGCTTAGTTTTATTTTTATTCTTCACTATATACAAACTAGAAGTGGCATTCTCCTCTTTGCCACTCACCTAACCAGATAGCACTGTCTCCAAGGGACATAGTTTTTGTTGGTGCTCAAGTGTTCCACATGCATGACACAAGATAGGCTTCCCATAATGACACACATCATTAATGTGGTCAGTCTCAGCAGTAGTCATCAGTTACTTTCTTGAAGATCCTATAATATATATTCATGTTGCAAAGTACCGGTAATGTGACAATTTCCTTTTTGCTCAGGTGGATCCCATTTGTATAATTGTGGGTTGTTTGTGTCCTCTATAAAAAAGGAGTAGTGCTGAGGTACATAATGCAAATTCAGAGATCTGTCAAAATATTGTTCACTGTTTGTACATTTACATCTATTCAAGGGAGTAAACCTAAAACAATGATACTAAACTCAGAGTCATTTTTAAACTGTATGGCATACAGTAGACTCATAGTCCGCTTCAGTTTGGGTTGCTGTTTGGTCCTCACTGTCATTTTCTCCAACGTATATAATAATTTTGTACGGAGACAAATCCATCTGCATAATTTTGGAGGTGACTATTTATATTTGCACCTTGAAGTGTTTTCACATAAGTATTTAGAAGCATTCTTCGTTTAACTCCTTTCACAATAGACGAGCTAATAAATTGAGTTCTGTTTTGCTTACTTTTGTTGGGGACTGTTTTTCAGGTGCATATCTGTTTGGTAACATTTGACATTTGTATTGGTTAAGTATCATTGGTAGTAGTAGGGCTAGGGTCAACTGTCAAATATACATTGATACATTGACTTCACACCCCATATACTTCTTCATTTTTTAAAAATATATTCTTTTTCAACCTGGGTGCCAAAAGTCTTCTTCCTTGTCATGGGTTTGGGATTGGTCTGTGTTGCAGTGCTAACTAACACAGAGTCCCTTCCTTGCACTGGTGCACTACACAGTTTTGATTGGATGAATATATATATATATATATGAGGAGTTGAGATAAGAGAAAAACATAACATTGTGCAGTTCCTCGATCCAGGGGTAAGTTTGGTCCTGCAAAATGCCTCATTTTATGTTTCTGTTTTTGTTTTAATAACAGTTTTGTATTTTATTATTTAAATAGATTTTGTCAGCTTACTTCCAGATATGTAGTGTTTATATATATTTTGAGGTGACCCATTTGTCTCTGTTTGGCAAAGTACCCATCTACCTCAGTCCGCTTGGTGGCATGGTTCATAATTGATAAACTGATTTGCAACTGGCTGAAGTTTAGGGTAGTATAATTGATGAAAAATTGCCCCTGTTGTTGTTTTATGATTTGAATTTACTTTTTTTGCCTTAAAGCAGAGACAACATTAATTTCAAGCATATGTAGATTTATTCTCAAATTTTCATATTTATTGGCACACATGTATGACATGATTTTCTCAAGTCATTCAGGATGGTCACAAAAACTGTACATGACATTTGAAGATCATTGTAGCAGATTTGTTATTGTCAAAGTTAAGAAAACTAAAGTTTAACTGATTACTGTTCCATTAAATACATTTTGTACTAGTATCATTTTATTCTTAATTGTTTCATTTTGAATGTTCTATTCCTTTTTAAGCTTGGCAGAGTTCATTCCCTCCATGCCTTATGGTATAGTGTCCATCCTTTTTTACCAAATATTGTTTGTATTACTAATAATAGTAACAAACTTTATGGTCTTACTACTTTTAGTAACAAAGTACAGCTCGATTGTCCATTCAGGTAAATTTTATGTGTTGAGGAAGGCAACTCAAATTTGGGTAAATGACCTGAGAGTAGTTATCTCCCTTGGATATTGGTCCGCTGATGGCAGCACTTACAACAGTATTAGAAAATGCCTTTAAAAGGAAATCACTGCAATAATTCCTCCAATAATGTTTCAGATGTTAATATAAATTCTATGGTGACATATAAAGAAAAGAAAATTTAGAAAAGTAATATAAAGATTATTAGATTAGTGTGTTTACAATAGTAATAAGGACCATGAATAGCAGTATATCTGGAGATATGTTCTTCCATCTGATCTTATAAAAATTAGTGTCACATGAACCCTCCAAGCCATAAGTATTCTCAATACTGTGATTATCTTTTCTTTTTATATGCCTGCCCAGAGGTAAAGCATATTATGTTATGATGATGTCTGTCCATTCATCTGTCTGTTGCCAATTTTTTTCCTCACAATAACTCGAGTTGTCCACCAACTACAGTTACAATCTGATTGGATGGCTTGTACTTAGGGTAAGAAAGAACCTTATTGATTTTGTGGTCAAAAGCTCAATGGTCAAGGTCACTGTAACTAAAAGAAGAAAAATGGTATCCACACAATAACTAGAGTTCTCCATAATCTATAGTTACTAAACTTTGTAGATGACTTGCACTTGGGGTAAGGAAGAATTCTATTGATTTAGGTTCAAAAGGTCAAAGGTCAAGGTCACTGACTGAAAGAAGAAAAATGGTTTCTGTGCAATAACTTGGGTACTCCATCATCTATGGTTACCAAACTTTGTGGATGGCTTGCACATAGAATAAGGAAAGATCCTATTAATTCTAGAGTAAAAGGCCAAAGGTCAAGGTCACTGTGAATGCAATAATAAAAATTATGTCTGAACAATTACATTAGTTCTACATCACATACCTGCACTTAATTTTTGGAATGGCTTGCATTTGGGATAAGGAAGATGCCTGTTGATTTTGGGGTCAAAATGTCAAAGGCAAGGTCACTGCAGCTGAAACAAAAAAAATGTTTCTTCACAGTAACATTAGTTCTACGTCACAGACCTAGACCAAACTTTGTGGATGGCTTGCACTTGGTATAAGGAAGAAGCCTATTGCTTTTGGTTTCAAAAGGTCAAAGGTCATGGTCACTGTGACTGAAAGAAGGAAAATGGTTTGTGCACAAAAATTTCAGTTATCTACATAGAGGACTGTTAAATATAGGGTGGGAATATGATGCATCGTTTACGGTACTGTTGTTTTCTTTTTTTGCAGATCCTCGTGTAGAGGACTGGCCCTTGATGAAAACTCCATTGACCACATCTGTGATATTTTCCCTCTACCTCCTAATTGTGTGGCAGGGTCCAAAGTTGATGAAGAATAGGGAGCCCCTAAAGCTGAAGTGGATTTTGATTCCCTACAACTTTGGATTGGTTATATTATCCTTCCATATGTTCTATGAGGTTTGACTTTTTGTAAACATTTTTAGAATGTATAGTTTTAACCTTTTTTTGACAAAGTTGTCTGTAGCACAACCAAGAAGCAGAAAATATTGATCCTAATCAGTATTTGAAAACTAAAAGCAAAAGAAAACTGAAATAAAAAAAATTAGAAAAATTTTATGCATATTAGATGAATGGCATTTGTTGCGACTTAATCATTTTTTTAAAACTCTGAAGACTTCCATTGCTGGATTATACTGTAAAGCTGAATGCAATTATACATATGCATTTTATTATTATCAAAGCAACATGATAAAGAAAGAGGACTACCACATAATTTAGGATTTTTTTTCACCAACTAGCGAAAGTGTTTTATTGTTGGATTTTAACCTTTGTCTGCAAATTGTTAGAAGAAAGAGGAAGTGAGGGCTTGCTTCTTGTTAAACAAATGTTGCGGCAGAAGTGGCATTTAATGTATGCTATAGTTCATGGTCATATAATAGTCCAGACTTATTGTTGTTAGGCAAGACACATTACTCTTATTGTTCAACAAAAACTAACTAAAGCCTCAAAGCAAAATATCTTAAAGTGGGCTTAGCTCAACCTAACCATAAATGTTGTTGTTTGTCTCTGATACACACCAATAACTAATTTTCTGTTATATTATGGAATCCATAATCCAGTAAGTATATTTCATATTAGCTTTCTGATTTATTTTTTCCATTTCAGTTTTTGGTAACCTCTGTATCATCCAATTACAGTTACATCTGTCAGCCTGTTGATTATTCTTACAATCCTTTGCCCATGAGGGTAAGAGTGTTACTCATCTTTGTTTGTTTATTGCCTTTTATTTAAACTCAGAAGTATATATTTATCGTTAAAATTTAGCATACAGCTAGAAGAACTAAAGTTATAAAAATTTTGAGAATTCCTCAAGTATAACTTCATGATAGGGAATTTTTTTTTACTTTATTCAAAGAAATCTGAACAAACTTACGCACCGACTTGATGAGATGCACACTTTTCGTCTTTCCTTGAACAGCATATATTTATCCTGTTGTTACAGAGGAAATGCAATTCTCTGAGATCTGGACAGTTAAATTCCAAATGACAACCACTGCTATTTAAAATAAAGAAAAGAACAGAAAACACTGAATTTACATTGAAATGCAAACCACATGATTAGTCCATGGCAGTACACACTGTCAACAATTTCACATGTTCACAAGGTTGAATATACACAACTTTGAGCCAGCTAGATTCTGATGCAGTAGGGCCTACTGCATGTGTATGGTAAAGAACCGACCATTTAATTTTTCTGGTGGTGGTGGTGGTGGGGGGGGGGGAGCGGGATGCAGATGCAGACTGGCATTTTCTTTCTGACCAGGGTATTTTTTTTTTCAGTACAAGATAAAAACAAATATGAAGAAAATGAAGTATAGAGTAAAATCTTTTTTTCCCACAAATCAGACTGAGAATCCTAATACATTCTCTTCTCACACCCCTTAGAAAATCAAATGGTCTGTCCCTAAGCAAGATTTGACTTCAGTGGATGTTCTACAGAAATCAAAGCAGTAGCAATTGTCAACACTGTTCTAAAATATTGATAAGAATTGGCATCAAATGAATATGTCAATTTTGGGTTGGGAAGGTGTAATTTATGTTACACGAAGCCATCTGACTTTGAGTGTTGTATTTAACAGCCTCAATTATAACCCAACAATTATCAGTGGGAAAATTGTCATGATTCCAACATTAATCTCTCTCTGTGATAGTTAATTTGCAATCAAAGATTTTCAGGTTTATTTTCCAAAAAAGGAGAAGCACCTCAGCATCAATTATAGGTTGTTCGCTTGCACTTTCTTATTTAGGCATCAATTATACAAGTTTTGAGACAACCAGATCTTGGTGTCAAAATCTCCCTCTCTCTCCCTCTTTCTTTCTTTAGTCATAAGTTAATAAATCCAGTTTTATTTAGTTTACTTTTTATAGGAAAGATGTGTAGCTATATAAGTTACTGTACTGTGGATCATTATCAATAAAAAAAAATGTGTTCATGCTCCTTATGCAAAGAAATATGTGAAGTACCTTGTGCAGGGAAACACCATAGTAGGCGAACCATCTCTAATTGCCTTGGCGCCTGAAATTGTCAGTGATTTTGAGGGGTGGGTTGGGTGGGGCTAACTGCTGGTCCGACCCAGCCTTGAATTCATTTGTTGCTGTGCCATACAACCCCAAACAAAACCAAACACATGTCAAGTCATGTATACTTTTTGATTCTGCAAACAAAAATTTCAGTCCAATATCCTGGAATGTTGTATGTACCTTTTATCCAGTTTTAGTGAAAATAAGCACAGTCATAAAGTCATCGGTCTTCAGGAATTCAGCATATGGGTCTGTCTCTCTCTTTCTCAAAGAAATTTGAGGGTTCAGTAAATGTTTTTTTCAGTTGACTTTTAACTGAAAATGAAATAGATTTTTTGATATTCTATTTTTGTGATGCTGAGACAATGTGCACCCAATCCTGTAGCCCTGACTTTAATCATTTCATTTGCTATTTGTTCTCTCCTTTTCTGTTATTCTCACAGTTTAATTTTACATCTTTTCCCAATCTTGGTTAATTTAAAATAATGACATTCAGTTTTAGATTTAAATTGGTGTCCTGCAGTGCATTTTTCAGCAACTGCTCACAACCTAATCTCTCTCTCTCTCTCTCCCCATGTTATGAATTGAGCTTGTGGTTTATTTAAAAAAAAAAACAACAACATATCTGTGTAAATATATTAATATACATGTAGCTAAGAACATTTTCATGAAAAGTGGGACCTTAATGTTAATGCATCTGCTTAAGACATGCTTATGAAGAGAACCATGTTTTTCTAGAAATAGCAGCTGCATATGAAACTTCCTCATCAAATATACTGCATTGTTTATATATTTTTGTTGGTGAAAAAATGCATGTATCATGAAAATATGATTACAGATTTACATGTTTCAGCAGCCGTAAGCACATTGCCTCTCCCTCTCTCTCTCTCTCTCTCTCTCTCTCTCTCTCTCTCTCTCTCTCTCTCTCTCTTGCAAAAGAATTTGATGATTTGATTCATTGTATTTTCATATGACATTCAGCTAATAATGTTGATGTTATATAAAATTTGATTTGGAAGAATAAAAAAACAAAACAAAACATGTCTGTTAATTTATAAAGGCAACAACATAGTTAACTCAGTGCTACATCATGTTCTCTCACAATGAAACTCTTTAGCGCATGCTTGCTGGATTCATAAACAGTAAATCATGCCCACTTTATCAACACCACGTCCACTCCAAGGTGGTGGTCGGATGTGACTACGTGAGAAAGCGTGGTGTGCAGAGCTATTATCTGCACGAAGCCACAGCAACTCCATCAGGATGTGTGGGGAGATGGTGAAGGGACTTTTTCTTAATCCTCTCCATGCTCTCTCCACCCCCACCACAATGTGTGGAGAAATGAAAATTCACAGGAACTGTACTGTATAAAATTTGTATACAGTTTTCTTCTGTGAAATATTTTGTTTTCACACTTTTAATTTTAAAGTTTTCACTGCATCACAACCCATCATTTTTATTAGATCAGTGATAAACCATTACAGACATGTACTCTTACTGGTCATCCATCACCAATACCAGACATCCCATATTTTTGTAAGATAACCTGGTGACAGTGATAATTTCATGAATTTAGGACGTAGAGAAACATTTCAAAAGTATGCAAAAATGACATTTTCCTTGAAAAATGTAGAAAATAGATTATAATGTCTGCTAGAACTCTGTGGAGTAGTGTGAACTGAAGGGTTACAATGTCTGCTAGAACACTGTGGAAGTGTATGAGTCCAAGGGTTACAATGTCTGCTAGAACACTGTTTAGTGAAACCAAGGGTTATAATATCTGCTAGAACACTGAGGAGTGAACCCAAGGGTTTTAATATCTGCTAGAACACTGTGGAAGAGTATGAGCTCAACAGTCCGAAGCCTTTCCGAAGTGTTCCACCAAAGTTATGAACTAAGTAATGCATGTATGATCATTATTCTCATATATGATTTATATAAATTTTTTACCTTTTATTGTATATACATTTTACAATATTGTAACATCTTTACCTTATTTCTTTTATTTTATAGTACTTCATGTTTATGTTTATTTGGAAGGGTTTATCTTTCTAATGTTTTTTTGGGTGTGCAATTCTTTATATTTACATTTGTAGAACTTTGCTTTTAATCAGCATCATATAGCCATTATTGTGCTGACATGCCATTAAACACTAATACATACGTATGAAGATGATAATGATAAAATATATACATTATTTACAAAATAAACTACAAAAGGAGTTTTTAAAAAAAATGAATCAACCATACATGAGTCATGCTTTATGGAGCATAGCAAATAATACAAACATGCATGAGTCATGCTGTATTGAGCATAGAAAACGATACAACCATTCATTGGTCAGTCTGTATTGAGCATAGAAAACAACTATACATGGGTCATGCTGTATGGAGCATACTGGATTTCATGAGTATTTTATGACTGTAAGAAGTGCTCAGCAAAGTATTTGTAAAAAATTTGCCATAAATTGAAAAAACTAGTAACGTTTTTAAATGAGTCACATAATTTAATCACATTCATGTATGAGTGACTTTTGGCAGGGGCAAAGACTTTGATATGTCATTGATTTTGTATCATCATTTACCAGACTATTGTAGGTGCTATTAAATGTCCAATAAAATGCCTATAATATTTCTTCTGTATTTTATATTGAGTCTGAAACAAAACACTGGTTTTATGTTTTAGATGGCCAGAGTGTGTTGGTGGTTTTTCTTTTCCAAAGTGATAGAGTTATTGGATACTGTAAGTCATTTATTATCATCCTTTATAACAGATTCCTCATTCTTGTAATAAAACATTTTGGTAACACTTTAAACTATCTAAGATGGAAATCAGTAGCATTTTGAATTGGTATTACAATATTTATTTTTTATGTACCAGAATTCCTGGTTGTAACCTATAAAGGAATACCTTTTGGAATTCAGTCTCAACAGCCTACACTACAATCATGTGGAGTACTTAAGGCTTTTTGGTAGTGGTTTTACATGTCAGTCAATCACAACAATTGGTCAAAGTGTTTAAAGACATCAGAGTCACTTGGACAAGAATCCAACTGAGGTAAATAGCTTCTACTTCATTTCGAGCTCAGTTGGCACAGCATCTGACTCATAATCCAAGGATTGTTGATTTGATACCAGCCTGGGTTGGCCACCTCACTGTGTCTTTGGGAAAGGCACTTAAATCTCATTTCCTTGGCATGATATAGCCAAATAATGTGTTAAAAGTGCCGTTATAACCAACAAACCAAAGCAATCTACTTCAATGTATATAGTGCACTACATCCTTATCCTGAAAGATCGTTTATACAATAAAACCTGTAATAAGAGACCACTGCTATGAGAGAGACCAGGTTCTTAATGCACAGATTTATTGATTATATAGTGTTATGACCTGTCAAGAGACCACCTGTCTTGAGAGACTATGATATTTGACAGAAGGGGGTGGTCTCTCAAGACAGGTTCTTCTGTAGTGAAATTATGGGGCAAAAACTTACTTTGATGCTATCATATGAAATGATTCAAGATAAGTTTTTGCCTCTAATTTTTACTATGAGAAAATTGACTCAAACTCGGGTCAGAAAAGCAGGAGAAGGGACTTCAAACACCAGATAAAAAATGGAGAAGTGAGAGAGTGTGGGACAAAGTGGGGTAGAAGTAAAGTAAAAATATAATTTTCATTCGCATATGTATATTGTTTTAAAATATCAGTAGTCTTTACTGTGGTCAACAGAAAGAAATATTGTTGCATAATCTACATTTAAATGCTCTACCCATGTTTTGAAATGAAAGATTATAGTGCTGCACATTTATTACATAATGTTTTGTTAAAAAATGACCATTTCAGCATTATCAGGTAAACTCTTTTCCAAATAATGGTGAAAAATTGAGGCAGTCAAAGCAATATCTGCATATATTCTGTGAAGAATTTTTAAAGGTAGCAATTTCACAAGAGCATTGCAACAAATGTTAAAAATTACTTTTTATCAATTTAATCATTTAGTTATTTATTTATATTCATGTAAGCTTCTCCCTCAAAAGTTTCTATGTGCATAATTTTAGAATCTCTATACACTGTTCATTCTAATCAAGAAATAAAGTTGCTCTATTTGAAATACCTTGGAAGTGACCCTACAGATGACTGAACACATGTCTGACAATTCCTTTGGAATTGTCTTTTGAATAATACAATTAAGGTCAATAATAATCCCCTTAAGTTAATCCTGTTTTATCAAGTCACCTTGCCTGATTAAACATCCCATACAAGGTTGTGAATGATTATGTACTGTGTGAAGCTGTTATGATTATGTTTATTAGTACAGGTGCAAATGGGAGCCATTAAAAATGACTGACAGGAGGGTCTCTGTGTATCTTATGTGCCCCAGCTATAAATGTGCTTCATACTAGGACCCTAGGGGATGTTTATTTACATGTTTAAACCTAAATAAGGTGCTTTAGGAATACAGAATCTCTGATCAATGAGAAATTGTAGTAGATAGTAAGAGGAGAGTGGCTAAAATCCATGTTTCACTGGGGGTCATCTCCAAATCATTGGGCAAAGTGGAAACCACTTGTATGCATTTAAAATGCAACTTCTCAGTTCAAATAGCGATTCTAGTTGCTTTTTTGCCTGCTAGTTCAAGCCCTGAGCAATGATTAGCAAAACGATGTAGTGTACGAGAGAACCTAAAAGTAGCGACAATATTATCGCAGCTGGTTTTCTTGTCTGTGTGACTGATTATTTCGAACACTTCAACCATTTATTTCAATCAGCTGAGATCTGAGGCAAGGGCAGAAAAACACGTAGGATGGTGAGACTGGAATTTTCAATTAGTCATATTAATTAACTTATAGAAAAATTTGATTACTTGAAGGAAAATACTTTACTATTAGGTTTAAAAAATAGTTGCTTGCTTATTGGCAGAAATTTAAGCCATTTTCTGAGTGAAATAATATTAAAGATATGGCTGCCAACTGGTTTTGTTCAGTAAAATCATCATAGAAATGAGAATGAATGTTGAAATAAGGTGGCATCCAAGCTTGCTCTTGCCTTTAATGCCTTTGAGTTCATGCAGTTGAAATTAAACTACATAGAGGAATATGAATTTAAATTAATTGCCTATGAATGGTTAAATGCAGTGCCAGAAGATTTTTAAGTGTAAGGGATACAAGAAAAGCTTCTTGAACAATGATTACTTGAATTTTTTCTTTTTTTATTTAGTGCAAATATGGTTTAAAAAAAATTCCACTCTGTTGAATTCTATTCAAATGGCTCAAAATATTTTAGAATTAAACATTAGAAACAAAATTGAATTTCTCCAGCTATTAACTTTTAGCTATTAAATTAAAAAATTTGTACACAAACAGTTTTGCTTCACTTTCTTTGATCTTTCAGGTTTTCTTCATTTTGCGGAAGAAAAATGACCAGGTCACTTTCCTTCATGTTTATCATCACTGCAGCATGATCATCAACTGGTGGCTGGGTGCTCGTTTTGTAGCTGGAGGACAGTGTAAGTTCCATTATCATTTAGTGGATACTTTTTATTCCCCCTCCTCTATAGAGGCAGAGGTGTATAGTAATCCTCTTGTCTGTCCATCTGTCCATCCTTCTGTCAGACACACAAT
The DNA here is from genome assembly GCA_029931535.1 of Margaritifera margaritifera. Classification (NCBI taxonomy): domain Eukaryota; kingdom Metazoa; phylum Mollusca; class Bivalvia; order Unionida; family Margaritiferidae; genus Margaritifera; species Margaritifera margaritifera. The sequence continues at coordinate 7,686,265 of JAQPZY010001669.1, read as the reverse complement.
CTTGTTAGTGCAACTAGTCCCAGTTTTTAATGGATTGCCATGATATTTGGTAAATATCATGATCATCATCTGAAGATGCACATATTGACAAATCACTTTGCTCCCACCATTTTTTTTTTTATAGTTATTGCCAGTTTTGTCTTGTGGCTTAATGTAGTGTATGATACAATCTTATTAGTGCAATGAGTCCTGCAGTTTTTGATGGATTGCCATGAAACTTGGTAAATATTATAGTCATCACCTGAAGATTTGCATATCAACAAATCATTTTACTCTTGCAATTTTCTTAGGAGTTATAGGTCTTTTTGTCTTGTAGCTTAATACAATATATAATACAATCTCATTAGTGCAACTAGTCCCATAGTTTTTGATGGATTGCTGTGAAACTTGGTAATTATTATCATCATCACCTGGTGATGTGCGTATCGACAATCACTTTGCTGTGGCAATTTTAATAAGAGTTATCGCCCTTTTGACTTGCAGCTGGCTGCAGTGTTAGACTGAATTTTGTGAATGCAGCTAGTCTCACATTTTTTAATGGATCACCATGAATTTTGGTAAATGTTATGGTTGTCATTGGAGCATGTGCATATTGACAAATCAGTTTGCTTCTGCAATTTGTTTGTTAGAGTTATTGCCTTTTTTGTCTTTTGACTTTATGAAAGTGTATGACACAGTCTCATTAGTAGAACTAGTCCCACAGTTTTTTTTATGGATTACCATGAAACTTGGTAAATATTATGGTCATGACCTGAATATGTGCATATCGTTAAATCACTGTGCTCATGCAATTTTCACAAAAGTTACTGCCCTTTTAGGTTTCAGGAGCTGTGGTAGCCTGGGTCGGCTGGCTCTGTGTTTCCTCAGGAAAGGCATTTAGCTCTCATTATGTAGGCATGATATAGCCAATAATATGTTAAAAGTGCCATTAAAACCAACCTTCACAAAAAACCAACCCGTTTTGGCTTCAGGTGAATGCAGTGTATGACAAAATCTTGTGAATCTAACTAGTATCACATTTTTTAATGGATCAGCATGAAACTTGGTAAATGTTATTGTCATCATCTGAACATGTGCATATGAACAAATCACTTTGCTTCCACAATTTTTGTTAAATTTATGATCCTTTTTATCTTGTAGCTTTATGCAGTGTATGATACAATCTCACTAGCACAATAGCACAACTAGTCCTACCGCTTTTTATGGATTGCCATGAAACTTGGTAGATATTATGGTCATGACCTGAAGATGTGCTTATAGTTAAATTACTGTGCTCATGCAGTTGTTTTAAGAGTTATTACACGTTTTGACTTGCAGCTGAATGCAGTGTATGACAAAATCTTATTAATGTTACTAGTCTCACATTTTTTTATGGATTGCCATGAAACTTCATAAATATTATGGCAGTGCTAAAAAAATCTGATAGCCTGATGCTAGGGGCCCCAGTAGATTGGCTTCTAAACCAGTAGATTTTTTATCGGCATAAATTTTACGTTTCAAGGGGATTGAAAACAAAACAAGTGCTTTTTTGTGCCATAATATGTATTCACTTCATACTATAATAAAACAGCAAGTTTGAACATGAATCAGGTTCCGATTGAAAATGTTACAGTAATAATTAATTAATAGTAGTATATGGTAAAATAATGAAAAAGTAAGCGTTGTTTATCTGATAGTTCACTGCAAAGATTTTCTCCAATACTCCTCCAAGCTATGTTGACCCCAAGGAGGAAGTTCCTGACTTGGACTTAAGATGTATTCCTGAGCCTCATCCTCAAAGGCTTCTTTCTCTTCATGGCTCAAATCCAAAAATCTGTTGGCAAGTTTCACCACACTAAATAAAAAAATAAAGACTGATTTAGATTTAAAATAAAAATGAAAAATATACATGATTTATTTATGCTTTTATGAATAATTTATCCAAACTTTAAAATTAATTATCTTGTAATATATTTTTAACTGATATATTTTATCTAGGGCTTGAACTTAATGTATGTGCATGAAAACTTCAAATAGTTTATGAAATACCAAAGATGCATACCTTCGAAACACAATGCAAACTCAGGACCTTTGCTACTCACCTGTACACACTTAAACTCTGATATTTTAGAATTGTTGAAATTGTAATATTTCATGGCCGGTTGTTTTTTAGAATTGGGAGAAAGCACACGTTTCGAATTGTCCTCTTAAAACGTCTTGAAAAATACAATAACAATTAAACAAGTAAAAAATCAAAATACTTACTCTAGTGTGTCTGCCGAAATAATTTTTTATGGTCGGTCTCTTTGTTTTATCTCCCCTCCGCCAAGGGTTGGCCGATTTTCATCAAAGGCTCAGAAGACATCATGGACCACCTTTTATCCCTTTATTACTTATAACACTTCAAAAAAACATTCTGTATTTGTCCTTAAACTCCAACAATAAGGTAATCAATTAGCAGCTTGCTGTGTACACATATCAGCTTTAACAGTTCTAATCCTTTAGCTCTGCCATGCATCATCGCACTAATAATTGTAGTGGTGGAGCATTTCCGGTCCCCAGTAGACTGGTTCTGGCTGGTTTCTCTAATGTGTTGATAGAATGTGTAAACAGTTTGTTTGTTTTTTTAGATAAATATTTTGTTTTTTAATTCTTTTACTTTTCCAAAGCGGTAGATTTTAACTACTAAATGGTATGTGCGGTAGACAGCCTTTAAAACGGTATTTTTAGTCTACCTCTGGTAGAATCACATGTATGAGTAATGACCTCAGCAGTTAGCCACAGCAGTAGGTCACTGAAGCAGTATTAGTAGTTAAAGAGTTAAGCGGCACCTATGAACAACATCAAAAGTGTACAGAGAAACTGTATAAAGCAAGACATCCTTCAAATGCTAATGAAATCAACACTGCTGATCCAATGAGTAATGGTTGACATCAGGACCTGGAGGAAAATATTGCTTAATGTGAAATATTTTGAGATCTCAATAAACACACAAGTTAATTTAATAGGATTTTGTTTATTTCTTTTCATATTTAAAGTACAGTCATTGCAACATTCTGTGACAAATAATAGTAAAAAAAATAGATCCCTTTTGGGCAAATGGAATTGGAGTCATGGCTTGTGAAATTTGAGTCATGGCTTGTGATTTTTTTAAAAAGTCACCAGCCTTGGGCCTGTGTCTGAAAAATTTTTACATTTTGCACTGTGTGGTCACCATCTGAACATGCACATATCATCAAATCACTTTGCTTCTGCCATTTTTTTGTTAGAGTGGTTGCTCTTTTTGTCTTGTAGCTTTATGCAGTGTATGATGCAATCTTGTTAGTGCAACCAGTCCCCCAGTTTTTATGGATTACCATGAAACTTAGTAAATATTATAGTCATCTCCTGAAGTTGCACATATCATTAAATCACAATGTTCACACAATGTTTATAAGAGTTATTGCCCTTTTTGATGTGCAGCTGACTGCAATGTATCACAGAATCTTGTGAATGCTGCTGGTATTACAGATTTCAGTTGATCGCCATGAAACTAGGGAAAGAATATAATCGTTATCAGAAGTTATGCATAGTGACAAATAAATGTTCTACTGTGATTTTTGTTGAGTTGTTGCTTTTTTGGGCTTTGAGCTCAATGCAGTGTATGACATGATCTTGTGAACATAACTAATCTCATTGTTTTCAATGGATCAGCATGAAACTTTGCACATGTTATGGTCATCGGAGTGAAACTTGGTACATACTATGTTCATCATCTAAAGATGCATATACTGACAAATCTTTCTGTTCCCTTGGGTTTTTCAGTAGAGTGATCGTTCTTTTGGCTTAAAGCTGGATGCAGTGTGTGACAGAATTTTGTGTTCCCTTGGGTTTTTCAGTAGAGTGATCGTTCTTTTGGCTTAAAGCTGGATGCAGTGTGTGACAGAATTTTGTGTTCCCTTGGGTTTTTCAGTAGAGTGATGGTTCTTTTGGCTTAAAGCTGGATGCATTGTGTGACAGAATTTTGTGTTCCCTTGGGTTTTCATTAGAGTGATCGTTCTTTTGGCTTAAAGCTGGATGCAGTGTATGACAGAATTTTGTGTTCCCTTGGGTTTTTCAGTAGAGTGATCTTTTGGCTTAAAGCTGGATGCAGTGTGTGACAGAATTTTGTGTTCCCTTGGGTTTTTCAGTAGAGTGATCTTTTGGCTTAAAGCTGGATGCAGTGTGTGACAGAATTTTGTGTTCCCTTGGGTTTTTCAGTAGAGTGATGGTTCTTTTGGCTTAAAGCTGGATGCAGTGTGTGACAGAATTTTGTGGATGCAACTGTTCTTGCAGTTTTATGTGGATTACTGTGAAATTTAGAACATATTATGGTCATCATCAAAAGATAGCAATGTTGACTAGTCATTGTACTGACACTATTTTCAGAAGAGTTATGTCCTTTGTTTGATTATAGACTCCTATCCATCATGGAGTAGGGTGGGATGTGGGAGAGGCAGGGGTTTATTTACATGAGAAATTGCTCACCATTCCTCTAGTTGAAAAATGCTGAATAGCCACAATTAAAATTAGGACAAAAATAGTCCTTAGAAGCAAATTGTGGGACATAATTCATGACTCACATACAGTGGGACCCCGCTATAACCCGGTAGTTGGGAGCCATAGAATCCGACCGGGCTATGAGCCGAACCGTGTTATAAGCAACCATGTACAATACCAACACATTTTTGGATTTAATTGGGGGGGGGGGGGTTACATAAAGACGGGTGCGAAAATGCATGGCACAATTACCATTTTTGATCAATATATATTAAATGAGAAAACCATTTGCTGATATAATATATTACTTTATTCAGAAAACCATGCATTGGTACATACACGTGTCTAATTTATATATATACATGTATAATCTATTGCATGAAAAGAATATCAACACCGTGTACTCACCAGCGAATCTTGTAACATACATTGAATCCATAATACAAATATTTCCATCGAAAATATCCACACACGGATGTAGAATATTCAATAATTTTGTCACAGATCATTATGTGACTAATACAATGAAGAGAAAGTAACAAAAATTACGTAACGGGTGTATGTAATGAATGATGAAAAAGTACATGTATGTCCGACGATTAATAAACGGTGTCGCATACATTTTACACCACTACATTTCTCATCTGTTAGTAGTTATTATTTTTTAAAAAAATCTGTGATTTTTAGCTGCTTTCTGCTAATATCACGTCTGCTCTTGGCAAAGTCAAGAATAGTTCTCAGTTGCAGAATTCGAAGATAATCAATATCTTGCGTCTCCATCCATCTCAAAGCACACTCTAAACCTTTGACAGCTTCTGTAGCTAATGGTGGGCTATCCTCAGGTGAAGTGTCTTCGCTGTCATCATCAGAAGTATCACCATCGTCAGCATCACCACTAGTGTTTTGAGACTTAATATTTTTAATAATTTCCGCATCCGAAACGTGGTCTGCAACTGGACATTCATTGTCAAAATTAAGCCATTCGTCAACGCGTTCACGTGACTGCATCAGCTCCCCAAATGCCCTCTCAGCCTGGAACACATCATTTTCCGAAAATCCATCGAATAAACTATTGTCATCATCGGTGATGTTGCCTCTGTCTTCCTGTGTACTAGTAAATGCTGCCCCAAGTCCTTTCTCCCAGCAGTTCTCAATGCAGCGTAGCGTAATGGCATCCCAAGATTTGCCGCCGAGGTACATTGCTTCTTTCAAATTTAAACTTTTTAGTGTCGCCTGGACTGAGGTTTCATCGCAAACAATCTTTTTAACAAGTTCTCTGCGATAATTCATTTTAAAAACTGCTATTATTCCCTGGTCCAGAGGCTGAATTCTTGAAGTTGTGTTTTTTGGGAGGAAGCAACCTTTTATTTTCCCATCAGTACTAACTAGACATTCTGCAGGTGGGTGTGCGGGGCAGTTGTCTAATAATAATAGTGCCTTTGGCTCCATCTTCAGATTTCTGAGGTGGGATCGAACTGATGGTACGAATTCGGTTTGAAACCATTTTTCAAATAAAGCAGCTGTCATCCATGCGTTTTTTGTGGCATCATATGAAAATGGTAGGGTGTTCACATTCAAATGATGGAAGCACCTAGGTGATTTGAATTTTCCAATGCATAGTGGTTTAAGTTTGTGTCGTCCCGTTTTATTGACACAAAACAACAACGTTAACCGTTCTTTTATTCTCTTAAATCCTTCATGTTTATGTTCATCTTTTTTCACAGCTAGGGTGGTGTCAGGTATCATTTTGTAGCACAATCCTGTTTCATCACAGTTGTAAATCTGCTCTGGGGAATACCCACCTTTCTCTATTATTTCCCTCAATTCATCTGAATAGTTCATAGCAGCTTCAGAATCTGAAGAGCGAATTTCTCCAGAAACTGTCACATTACTAATCCCATGTCGTTTCTTAAAACGATGTAGCCATCCATTGCTTGCTTTGAAGCTAGAATCTTGCCCATGTAAATCGTTGTTTAATTTTTCGGCTTGTGCCTTAACAATTGGTCCTGATAAAGGCACTCCTTCAGCTCTAGTCTGGACAAACCACTGATACAGGGCTGCATCAAGTTGGGTGTCTCCTGCTAGTCTTGCTTTTTTCCTCATCATTCCCTCACTTTCGTACAAATCCAGAACCCTCTCTCTTAATTTTGCTTCATCTTTCTTCCATCCTCGAACTGTCGATTCATCGAGACCTAAATCTTTAGCTACATGCGATTGTTTAACACCGGACTTAATCCTGTCCAATGCTTCAATCTTTTCTTTAACAGTAAAAGCATTACGTTTGCGTTTCCCATTTTCCATTCTAAATGTATACAAATTAACACTTTTAATCCTATTGGTTTGAAAATCTACAGCAAGAATAATAGTCATTAAACAATGGGGGTATATTTGTAGTAAATTTACGACATTATTTACTGGCCAACAGATTGCATAAAACAACACCGCCAAGCCTTACGCACATGCTGGCGGCTTTGTTTCTTTGATGCTGTATAAATCGTTGCCCTATGATTTGAACAAGTATAGCTCGGTAGTTCACTTTGATGATAAACAATGTACTTAAATTAATTGATTTATACATTCTGGTGAGAATCTTTTATCAACCGCCACATTGGCTGCTGCTTAGTTGTGTATGAAATTAAGAGAACATATATCGGAGATTATTTGAGCAACGACTGTATTCGGAATGCATTCAAGACAAACAAAGTAGAAACGATGGCTTCATTACTCAGGAATCAGTAATTATAATATTGACACTTATGAGCTGTAATTTTTCAACAATAAACAAAGATCAAAGTTCTCAGTAGGCCCAGCAATTGGTTCGTATTTCCGACGTTTATTTTGGCACAAAAATAGAAGAAATTTGATAATACATTTTCTACACGTTCTTTTTCGCACTGTTTAGACGAATATGAGAATGATAATTAAACTCTTGACGTATTTAGTTTTTTTCATACTTAAAATTTTTTTTTTTTTTTTTTTTTTTTTTTTTGGTCTTTGAGAAAAATAACTGTAATAAATTACCCGAAATTTCGGGAGCCATGCCACGACCGGGTTATATCCGAATTCGGGTTATAGCGGGGCGGGTTATAGCGGGGTCCCACTGTATCTGGCTTCCAATACCATCATTGACATAGACTCCAGTTATGATTTTTGTTTGACACATCTAATTGAAATAGAAAAAGAGTTAATTAACAAGAGAGTTAATGCTGGATTTATGGCATCTGTACTTCAGCTGTATTAAAGAATTTTGATTTGAGAGTTTGGGGATTTTAGGTTAGATGTGGAAATGTGTAGGTGGTACTGCCGTTGTTTGGATTGTTTCATTGTGAATGGACGAATGTGTTTTTAGCAACTGTTTTGAAACAGTTCTTGATAATGACATAAATACTGTTGTCCGATATCAATTAAATCTAAATTGCTATTACACTAATCATCATCATCATTATCATCTCTTGTATGCTTTGCAAATCATGGGATCACACACTGTTTATGTGTGATATATCTAAAACATATAAACCATGGGCAAGGAAATTACATACATGTTCTATCACTTTATTGTAGGAATGCACAATTCAGCTTAACAACTGTTGGTACATCCAGTGTCACAATAAAATTAATTATTAGAACAGATTAAATCCAGACATACATGAGATTTTGTGTATGTAATAAGCTTGTAAGGTTCCTCACTTTCAAGCATTCTTTTGTAATTTTTGAGGTATATAAAGTCGCTCAGTGGGTCAAGACCTTTCACTTAAGTGGTATGTGTGTTAGATCAGATTGAGAGGTCTGGGGTTCAATCCTTGATGGCAGCTGACTTCCCCATTATGAGACTTGTTCAGTCCTCAGCATTTGAGGGTTGTACATGCTCCAGTGATGTTTATGCTGTGTGTCTGTGTGTCTATTTGTGTGTTATTTGATTTTCAATCCATTTGTGTGCTCTCCGTAGCCTGAATACATGCTTTGATTCAGATGTCAGTAATTAAAAGTAATGAAGTTGGTCCACTGAGCATATAATTCACATAAACATTAGATTTTATATTCTTTTGCAACAATACTGGCACTGAATTCAATACCTTGTTTAGCAAAGCAATTTATATAAATCGGATTTTTAATCTGGCTTCAGGGAAATACAGATGTCCGGTTGTTTTTGCCTGTGATGAAAATTGAGAGTCTTGAATTGCAGAAAAACATTGTCAATTTTTACCATATATTGGAAGTTTAGTGGCTCATTAGAGCTTTAATATGGGTCTATCATGAAAGCAAATTGATTTATCAAGTAGATTTAAAATAATTTAAAACAAGTGTGCTTACTGAGCATTTGCAGATGTTTACTAATTAATCAAATCATATCATTAGTATTGAGACAGGATTACACCATATATTGGTTTCCAGAAAATGTGGTGTATACTGTGCAGCCATAGATATTGTGCTGGTGTAGTTTGGGAGTAAAATATATGCTAAAAATCAATCTTACAACAGTTAATGTGCACCATAACATTCAACAACTTAAACCTCACCAGCTTGTCTTCAGTTCCTCAAATACTTGCTTGTCTGCAGCTTCTCAAATACCAGCTTGTCTGCAGCTTCTCAAATACCAGCTTGTCTGCAGCTTCTCAAATACCAGCTTGTCTGCAGCTCCTCTGATACCAGCTTGTCTGCATCTCCTCTGATACCAGCTTGTCTGCAGCTCCTCTGATACCAGCTTGTTGCAGCTCATCTAATACCAGCTTGTTGCAGCTCATCTAATACCAGCTTGTCTGCAGCTCCTCTGATACCAGCTTGTCTGCAGCTCCTCTGATACCAGCTTGTCTGCAGTTCCTCAAATACCTGCTTGTCTGCAGCTCCTCTGATACCAGCTTGTCTGCAGCTTCTCTGATACCAGCTTGTCTGCAGCTCCTTGGATACTAGCTTTTCTGCAGCTCCTCAAATACCTGCTTGTCTGCAGCTCTTCATATACCTGCTTGTCTGCAGCTCCTCAGATACCAGCTTGTCTGCAGCTCCTCAATGCTGTGTAGGTATATTAATAATAATAATAATAATAATAATAATAATAATAAACAACTTTATTTCATGATGGTAGCTCAGTTAGTAATATACTATTCCTCCCCCCCTCCCCCCCCCCCCCCCCCCCCCCCCCCCCCCCCCCCCCCGTGGCCCTCAGGATGTAGAAACTATTGTGAATTAAAAAAATATAATAAAAAGCATGCTCAGAATTTACTTAAATACACTTATGAATATATGTGATGTCCCTATCTCAGAAGTTGATAATAACTGCAATGTGCTACCTGAAAGAAGAAAAACGGTTTATGCACAATAACTGTAGTACTCCATCATCTATGGTTCCCAAACTTTGTGGATGGCTTGTGTATGTGTATGGTGTTAGAAAGAACCCTATTAATTTTGGAGTCAAAAGGTCAAAGGTCAAGGTCACTGATTGAAAGAATAAAATGGTTTCCACATAATAACAGTAGTTCTACATGACATACCTCAACCAAAATGTGTGGATGGCTTGCATTTGGAGTAAGGAAGAATGCTATTTATTTTGGGTCAAAAGGTCAAGGTCACTGACTGAAAGAAGAAAAATGGTTTCTGCAGAATAACATTAGTTCTATATCACAGACATAGCCCAAACTTTGTGGATGGCTTGCACTTAGGGTAAGGAAGAAGCCTATCAGTTTTGGGGTAAAAAAGTCAAAGGTCAAAGTCACTCTGACACAAAGAAGACAAATTGTTTCTGCACACAAATATCAGTTATTTACACAGAGGACTGTGAAGCATGGGGTGGGCATATAATGTGGCAATCATGGTACTCTTGTTGACTTAATAGAATCTTGTAATCTTTTATATATTGCATTATTATTTTATATATTGGTGGTTGCATTTGTTAGATTAAGGAAGTGCTCATTATAATTGATAACAATATTATGCATGTCATCTGTTAACACTATCATGCATGTTGTTACAACTGTTTATCAGGGTTCTTCAACAATCATAAATTATGGGTTTGCCTGATACTAGCTTGATCTGAAACAAGAGTAGAAATATGCATGTTGTGTTGGTGCCAATATGTCTGTATACAAAAGTCTGAAAAGACAGAAGAGATCACAGAGAGAAGAAAGAAGATATATGTGCTCTTTATTCTATTATAAATAAATAATGAATATATTATGTTTTACTTTTTTTGTGTTCTCTTTTATTTTCTCATATTTACATATTCTGAATTTCATTTAAACGTGATGATATTGACTTTAGTTCTTTACAACATTACAAACTTCACAAATGAACGATTTCACAGTAAACCACAATTGTATGTGTTCTTAACAATAACAGATTACCTTATTACAAATATTATGGGGAATAAAAAGTAGATTAATAAAATTATACCAAATTTATATTTTGCTAAATTAAATTTGTTAAATGAATACAACTTTTTCTTATCATCAGGGTACAATCGACTTAATTCTGTTTACTTAAAGATATTATATGGAGACTCTAAAAACTGGGTTTTTAGATTTTTCAAAATTTGGGAAAGTGAAAATCTGGGAATCTAACAAAAATTTGGTGCAGTAATAAATCCACTGAAATTCTGTCAAGCCAGATAGCATGTATTTCTTAAATTAATTCTGTTTAGCTGTATTATTTCTTAGAATTATTTTGTACAAGTCGTAATTTCTTTGTGAATCAAAATCTGGACAATATTGAAAACAAACTTCTGGAATTATAATAAATTAACACAACTTTGAAATTAATAATTTCAGAAATGATTTTACCTGATTTAAATTAACCATTGTTGTTCAATTTCCTGAAAATGAAAGATAGAAATTTTGACGAATTTCAGAATTTTGATTGTGTGTCAAATTTTATATCAAGAGAGGAACAGGCAACTGTTGACACAAGTGTTATCTGTCTTAAAACTAGATTGACTGGCCCTATTTATACTTCTGCACCCTCAGGGAACCTTGGATATTTACACAAACATACTTAATGGAGACAAACAAGGTTCTCCAATACTGGTGTTGGAAATGGGAATGCTACCACCTCACACTCAGCAACAAAGGATGATAGGAATGATGTTGCCATTACGATCTGAGCGAGGTACATTCAAGGAGGCAAGTAATAGATGAAAATACACATTAAACAAACATGGCAGTATAAAATATCATTCTGTAAGAAATAACTACTTAACAGTTAATCACAACATATAGAGACTGAGTACAAAAAGGGAACAGAATTGATGAAATGATTGATGATTGATCTCATAGAAAGCATCCATGTGAGGGACCATCTCAAGACATGAAAGGAAACAAGGTACATGTACAAGCATTGTACACATTATTATAATGATTCAAGAATGATACAATTGTGAGACTGGCATAGCAGTATTATGTACGGTAATTTAAAATGGCATGATCATATTGACAATATTTGTAAAGCACTGTCTTAAAAATTGCGCTATTGAGCAGAATTAGAAATATTTACATGCAGAAACTTGTATTCTATATTAAAATGCATATATTCTTCCCACTCTGGATTATCGTTCAGCTGTATGGAGAAATGTGCCAAATCTCAGCTGTATGGAGAAATGTGCCAAATCTCAGCTGTATGGAGAAATGTGCCAAATCTCAGCTGTATGGAGAAATGTGCCAAATCTCAGCTTGACAGGATTTACAAACTTCAGAAAAGGGCAGGACATTTTGATTTGGGATGCAGCTATTGATTATTCACCAAAAAGCATTGTTTAGGGAACAAAAATGGCTAAATATATATGAAAGGAATTTTTTTCAAAAGGCAGTTCTTGTTCATAAATTTCTACATGGAGCTGCACCAGAATATCGACAGAATTGTTTGAGGTCTTATTCAACACTCAACCAGTTGAGGTCAACATCACATGGAAACCTGAACAAAGAACAAAGTATTTTAAGAAAAGCTTCCAGTACTCAGGTACAGTTCTTTGGAAATACTCTTCTATTGCATGTAAAATCTGCAGAAAATGTTACAGTATTTAAGAAAAGAAATCATGAATATCTACTTGGTACTAATAGATTATAATAGAATTTAGTATTTGTCATAATAAAGTCATGTTAAACTAGATAGTACTTACTATTAACTTGTTGTATGGTGTACATTGTTATATTTATTAAGAGGGCCTCAAGGGAGAATAGTCTTTGACTAAATGAGTCACTCTCTATGAATAAATTATTATTATTATTATTATTACTATTATTGTTCTTATTTGTAGTTTTATCAGTTATTGTCCGGTCAATTACAAGTTGATTTGGGACCTTTTTCTATTTGGATTAACATCCTTGAGAATTTTCCACATTTTGTTCCGACTTTGTGCATTTTCAACTGATATTTTATAATAATTTCTTTCAGCAGACTGAATTATTCCAGTACTGCTGTTATGACATAGTTTGTAGTTGTGCCAATCCTTAACTTCATGTTTCTGCCTGGCTTCATTGATTTTATTAGAGAGCCATGCAGGTTTTAGAAGGTGTTTCATTCTTTTTGTTTTTAAAAGCATGTTGATTTAAAACAGAGTTCATAATAGTGTAGCAGGTTTCAAGTGTTTCCGGTGGAGTCTTCTACATTTTCTACCCCCCCCCCCAAAAAAAAAAAAAGATGGGAGTTTGCTAAATCAGATAAAAAGTTATCAGCATTTAATTTTTTTTAAGCATCTATAGGAGATAACCTTATGCTTTGCAACTCATGTATCTTTACTATTTACTTTGTGTATAATACAAACTGGATAATGGTCACTTACATATATAAATAAGGGACCTGTACTTCAATGATATTCTCCAATTTATTAGTGTAAACATGACCAGTTATTGTACTGGTTGTTTCAGTAACTCATTTAGGTAAGATAATAAGCTAAGATAACCCATAAAATGCAATCATGCTGAGCAGTATAGCATTCTTACAACCTAAGTAGTGTGTGTTGAGATCTTCCATTACAGTAACTTCTAAATCATAATATAGAGCTACCTCAAGTTCAGTTTCAAACTTCTCTATCCAAGAGACAGATGCATCAGATGACCTGCAGACATAACGTACTCGTATTAGCTTTGATGAGGTAAGACTGATTTGTATCCATATTGTCTCAAGCTGACTGATCTCAAGGTATTTTCTTTGTTTGTAAGAAATTTGTTATATATCTATATATTGTTACGACTAGGGGTAATGTAACAAAAGAAAAGACTCAAACAAGCTTTCAAGATTTAAAATACAAATCTTTAATTTCCTAAAATATTCAAATATTTCAGCAAACAATTAAAGTGAAAGAATTAAAAATAACTTACAGTAAAGAATATCCTTAAAAGTCCTAAATTGTTTTAAAGTTCACTGTTCCGGAAGTTAATCCAAATATTCAGAATGTATGTTCGAATGAAGTAGCCTTCACTATGCTAATATGTTGATAAGATTAAGTTATATCCAAATAATCCTTGCTAATATGGAATCTCACAAGTTCTAAGAAATGTTTCCGATAATTCCATGGAGCTGTATAATAATTAAGTTGAAGACACAGTAATAATCCAAAATGTACTGTATTAATATAAATAAAAATCTCCAAAGAATATCCCACACACAAAATGAACCAAATTCATTATGACCTCTCTACTCGATGAAACTATGAAGAATGCTTAAACACAGGATTATTTCATATAATATAGTCTCTCACTGCACATAAACAAATTAAAATCCATTGTGTCTTTAATAAACAACAGGACATTTGAAACATTGCAACCCTCTCTGAACCAATCAGAAATTAGGTTATGCATGACATTTCTAAAGTGCTAGAGTACCTCTGTTTTAAACAGTAAATATTATATTGATTCATAGAATCTAGGTCAGAAGTTCATGTCCCTCGCATGCGCTAAAACCACGTGATATGACTAAGGTTTCGAAATATTGATCGAGCCTACTGTATGTATACTCACAAGACGACAGCTGTTTAGACTAAGAACAGAGATCATAAACTAATAAATTGTACCATTATTACAAGGAAAATGATATATAATTCTGTAACAATATACTCCATTTATATCGAGTTCATTATTTTGTATATACGCGTCATGTACCAAGAAAAGTGTCACATAGGCTAACACTTGGACTATTCTGTTTTCATTTAAAACCAGTTTTACCTCATCAGGTTTTGATAAGTTATGTCTAATATTGAGACTTACTGTGCAAAACCCTTTCTTAACCAGACCTAGTGAAGTAGAATTGGGTACAGAGATATGTCTAATATTGAGACTTGATGTGCAAAGCCCTTTCTTAACCAGACCTAGTGATGTAGAAGTAGGTATAAAGTTTGAGGATTCACTTTAACACTTATAGCACTGGTCACTGATTTTAAATGAGATTGACCATTAGTCTCAGACGACAAGTTTCAGTCTTACTACCAGTTTTAATAGACTCAGCTTGATGTGAACAAGAATTACCATCTTAAGCCGTCAAAAGCAAGTCCATTTGTACATAATTGCTTGACATTACATACACATGCTCATTTTTCGTTAATTGTACATCATTTACACATTGGACCTCAGGACATACACTATTACCAGGCTCTGATTTCCCTAAACATCTCAACTTTTCTTCCTCGGACTGAGATTTTTCAATATCCTTCTCATTGCGTGGTTTGGAGTATTAAGTAGGAATTAAGGATTAAAATAGTCATATCATAATTAACCCAATTAGTCAGACCCTCCAATTTTCAGGATGCCATATTTTCAACATTTGTAATAATTTTAATAGTACACAAATTATCTGGACACCCAAGAAAGCTTTTTTTTTTTAACCTGGCAAAAGAAAAATCAAGCTGGAACGTAAAGTAAGGAATGGTTTACCTGTACTAAAAAACTAGTCATTAACTATTCAGCTCTCAGGCTATGAAACTGTTTTGACTATCCTAATTATCAGTTGGATTAACTGAACGTGTTGTCAATAGGCAGCAGTAAAAACAGCTGACATGCTCCTCTGCTACTGATCAAGCAGATCCACAAACAAAGCAAGCTGTAATCTTGTTAAAGGTGATGATAGAGAAAAATAACCTTTCATCTTGAGACAGTTGTCAGAATTTAATTAATGAAACACTTTGATAACTCTAAAATCAGTGGTCATCAGCATTACATTGAACCAACATGTGATTGCAGTTTTCTTTTACATTTACCACTGGAGAGTGTACACAGAGAGACAAAGCAGTTATGCACATCAATTTCTATTCTCACTAAAGTGGAATAACTTTGGTGATATAAAGTGTTTAAATATGTATGCAGATTATTGTATTTGTTTTCCCTTCTCCAGTAAGCTAAACTGGGTTTACATTTATTTATGATAAAGTGGTCAGCATCTCTGAGATGCAAGTTTCACAAGTTCTTGTAGTATCAGTTTTATTCACTGGCATATTTCCCTTTGGAAACCCCATTTTGGATGTACTTGGTTCAGTACACATACCTATAATTGGAGTTGAGATAATAGTATTGCCGACTTAAATTCATCAACCAGTCTAAATGATTTGGTTCCATTACATATTTAGGACAATGATTCCTATATTTGGAGTTTTGGTGGTTGAGATAGCGTCAAACATTTTTAAAGGAAAAATTTAGATTATCTTTTAGATTTTTTGATGTAAGATAATATGAAAAAATGTACCGGTATATTATTTTGATGATACATTCTGTTGGAAAAGACAATCTTTATGTTAAGAAACAATATTGCTGTTAGAACTTTGTCACATTTCTAGACAGAGTTTCGACCCAGACTTATGACAGCAGTACATGTACATGAAGAACAGACTGTTATAGTTTCATGCAAGTGTTCTTTATTGGCAAGCAAGGATATAATGCAACCTGGTTTACCTACCTGGACATACTTGCTGGGCTCATCAATGCACAATCAGGACAATAAAAATAGTAATTTACTGGACAATAGTTGGGAAAATTAATAATTTTCATTAGTACACAAATTACCTGTTCAGAGAGAAAAGTAATTATTTTTTAATGTCCAGATATTTCGGTTATTGATGGTAATATTACGCATTTTCCTGAAATTAGTCTTGTTTTATCTCAGAGGAAAAATTTAGGTTTTTCTCAAATTTGAAGAATTCTTTATCTTGGTTTTCAAGAATACAGAGACTTCCAGCTTTACAATTTTAAAACTAAAGAGTTATATTTCATCCTTTGTATTGTATCAAGATATTGCAAAATCTCAGTTTCAGGAAAAAATTTGAGAATTTTAGTGCAACTGTAGCCAGCATTCTCTGTAGGCCTTTGGCACTGAGCACAGAACCATCATTCTTAAAAAATGTGGGGTCCATGTGGGGAGAAAAGTGAGTCCATTAGTTGGCATAAAATCATTAAAATCAAGAAAAATAAATAAAACTGTATTAACTTGTCACTTTATCTTCTTTGCTTGGTGAATATAAGAATTCTTTATGTCTGTTAATGTAATGATCTTTCTCATCAGTTAGTTTTTTTTTTCATCAACTTGTTATGGAAAACAATACATACACAGGATTCAGTTTCAGAAAACTGAGGGTCCAGGGCTAGTTACTGAAGGTCCAATGGATGCATTATCTTGGAATATTGCAGGTCTAAGACCAACATTTGAAGAACTAGGATGTTCTGGAAGCAGTTACAGAGAGTTCTTTCTATCTATATAGTTCATTATTACACCAGAAAAGTTGTGTGCAGCATTTACATGTATCTTATGACAGTCTTTTGTGCTGGCCTGACTACATAACCCTTTTCATTGCGTTTGTGTTAATTAGCACATGGATCACAATTTAGGATACATTCTCCAGAGCAGAAGAAGGATTTCTAGTGCAAAACACACGAGATACAGAATTACAGCTGGCAATTGTGAATGTTGATACAATTTCTTCTTTGCTGGATCATCAGTTTGTATACAGTGAGTACAGCTTTTCATTATGGCCATTTGATCCACTTGAGTGGAACTGTATTCTTATCCCAAGTCTGCAAATATCAGTGTTGTGTTGTCCATCCCTTTAGTGGATACAGTAACTTTGTGTTGGTGGTTCTAGGATTGTGATGTAACAATCATTGCCTTAAAGAAAAGCCGCACTATCAGATATCTGATTGTTAACTTTGTGATAGTACTCGTCACCATCAACTTTGTGATAGTACTCATCACCATCAACTTTGTGATAGTACTCATCACCATCAACTTTGAGCAAAGCTTCATTATGGTTGATAAAGAGTGGTTTTCACACATGGTCTGCAGAAGTGAGTTGATCTACATCACCACATGGCAGGAATCAAGACATAACAAGATTTGTGTCATAGTTACATTTAGCCTGCACTGCCAAAAAACTGTCAAGTCTTCCTTCATTCTGTCTAGGGAGTGACCACAGCATAGTTGTTGCCATCCACAGTTACTATCAATGTCTTGCATGGATTGAATTGCATCTTTTTCAAAGCATCTGCTATATTGTTCTAATTCTGCAGACATGAGTATCTCTTAAACCATGAGTTTTTATTCCTTTTAGTAGTGATGAATCAATAAGTAGAGTCTTTCTGTCATGAGTGACTTTCTGCCTCTTTGGGAATCTGGGCTAGGATTTTGACTTATTGACCAGTGATGAATTTGTTTAATTGATACCTGCACCTGCAGTTTGTTCATCACGAGGATTCTGCAATCTGGCTTTATGACTTGAGCTGACACTAGTCTGTATTTTCTCATTTCTTTTCCTTACTGAGAGGATTGGTGTTGTTTGTGAATCGGTAGAGCATGTACAGTGCTGAACTTGACCTCCTAATCACCAACACAATATTCCGCCTGCCAAACCGCAACAAGACATCTTGGATGCGCCCATGCTCCAGGCACTGGCATCTTATTAACTATGTCATCATCAGGAGAAGAGACAGGCAGGATGTCCGAGTGATGAAGGCCATGAGAAGTGCAGAATACTCGACTGACCACAGGCTCATAGTCTCCAAGCTCAATATCCAGATTTAGCCTAGCAGATGACCACAAGGCAAAAAGTGCCCAATAAGCTTACAATTGATACAAACTCTGAGAATGTAGAGGAAAACTGGTCATCCTTCAGAGACTCTGTGTATTCAACTACATCCAAAACCCTCAGTCCCACCACACGTAAACACCAAGATTGGATTGATGAGAACGATGCTGCCATACAGAGACTTCTCAATGAGAAACATCGGCTACAGAAGGCATATTTAGAAGACAGCACTTCATCATCTAAGAAGGCAGCCATCAACAACATCAAGAGGACTGTCCAATGCAAACTCAGAGAGTTGCAAGACTCATGGCTGAGCAATAAGGCAGATGAGATTCAGTCCTATGCAGACAGGAATGACATGAAGAACTTCTATGATGCTTTGAAGACAATCTATGGGCCACAGTCATCAGGAACATCTCCAATACTGAGTGCTGACAGCACCACACTGTTCCCTGACAAAGAAAAGATACTTCAAAGATGGGCAGAACACTTCAACAACATCCTCAATCAACAGTCATCTATCAGTGAGGAGGCAGTTGATTGACTGCCCCAAGTGGAAATCAACATATCACTTGCTGATCCTCCAGAGCTGACTGAAACTGTGAAAGCAATCAACCAGCTGTTAGATGGCAAAGCACTTGGAGCAGATGCTATACCAGCAAAAGTCTACAAAGCCAGAGGCTCACACATGGCACAGAAACTGACTGAACTCTTCCAGTCAATGTGGACTCAGGGAACTATACCCCAGGAGTACAAAGATGCATCCATCATTCACTTGTACAAGAGGAAAGACAACAGACAATCCTGTGACAACCATCGGGACATTTCCTTGCTGTCAATAGCTGGCAAAATCCGTGCTAGAATTCTGCTGAATTGTCTTGTACATTACATCAATCAAGGGCTCCTGCCAGAAAGTCATTGTGGCTTCAGGAAAGGACGAGGGACCACAGACATGGTGTTTGTGGCTTGTCAACTCCAGAAGAAATGCCAGGAACAGAACTCCAACCTGTACACGACATTCATCGACCTGACAGAAGCCTTCGACACAGTCAGCCGTATAGGCCTTCAGAAGATCATTGCAAAATTTGGTTGCCCAGAGAAATTTAATCGTGATGGTTCAGCAATTCCATGATGGCATGCTTGCTTATGTTGTGGATGATGGTGAGTCATCTGAATCATTCCCAGTCACCAATGGAGTCAAGCAATGCTTTGTGTTGGCCCCATCCCTCTTCAGTATGATGTTCTCTGCCATGTTTACTGATGCCTTCCATGACTCTGACACTGGGATCGACATCAGATACTGGACTAATGTCAAGCTGTTGAATCAGAGGAGTCTACAGGCGAAGACAAATTTACAGGAAGTGACTGTTTGTAATCTCCTATTTGCTGATGACTGTTCCCTGAATGCGAAATCTGAGTCTGACATGTAACAGAGTATCGACCATTCCTCTTCAGCTTATAACAATTTTGGTCTCACAATCAATATCAAGAAAACAGAGGTGATTCATCAACCTGCACCAGGAAAACCTTACATAGAGCCTACCATCACAGTAAATGGCCAAACCTTCATGGCAGCAGACAAATTTACATATCTCGGCAGCACACTCTCATGTGCAGCCCACATTGATGATGAAATCAATGCCAGAACTGCTAAAGCAAGTGTGGCCTTTGACAGACTATGTGCAAATGTGGGGGAGCGCAGAAGCATCAGTCTGCAAACAAAACTTAAGGTCTACAAAGCCATTGTGTTGCTGACCCTGCTGTATGCTTGCGAAACCTGGATGGTGTACAGATGAAATGCCAAGAACTGAACCATTTTCACATGGGCTGCCTGAGGAAACTGATGAGGATAAGATGGCAGGACAGGGTCCCAAACACTGAGGTTCTCACATGGGCAGGCATTCCAAGCATCCACACTGCTGATGAAATCACAGTTGAGATGAGCAGGCCACATCACCAGGATGTCAGAAAATCGACTACCAAAGAAGATCTTCTGTGGTGAGCTGAATGAGGGAAAGTGATCTCAGAGTGGTCAGAAGAAATACTTCAAAGATTCCCTCAATTCATCCTTGAAAAACATGAACATTGACCCTGAGTCTTGGGAAGATCTCACACAGGATCACTCCAACTGGCAGAGTCTCATCCATACTGGAGCTACAGACTTTGAATGGAGGAGAACTGCAGAAGCAGTGCAGAAGCATTAGCAGCGTAAATCTCAGAACTGTAGCACGTCCTCTGTTTAATCAAGCAAACCCAAGTTGCATCTCCTTTCAAGTGTGCCACAGACAGTTCAGATCACAAATTGGCCTGATCAACCATGCATGTACTCATAGAAACAAAACCAGTTAGTGATGTCATGGTCATCTTCAAACTTGAAGGACGAACAACAGAGCATGTATCAGGCATTATTTGTACATCAGTTTGTATTCCCTCATTTTTCTTCCTTACTGAGAGGATTTGTGTTGTTTGTGAATCGGCAGAGCATGCATTGGGTTTTATTTGTACAACAGTCTGTATTCCCTCATTTTTCCTCTTTCAGTGGAGCATGTATTGGGTTTTTGTTTGTTCATCAGGTTGTATTCCCTCATTTCTTTTCCTTACTAAGGGGATTAATTGGTGTTGTGTGTGACTCAGTGGAGCATGTATTGGGTTTTATTTGTGCATCGGTCTGTATTCCCTCATTTTACCTCCTTACTGAGGGGATTGGTGTTGTTTGTGACTCAGTGGAGCATGTATTGGGTTTTGTTGGAATATTTATCTGTATTCCTTAATTTTTCCTCCTTACTGAGGGGATTGGTGTTGATTGTAACTCAATGGAGCATGTATTGGGCTTTGTATATCAATCTTTATTCCCTCATTTTTCCTTCACATTGAGGGGATTGGTGTGGAGCATTTATTGGGCTTTGTTTGCACATCAGTCTGTATTCCTTCATATTTCCTCCTTACTGAGGGGATTGGTCTTGTTTGTGACTCATTGGAGCATGTGTTGGGCTTTTGTTTGTACACAGACTTCCTTCAGCTCTCTCTTTGATCCCAGGGTATCACTTATTGTTTTTGAAGCATTTTAATTTGGCTTCTAGAATACTAATTGTGTCATGTAGTTCATTTATCTTAAACTAACAGTTGCTTGATATAGGGGAATCAAATTAGTCTTAATGCATATGTAAAGATCCATTGTGTGTTTATTGTTGGTAAATTGAGCTCCTTTTGTTTGTTGGAACTGAGCAGAGTTAACAGATGTGGAGGCTATTGGCTGGGAGGTGACAACCTTAGGACTTGTTTTTTCATTGAGATAATGAGCAGATGATGTAATCAGGTTAAGTAACCATGGCCTATGTCCTGGACCCTGTATATGCATTTTGTTTGATGAATAATGACATTTGTACTGAAATCAACTTTGTGCTAAAAATAGACCACGATGGCATTGCCTCCGGCTGCATTCTATTCCGCCATATTGTTTTTCAGACAAAGCATCCACCGACACGTAGATTCTTGTAACTTTTTCTCATACCATTTACCGGTGCCTACATCACCTGTGATATTCTTGTCTCTCACTGCCTTGATATAATCTTGGACGCGGTCAGTAGTTATAAAAATAAAAAGAAGAAAAGAAGAATAACAATAGCAAAAACAGATATCAGTATGCATAATAATAACTTGTATTACTTACATACCCATGCAATATTATGACAAAAATACCGGGATTCTTAGCTATAATAATAATAATAATAATAATAATAATAATAATATTACCACTATTCTGACTCTAAATAACCTAAATAATGCATTGCTGAGTGGTAAAACAGCAATTCAATTCAAACGTTATCAATGTATCAAGATCTTGCGTCTATACATATTTTCAAATATCAGTATACCTAATGGTTAGACACCTTGCTCAATTTCCATTTTTTACTGAAAAAAATAAACCTCAAAATTTTTGTAATACTTTCACATGAAACTTGCAATATATTGCCATACCATCCTAAACTTGCTGCCAACAGAAATCAATAACAGCATGATAAAATAATTTTAGACAATCATCATTTTAATTTCCATGGGACTGTGATTACTAATAAACAAAACAATTACTGGCTAAATGAAAATACCACATTCCAAAATGTAACTCTGCATACTTATGTCTATTGCAGAACTCAGTGGATTAAGGAAAGATTGGTTCATATAATATTCAGCTCATAATCAATTCGGTCCCACCAAAACAAAAATGAATTGCACGTTGTGTGATATGTACTGATGTTCATTAGTCATGTATCACTTAATAGGTAATGTCACAAATCATATTTTTCACACTAATTTTGCACATTTTCTGTATGTATTATGTTTATTTAATGTTTATAATGCATTTGTTAGATATATCTTTGTATAACATCTCTGGAAATTCAAGGTAGCACTTTTCAAGTATATAACTTCTGTCGTGTATATAGTCATTTTGGAGCATTATTTACCTGACAGTCGGGCACCTCGAAATGACAGTATGCAAGACAGTCGGGTACCTCAGAATAGCAATATACTTGGCACTTGGGTATCTTAGAATGGCGATATACTAGACAGTCAGATACCTTAAAATGGCTATATATCCTTTGAGGAGAACCTGAAAATAAGTTGGAAAAGCTAGTAAATAGGGAAGAAAGCCAAATGGAAAGTTTAGTGGCAGCCATATTGCTGTTTACAGTAAGTAAACATGCAATAACCATTGAGCAGAAGATTCACAATGCTTTCTGCAAAATATGGCTACCACATACAATTTAAAAACTACTGATATATATATAGAGTGTGGCAGTCATTTTGAAAATGAAACTAAAAGAAAGGGGCCCTGGATGGCCCAGTGATCTAAGGCGCTTGCCGTTACAGATCACTGAATCTCACCTCTGTCCGCGTGGGTTCGAGTCTCGGGCTCCGACAATGTGGGTATGTGAGAAAGCTTGCCAGTAGCTTCCCGTGGGTTGGTGGTTCTTCCCGGTGTTTTCTCAGGTTTTCCTCCACCAAATATACTGGCTGCCATGTATAGCCTATCATGTGCTGAAAAATGGTGTTAAACCCATAACCAACCAACCAACCAACTATAAGAAAGTTTTTCATAATAATTTTCCTCATACAGTAGGACCCCGCTATAGCACGATGTTCGGGGTCCACAAAACGGGATCGTGCTATGTCCCGAACCGTGCTATAACCAACCTAGACAAAACCAAGTCATTTAGCTGAAGAAAATGATGCATGCACCAAAAAAAGGGGGGGGGGGGGGTAAATTGTGGGCTCAAAACAACGTGCTTCATTGGCACAGTTACCATCTTAAATCAATGCATAATAAACGATAAATACACATGCAGTGAAAACAGAGATTGCACATATAATATTTTACTTTATTCAGAGAACCATGTATTGGTACATTTATATGTACATGTCTATTGTATAGCATGAATAGTTAAAGGATCAACACATGTACTCACCAGCCGATCTCATGGCATGCGTAGGAGTGAGTCCATAATAATTCCATTGAAAATATGCACACAGAAGTATAATATCATTGTCTGATAAAGTTCTGAAATCCTACATCGTTGTCTAGTCATTGTAAATCGTCGTCGTCTAGTCATAGTAAATCACGTTCGACTCCGATTCCTCAGCTGTACTGTCATATGCGGGTGCTATTGCACGAGACTGAGCTTGGGCTCTTGCAAGTAACACTTTGATCATAAAGTCAGAAATCTATTAAAGGATGCAACTGGACATGTGTCAATTGTGCGGCAAGATCACAGGGAGTTCAAATAACCACCCTCTGTTACTTGGCACTGAACAAGTATCAAACAAGAGGCTTGATCAAAGGGTTGTCACGTGGGAAAACAAAGAGTGTGGTGCCTTTACAAGCGAAGGGATTAAGGTCAAAGTATATGCACAGGAAGTTGTAGAACTCTACTTGAAAACAAAGTGAGTGCTTTTACAAGCCAGAGGCTTATCGGCCTATGTGCACTGGCAGATAACTTGGGAAATGTCACTTGGGAATTAAATCGGACTTGTGGAAACACCGGACTTAATCCTGTCCATGGCTTCAAGCTTCTCTTTAACAGAAAAGCTTAACGTTTCCGTGTACTGTTATCCATTGTAAATAAAGACTTAATGACCTTATTGTTCATGTATCAGTAATAATAAGATTAACACTTGTCAGCTTTAAAATGAGCTGACATCTTTCAAAAATAAACTAAGATCAGAGTGCAGTGATCGACTACTGACACATTTGAAATGAACATTCACAAATAGAAATGTTCAGCATCTTTATTCATATAATGAAAGATGCAATCATAAGACACTTTTTCTTCAAGAATACAATACAGCTTGCCAAATTATTAAATCAAACTCTTGTTTATTTTGGCACAAAACTTTGCAGTAGTTCATGAAATTGGCGAAATTATTGTAAAATTTCGGTAGCCACGCCACAATCGTATTATATCCGAATTCATACACGATCTCTTCCCCAAAATGATAATTAATTTTTTACAGATTATTTTTCGTACTTTGAAAAAATAATTTTGTTTCATGTACGAAAAAATAGATGAAATTTCGGGAGCCATGCCACGATCGTGTTATATCCGAATTCGTGCTATAACGAATCATGCTCTAGCAGGGTCCTACTGTATATGAATCAATAATTCATATTGTAATAATCTGTAATCTACATATTGGTAGCCATATTGGATTTATTCATGGAACAAATATCAGCATTGGTGTTGATGAACTATAAGAATACTGTAAGTCTGATAAATACAAAAAAATTTCAAAATAAAATTAAATTCTCAGACACACAAGAGAGCTTATCAGTCCCTTACCGAGAGGGATCTTTCTTTCGTGAAAATTAAAGCTCATGAGGTTCGAGCCATTGCTACCTCAGGGGCCTATTTAACTCATTCGTCTCTGGAGGATGTGATGAAGCTGCATTATGGCGTTCTCACATGACCTTCTCCTCCTTTTACCTTCACTCGTTGGCTCACCAAAGCAAAGGCATATTTTCTTTGGATCCACTAGTCATAGCTCAAAAAGTGGCCCATGCAGATACCATCTGGCAGTAGTCAACGCCTCTACAGTGGGGGTGAGTATTCCTTGTTATTTTTCTTAACCAATTGTGAGATCATCAGCCTCCCACCAAACTGGCAAATTCAGCTACACAATAACAACAGAGCAAGCTATTACTGATATTAAAATGTAGTTTTTTGGGGGGGTAAAACTAATTTTAATTATGTAATACTTACCTGTGGCTATTGTCAGATTACCTCCTCCCTCCCCACACTGATGTCCCACTAGTAAGGCTACATCCTGAAAAAGAATGATAAATTGTGGGTTACACGTGGCTACAACTGGGTTCACACAGGGGGTTGTATCTATTAGAACTTTCAAGTTAACCCTATGGGAGGATGAATTCTCATCATACGGTCGGGTATTTTTCGTAACGGAAATAGATTTGCTGTGCAATAGCAGCAGGTAAGTATTACATAATTAAAATTACTTTTACCCCCCAACAAACTACATTTTGCCTTTTCATATCGCTTCAGATATTTTGGTGAATGCATGTATCATATCCTAACTTTAGAATATTTACCACTTATACTTTGATTTTTGGTGAGCCTATGGATTGGGTAGTGGGGGTGAGGGGTGGAGCAAAACTGTGATTTGGATATTGAAATATAATGGTTTCAATAAATGTTGAGGATATTTGCATTCATTTGCCCTTGTAAGTCATTATTAAATTGATTGATTCATATATTTTTCACATATGTTACCAGAGTTCATTAATTAAACAGCTGTATTTGCCCTTGTTTATTCACTTAAAGTGCCTAGTGCATTAAAATACTTTTTTTGTTATTTTTTAAAGGCTGAGACCTGTCTATTGTGCCACCCAATTTAGAATCACAGCCTTTAAGCAGATAATGTAAATGAATGAAAGAACCAATGATCACTTAAGTTTTCTTTTTTTCTGGATTTGTTTATATCCACAAAGACACTAGTTGTGAAAGAGTGTATTTTATTTTAGACTTGTCTGCGGATTAAAAAAACATAAGTTTTGAAATACGCCTGATGTATTCTTTAAAAACTCCTATTTTATGCCTCATCTACCGCATGCAGATTTTCAAAGTTCAAAAGTACATCTCATCTACCTAGCCGCAATTTTCTAAGTTCTTAGATACGCCTTAACTAGTGAATTAAAAATGTAAGTTTCAAAATACGTCTTTTCTTGCCCAGTACACCTGCATTTTTTTGGGAATATACCTGTAGTTTTCAAAATCTTTAGACAAAAGACGCCTGTATTTCTCACTGGTATTACAGTTCTGGGTCTTGTACACCTGTAAAATTTACTTTACACCTTTAATTAGAGTGTATTGCACCTCTCTGCTCATGTACATGCCCATACTTTTTGTATGGGAACATATTTGCTTATTGGGTTTTGCATTGCTGTGGATGTTTTTTGGGGATGTTTCATCAGAATGTAGGACTCTGTGGTCAGTATAATAAATGTAATCATTGTTATATATTTTTATTTACTATCTTGTTATGAAACTTTCACTAAGCAAATCACAATTTTCAAATATGTCCTCTGTCCTCTGCAATGAGGTTTTTTAAAACCTCTGGTAAAGTTCAGTTATTTGAATCAATCACATTTTTGAATGAATCTAATGTGGCATGGAAAAACTATAAATGGCCTTTTGCCTTTTTTTGTATGCATGGGGAAAACTTGAATATGCTTGAATCATTGAAAAGGATTTTGTTCTGTATCTGATTATTGGAAATTGAAAAGCTTGTTAGAGTTCTAATGCAGGCATGCTGTGAAAATAACATGGTTGACTGACAAGAATCAATACAATTTTTAATGAGTGTGCTTCCTGAGGAATTTGAAATATTTACTGCTCAATGAAATCAATTCAGTAATTTAGGATTGAATGACACTATGGAATTTAATTTTGAAGCTAATTGAAGAGATTTGTTCATAGGAAGAAATCTTACCATTATACATGTGAGAGAACCAGGACATAAACTCAGTTGATTTAAAAATTTTGATTGGTAGATTGACTTTTAAATCAGTAGGATTTTTTTCTTAAGATTTTGCACGTTTAAACAAGTGCATTTTTTGCCATAATATGTATTATCTTCATATTATAATAAAACAGCAAGTTTTGAACGTGAATTAGATTTGGATGGCAAATGTTAAAATATTAATTAATTAAAATGAGTCATAGTATTGTCAGTTAAAAAAAAAAGGAAGAGTCGTTGTCAGATTACTCAACATGTATCATTGCACTGGTCATTGCACTGGTGGAATAGTTCCAGTTCCCAGTAGACTGGTTCTGACTGCTCTCTGTAATATGTGGATTGATCATGTAAAAATACCATTTTTTGTCTTCGCAACCAATTTTTTTAATCGTTTGTGTTATTTCAAATTTTTTAACAGATCTGGGATTTCCCTTTAATTGTATTAATGATTATTACAACAGTTTATCCATCTGTCTCTTCATATGCCTGTAAAAGATCTTTTGTTGCAAGGGAAGTAAATCTGATGTTTATCCATCTGTCTATAAGTTCTTTTGTTCCAGGGGAAGCAAATCTGATGTTTATCCATCTGTCTATAAGATCTTTTGTTCCAGGGGAAGTAAATCTGATGTTTATCCATCTGTCTATAAGTTCTTTTGTTCCAGGGGAAGCAAATCTGATGTTTATCCATCTGTCTCTTCATATGCCTGTAACAAAAATGTTTTGTTGCAGGGGAAGCAAATCTGATGTTATCTGAAAATTACCCTTTTATGATTCTTCTGTACTAATATATATTGGAACTGATCATAAGAGAACATCTATGGGAACCCAAATTGTGATCTCTAGTGACAGATGGTCCACCAATGTAAATCTTTGTGAGCATTTGTAGGATCAGATATAGAATAAAATGTTATGGTCTCTTAAGAACATTCTTAGAAGAAGCAGTCCAAGTACATGTGTGACTGTATCTGCCATGCAGTTTGCAGTTGGTATCGGATTATACATGAGTATAGACAGTAACATATATTGTCAAGTCCACTTTGGTGGAAGCTTGACATATCAATCACTGTGGTGTTTGTGTGTGTGTTCATATGTCCATACATCCATCTGTACATTTTATACATTCACCCATACCCTACATTCAAGTCAGTATTAAAGTTTTTTTTAGATTAAACTCATTGTTGATGTGGTTACTTTCTAGTTATATGTAAGTTTTTAATATTTTATGCTTTCCATCACACTTTCCCTTTCTTTCAATAACTTTGAATTTTCAAGACACTTTGGATTAAGGGATGAAATATGGTATGGTTATACATTATCATTAGAAGGTATGTCACATACCACATTGGGGCCCTGTCTTCAAGGGCAAGGTCATGGCATACTATTTTAAGTTTACCATCACAATTCCTCTTCCGATGAGCCTTCCTGCATATCTTAATATGCGACTTATCATGGCAGTCTTTTTGCCCCTAGCATGCATCCAATCATGATGTTAAATAAAGTACAGTTTATAATAAAATTTTACTTTGCATTTGGAGTATCTTACCCTTTTTTGCCTTGACCTTTGTTTTATATACCTTTTTGGGGATAACTAAAATTACTCTGAACTATATAGCCAGGATTGTGCTGATGTGCTGTTAAACCCTATACATATATAGATACATACTTTCCCTTCCACTCTATAACTTTAAAGCCATTTGATATTTAGCGATGAAATTTAGTATACTTAAACATCATCATTAGAAGGTGTGTTACATACCACAATGGGGGCTCTGTCTTCAAGGTTAAGGTCATACCTTAATATGTTAAGTTTTCCATCACACTTTCCCTTCTGCTTTGTAACTTGCAAGTCATTTAAGACAAAGTGATGCAACTTGGTATACTTATACATCATCATTAGAATCTGTGTCACATACCACATTGGGGTTCCTGTCTTCAATGTGAAGGTCACAGCTTAATATTTTATTTTTCAAACACACTTTTCTTTCTGCACAATAAACTTCCAAGATATTTCAGATTAAAGGATGTAACTTAGTATACTTATACATCATCATTACAGAAAGAAAAAGTATATAAAGTACCACATAGGGGTTTCTGTCTTCAATGTGAAGGTCACAGCTTAATATATAAAGTACCACATAGGGGTTCCTGTCTTCAATGTGAAGGTCACAGCTTAATATATAAAGTACCACATAGGGGTTCCTGTCTTCAATGTGAAGGTCACAGCTTAATATATAAAGTACCACATAGGGGTTTCTGTCTTCAATGTGAAGGTCACAGCTTAATATATAAAGTACCACATAGGGGTTTCTGTTTTGAAGGTTAGGTCATGGCTCAATATTCTCAGTTTTCCACCGTAATTTTCTTTCTGCTCTATAACTTTTGAGCCTTTGGACATTAAGGGTAAAACTAGGCATACTCATATATTGCAACTAGAAGATGTGTTGTGAACCACATTGGAGGTCCTATCTTCAAGGTTAAGGTCACAGCTCAGTATCTTAAATTTTCCATTACATTTTTCTTTTGACTCGAACACTTTAGAACTGTTTAAAATTAAAGGTGAAACTTGATATATTTGTGTATAATCACTAATAGCTATGTCTTGTACACATTGGAGTTTCTTTCTTAAAGGTATAGGTCATGTTGAATATTTTAAGTTTTCCAACACACTGTTTTTTCCATTCATTAAGATTAAAGCTGTTTGAGATTAAAGGATTGAATTTAGGATTGACGTGTACCACATTGGGGTCCTATCTTCAAGGTCAAGGTCATGGCTCTGTATTTTAAGTTTTCCAGCACACTTTCATTTCCACTCAATAACTTCAGAGCTATTTGAGTTTAAGGGATGCAACTTGGTAGACTTGTATGTTCTCATTAGCAGGTTTCTTGCATACATCATTGTGGATCCTATCTTCAAGGTCAGTGTCATGGTTCAGTATTTTAAGATTTTCATTACACTTTCCTTTCCACTCATTTACTTCAGAGCCATTTGAGATTAAGGAAAAAAACTTGGTATAACTATATATCATCACTAGAAGGTGAGTTATTACATCACAGTGTGTATCCTTTTTTTAAGGTCAAGGTCATGGAGGCAATATTTTAGGTGTCAATCACATTTTCTATCTGCTTTATAACTTAAGAGCTGTTTAAGATAAATGGATGAAACTTGCTATACTTATATATTGTGACTATTAAATGTGTTGTACTCCACATTTGGGGTTCTGTCCTCAAAGTCAAGGTTACAAATCAATATTTTAAGGTTTCTTTTCTTTCTCATTTATACATAAAACCTATTATAGGTGCACAGATGAATCATGGTACCCAAAGGCTTCTCAGAATGATGGCATCTCATGTATCACAGTCAAGGTTTTATTGTCAAGGTAAAGGTCACTGAAAATCCCTTTTCAGCACTTTTACTCTAATGACTTTTGAGATAGGGCCATGAAACTTAGTTACTTTCCATGTTTGGCTCGTAACTATACAGCTCTTTCATTAAGGTCACAGTCAGATTTCATTATTGTATACTTTTGGTAACCTCACTATGGAAGGTGAGGGAAAACAATTCACTGAATTTGCATGTTGATTTTGGAATCAGAACAGTGCAAATTGCCTCTTATCTTTTATGGCAATTGTAGAGTCTTGGATCATGGAATAGTATTAAGTCTGTTTCTGACTATTTTGAAAGTTAGAATCTTTGTAGGGATTTAGTTTGGGTCTGTTTCTGACTATTTTGAAATTTAGAATCTTTGTAGGGATTTAGTTTGGGTCTGTTTCTGACTATTTTGAAATTTAGAATCTTTGTAGGGATTTAGTTTGGGTCTGTTTCTGACTATTTTGAAATTTAGAATCTGTGTAGGGATTTAGTTTGGGTCTGTTTAAAAAATAAAACTATTCACCAAGGAGATTTAATCCAATTTTAAATTGGTGTGCTTACCAACTGTGAAAATATTTAGTTCTGATTTAAATCTATTCAGTATTGTAGAGACAGAGTTAGATTACAAATTGAGATTTTAAAAGCTAATGAATGAAATTCGTTTGTAGGAAGAAATCCAACCATAGCCTGGTTGTCTTCAAATATAATTTCTCCACAGTCTGGTGTTATAACTGAATTGTTTACAGTTCTGAGGAGGTTTTTCTTGTAAACTTGTAAGATATTATTGGTTATTATTATGATCAATCTGTCTCCCTCATGGAGATGGGATGGGGTGGGGAATCTGTCTTGAATTGAAAATAACCTATTATCAATGTGTTCTCCTTTGAATCTAAAATGTTTGAGAACTAGGGAGCAAGTGCAATGAAACTTATTTAAGGTTAGAATGTTTCAATCTGCTAGTTTTAGTGTTAGCATAAATGCATGCTTTACTTATTTGGCTGTAATTTTCTCTCAATTAAGGTGATTCATATTTCATATCATTAATTATGAAAGGAGGCTTTATAATTATTCACAGCATTATGTCAACTTACCTAGTTTAGCAAAGGAATTTAGATGAATCATTTTTTCAGTCTGACATCAGAAAAACACAAATGGCCTGTTACTTCTTATCTGTGCTGGAAATTTTACATTTTTGAATTATATAAAAGCATAATGTTTTTGTGTCAGATCATTTGGAATGTAGGGGCTTAAATGAGTTTTAATGTGGGCCTATGTTAAACAATTTAGCAAAGAGATGAATAAAGTTTAAAATGAGTGTGCTTGGAATAGAGTTTAAAATGAGTGTGCTTGCTGTTGATTTGCAGATATTTACTGTTTAATTGGATCATCTTAGTGATAAAGGGTCAAAATGACTTTAAACAGTTTGATTTTTAAAGTTTATTGATTGGATCTCTTTGCAGGAGGAAATCTACCATATTTGAAAAATTATCAGTTGGGTAAATTTCATGAGCTTAAGCTCATTATAATAAGTGTACACCAATGAAGTCATACACTATAGTTCCATTACATGTATGTACATACTAGAAGAATTAGCTCCCTTTGGCTAGATAGTGAACTCTTAGTTTTGGCACTGTATTTTCTCTGTCAGCATGGTTGCACTGAATAAAACACACATTAGATCCATTTTTGAGACTGATTTAACCTTTCAAGTTAAGGTGCAATGAGCAACCATTCATAGTAGTAAGTTCCAAGAAAATTATGATATTTAAGGTGGATTCTCTCCCATGTGGCATGCCAGGATAGAGACCTGTATTCATAACAAATATTTGTTATTAGAGTTTTGGCCAAGGAAGGGTGTGTACACTGCTTATTAAGACATGTGGATATTATGTTAAATATGGTCATTACTATGTCAAAATATCTTCACATGTGGTACAGTTTATGTTCCACATGATGATGATATTAGTCAAGAAGTTATATCTTCAGGTGTGGTATATTCGACAAGATGATATTGGTAAATGAGTTTTATCTTCAGGTGTGGTATATTTCACAGGATGATGATATTGGTAAATGAGTTTTATCTTCAGGTGTGGTATATTTCACAGGATGATGATATTGGTAAATGAGTTTTATCTTCAGGTGTGGTATATTTCACAGGATGATGATAGTGGTAAATGAGTTTTATCTTCAGGTGTGGTATATTTCACAGGATGATGATATTGGTAAATGAGTTTTATCTTCAGGTGTGGTATATTTCACAGGATGATGATATTGGTAAATGAGTTTTATCTTCAGGTGTGGTATATTTCACAGGATGATGATATTGGTAAATGAGTTTTATTTTCAGGTGTGGTATATTTCACAGGATGATGATAGTGGTCAATGAGTTTTATCTTCAGGTGTGGTATATTTCACAGGATGATGATATTGGTAAATGAGTTTTATCTTCAGGTGTGGTATATTTCACAGGATGATGATATTGGTAAATGAGTTTTATCTTCAGGTGTGGTATATTTCACAGGATGATATTGGTAAATGAGTTTTATCTTCAGGTGTGGTATATTTCACAGGATGATATTGGTAAATGAGTTTTATCTTCAGGTGTGGTATATTTCACAGGATGATGATATTGGTAAATGAGTTTTATCTTCAGGTGTGGTATATTTCACAGGATGATGATATTGGTCAATGAGTTTTATCTTCAGGTGTGGTATATTTCACAGGATGGTGATATTGGTAAATGAGTTTTATCTTCAGGTGTGGTATATTTCACAGGATGGTGATATTGGTAAATGAGTTTTATCTTCAGGTGAGGTATATTTCACAGGATGATGATATTGGTCAATGAGGTTTATCTTCAGGTGTGGGATATTTCACAGGATGGTGATATTAGTTGATGAAATTTATCTTCAGATGTATATTTCACAGGATAATGATATTGTTAAAAGAGTTTTATCTTCAGGTGTTGTATATTTCACAAGATGATGATATTGGTAAACGAGTTTTATCTTCAGGTGAGGTATATTTCACAGGATGATGATATTGGTCAATGAGGTTTATCTTCAGGTGTTGTATATTTCACAGGATGGTGATATTAGTCAATGAAATTTATCTTCAGATGTGGTATATTCCACAAGATGATGATATCGGTCAGTGAGGTTTATCTTCAGATGTGGTATATTCCTACTGGCTTGAAAGTCAATATCTGAACATTCACTTGACACCTATTCCTTGGCATAAGCACATATTGTGTCCATGCTGAAGGGAATCTGCAGATCTCGTCAGATGCAAACCTACTTTCAATTTTTTTCCCATCTAAGTTATTGCCATAGGACACTGGTATCCCACTCATTGCTATATGTCCTCATTCATTCAGCTGTTGAGAGAAATCCAATTTCGAACAATTTGCGATTGTTGATTTAGGGATTTTGAAATATCTTAGTTGTTGTTACCGGTACTCTAATTCCATGTAAATTTGAGAAATTTGCTACTTCTAGTTTTTGCTTTAGTATGAAACGCTTGTAATGCCCTTGCCTGAGACAACCATTTTCACAAGCATCATCTCTCTCCTGTGTGGGATCCACAGTTTTCTGTTCTTTTTGCAGCTTGTTCATTTTCAATGACATCACATTTCTCCTTTCTAGCATGCTTTCTTGGTTGACCTACAGGCCTTTTAGGTAAAGCTTTAGGCAAAGGCTCTTCGCTGCTCGAGTATTGCACTTCAAAATTATTCATCATGGCTGAGATCTATACTGTGGTTTATTTTGTTTTACTTTGGTTCCCCTTCAAAGTTATACAGTAAACCAAAGCTAATAGCTCTCAGACTACCAGTAGATTATCAACATAAGCATATCAGCATTAGGAAATGCCACCAATCCAAAGATCATAATGAGGGTCAAGGTGAATAAAGCATCATCATCAGAGATTTTGGGTACCTGCTTGTGTCGAGAGGCTGGAAACGGGGTAATCATGAGCATTATGGTAAGAATAGAGGAAATAAAATGGCCTGGAAGTATGAAGGTTTAACCTTACAAGACCAGTGCAAAATGACCTCAGTCATGGTAACAACTCATACTGCATCAAACTTCTGCAAGACCTTGCTATTATTGAAAAACAGGAGAAATTGTGGGAAATGGATTTCAGCCTAGTAAATGCCAAGCCTAACATATCTCTAGGAGCAGACACCAAATTCCACATATATACTTTACATGGTGAGAAATTAGCAACAGTAGACCATGCTAAATATCTTGGTGTAGACATTAGCCAGAACTTGAACTGGAACCAATATATCTCAAGAATAACGACCAGTGCCAATTAAGAACTCTTGGATTTTTCCAAACAAACATGCAGACCAAACATGAAGGAATATGCGAAACTGCTTATACATACCTGCCAGAAGATGGCGTGTCACACGAAAAACATGATTTTTTTACTCCAAAATCCCCCCAAATGGTCGTGTTTTGAAAAACACGATTTCCAGTAATCTTAGCAGAAAATAAAAGAGAGTGAGAGACCTTTATTGACATCACAATATATGCCCATAACCTGTATAAACTGTAAATAGTCATGCTTAATGTTCATGGAAAATTATCTCCTTTTTGCAGTTTATGCAGTTGATTATCATAGAAGTGATTAAAAAGGGAAGTCAGTCAGAGATAAATGCCACCATTACAGAGATTACTTAATTGACTGACAATAGCTAGGTTGATATTGTGTTAAGAATCCTTTGTGGGAGAGTCAATTAGGCTGATTTGCATAGGTAAAGTACACAAAGTGTAACAACCCAATTCATTTGAAATTAGCTTAATCAAAGAGATGCGTTTAAAGAAACAAAAGGTATTGCTCTTTGTTGCTTTGAATGATAATGTTTAAACCATTTTTATTAAAAATCATTGGTTACTTCATGATCAGCAGCAGCATTTCTTTGAAGTCTTATTTTACTCCATATATAACAAGTCTTATTTTACTCCATATTTAACAAGTCTTATTTTACTCCATATATAACAAGTCTTATTTTACTCCATATTTAACAAGTCTTATTTTACTCCATATATAACAAGTCTTATTTTACTCCATATTTAACAAGTCTTATTTTACTCCATATATAACAAGTCTTATTTTACTCCATATTTAACAAGTCTTATTTTACTCCATATATAACAAGTCTTATTTTACTCCATATATAACAAGTCTTATTTTACTCCATATATAACAAGTCTTATTTTACTCCATATATAACAAGCCTTATTTTACTCCATATATAACAAGTCTTATTTTACTCCATATATAACAAGTCTTATTTTACTCCATATATAACAAGTCTTATTTTACTCCATATATAACAAGTCTTATTTTACTCCATATTTAACAAGTCTTATTTTACTCCATATTTAACAAGTCTTATTTTACTCCATATATAACAAGTCTTATTTTACTCCATATTTAACAAGTCTTATTTTACTCCATATTTAACAAGTCTTATTTGACTCCATATATAACAAGTCTTATTTTACTCCATATATAACAAGTCTTATTTTACTCCATATTTAACAAGTCTTATTTTACTCCATATATAACAAGTCTTTTTTTACTCCATATATAACAAAACATTATAATTTTGTCATTCTGGAGTGTACACCATCAATTGACATAGTAACACCACCCAACATATGGACAATGAATAAATGCAGAACTCAATCTCAAAAGTAACTGATATTTTTAAACATTCTAACTAGTATGGCCATTGCATGTTTGACACACCCTCACAGGAATGCAGATGCAGAAAGATCATTTTCTATGTTGAGAAAAATTCAACAAGATGTTCAGGGAAGTTTGAACAACACTACCATCCAGTCTCTGATGAATGCAAAGATAAACTCAAAAGGACAGACCATTTAATTTTCTGGGGGAGGATAAGGCCTGAGATTTATTTGAAACAAAATTCCAGCCCCCAGATATCTTGAAAAAATATTTTTGCTTTGATTTGTAGAAAAAAAACTTATTATATTCATTATATTAGTTGATAAAAAATAAATTGTGTTGAAGTAAAAGAAACAAAATATTATGGTTTGAAAGTGAGTCCCAGCTCCCATCCCCTGCCCCCCCCCCCCTGAAAATTAAATGGTCGGTATCTAATGACACTGGCACTACATCTTAAAGATTGTATTTTACTGTCCAATGGATTTTAAAGGCAGAAACTTGGTGTATTTTTTTTTATTTAATGTCTGTGTGGTTGCGATTATGCGAGTGTGTGTGTGATGATGATATTTGACAATGCTACGTCTACCATCTATTTTCTGTTTGAAAGTGTATTAAATGCTTGAAAGAAAACTTTTTTTTTTGCTTTAATTAATTTATTCAGATGTGAATTTCCACTCATTTTTTATTGGCTTATGTGAGTAGATAACTTATTTTCAATTGTATGATGTTGCTTTCTTGGATTGTGTGCACTGACCCCCCATTGGGACCTCAAAACACTTTTTTTAGTCTCACCCCAAACATTGTCTGGGAGGTTGGCTGGTATGCTTATTAAGCAGTGGTTCCAAAACTGTTTGATCGCGACCCTAAATACTATCTTTTGCGACCCTAAATGCAGTAGCAGTATAGGGTCATGAGGGTCCTCATGACCCTCATTTGGGTTTGGGAACCACTGTTATAAAGCAATGGTTAGACTGCAAATTGAATATGCCTCCTCTCTCTGAAGCTTATACACAGATTTGAACGTCCCAGAAATTGATACAAAATCAAATTAGAGTAGCTAATGATGGGGCCAAAAATAACTACTCATAAACTGCTTGTGTAACTGATATGCAAAACAAACTTGGTTGGCAATCCCTTCAAGACAGATACTAAGATGTTCAGTTGGTCATGTTCTACAAAATCACACACAAACTTGTGGATATTCACTTATGACCTTTTATAAGACTACCAACCAGAATAACCAGACACATGCATCTTCTTTCAGTCACCCAGATTCAGGCAACAGCCAGTTACTATAAATACTGGTACTCCTTTTTCATCCGGCCCTTGTACAGTTGAACAAACTCCCACAGAATATCACTGTCTTACCTAAACTATCTTCCTTCAAATCAACAGTTTATGCAGTCTATCATTGTATACCCTACAAACCATTGTTTTACTTGTTTTATTCTGTTTTCATATTTCTTCGCTAATTTTAATATTTAATACTATCATACTTTTGCTTTCATTATTTTGCTTTTATTCTTTCTTCACTTACCTGTATGCAGGTAGATCAGAGTCTCTTGATTTGCTGCAGAGGTACTTCACATAGATTCAGCTTGACAGGCACTGCACACTCAAAACATCAGGAGTTACAGCTTCCAGCAGACAGTTTTTGGAATAACCACACAGAAAATAGAAAATAGAGAAGAGAAACAAGTGATACAGAGTCCAGGCTGTATCATGTACTGATATATTTTCATACTGGCCTGTAGACACCTGACTATTTCTACCTCTACTCACACTGAACAACCTCTCTTGCACTCTGCACTGGCAGAAGTCCCCACATGTATTGTAGCAAACCTGGACCAACCTTGCAGGTGCAGACAGGTAAAAGTTAGTCAAGCATAAGATGTTCACTCATGGGCAACTCACAGTGGTGAAACATTCATAGAGTAAATAGAGAATGAGAGTGTTATGCACAGTACAGAACCATATTTGTGACAATTTTCAAGAAGCTTATTAATTGACATCACATCAAACAAGAATACCAGAAATGACACATTATACATTCATCCCATGTTTAATAGTCCTCTTTGTAAGCATGTGGGCATGGTTGACTCTGGAGATTATTTACCACTGGTTCTCAGTGACCTGGACTTTTCATCATGGTATGCGGTCTTGAACTAAACACCATTATTTTCTTATTAGACTTACCATGACCATGATCCAGAATCAGAAGGTTTCTCTATTACCCTAAGAGTCAGCAAACCATCCACAAAGTTTGGTCATGGAACTTACTCTAAAATGAAAGTTATTTTTCAAAATCCATTTGTCTTTGAGTCACATTGACCTTGACATTTGACCTCTAAATCAATAGGCCTTTTCCATACCTTACGTGCAAGCCTTCCACAAACTTTGGTCAAGGTATGTGGTCTAGAACTTAAGGTATTATGCAAAAAATATTTTTTCTTTTTTTAGTCACAGTAATCTTGACCTTTTACCCCCAAATCAATAGACTTATTTTAGTGAAGGTATATGGTTAAGAACTGAAATTTGTGTGTAGAAATAATTGTTCTTCTTTCAGTCAGTGACCTTGACATTTGACCCCCAAATTAATGACTTCTTCCTTACCCCAAGTGCAAGCTTTCCACAAAGTTTGGTAACTGTATATGATGGTGAATTCAAGTTTTTATGTGGAAAATTGGTAACATACAGAAGGATGGACAGATGGATGGATGGGCAACATCATAACATAATATGCTCTGCCTTATAGTGGGCATATAACAAAAATATATGTCTCATAGCCAATACACTTGACAAGAATGTGCAAATGAAATGTGCCATATTGGTGACTTTAATGCTGACAGGGCAATTACGGTGTAGTATTACCACTATCTATCCTATCTATCATTAATTGCCCACTAAGGATAAGAGATACCTGTATAAATGTGAGTGAACTATAAAAGTTAAATACATTTAGAACCCAAGTATATTGATGTAAACCTGTTATTCCCATTCATTTTCTTTTCTTATTCCATTTCGGGGTCACTGTTGTGTCATAAATAACCGCAATTTGGGTCATTTTTCAAAGTGTTCCTGACAGTGAATAGGATGTATGTTGCCTAGCTTTTCAATGATCTTGTACATGGGCAGATCTACTTGCTGGCACAGTGGCAAGACATCGTCTTTGTTTTATCTCAAATATTAATAACTATCCCTACTTAATTTTGCAAATCCAATTGTTTAATCCCCCCTCCCTTATCTCCCCTGCCTAAGCCAAGTTAGCTTGCATCCCCAAAATATTTTTTTTTTTATACATGCAGACTATCCTCTGTCTTGTGTTTCAGTTTTATGCTTCTGTGTGTGGTCCATACTTGAAACACACTATAGATAGTGATGTGAGATTCAGAATTGAAACAAGCTTGAAATAAAACAGAATCCATTTCACCCCATTAACAGTAAACAGATGCAGAATTTAAGTAACCTCGGAATGTAACAAAATCCATGTCAATCTGAGTTAATCTCCTTGTCTGAGTTTTTGCATGTTGTTCTGCTTTGAAAGCTTCATTCCAAACCATAAAGCAGGCCCATTTAGCATATTTGTTGTTGATTTTATGACTTTCCTATACTTTTGGGAGAGGATTGATATTTTTTTAAGCATGTCAAGTAATTTAACATCAGAAATAGCAAATGTCCTGATACATTTTGCTTCTTTTCTTGAATGCAGATAAAAAGAAATGTCTAGTATCAATGAAAAGTATTGGAACTATTTGTATCTGGTGACTGGAAATTAGGAAACTTGCTATAATTTTGATGGGATTTTATTATGTGACTATTTTGATTAACTTTAAAGATTCAACACAAATTTGAAAATATTGCCAACTCATAGGTTTGCAATTATACACACGCAATGCAAAATGAAATCAAGTCAGTAATTTAGTGACAGACTAATAGCATTAAATTTAATTTTGTTGATATAGTCAATCAATTTTTGAAAGAAACTCTGGTATCAGTCAAGAAATGTTAAATTTAATTTCAGCAAATGGATGACGTGTGCCAAATCTGTTGAGGCCATAGTGCAATTCATCTCAGATTTTTCTTCCTCAAATTGAAATTTTTAACAACTTTCATATTGTTTTGTCTTCAGTGATGAAATTTGAAGTGATACATTGGTCATATAGCTAAAATTCCTCACACACATTTGTTGTTGCTTG
This sequence comes from Margaritifera margaritifera, assembly GCA_029931535.1. Lineage (NCBI taxonomy): Eukaryota > Metazoa > Mollusca > Bivalvia > Unionida > Margaritiferidae > Margaritifera > Margaritifera margaritifera. The sequence continues at coordinate 7,645,488 of JAQPZY010001669.1, read as the reverse complement.
TGTTTTGTTCCCTTAATTCTCAGGTACTGGTTTTACTTTCTATGGAATAAAGATCAGAAATTCAACTTAAGAGCTATTGTTTCAGCTGGGTACCCTACCTATGGTATTCTTTTGAGTTTGAGCCTGAGTTAAAGATTCTTTCTCATACAAGCTCGATCAATCCCAAAGGCTGCATGACGTCAAGATCTGTCTGTAGGAGATCTCACAGCAAAGTCTAAATAGCGGATATTGTCCGATGTGGTTTTTTCCCTACATGATAGTGTTATCACTTTATTATGAACCTGGTACATGTTTCATTTACAAAATGTTGCTTTATAAATATGCTAGCTATTTCTGGAACCATCTATGCATTTACATTTTTAATATGTCTGTTAGGAGAAGATAAATGACATATTTTCAGAGGAGGTCAATTGGACAGGTTTGGTTTTTGATTTTTGAGGTTTAAAGCCATTTTGTAGCATATGATATGCCATACATGGTGGCCAGTATATTTTTGCGGAGGATGAGCCTGGGAAGACCATGGGCAGAACCACTGACCTATGGGAAGCTATTGGCAAGCTTTCTCACATACCCACAATGGTCGCGGTTAGACTCGAATCCAAGTGGACAGAGGTGAGATGTGAGTGATCTGTAAAGGCAACCACCTTAGACCACATGGCCACCCAGGGTGCCTAAATAGGACTGTATTTGAAAATGACCTGTTATCCTTGTTCACTAAAGTAATATGCTCTATGGTTCAAAAAGATCAGAGGGAAGTAGTTAACAAACACATTGTTCAAGTAAACTTAAAATGCAGCGGGTTTTATTTTTAATCTATTAAAATCCTCTTCATAGCCATTTCCTAATTGAATGCATTGACTCAAATGGCTGTAATTTTGAGATGATGAAGCTAGTTGCCAATAGAACATACCATTCATTTTGTATTTCAAATAAGATATTTAGAACTTGAAAACCCCCGGAATGGTTCAAACAGATTATATTACATATGAATTCATTTTTAAAAAAAAGTTTGATCAGGCTTTGCTTTCAGGGTGTTTTTGAATCATCCTGTTTTTTTCTTTATTTGTCTGTTAAAGAGTTCAGACAACTTGTCCATCAGGGGCAGGTAAATACGACCAAGGCAAAGTTTTATGTGATCCTTATTTACAGATGTATATGCCCCAGAGTTTAAAAAGAAAAAAAATGAAAAAAAAAAAATGAGGGGAATTATTATGTAAATGGAGATTTTCAGTAAGCTTAGATAACAATAGATTTTATTTCACAGCCATTAGTTTTACATTCTAAACCTGAGTGCATGTTTTGACTCGGATGATAGCTGTAATTTCAAGTTATGAGGCTTTTCCACTGAACATATGCACTCAGACTTCAGATTTTTATTACTATTCAACAATAATGGCACAGAATCCAATACCTGATTAATCCAAGATGAATCAAAGTTTTTATCTGCATCAGAAAATGCAAATGTATTTTTCTGTTTGGAGTCTTGAACCATACAAAAGCAAATGGATATCTGTTTCTTATAATTGGAAATTAAGAAACTTGTTGGAGTTTTAACTTGTATTTGTCACAAAATAACAGAGTTTAACAAAGAGATATATCACTATTTGAAAGAGTGTATTTACAACTGTTTGGAATATTTATTGGTAAATTAAATTGATTCAGTAATGAAGGAATTAAGTGACTCAATACAATTGTATTTCTAAAGTTAATGGATGTGTTTTCCCAGTGTTGGTGTTATTAAAATGACTAATGTTCACAGTTCTGAGCAAGATTTTCTTTACATATACCATATATACTTGCTTATAAGTCAAGTCCAACTGCAAACAACATAGACCCTTATCTGCCATCACATAATGCACTGGCAGATCAGGGACTATAATGTTTGTTCTACTGATTACTCATAACAAACTGCATAGACCAAGATTGCCTTGATATGTCTGGCATATGATGGCAGACAGCTTTTATTCAGGGGAAGTAAATTTGAGTTGACCAAAAACAATACTAATTGTACTTGTTGACTAACTAATCTTTGTTTTAGCTTGAAAAAGCCTGAGGAAAGTGCAAATTTAGAGTTTTAATAATTGTAAAATACAATAGTTTAATTTTTAATTGGCTGTAATTTTAAGTTGTGAAGCTGATCAAGTCAACTAGCGATGAGATTTTTGAATGACTTTCAGGTAAATGATAAAATGCTAATCAAAACTTTAATCTGTCTTCAGGAAAAGTGGCGATGGCCTATATCATCTTGCCTTTGGTGGACATTGAAGAGTCTTGAATCATGGAAAAACATGATATCTATTTGCATTTGATCGGTCTGAATTTAAGAGCTTGCAAGAGTTGTAATGCCAGACAATTCATATGATTTAATATGTTTATACAGAGTTTGCTTATGAAAGATTTGGAAATATTTACTGCTGAATTAATCAATTCACTAAGAAAGGGAAGATTGTCCCCATGTAAGATTTATTTCTAAAAACTAATTGGATCTTTTTGTAGGAGGACATATGATACAGTACACTGCACTATGTTTGAGTATATCAAAGTTTTTATTTGCTCACAGAATAATTATATTTGTAAATTGTAAACGGTTCTGAAAAGCTTTTTCTATTGATTGCATTAGTAGCTGTAAAAACATGCACCCTTCAACTGTATATAAAGGACATAAAATATTTATGACTATGAAAATATCTTTCCCATCTTGTTTAAGCGATGAGACTATGATATCTTTAGGCAAATTGACTATCTGGAAATACCCCTTTTTTGTAAAGCCTCACTAAAATATCTGCCCATTGGTTTTTAAGAGTGAGCAAATGCATAGTTTTAGTAAACTTGCAATACAGCAAGTTTAATTTGCAGTCCATTGATTTGTTTTTGTAAGACTGACTTCATTCACCATTTATACTTGCTTATAAGTCGGGTCCAACTGCAAACTGCATAGACCCAGATCTGCCAATACATAGTGCTCTGGCAAATCTGGGTCTATGCAGTTTGTTAGGAGTAATCAGTAGAATAAACAACATGGACCCTGACTTGCCAGAGCATTATGCAATGGCTGATCATTCTATTTTGTTTGCAGTTGTACTCAACTTATAAGCGAGCATATATGGTACATGCTTTGCTTCAGATGCCCTTTAGTGGCCATTGTATGTATCACTCACATAACAATCAGATTTTATTACTGCTAAACAGTAATGGCAAAAAATCCAATACTGACCAAGCAAAAACAATTTGAATGAATCAATTTTGTTTTAATATGGCTTTAAAAAAATGCACATGGTGGGTTTCTTTTCTTTTGAGACAGAAATGTAAGTGTTGAATTATGGAAATTCATTTTGTCTGTCTCTATCTGATTATTAGAAATTTAGAATCTTCTCCGAGTTTGAATGTGCTCAGTGGTGAAGATAACATCATTTGTCAATTTGATTTGATTCAATTTAAAACAAGTGTGCTCATGGAGGATTTGAAATATTATATGTACTTTTTAATAAAAATGAATTCAATTATGAAGGGAGGGAATAACATTTTAAAGTTCAATTTTGCAAACTTGTTGCAGAAATCTTTTTGTAGGACTAAATCTGATCATGGAGGCAAAATTTGTTCACATTGGAGATATCAGTATTGTGTTTGAGTATTTGAGGACAGGAGTGGTGGTTTTCGTGTCATGAATTGAATTTTACTGGTGATGTATCAGTGGAGCCAGTAAAATTAAAATTTTTGACAGTAAAACTACCATCAGTGTCATCAAATCCTCAAACACAAGTCTGTTGTTCTCATTCTAATGTACAATTTTGAAAACTTTGTTGAAAAAAAGCAGAAAATGTAATTTTCTTTGGCACTACACTGCAGAGAGTTGTGACATAACAATTGCAACACAATTTCCAACAGTTTATTTTGGATTTTACTGCCTCAGATTTTGACAGTGCACAAAGCACAAAAGCACATTACATTTGCAGGTGTGGATTATGATATTGGCAAATTCACAACAGTTAATAATATGAATGGTTATTACATGGAGGATATTTTCTTTTCCTACAATAATATCAGATACATTTCATCGTGCGGCACAAAATACATGATATTGTACTGAGTGGTGAAGGCATGAGTTAAAATGTATTGTTTTGTATCTCAAGATGAAATTTACGGGATATTTAGACAGGAAAAGAAAACTTTATTTTTTCATTCTATACCAGTCTTGCTCCAGAATTGAAGCTTAGAAGATTGTATTTACTCTTCAGTAGCCCCCCACCCACATTTGTAACTTGTGCATAACATGATGGTAAATCATGCATTTTCACACATGAGAATATAAAGATATATTTTAAAACTGTAAAAATAAAGGAATTAAAAATATAAAATATATTTCACCGATAATTTTCCATACTGATCACTTAAGGATATAATTAAATCATATATTTCCCTTCATTTACCCATGGGATAAGACATGAATGAGCACACACTCTCAAAGTCATATACCTGCCAAACTAAAGCGGATAAGTATTAGCTTATTTCCAGTTGGTTCTAATATTAATATTATACAATATATGGTACTTGCACTGCATTTTAGGTCACTACAAAATAATTATCACAGTGATCTTTGAATGTAATTACTAGGATTTTATTATCTCATTACCTGTAATCAACTGGGGCTTAGTAGGAGTAGTAACTTTATGTCACATAATGTACCACATAATTATACCTGTGTACAAGGGGAATCCAACTGCAAACTGTATAGACCCAGATCTGATGCTGCATAATGTGCCAGCAGATTTGGGTCTATGCAGTTTGTAGGACTGATCAGTTGTGCAAACAACATAGGCTCAAATCTGGTGTTACATAATATGCTGGCAGATCTGGGGCTATGTAGTTTGTTAGGATTAATCAGTAGAACATAGATCATAGACCATGATCTGCCGGCACATTATGCCATGGCAGATCAGGGTCTATGTTGTTGGCAGTTGGACCTGACTTATACACAAGTATTTATGCTATATTATGAGATAATAAGATGCTAAGTAATTAGATTCATTGGTCACTGATGAATCAGAGCCTATGTTGTTTGCAGTTGCACCTGACTTATATGTGAGTATCGAAGGTAGGTCAGCTTGAAGAAACTGTGTTCATCAAAAGCTCAGCTAAAATATAGGAACTTTGAGTCGAAATAATTAAAAAAACATGGCTTTAATTTCACTTCAGTTTCAAATGCTCTTGTATTTTAATTTGGCTTTAAATCTTAAAATTTAATTATTTTTATTTTCTAGTGCAAATAAGGGTGGGTGGGGTCATGTGTCTGTATTGTTGATCTTGGAGTGCAATTCTCTTTTTAGTGCTTCTTTTTTAAATGCTGATATATACGGTCGTTGCTTTTAACAGGTTTTAAGGATGGATGAAGCAGATGCAAAACAGAAGTAAGCTTAGAATATAATGATCCATTGTAATCCTTTTATTGCATTCATATGCAGGTTAAAATATAACTGAATCCATTTCTATTGATGTTAATTTTCTCCATGGAGTTTAAACGCATTCATTTGTCTTTTCAAAACTGAAATTTCAATCCAAAATTCAGGCTTATTTAGCATATAACTTGTGAGAAACAAGATCTAATGACTGTTCTGTACTACTTGACACATGGTTAAATGTGACAAGTAATTTAACATGGGGAAAGTGCAGATGACCTAGCAATGTAGATAATGTGGAAATAATGAGGAGCATCAATTGGGCATAATTTTCATTGATGATTGGAAATTTACAGGTAGTCTGCTTTTGATAAATAAACACTGTGCAGCTCAAAATGATGTGATTATTACATTATAATTTTATCAATATGATGTCACTTTTTACCAGGGTATATCATAGTGCTATGATTTCTGGGAGAGACTGGACATAAAATGACATAGTTGTGACTTCTGTTTATTATTAAGTAATAAAAAAGAAATATTCTTATACAGTTTTAATAATCACAATAACAGTTCTGTGAAAGAAAATGATAAAGTTAATGACCTTTGGAAATCTTTATTGATTTACTATATGTCTTAAATCAGCCACATGGGTTTTTACTATATGTCTTAAATCAGCCACAATGGTTTTTACTATATGTCTTAAATCAGCCACATGGGTTTTTACTATATGTCTTAAATCAGCCACATGGGATTTTACTATATGTCTTAAATCAGCCACATGGGTTTTTACTATATGTCTTAAATCAGCCACATGGGTTTTTACTATATGTCTTAAATCAGCCACATGGGTTTTTACTATATGTCTTAAATCAGCCACATGGGTTTTTACTATGTGTCTTAAATCAGCCACATGGGTTTTTACTATATGTCTTAAATCAGCCACATGGGTTTTCTGTTGTGGAAAACCAGTATGATCTCAAGAATTGTGTCATATCAGAAAAATTCACCAACCAACATGCCCTTTTCTTTGTGTATTTGATAAGATATGATCTTCAACCTGTGCAAATTTGATGAATTTTTAAAAACTCGTTCAGTTATTATTTGTTTGTAAGGAAGTAGTGATAGAGCACTTTTCCCATGATTTTATGTAATGACCTTTACTTGGGGATGTATATTCAGCCAAAAGTAACACAAGAAAATGTACAAAAAAAGCTATACATTTTTTTTTTTGATTTTGGATTACTTGTACCTTTAGCTATGTAAAATATAAATTTGTAAAAATGTTAAATACTCCCAACATTTCACAAGTAATCATCCATAAAAAAACTGTTAGTGTTTTGATGTTGTTTTTTCACAAAAATAATTAATTAGATCAAGAAGATTAAATGGAAAATGCATTTGAATATGAACATGCTACTAGTAACTCATGACTTTAAAGAATATATTACTAAATTAGATAAAGTCAGTAATTTTGAGAATGAATTAGAACTCAATTTAATTTTTAATCATTTTGTCAGAATATCTGATATTGAGTCTTGAAATGATTGATATGTAGTTTTGTTATAGCGAATGTCATTTTTTGAATCTCAACAGGTCCTGATGTGTAACCAAAAACCTCAGATTTTCTTCATCAAATTGAGATTTTTCAATAACTTTTATATTGCTTTATCATCATAATATGAAATTCTCACAATATTTGGCAGGCAGGCAGGAGTTTTTTGAGAAGCCATTTTATGATATCTGATATTACTAAGAATGAAATTAGTGATTAAGAAGTTGAAATATTGTTTTATATTTTCTTTATCACAGTTGGTGTTATTAATGAACTGTTGTCAGTTCTGTGTACATTTTTCTTAAATATATTACTATACAACCTGTCTTGAAAGAACACTGCTATGATAGACCACCTGCCTTGAGAGACCATGCTTTCGAAGCACAGATTGATTGATTATATAGTGTTATGACCTGTAATAAGAGAGCATCTGTCTTGAGAGGCCATACTTTTTGGGCAGAAGGGTGGTCTTTCAAGACAGGTTCTACTGTAGTGGATATTTCAACAACATACTGTTATACACGTATTCCCTCAAATGTCTATTAATATGGCAGGTGACTTTTCTTTTCCTTTTTTTGGTAGGGAAATAAATTTTATGGTAATTGAAGATTACCTATCATCCTTGTTTACTGGAGTATTTCCTTTGGTGCTTAGGGACCAACCATTTAATTTTCGGGGGTGGGGGCAAGGCCCGATTCAAGGTGGAGCAAAGGGATCAGTTGCTCCAGGGTTCCTCCTGGTGGGGGTCCCCGCAATGCAGTGGTGAGGTGGCGGCTGCTTTTTTAAATTGCCCCAGAGCCTCATACCACCTTAATCCAGCCGGAGGAGGGGGGGGGGGGGGGGAAGAGATAGAATTTTTAAAAAAAAATTTCAGGCTTTCATATAACTTGAAAAAATATTATTAGTTGAAAAAAAATAATTATCTTGAGGAAAAAAAATTCCTGGCATGAAAGAAAATCCTATATCTCCTCACAGAAAATTAAATAGTTGGTCCCTTAGAAGTCTGAGTGAACTGCAAAGTATATGTATTTAAAAACTAATGCAGAGTTTAACTATGTAAAGTAAATGCAATGTGAAGCAAATGCAAAGATCAGATAAGTATGTAAAGGTGGCAGGCACCTTTCTTTACAGGGAAAGTAAATCTTACTGCAACTGAAAATTGCTTATTCTCGTTTACTGGAATATCTTCCCTGTGGTTCTTATGAGTTTGATGGAAGTGTTAGCAAATACAAAGTTTGAGTAGGAGTGGAATGCAATAGGCTTGATTTTTGATATCAGAATTTGTGCATCCTTATGTCTGTCTGCATGTCTTTCATTCATTTTCACACCATAATTCTTTTAATTAATTTTCGATATCAACAAAATTCTGTAAGCAGTTAGATATATGATCGTCAACATTCTGCATCATGGTTTAGTGGAGTTATTACCCCTGATTTTCAGACCCTCTCACTTTTGTTTCCTCAAACAACTCACTTAATTATCATTGGATTTTAATAAAGTATGGTATGCTGCTTGATATTGATGAGACCTTGGCTGAATTTCTTTGTCAGCATTCTGCATTATTGTTTAGCAGAGTTATAGCCCCTGATTGTTGGCCATCTGTCACAATTTCATTTCTGTACAATGACTCACAATTGTTATTGGATTTTAACAAATTTAGTATGCACGTTGACTATCATCAGACCTTTTCTGAATTTGATTGTCAGCATTCTGCATCATTAGGCATAGCTATACAACCCTTGATTGTCAGACCACACACTATTGTTTCTGCACATTAGCTCTCAATTATTATTGGATTTCAATCATATTTTATAAGGTTTGATATTAATGAGGCAAATGAAAAGCTTGGTCATCAATATATGGAATCGTGGAATTTGATAATTATTGGATTTCAATCAATAGGCGTGCAGCCAGATATTGATGAGACCTTGGCTGAGTTTGATTATCAGTGTTCTGTGTCATCATTTAGCAGAGTTATAGCCCCTGATTGCAAGGTCCACCCACTTTCTTTCCTGCACAATAGCTCCCATAATTATTATTGGATTTCAACCAAATTTCATAGGCATCTTAATATTATTACAGCCTTGGCTGAGTTTGATTGTCAGCATTCTACATCATTTAGTAGTATTACAGCCCTTGATTGTAAAATCCACCCACATTCATTTCTCAGTACATGAATTACTCCCTTGTTTGGACTTTAATCAAATTTACTAGTCAGGTTGATATTAAAGGGACCTTGGCTGAGTTTTGATTGCCAATGGTGCTTAGGTACATGTTGAGCATGAAAGATCATCTTAGTGTGATTGTGGCCTTACATTGTCAGACTCACCAATTAGCCTTTCTGTGCAGCAAGTCCCATGGTATGCAACTTCATGTTGAGGAGACCTTGGCTTAGTTTGTTTTGTTAGCATTCAATCTGCATCATTGTTTAGTTGAGTCATGGCCCATGATTGTTAGACCCACCCACATTGTTCCCACACAATAATTCGCTTAATTATTATTGTTAGACTTCAATTTTTTTTTATGTGCAGCTCTGTATTGTTATAACTTCTGCAGAATTTGATTTATCAGCTTCCTATATGATCATTGTTTTGCTGAATTAGTGCTGCTGAATGTTGGACCAACATTTTGTATGCAGCTTTATATTTATGGTCACCAGGATTCAGTTGTCAGTGTTCTTCCTCATCAACCAAGTGTCTTCCTTTTCAAATGTACCATAACTTGTTTACCATTTATTGCCACTGGGCCCTGTCTTCTCCAAAACTACACCCCTACTTCAGCCAAAGCTGGGGACGTCATTCCTGGAAATTGTTCAACTATTAATTTAAATTTGTATCTTGAGTGCATGCTTTGAATCTGATATGACAGTATTTTGAAGTCTTAAAGTTTGTCTACTAATCATATGGTGGCTTAGACATGACATTTTATGTGTATTTAACAGTACTGGTGCCATATTCTGGTTAAGCCTTTTCAGCATGATGTCAAACTCAAACTTCAAACCTCAAATTTTGAGATGGTATTTGGAGTGAATCTCAAAGAATAAATGTGATTATTATATACCCGGTTCATGATTTTCTATGCAAATGCATTGTGTGGCATGATCCAGTAAAGTCTTCACTTACTGGATGTTGTCAGCCACTTATAGTGTGCTGTGAAGCATACATGCATGTACATAGCAAGTTTGTTGCTGCATTATATGATATAACATCAGGTTTTTCATGATGCAACAGCATAAAGTCATGTCAAGTCATACAATATATTTATGTGAAAACAAGATTTCTCTTCAAATATATTTATATTCACTTTAGTTTTGTGAAAATAAATTTAAATACAATTTGTTATTTAAAAAATGGGGTATATAATAAATAAAATATAGTGTTTGTACTGTTGGATATTGTGATTTTGCTGGAAATAAACGGTGATCACAAGCTAGCTTTATTGTACTTCAGTCTTGCCCACAATATCCAACAATACAAACACTATGCAATTATGCAAATAGTTGGACAAAATATCCTGTACGTTACCTGGACCAACTTGATTCTAATCAAAGTTACAAAGTGCCAGAATTTTCCAACTTCGTTTGAGCTTGCTCTTGAGTTTTTTTAATGCTACTATTAGATTAAGCACAATAATCAATATGAATGAAAATATTTATCTGGCTTTAGATTAAAATTTTTTAATTGTGTTGAAAGTTGAAGAATCTTGAATTATTAAAGTCTGTTATATCTGCCAGCATCTGACTACTGGTTCAGAAACTTTGTTGGAATTTTGTTTTGGGTTGTTCATGAAAATAATTCAATTTACCAAGGAAAGTAAATACAATTTAAGATACATGCGCTTACTTTGGATTTGGAAAGATTTACTACTAAATTCAATCAGCTCAGTTATGGGTGGGTACAATTACACTATACATTTTTGAGTCATTTGTTATTTTTGCATGGTAAAATATGGCTCTGTAGTCACAGAACTGTCCTAGTACAAAAATTTATCTCTGACTCAATATGTCAAATTAGCTACTGTATGTAAAATCCATGGACAATTGCAGAATCTTGCAGTTTTGTATAGCAAACAATGTTAAGTTACAGTAATTCTAAAACTTTGGTAAATCTTTCTCCTTTCATTGTAAAGTTATCAGTGACTGACATTCTTGTATTTTGAGTCCGAGTTCACATTTTATGCTCCAGATGTTTCCAGTCTGTGGAGCCTGATCGTGGAGTCTTTATGCATTAGATATTTCTTTATTACGGATCCTGATCAGGAGCCTTTATGCTGACAATATTTTCTGATTATGAAACCTGATTGAGGAGTCTTTATGCTCAAGATGTTACCTGACTATGGAGCCTTATCAGGGAGTTTTTATGCACAAGATATTTCCTGACTATGGAGCCTGTTTGAGGAGTCTTTATGTTCAAGATGTTTCCTGACAATGGATCTTGATTAAGGAGTCTTTATACTTAGGATGTTTCCTGACTGTGGAGCATGATCAAGGAGTCTTTATGCATATGATGTTTCCTGACTACTGGGCCAGATCTCAAGATGTTTCCTGACTATGGAGACTGATCAAGGAGTCTTTTTGTTCAAGATATCTTCTGGCTATGGAGCCTGATCAAGGTGTCTTTATGCTCAATATTGTTCTTGGCTGTGGAGCCTCATTTGGGAGTCGCTATGCTCAAGATGTTTCTTGGCTATGAAGCCTGATCATGGAGTCTTTAAATTTAAGATGTTTCATGACTATGGAACCTGATCAAGGAGTCTTGATGCTCAAGATGTTTCATGACTATGGAGCCTGATTTGGGAGTTTCTATGCTCAAGATGTTTTCTGACTATGGAGCCTGATCATGGAGTCTTTACATTAAAGATGTTTCCTGACTATGGAGCCTGATGATGGAGTCTTTACATTAAAGATGTTTCATGACTATGGAGCCTGATCATGGAGTCTTTACATTAAAGATGTTTCCTGACTATGGAGCCTGATCAGGGAGTCTTTACATTAAAGATGTTTCATGACTATGGAGCCTGATTTGGGAGTTTCTATGCTCAAGATGTTTTCTGACTATGGAGCCTGATCATGGAGTCTTTACATTAAAGATGTTTCATGACTATGGAGCCTGATTTGGGAGTTTCTATGCTCAAGATGTTTTCTGACTATGGAGCCTGATCATGGAGTCTTTACATTAAAGATGTTTCATGACTATGGAGCCTGATTTGGGAGTTTCTATGCTCAAGACGTTTCCTGACTATGAAGCCTGATCAGGGAGTCTTTACATTAAAGATGTTTCATGACTATGGAGCCTGATTTGGGAGTTTCTATGCTCAAGATGTTTTCTGACTATGGAGCCTGATCAGGGAGTCTTTATGCTCAAGATGTTTCCTGACTATGGAGCCTGATTTGGGAGTTTCTATGCTCAAGATGTTTCCTGACTATGGAGCCTGATCATGGAGTCTTTACATTAAAGATGTTTCCTGACTATGGAGCCTGATCATGGAGTCTTTACATTAAAGATGTTTCATGACTATGGAGCCTGATTTGGGAGTTTCTATGCTCAAGATGTTTTCTGACTATGGAGCCTGATCATGGAGTCTTTACATTAAAGATGTTTCCTGACTATGGAGCCTGATCATGGAGTCTTTACATTAAAGATGTTTCATGACTATGGAGCCTGATCAAGGAGTCTTTATGCTCAAGATGTTTCCTGACTATGGAGCCTGATCATGGAGTCTTTACATTAAAGATGTTTCCTGACTATGGAGCCTGATCAGGGAGTCTTTACATTAAAGATGTTTCATGACTATGGAGCCTGATTTGGGAGTTTCTATGCTCAAGATGTTTTCTGACTATGGAGCCTGATCATGGAGTCTTTACATTAAAGATGTTTCATGACTATGGAGCCTGATTTGGGAGTTTCTATGCTCAAGATGTTTTCTGACTATGGAGCCTGATCAGGGAGTCTTTATGCTCAAGATGTTTCCTGACTATGGAGCCTGATTTGGGAGTTTCTATGCTCAAGATGTTTCCTGACTATGGAGCCTGATCATGGAGTCTTTACATTAAAGATGTTTCCTGACTATGGAGCCTGATCATGGAGTCTTTACATTAAAGATGTTTCATGACTATGGAGCCTGATTTGGGAGTTTCTATGCTCAAGATGTTTTCTGACTATGGAGCCTGATCATGGAGTCTTTACATTAAAGATGTTTCCTGACTATGGAGCCTGATCATGGAGTCTTTACATTAAAGATGTTTCATGACTATGGAGCCTGATCAAGGAGTCTTTATGCTCAAGATGTTTCCTGACTATGGAGCCTGATCATGGAGTCTTTACATTAAAGATGTTTCCTGACTATGGAGCCTGATCAGGGAGTCTTTACATTAAAGATGTTTCATGACTATGGAGCCTGATTTGGGAGTTTCTATGCTCAAGATGTTTTCTGACTATGGAGCCTGATCATGGAGTCTTTACATTAAAGATGTTTCATGACTATGGAGCCTGATTTGGGAGTTTCTATGCTCAAGATGTTTTCTGACTATGGAGCCTGATCATGGAGTCTTTACATTAAAGATGTTTCATGACTATGGAGCCTGATTTGGGAGTTTCTATGCTCAAGACATTTCCTGACTATGAAGCCTGATCAGGGAGTCTTTACATTAAAGATGTTTCATGACTATGGAGCCTGATTTGGGAGTTTCTATGCTCAAGATGTTTTCTGACTATGGAGCCTGATCAGGGAGTCTTTATGCTCAAGATGTTTCCTGACTATGGAGCCTGATTTGGGAGTTTCTATGCTCAAGATGTTTCCTGACTATGGAGCCTGATCATGAAGTCTTTACATTAAAGATGTTTCATGACTATGGAGCCTGATTTGGGAGTTTCTATGCTCAAGATGTTTTCTGACTATGGAGCCTGATCATGGAGTCTTTACATTAAAGATGTTTCTTGACTATGGAGCCTGATCATGGAGTCTTTACATTAAAGATGTTTCATGACTATGGAGCCTGATCAAGGAGTCTTTATGCTCAAGATGTTTCCTGACTATGGAGCCTGATCATGGAGTCTTTACATTAAAGATGTTTCATGACTATGGAGCCTGATCAGGGAGTCTTTATGCTCAAGATGTTTCCTGACTATGGAGCCTGATCAAGGAGTTTTATGCTCAAGATGTTTCCTGACTATGGAGCCTGATCAAGGAGTTTTTATGCTCAAGATGTTTCCTGACTATGGAGCCTGATCAGGGAGTCTTTATGCTCAAGATGTTTCATGACTATGGAGCCTGATCAAGGAGTTTTTATGCTCAGAATCTTTCCTGACTATGGAGCCTGATCTGAGAATGTTTCCTGTGTATGGGACCTGATCTCAAGATGTTTCCCAGCTATGGAGCCTGATCAAGGAGTCTTTATGTTCAGACAATATGCAGAGGAAAAGGGTTACAGAGAGTCAGAGTACTATAGGGAAGTTTCACCACTGATAAATTGCTAAATGAAAACAAATCAATAATTTAAGGACAGAATGAAATTTTATTTTTTAGGTACCAATTATTTGTCAGAGAAAATCTGATATCAGTACAGACATTTTAAAATTTGATGAGATGTATAAAATTTTATGTTATGCAGTTGTCAAAATTTCCTTTCATTAAGCATCTCAAATTTCTCTTCCCTAAATTGAGTTTTCTAATAACTTTACTATGGCTTTATCTTGGGTGATGAAATTTGCACTAAAAGTGGCAAACAGTGTTGAGTAGTAAAAAAAGTTTATGCACCTTGAATTTCTCTGAAAAGTCCTATCTCCTTGTGCTTTCCCTTGAGATTGATTGCAGTTTTAAATTGTGCTTATTTGCCTACATAATTATACTAAAATAACAGTTATATAAAATATGAAGTATCTAGTTCAGTGTATAGATTCCCAGAATAAACATGCATGGCACTCATGTTTTTGTTTTATGTTGTCCATAAGACAGAGTGTATCATGTTATCCATCTGTCTGTTCATCCATATGTACACTCATCTGTCTGTTCCCTATTTCATTTTAACTTGAGTACTCCATAATCTGTCATTACCAAGCTTTGTAAACAGCTTGCATTTGGTGCAAGGAAGAAACCTATCAATATCAGACCCAAAAGGTCAAAGGTCAAGGTCACAGGGATTAAAAGAAGAACTCTTTTCTCAAAATAATTTGACTTGTATACCAGATATGTTGATCAAACTTTGTAAATGGCTTTCATTTAGGATAAGAAAGACACCTATTGATTTTTGGGTCAAAAGGTCAAAAGTCGAGGTCACAATGACTCTAAGTAGAAAAATGGTTTCTGCACAGTATCTTGAGTTCTTGATCACCCACTTTGACCAGTCTTCGTAGATGGTTTGCATTTGAGGCAAGAAAGACATCTATTTATTTTGGGGTTAAAGGTCAAGGTTACCAGGACTGAAAGAAGGAAAAATGATTTCCTTCAAACTCAGTAGATGGCTTGCATTTTACACAAGGAAGACATCTACTGATTTAGGGTTAAAAGGTCAAAGGTCAAGGTTCAGAGGGACTTAAAGAAGTAAAACAGTTTCCACAAAATAATTAGCCCTTATGCCTTGAACCATGACCATACTTTGTGGATGGCTTGCCTTTGAGACCAGAAAGGCACCTGTAGATTTTGGGGTCAAAGGTCAAGGTCAGTAGGACTAAAATATAATGGTTTCTGCAAAATAATTTGAGTTCTCTGTCATTTACCGTGACCAGATTTTCTGGATGACTTGCATTTAAGACATGGAAGGCACAATTGATTTCAGATTCAAATTTATATTTGTTTTAACTTAACCTTTACTTGGTACCATATAGCCTCTGTTGTACTCAGGTGCCATAAAACACTACTATGTGCATACATATACATATTTTAGATTCAAAAGGTCAAGTATTCAATCAATGAAACAGGGTTTTACATAAAAGAAGTATAATTGTACTATTTACTACATAATGGGCATATAATGTAAGTGCCATTAAAAACCAACCAACCAACTTTTGCATCATGTATATGAATTGCTTAAAGGAGACCCTAGTTTCGTAGCTCAGCTAAAAATCATGCAATTATTTGACAGTAACACGCAGACAGCAAAACCAATCAGAGCACACTTTACTTTGACATCTCTAAGGCCAAAAATAAAAATGCTGTTTACATTGATTACCCATGCATTGATATTGTGAATGCACTATTTGAAGAGCTATACAATTTCATGGAAGTAGCTATAATGGTAAACCCATATTTGAATGAAAAGGTGGGATAACAATCTGAATGAGAATGAAAGTGACAAGCAGTGCATGTGCAGCAGATTCACTCAGTACTTGTATAGCTGCTTAAAAAGCTACAGTAGGATAACAATCAGAATGAAAGTGACAAGCAATAGCAGATTTACTCCACAATCATATACATGTATCTGCTTTTATTCTTTCAGTCTGTGTTTAGAAACGTGACAGAAAATTATACATGTGGCCATGTAGTTAATTGACTCTTAATAAGATTTATGCAACGTTTCTTTTAACACTGTTGACAGTCTTGTTTTTCTCATTATTTTGATGGATGTGTCACATAGTTCTGTTAACTTTGAAGGAGGGAATGGTCTGATGCAGAGGTTAAGTAAATTTGGCAGTGGAACTTAAGTTGTGTTGTTATCTATCAATTTATCTGTCTGTTTGTCTATCTATATATCTATTGAGCATAATTGAGTTTGAGATTCTTTCACAGCTGTCTCAAGTACAGTTTCAAAGCCATATGGTCTACAGTCCTCTTCATAGGAGGAAATCAGATAATGCACAGTAAAATTCAGGGTATTGTCAAAAAATTTTTCTCTCTCTCAGATGGTGTTCATACTGAATTATTAACAGTTCTGAGCAGAATTTTCTTAAAAAATAAGAGCCGTTTCTACAAAAATCTACTCATTCACACTTTTCACACATCTGAAAAATAAGGTGGAAGACACCATTCTTCTCAAGGAAAGAAAGTCTGGCTTTAACAAAAAAAATAAAAACTTCCTGTGTTGATAAAACTCATTTGTTCTTTGGTTGTAAAAAAGTTTTCTGGAATTAATGAGCAAAAGTAAAGTTTGAGTTAGCAGATGTCCATCTGTCCATTTTAGTTTCCACACAATAACTTTAGTTCTAGATCACCTGGACCACATTTTGTGGCTGGCTTACACTTTGATTAAGGAGAAAGCTTGATTTTTTGGGGTAAAAAGGTTAAAGATGATGGTCACTGTGACTGAAGTGACAAAATTCCACAGACTTTATTTCCATATCATGTGCCTTGACCAAACTTTGTGGATGACTTGTACTTGGGGTAAGGAATATACTTATAGATTTGTGGCTAAAAAGGTCAAGGTCACTGTGACTGAAAATAAAGAGAAATGGTTTTTGCACAATAACTTTAGTCAAAGTTCCCACAGGTCAGGAAAAAGTATAAAAATAATTCATTTGTCAAGAAAGTCAGGGTATAGTTAGGGAATGTTATGATAAAAGTCTGGAAAATCGAAATTTTGGAAGTCGAGGCAGTGAAATTTTAATACAAACAAACACATGGAGATTTGATGTGGTGTGTATTGTGGCTAGGTCTGTTTCTGATCCATGATAAGTGTGTGGGGCAATGTTTTGTGTTATGTTCATTGGATGTTCACAGTCAGTGCCTTTATTTTATTTATATATGTGTAACAGTTGAAAGTGTGTGTGTCTGTGTTTTACGCAAAATGCATCATCATGGAAAATTTGCTATTGATCAAGAAAAGTCTTGAAATTTGTATTCCATTAACCTGTGGGAACTCTGTTAGTTCTAGACCATGTACTCTCACTAAACTTTGTGGATAACTTGCACTTGGGATATTGATTTTGGGTTCACAATAGAAAAAATCACATTCACTGTGTTTGAACAAAGAAAAATAGTTTGCACACAAAAGAAGTTCTTGATCACATGCCTTGACTAAACTTTGTTTATATTTGTGTTTTACAGTATGTTTTACAGAATGGCTTGGACTTGAAATATGGAAGACACCTATCAATTTATAGGTCAAAAGGTCTAAGGTCAAGTTCACAGTGACTCGAAGAAGGAAGTGGTTTTTAAACATTACCTTTAGTTCTGGACTAAGTTCTTGACTACAACCTGCATATCCAAATCTCTGATATTGTCAATTATGGAAGGCAAACCAATGCCAGAGGGCATGTAGTATCATGTAGTGTTCAAATGACAAAGACAGGGTATGTAGTATCATGTAGTGTACAAATGACAATGACAGAGGGCATGTAGTATCATGTAGTGTACAAATGACAATGACTATGCAGTATCATGTAGTGTACAAATGACAATGACAGGGTATGTAGTATCATGTGGTGTACAAATGACAATGACTATGCAGTATCATGTAGTGTACAAATGACAGTGACAGGGTATGTAGTGTCATGTAGTGTACAAATGACAATGACAGAGGGTATGCAGTACCATGTGTACAAATGACAATGACAGGGTATGTAGTATCATGTAGTGTACAAATGACAATGACAGAGGGTATGCATTATCATGTAGTGTACAAATGACAATGACAGGGTATGTAGTATCATGTAGTGTACAAATGACAATGACAGAGGGCATGTAGTATCATGTAGTGTACAAATGACAATGTCAATGTATGTAGTATCATGTAGTGTACAAATGACAATGACAGGATATGCAGTATCATGTGTACAAATGACAATGACAGAGGGCATGTAGTATCATGTAGTGTACAAATGACAATGACAGGGTATGCAGTATCATGTAGTGTACACATGACAATGACAGGGTATGTAGTATCATGTAGTGTACAAATGACAATGACAGAGGGCATGTAGTATCATGTATGTGTACAAATAACAATGACAGAGGGTATGCAGTATCATTTAGTGTACAAATGACAATGACAGAGGGCATGTAGTATCATGTAGTGTACAAATGCCAATGACAGGGTATGTAGTATCATGTAGTGTACAAATGCCAATGACAGAGGGCATGTAGTATCATGTAGTGTACAAATGACAATGACAGGGTATGCAGTATCATGTAGTGTACAAATGACAATGACAGGGTATGTAGTGTCATGTAGTGTACACATGACAATGACAGGGTATGTAGTATCATGTAGTGTACAAATGACAATGACAGGGTATGCAGTATCATGTAGTGTACAAATGACAGTGACAGGGTATGTAGTATCATGTAGTGTACAAATGATAATGATGGTATGTAGTATCATGTAGCATACAAATGACAATGACAGGATATGTAGTATCATGTAGTGTACAAATGACAATGACAGGGTATGCAGTATCATGTAGTGTACAAATGACAATGACAGGGTATGCAGTATCATGTAGTGTACAAATGACAATGACAGGGTATGCAGTATCATGTAGTGTACAAATGACAATGACAGGGTAAGTAGTGTCATGTAGTGTACACATGACAATGACAAGGTATGTAGTATCATATAGTGTACAAATGACAATGACAGGGTATGCAGTATCATGTAGTGTACAAATGACAATGACAGGGTATGTTGTATTATGTAGTGTACACATGACAATGACAGGGTATGCAGTATCATGTAGTGTACAAATGACAATGACAGGGTATGTAGTATCATGTAGTGTACAAATGACAATGAAGGGTATGCAGTATCATGTAGTGTACAAATGACAATGATGGTATGTAGTATCATGTAGTGTACAAATGACAATGACAGGATATGTAGTGTCATGTAGTGTACACATGACAATGACAGGGTATGTAGTATCATATAGTGTACAAATGCCAATGACAGGGTATGCAGTATCATGTAGTGTACAAATGACAATGACAGGGTATGTAGTATCATGTAGTGTACAAATGACAATGACAGGGTATGTAGTATCATGTAGTGTAACATTGACTATGACAGAGGGTATGCAGTATCATGTGTACAAATGACAATGACAGGGTATGTAGTATCGTGTAGTGTACAAATGACAATGACAGAGGGTATACAGTATCATGTGTACAAATGACAATGACAGGGTATGTAGTATCATGTAGTGTACAAATGACATTGACAGAGGGTATAACATATTCAAGCCCTGGAGTGTTGTATTGTATTATCTGCATCATGGTCAATTTTTCACTATATCATACAGAGGGCTTCCTCAGTTGTTAACAATTAAAGTGATGTGGTATGCAGGGTGTGTTGATCAAACTTTGTGGATGGCTTGTACATGGAATAAAAAAGGCACCATTGACCAGTAGATTTTGGGATTGTAAGGTCAAAGTCATGGTAAGTCTAATAAAAAAACTGGTTTTCACATGGTACATTTTAGACCACATGCCTTGAGCAAACCTTGTGGATGGCTTGCAACATGGGGCAAGAAGTCCAAGGTCAAGGTTACTGTAACCAAAAATGGAAAAGGTGTCTGTAGAATAACTTGAATCATACAGTATATAATGGCACCAAAGATGGTTTGCTGATATGGGAATGAAATATGCTACAGATGCTGGGTTGCACTGCTTAAAGGTTAAGGTTGCAGTGACCCAGATAAAGAGAGGTGGTTTTCTGCAGCATCTTCTTTTAACAAAATTCACAAATTGGCAATGACGGAACCTATTGGTTAAGGTGAAGGTTACAGTACTATCCAAAGTCAGCCATGCCCTACGTGTACTTACATACAGGACTTTTAAAAATGGGACAGTGGTATAATGTACTGTTCACAATACTTTTGTTTTATTTTGAAAAAAATGTTGTGACTTGTTTTAAAGACATTTTCTTATGAATTTTTTTAAAAGTGGTAGAATAATTTATTCTTATGGTCAAATAGTGATCGATACACAACAAAAGCATTGTTGTACTTTGTTAGTACTTTGTTTATGATAATAACAATCCTCTTGGGCAGTTTTCAATGTTTTTTGATGCAGATAAAACATTTTTAAGCATTTGTGTCCAATGTCAGGAATTTTTGGAAACTAATCAAACCAGTGTGCAAATAGCCAATACATTTTGTTGATAAGGTGTGAGCCTTGAATGATGGGAAAGCATTATATTAATCTGTTTCTGATAATTGGACATTTAGAAGCTGGTCATAGTTTTAATGTGGGTTTGTCATAACATAATTTAACAAGGTTATTTATTGCACTCAGAATGAGTGTACTTACAAATGTATGGAAATGTTTGTTTGTCTACTTTGTTTTCACTAATGTAGGGATAGTATTATATGAATGTAGTTTCTAAAAGTAATTGATAAATCCATTTTTTTTAATATGAGGAAATCTTCTCATGGAATCTAAATACCATGCGATGTGTTTTTCCAACAGAATGATGTTATTAATTGAATTGATAACAGTTTCAGGCTCGTTTTTCTATAAAGCTATTACTGACTGCTGAATGAAATCAGTTCTATTATTTAGAGACAGAATAACTTCATAATGTTTAATGTTAAAAAGTTGGTTGATTGGATCTTTTCAAAGGAGGATATCTAATCACTAAATCTAAATATCCACAATTAGGATGCATAACCATATATACATCTTCTCTTTCATATGTATGTAAATGGTAGCAGACACCTTTAATTTGCAGGGGAGATAAGTCTGACTAACTGAAAGTTACTTTTTATCATTATTTATTGAGGTAATTGCCCCTTAGTTCTAAAAAAAAAAATGGGAGAGTTAAAGATATTCTGGCACCAACCGTTTTATCACGGTGGGGGAATAATTGGGATCATCGTTTCCTTTGAGCTGAAATTTTATTTCTTTTATATTAAAGGCAGAATTTTTTTCATTAAATACCATGAATATATGGGCAGATATGTGAAAAATTTGTCTCCTTCTTCTGGTATACGAAAAACAGGAAATTAAAAAACAAAATCCTAGCACCCCCCTCCCCCTGCCCTCATGAAAATAAAATGGTCCATGTCTAATGGTAATTCATACCATTGATCCCTCTACTTGTGTTCATAAAGAATAGAGATATGAATGAGGATGTTAGATCAAAGTACTGTACATTAGTGAAGATTGCTTGTAAAATGTTGGAGTATTCATATGTTTAAAAAGTTGATAATTTTATTTAGCTAAGGGCCCAAGCAATAAAAATCACATACAAATTTACATTAGCTAAGGGTCCAAGCAATAAAAATCACATACAAATTTACATGTTGATGTGCATTTTCATGTATTTCTGTTAGCTGGATATCTGTACCCAAATAAGGAACATTACATAGAAAAGTATGGGAAAAAGTGTCCATAAAATAACAGCTGAATGAGTACCGGTATTCATCAAATAACAGCTGAATGAGTACCGGTATTCATCAAATAACAGCTGAATGAGTAATGGTATTCATCAAATAACAGCTGAATGAGTACCGGTATTCATCAAATAACAGCTGAATGAGTACCGGTATTCATCAAATAACAGCTGAATGAGTAATGGTATTCATCAAATAACAGCTGAATGAGTACCGGTATTCATCAAATAACAGCTGAATGAGTACTGGTATTCATCAAATGTGCACAGGTTGAAGGTTATATATTTCTCGTATCAAATACACAAAGAATGATTTAATACGAGACCTAAGTCAGAAGCATATCATTTATGTCTATTCTTTCCCAGAGTTTAGAGCACTACGTTATATTTAGGTAACAAGTGACATTATATAAATGATGCCATAAAGTAATGATCACATCATTTCAACTGTGCAATAAGTGTTGACTTTAAAAAACAGACATTCTTAATAACAAAATGAGATCAGTGTAACCTTATTTCCAGCTGACTTTTTTTCATTCTGCTTTGATATCCATGCATTACAGTGAGTCACAGTTTTTTTTACCTTTATTTTCTGCTAGTTTTAGTTCATATGAACCAACATTATGACCCCAAACATTGCTAATACATACAAATATATACATGATTATTCAAACTATTGACTATCTAAACCATTCTCATGTCTCTAGATTAAGCTCCAGTTTAAATTAAGATTTTAAAATTCATCCTAAAACCGAGAGTTTTGGAATATCGTTTTTTTTTTCATTTGTTGGCTACAAAGAATTTTTCACTGAGGATTCAACATATATATATATATTACAAATCAGCCATAATACTTTATATTGACCCAGCAAGAGTCTTGCTTCATCTCAGAGAAAAATCTGTGGATTTCCTCAAATGAAGGAATTTCTCAAATCTTTTTTTTTTTTAAGTATAAAAAGATTCCCAATGATACAAAGATAAAGCTAAAGGGTTATTTTTCAGTCTGTCAACTAACTCTACATGTGACTAAAATTGGCAAGGTAGTCAGATATTGTATAAGCAAGATAATATAAATTTCAGATGTATGTATGTATGTATGTATGTATGTATGTATGTATGTATGTATGTATGTATGTATGTATGTATGTATGTATGTATGTATGTATGTCTTTAATGGTACATCAGCAGACTCAGCACAGTCCTGGTTATATAGTACAGATTAAAAATTAATTTCTAAAAATGTAAAGATAGAAAATTTCATAAAAGACTTTAGGAAGAAAAACCCCTCCAAGTAAACATAAACATGCAGTCCTACATGATAACAAAATGAAAGGTAAAAATCTTTAAAGGTATATAAAATAGAAGATAAATTAGGGTGAAACAGCTAAACTCATTAAAATATACAGTCAAGATAAATTAGGGTGAAACAGCTAAAATCATTAAAATATACAGTCAAGATAAATTAGGTGAAACAGCTAAAATCATTAAAATATACAGTCAAAATTTGTTGTATAAACTTTTTTTTTTTAAAAAGGCCACTATTTTATCTGGTGGGTACATCATTTAAATGTTTCTTAATTGAGTTCACTAAAAAACTTGCATCTCACAGGGTTGTAAGTCAGTATACTTGACAAGAATGTGTTCCACTGTCAACATGTGCACTCTGGTCAAGGTTTACCTTCAAAAGGTACCGGTATGCAAAATTCAGTTGGGTATGTATCCTGTATGCAAGCAGCACAATACTACCTCATCTCTGCAATTTGTTCTGTATGAGGCATGCAACTTGCCAACAATGGTTTTGCTGTTGCAAAGCTTGTTTGTGGAGTTTTATTCCTAATATTTCAGCAAGTACACAGAACATGCAGTTCAATTTGAGGAGATAAAAATATGAGAAATCTAGTAAAAATGGCTCCAATGTTGATAAATTGAGGTTCTGCTGTTCTTTGTTTAGATTTATGTTGGGTCATTCTGTCCTGTGCATCACTTTATATCAGTGGTGCCAGACTTTGACATTGTTTAAAAAAAATAATAAAACCAGAATTATTGTTGAAGATTATATTTAGCATATATTGAATTTATATGTGAAGATGCGTCTTTGCACAGTTTGATCAGTGTTTTTATTACTCTTTTGGGTGCAGTCTGCAATTTTTGGCACAGAAATTTTTTTCTCTGTCAAATATAGTATCCTGAATACATATGTACATGTAAAACTGCCAAAGTAAATCAATTCAATTTAGGGACAGAAAAACTGCATGAAATTTAATTTTCTTAGTCAATCCATTTGTCGAAGAAATTCTGATATTGTCTTTAAATTTAATTTATTACCGGTTGGATTCATTTTGTCAAATCAGAATAGCTCTTGGTTTCACTAAAATAAATATCTCAAAGTTTTTTTTACACAATTAGAGATTTTTCAGTAACTTTATCTTGGTTTATTTAATTGAAAAGATTAAATTTCCACTTAAACCATAAGGTGGACAGTACTGATTTAAATTTCCACTAACCATATGGCATACAGTACTGATTTAATTTCCACTAACCATATGGCAGACAGTACTGATTTAATTTCCACTAACCATATGGCAGACAGTACTGATTTAAATTTCCACTAACCATATGGCAGACAGTACTGATTTAATTTCCACTAACCATATGGCAGACAGTACTGATTTAATTTCCACTAACCATATGGCAGACAGTACTGACTTAAATTTCCACTAACCATATGGCAGACAGTACTGATTTAATTTCCACTAACCATATGGCAGACAGTACTGATTTAAATTTCCACTAGCCATATGGCAGACTGTACTGATTTAAATTTCCACTAACCATATGGCAGACAGTACTGATTTAAATTTCCACTAACCATATGGCAGACAGTACTGATTTAAATAAGGTTTCTAATCCTCTTTATATTTTCACTGATGAAAAAGTCCTGCTTATACTCTGAGGAAAGTTGATTTTTTTTCCCTCAAATTTGAGGAATTCTTTGACTCTATTTGGTGGTGGTGGTGTGGTATGTATGTGTTTGTGTGTCTTTTAAAGGCAGTTCAGTCGTTGTTTTAAACACCATGAAGTTGATGGATACACCTCTTGGTTCTCACAACTTTTGAGGGATCCAAATGGGCACTTGCTGAGATTAACAACTGAATTTATTAAACTTTAGATTCTGTCATTAATCTCATAACTTTCTTCATTTGGAAAATTTTTCAAAGCATGAAGCAGCTCCAATTAAGTAAGAATATTTTCAATTTTGTTATGAATGGTAAGTTATTATGACTTGCTTACACAACTGGTGGGGCCCTGGCTGGCTGAGTGGTCTAAAGGCTCTAGCCTTTACTGATTACTGACATCTCAGCTCTGTCTGTGTGGGTTAGAGTCTTGGGTGTGGCCAATGTGGGCACTTGAGAAAGCTTGCCAGTAGCTTCCCGTGGATTGGTGGTTCTTCCCGGGGTTTTCCCAGATTCTTCCTCTGCCAGATGTACTCGCTGCCATGTATAGCCTATCATGTGCTGAAAAATGGCATTAAATTCACAACAACAACACAACTGGCAGAAAACTTGATAGTGATAAAGTCGGGTAATAGGTTTCATTAAATTCCTCAAACATTAATAATTTTGCCTGAACAGAAATTGAATGGAGTGAAATCTCAGAGAAGTATTGAGATTTGAGATTTGTTTTCATCAGATGATTAGAAATTTAGAAGATCATTAGAATTTTTCATAGAATCTTTCTTGAAAATAAATTACCCATCATGGAAACTGATACAGCTTACAAGAAATGTGTGTCTACTGAGGATTAGAAAAATTGCATGTATTTAGTGCCAGATTAGATTAATTCAGTAATGTTGCGATAGAGTGGGAAAATGAAATTTGATTTTCAAAGATAATCAGCCTGTGTGGGAGAAAATCTGATATGATGTAAGGGAGGGAGCAAGCAGATGCAGAGCTTTTCTTTGAAAAGTAGAGTTTCTGTTGTCAATCCATTCAGTTCCTTTTAACATATTTGACACATGAAAGCAGTTGTTTTAAAGTATAAACCACTTTAGTTGAGCTCTTAATTTGGTGAATAACATGATCTTATGACTTGCTAACACAACAGCAGAAAATTGAATATTTATTAAGTTTTGGAACGGGCTTCATTAAATTTGGAATCTGGCCTCGTGAAAAGATCAATTGCCTATTGACCTTTTCACTGAAATAAATTTGAGTGAGTGGATTTATAAAGAAGCATTGATATTTTAAGGATATCCAGTAATAAGAAATTACAAATCTCTAGGAGCTAAAATACAAGACTGTCTTAAAAATAAAATGATTGATCATATAGTTTAATACAACTTACAGTGAATGTCATACTGAGGAATTGTGGGAAAATATACATATAAATTAAATCAATTCAGTAATATACTGACAGAATGACAATATCTGATTTAATAAATCTTACTTCACTAAAAGATCAGTGGCTCAGTACCTTCATTTGTGACAAGAACTGAAAAGTGGAATAACCAAGTAAGATTGGAATCTTTTTCATCTTATGATTGGAAATAAAGCTAATTAGAGTTTAAATCTAAGTCTGTCTTGATAGTAAAATGATTAGTTTGAAAAATGCAATACAGCTTGCTGCAAAAATGGGAATTCAATAGAAATTGCAAAAAGACATGTCTACATTCATACTTTGGAAATATTTACTGCAGAATGCAGTCAGTTCAGAAATGTCGGGACAGAATGACGGAATACAATTTCATTTTCAGGGATAATTTGTGTAACAAAATCTAATGGGTTACTGCAGTTTAATGCATTTGAATAAGTACCTCTAAACTCCTTAATGGATTCAGGTATGGCATAATTTAATTTTCACTTGTTTGCCTTTAGTTCTGACTGAATTATGGTTTTTAAAATTTTCATGCAAACAATCACTTTTCATTACTGCAAAGATTTTCAATTTTTTGATTTTGCCAACTATAGGACCCTTCACTCTGATTCTTGTAAAATATGGAGTGATTAGCATCTACAAGGTTCATCTAAAGTACAGTCAGTTACCTTTTTATAGACTGCTTCATTGATTCAGTACTAAACAAAAATCTAAACAGAAATTGTTTAGATATATCAATTATAATTGCAGCTTTTGTAATTTAATTTAGAGAGGATACACATTTTGAAAATTTCATAAACATCTCGGAGTGCAAGGGAAAATTTTGTACCCAAAAGTTAAACTTGAGAGTTTGAATCGTCCCCGAGCATTTAGGTGAAATTGTATGAACTTAGCAAATCATTACAGTGGTGCTTTTCTTATGAGGCCACCCCATATGCAATTAAAAAGTGGTCTTATAAAAGGGATGGCCTCTCATGTGGGTTGAAAATGTAAAAAAAACCCATTTTTTTGTGTTGGGCAAGGTGGCCTCTTATGACAAAATGGTAAAAAAATTTGGTGTTGGGCATAATGGCCTTACATCATTGGGTGACCTGCATCTTGACAGGGACCAACCGTATAAACATTATTCTTGCATATCATTGATTAAAAAGCAAACAAACAAAAACTTGAATGTTGGACATAAAAATACAGCTAAATATTGCACACGTCAAACTGGTTGAAATTAGCAGCATCATGTAAAATCTTTTGATTAGATACAGATATCCTTGATCATTGTGTGAAAATGACCATATCTTTCTTGTATTGACTGTCCATGCTGATGCATACAGATTATTCCCATGCTGAGAATGACCATACCTTTCTTGTATTGGCTGTCCTTGCTGATGTATAGAAATTATTCCCATGCTGAGAATGACCATACCTTTCTTGTATTGGCTGTCCTTGCTGATGTATAGAAATTATTCCCATGCTGAGAATGACCATACCTTTCTTGAATTGGCTGTCCATGCTGATGTATACAGATTATTCCCATGCTGAGAATGACTATACCTTTCTTGTATTGGCTGTCCTTGCTGATGCATACATATTATTACCATGCTGAGAATGACCATACCTTTCTTGTATTGTCTGTCCATGCTGATGTATAGAAATTATTCCCATGCTGAGAATGACCATACCTTTCTTGTATTGGCTGTCCATGCTGATGTATACAGATTATTCCCATGCTGAGAATGACCATACCTTTCTTGTATTGGCTGTCCATGCTGATGGATACAGATTATTCCCATGCTGAGAATGACCATACCTTTCTTGTATTGGCTGCCCATGCTGATGTCTAGAAATTATTCCCATGCTGAGAATGACCATACCTTTCTTGTATTGGCTGTCCATGCTGATGTATACAGATTATTCCCATGCTGAGAATGACCATACCTTTCTTGTATTGGCCGCCCTTGCTGATGCATACAGATTATTCCCATGCTGAGAATGACCATACCTTTCTTGTATTGGCTATCCTTGCTTATGTATACAGATTATTCCCATGCTGAGAATGACCATACCTTTCTTGTATTGGCTGTCCTTGCTGATGTATACAGATTATTCCCATGCTGAGAATGACCATACCTTTCTTGTATTGCCTGTCCATGCTGATGCATCCAGATTATTCCCATGCTGAGAATGACCATACCTTTCTTGTATTGGCTGTCCTTGCTGATGTATAGAAATTATTCCCATGCTGAGAATGACCATACCTTTCTTGTATTGGCTGTCCATGCTGATGTATAGAAATTATTCCCATGCTGAAAATGACCATACCTTTCTTGTATTGCCTGTCCATGCTGATGCATACAGATTATTCCCATGCTGAGAATGACCATACCTTTCTTGTATTGGCTGTCCTTGCTGATGTATAGAAATTATTCCCATGCTGAGAATGACCATACCTTTCTTGTATTGGCTGTCCATGCTGATGCATACAGATTATTCCCATGCTGAGAATGACCATACCTTTCTTGTATTGGCTGTCCTTGCTGATGCATACAGATTATTCCCATGCTGAAAATGACCATACCTTTCCTGTATTGGCTGTCCATGCTGATGCATACAGATTATTCCCATGCTGAGAATGACCATACCTTTCTTGTATTGGCTGTCCATGCTGATGTCTAGAAATTATTCCCATGCTGAGAATGACCATACCTTTCTTGTATTGACTGTCCATGCTGATGCATACAGATTATTCCCATGCTGAGAATGACCATACCTTTCTTGTATTGGCTGTCCATGCTGATGCATACAGATTATTCCCATGCTGAGAATGACCATACCTTTCTTGTATGGGCTGTCCATGCTGATGTATAGAAATTATTCCCATGCTGAGAATGACCATACCTTTCTTGTATTGGCTGTCCATGCTGATGTATACAGATTATTCCCATGCTGAGAATGACCATACCTTTCTTGTATTGGCTGTCCTTGCTGATGTATACAGATTATTCCCATGCTGAGAATGACCATACATTTCTTGTATTGGCTGTCCATGCTGATGCATACAGATTATTCCCATGCTGAGAATGACCATACCTTTCTTGAATTGGCTGTCCTTGCTGATGTATAGAAATTATTCCCATGCTGAAAATGACCATACCTTTCTTGTATTGGCTGTCCTTGCCGATGTATAGAAATTATTCCCATGCTGAAAATGAAAATACCTTTCTTGTATTGCCTGTCCATGCTGATGCATAACGATTATTCCCATGCTGAGAATGACCATACCTTTCTTGTATTGGCTGTCCTTGCTGATGTTTAGAAATTATTCCCATGCTGAGAATTACCATACCTTTCTTGTATTGGCTGTCCATGCTGATGCATACAGATTATTCCCATGCTGAGAATGACCATACTTTTCTTGTATTGGCTGTCCATGCTGATGTATACAGATTATTCCCATGCTGAGAATAACCATACCTTTCTTGTATTGGCTGTCCATGCTGATGCATACAGATTATTCACATGCTGAGAATGACCATACCTTTCTTGTATTGGCTGTCCATGCTGATGTATAGAAATTATTCCCATGCAGAGAATGACCATACCTTTCTTGTATTGGCTGTCCATGCTGATGTATACAGATTATTCCCATGCTGAGAATGACCATACCTTTCTTGTATTGGCTGTCCTTGCTGATGCATACAGATTATTCCCATGCTGAGAATGAGCATACCTTTCTTGTATTGGCTGTCCTTGCTGATGTATAGAAATTATTCCCATGCTGAGAATGACCATACCTTTCTTGTATTGGCTGTCCTTGCTGATGTATATAAATCATTCCCATGCTGAAAATGACCATACCTTTCTTGCATTGCCTGTCCATGCTGATGTATACAGATTATTCCCATGCTGAGAATGATAATACCTTTCTTGTATTGGCTATCCTTGCTGATGTATAGAAATTATTCCCATGCTGAGAATGGCCATACCTTTCTTGTATTGGCTGTCAATGCTGATGGATACAGATTATTCCCATGCTGAGAATGCCCATACCTTTCTTGTATTGGCTGTCCTTGCTGATGTATAGAAATTATTCCCATGCTGAAAATGACCATACCTTTCTTGCATTGCCTGTCCATGCTGATGCATACAGATTATTCCCATGCTGAGAATGACCATACCTTTCTTGTATTGGCTATCCTTGCTGATGTATAGAAATTATTCCCATGCTGAGAATGGCCATACCTTTCTTGTATTGGCTGTCCATGCTGAAGCATACAGATTATTCCCATGCTGAAAATGACCATACCTTTCTTGTATTGGCTGTCCATGCTGATGCATACAGATTATTCCCATGCTGAGAATGAACATACCTTTCTTGTATTGGCTGTCCATGCTGATGCATACAGCTTATTCCCATACTGAGAATGACCATACCTTTCTTGTATTGGCTGTCCATGCTGATGCATACAGATTATTCCCATGCTGAGAATGACCATACCTTTCTTGTATTGGCTGTCCATGCTGATGTATACAGATTTTTCCCATGCTGAGAATGACCATACCTTTCTTGTATTGCCTGTCCATGCTGATGCATAACGATTATTCCCATGCTGAGAATGACCATACCTTTCTTGTATTGGCTGTCCTTGCTGATGTTTAGAAATTATTCCCATGCTGAGAATTACCATACCTTTCTTATATTGGCTGTCCATGCTGATGCATACAGATTATTCCCATGCTGAGAATGACCATACCTTTCTTGTATTGGCTGTCCATGCTGATGTATACAGATTATTCCCATGCTGAGAATAACCATACCTTTCTTGTATTGGCTGTCCATGCTGATGCATACAGATTATTCACATGCTGAGAATGACCATACCTTTCTTGTATTGGCTGTCCATGCTGATGTATAGAAATTATTCCCATGCAGAGAATGACCATACCTTTCTTGTATTGGCTGTCCATGCTGATGTATACAGATTATTCCCATGCTGAGAATGACCATACCTTTCTTGTATTGGCTGTCCTTGCTGATGCATACAGATTATTCCCATGCTGAGAATGACCATACCTTTCTTGTATTGGCTGTCCTTGCTGATGTATAGAAATTATTCCCATGCTGAGAATGACCATACCTTTCTTGTATTGGCTGTCCTTGCTGATGTATATAAATCATTCCCATGCTGAAAATGACCATACCTTTCTTGCATTGCCTGTCGATGCTGATGTATACAGATTATTCCCATGCTGAGAATGATAATACCTTTCTTGTATTGGCTATCCTTGCTGATGTATAGAAATTATTCCCATGCTGAGAATGGACATACCTTTCTTGTATTGGCTGTCGATGCTGATAGATACAGATTATTCCCATGCTGAGAATGCCCATACCTTTCTTGTATTGGCTGTCCTTGCTGATGTATAGAAATTATTCCCATGCTGAAAATGACCATACCTTTCTTGCATTGCCTGTCCATGCTGATGCATACAGATTATTCCCATGCTGAGAATGACCATACCTTTCTTGTATTGGCTATCCTTGCTGATGTATAGAAATTATTCCCATGCTGAGAATGGCCATACCTTTCTTGTATTGGCTGTCCATGCTGAAGCATACAGATTATTCCCATGCTGAAAATGACCATACCTTTCTTGTATTGGCTGTCCATGCTGATGCATACAGATTATTCCCATGCTGAGAATGAACATACCTTTCTTGTATTGGCTGTCCATGCTGATGCATACAGCTTATTCCCATACTGAGAATGACCATACCTTTCTTGTCTTGGCTGTCCATGCTGATGCATACAGATTATTCCCATGCTGAGAATGACCATACCTTTCTTGTATTGGCTGTCCATGCTGATGTATACAGATTTTTCCCATGCTGAGAATGACCATACCTTTCTTGTATTGCCTGTCCATGCTGATGCATAACGATTATTCCCATGCTGAGAATGACCATACCTTTCTTGTATTGGCTGTCCTTGCTGATGTTTAGAAATTATTCCCATGCTGAGAATTACCATACCTTTCTTGTATTGGCTGTCCATGCTGATGCATACAGATTATTCCCATGCTGAGAATGACCATACCTTTCTTGTATTGGCTGTCCGTGCTGATGTATACAGATTATTCCCATGCTGAGAATAACCATACCTTTCTTGTATTGGCTGTCCATGCTGATGCATACAGATTATTCACATGCTGAGAATGACCATATTATTCTTGTATTGGCTGTCCATGCTGATGTATAGAAATTATTCCCATGCTGAGAATGACCATACCTTTCTTGTATTGGCTGTCCATGCTGATGTATACAGATTATTCCCATGCTGAGAATGACCATACCTTTCTTGTATTGGCTGTCCTTGCTGATGCATACAGATTATTCCCATGCTGAGAATGAGCATACCTTTCTTGTATTGGCTGTCCTTGCTGATGTATAGAAATTATTCCCATGCTGAGAATGACCATACCTTTCTTGTATTGGCTGTCCTTGCTGATGTATATAAATCATTCCCATGCTGAAAATGACCATACCTTTCTTGCATTGCCTGTCGATGCTGATGTATACAGATTATTCCCATGCTGAGAATGATAATACCTTTCTTGTATTGGCTATCCTTGCTGATGTATAGAAATTATTCCCATGCTGAGAATGGCCATACCTTTCTTATATTGGCTGTCGATGCTGATAGATACAGATTATTCCCATGCTGAGAATGCCCATACCTTTCTTGTATTGGCTGTCCCTGCTGATGTATAGAAATTATTCCCATGCTGAAAATGACCATGCCTTTCTTGCATTGCCTGTCCATGCTGATGCATACAGATTATTCCCATGCTGAGAATGACCATACCTTTCTTGTATTGGCTATCCTTGCTGATGTATAGAAATTATTCCCATGCTGAGAATGGCCATACCTTTCTTGTATTGGCTGTCCATGCTGAAGCATACAGATTATTCCCATGCTGAAAATGACCATACCTTTCTTGTATTGGCTGTCCATGCTGATGCATACAGATTATTCCCATGCTGAGAATGAACATACCTTTCTTGTATTGGCTGTCCATGCTGATGCATACAGCTTATTCCCATACTGAGAATGACCATACCTTTCTTGTATTGGCTGTCCATGCTGATGCATACAGATTATTCCCATGCTGAGAATGACCAAACCTTTCTTGTATTGGCTGTCCATGCTGATGTATACAGATTTTTCCCATGCTGAGAATGACCATACCTTTCTTGTATTGACTGTCCATGCTGATGCATAAAGATTATTCCCATGCTGAGAATGACCATATCTTTCTTGTATTGGCTGTCCATGCTGATGTATGGAAATTATTCCCATGCTGAGAATGACCATACCTTTCTTGTATTGGCTGTCCATGCTGATGCATACAGATTATTCCCATGCTGAGAATGATCATACCTTTCTTGTATTGGCTGTCCATGCTGATGTATAGAAATTATTCCCATGCTGAGAACGACCATACCTTTCTTGTATTGGCTGTCCATGCTGATGTATACAGATCATTCCCATGCTGAAAATGACCATACCTTTCTTGTATTGGCTGTCCTTGCTGATGTATAGAAATTATTCCCATGCTGAAAATGACCATACCTTTCTTGCATTGGCTGTCCATGCTGATGTATACAGATTATTCCCATGCTGAGAATGACCATACCTTTCTTGTATTGGCTGTCCATGCTGATGCATACAGATTATACCCATGCTGAGAATGACCATACCTTTCTTGTATTGGCTGTCCATTCTGATGTATAGAAATTATTCCCATGCTGAGAATGACCATAGCTTTCTTGTATTGGCTGTCCATGCTGATGTATAGAGATTATTCCCATGCTGAGAATGACCATACCCTTTTTGTATTGCCTGTCCATGCTGATGCATACAGATTATTCCCATGCTGAAAAAGACCATAAGTTTCTTGTATTGGCTATCCTTGCTGATGTGTCCAGATTATTCCCATGCTGAGAATGACCATACCTTTCTTGTATTGGCTGTCCTTGCTGTTGTATGCAGATTATTCCCATGCTGAAAATGACCATACCTTTCTTGTATTGGCTGTCCCTGCTGATGCATACAGATTATTCCCATGCTGAAAATGACCATACCTTTCTTGTATTGGCTGTCCATGCTGATGTATACAGATTATTCCCATGCTGAGAATAGCCATACCTTTCTTGTATTGGCTGTCCATGCTGATGCATACAGATTATTCCCATGCTGAGAATGACCATACCTTTCTTGTATTGGCTGTCCATGCTGATGCATACAGATTATTCCCATGCTGAGAATGACCATACCTTTCTTGTATTGGCTGTCCATGCTGATGTATACAGATTATTCCCATGCTGAGAATAACCATACCTTTCTTGTATTGGCTGTCCTTGCTGATGTATAGAAATTATTCCCATGCTGAGAATGGCCATACCTTTCTTGTATTGGCTGTCCATGCTGAAGCATACAGATTATTCCCATGCTGAAAATGACCATACCTTTCTTGTATTGGCTGTCCATGCTGATGCATACAGATTATTCCCATGCGGAGAATGACCATACCTTTCTTGTATTGGCTGTCCATGGTGATGCATACAGCTTATTCCCATACTGAGAATGACGATATCTTTCTTGTATTGGCTGTCCATGCTGATGCATACAGATTATTCCCATGCTGAGAATGACCATACCTTTCTTGTATTGGCTGTCCTTGCTGATATATACAGATTATTCCCATGCTGAGAATGACCATACCTATCTTGTATTGGCTGTCCTTGCTGATGCATACAGATTATTCCCATGATGAGAATGACCAGACCTTTCTTGTATTGGCTGTCCATGCTGATGCATACAGATTATTCCCATGCTGAGAATGACCATACCTTTCTTGTATTGGCTGTCCATGCTGATGTATAGAAATTATTCCCATGCTGTGAATGACCATACCTTTCTTGTATTGGCTATCCATGCTGATGTATACAGATCATTCCCATGCTGAAAATGACCATACCTTTCTTGTATTGGCTGTCCTTGCTGATGTATGGAAATTATTCCCATGCTGAAAATGACCATACCTTTCTTGTATTGCTTGTCCATTCTGATGCATAACGATTATTCCCATGCTGAGAATGACCATACCTTTCTTGTATTGGCTGTCCTTGCTGATGTACAGAAATTATTCCCATGCTGAGAATGACCATACCTTTCTTTTATTGGCTGTCCATGCTGATGTATACAGATTATTCCCATGCTGAGAATGACCATGCCTTTCTTGTATTGGCTGTCCATGCTGATGCATATAGATTATACCCATGCTGAGAATGACCATACCTTTCTTGTTTTGGCTGTCCATTCTGATGTATAGAAATTATTCCCATGCTGATAATGACCATAGCTTTCTTGTATATGCTGTCCATGCTGATCTATAGAAATTATTCCCATGCTGAGAATGACCATACCTTTCTTGTATTGGCTGTCCATGCTGATGTATACAGATTATTCCCATGCTGAGAATGACCATACCTTTCTTGTATTGCCTGTCCTTGTTGATGCATAAGATTATTCCCATGCTGAGAATGTCCATACCTTTCTTGTATTGGCTATCCTTGCTGATGTATACAGATTATTCCCGTGCTGAGAATGACCATACCTTTCTTGTATTGGCTGTCCTTTCTGATGTATAGAAATTATTCCCATGCTGAAAATGACCATATCTTTCTTGTATTGGCTGTCCTTGCTGATGTATAGAAATTATTCCCATGCTGAAAAATACCATACCTTTGTTGCATTGCCTGTCCATGCTGATGCATACAGATTATTCCCATGCTGAGAATGACCATACCTTTCTTGTATTGGTTATCCTTGCTGATGTATTGAAATTATTCCCATGCTGAGAATGGCCATACCTTTCTTGTATTGGCTGTCCATGCTGATGCATACAGATTATTCCCATGCTGAGAATGACCATACCTTTCTTGTATTGGCTTTCTATGCTGATGCATACAGATTATTCCCATGCTGAGAATGACCATACCTTTCTTGTATTGACTGTTCATGCTGATGCATACAGATTATTCCCATGCTGAGAATGACCATACCTTTCTTGTATTGCCTGTCCATGCTAATGCATACAGATTATTCCGATGCTGAGAATGACCATACCTTTCTTGTATTGGCTGTCCATGCTGATGTATACAGATTTTTCCCATGCTGAGAATGGCCATACCTTTCTTGTATTGACTCTCCATGCTGATGCATAGAGATTATTCCCATGCTGAGAATGACCATACCTTTCTTGTATTGGCTGTCCATGCTGATGTATAGAAATTATTCCCATGCTGAGAATGACCATACCTTTCTTGTATTGGCTGTCCTTGCTGATTGATGTTTACAGATTATTCCCATGCTGAGAATGACCATCCCTATCTTGTATTGGCTGTCCTTGCCGATGCATACAGATTATTCCCATGCTGAGAATGACCATACCTTTCTTGTATTGGCTGTCCTTGCTGATGCATGCAGATTATTCCCATGCTGAGAATGACCATACCTTTCTTGTATTGGCTGTCCTTGCCGATGCATACAGATTATTCCCGTGCTGAGAATGACCATACCTTTCTTGTATTGGCTGTCCTTGCTGATGCATACAGATTATTCCCATGCTGAGAATGACCATTCTTTTCTTGTATTGGCTGTCCATGCTGATGTATAGAAATTATTCCCATGTTGAGAATGACCATACCTTTCTTGTATTGGCTGTCCTTGCTGATGCATACAGATTATTCCCATGCTGAGAATGACCATACCTTTCTTGTATTGGCTATCCTTGCTGATGTATACAGATTATTCCCATGCTGAGAATGACCATGCCTTTCTTGTATTGCCTGTCCTTGCTGATGTATACAGATTATTCCCATGCTGAGAATGACCATACCTTTCTTGTATTGGCTGTCCATGCTGATGGATACAGATTATTCCCATGCTGAGAATGACCATACCTTTCTTGTATTGGCTGTCCTTGCTGATGTATAGAAATTATTCCCATGCTGAAAATGACCATACCTTTCTTGCATTGCCTGTCCATGCTGATGCATACAGATTATTCCCATGCTAAGAATGACCATTCCTTTCTTGTATTGGCTATCCTTGCTGATGTATAGAAATTATTCCCATGCTGTGAATGGCCATATCTTCCTTGTATTAGCTGTCCTTGCTGGTGCATACAGATTATTCCCATGCTGAGAATAACCATACCTTTCTTGTATTGGCTGTCCTTGCTGATGTATAGAAATTATTCCCATGCTGAAAATGACCATACCTTTCTTGTATTGGCTGTCCTTGCTGATGTATATAAATTATTCCCATGCTGAAAATGACCATACCTTTCTTGCATTGCCTGTCCATGCTGATGCATACAGATTATTCCCATGCTGAGAATGACCATACCTTTCTTGTATTGGCTGTCCTTGCTGATGTATAGAAATTATTCCCATGCTGAGAATGGCCATACCTTTCTTGTATTGGCTGTCCATGCTGAAGCATACAGATTATTCCCATGCTGAAAATGACCATACCTTTCTTGTATTGGTTGTCCATGCTGATGCATACAGATTATTCCCATGCAGAGAATGACCATACCTTTCTTGTATTGGCTGTCCATGTTGATGCATACAGCTTATTCCCATACTGAGAATGACGATATCTTTCTTGTATTGGCTGTCCATGCTGATGCATACAGATTATTCCCATGCTGAGAATGACCATACCTTTCTTGTATTGGCTGTCCTTGCTGATATATACAGATTATTCCCATGCTGAGAATGACCATACCTATCTTGTATTGGCTGTCCTTGCTGATGCATACAGATTATTCCCATGATGAGAATGACCAGACCTTTCTTGTATTGGCTGTCCATGCTGATGCATACAGATTATTCCCATGCTGAGAATGACCATACCTTTCTTGTATTGGCTGTCCATGCTGATGTATAGAAATTATTCCCATGCTGTGAATGACCATACCTTTCTTGTATTGGCTATCCATGCTGATGTATACAGATCATTCCCATGCTGAAAATGACCATACCTTTCTTGTATTGGCTGTCCTTGCTGATGTATGGAAATTATTCCCATGCTGAAAATGACCATACCTTTCTTGTATTGCTTGTCCATTCTGATGCATAACGATTATTCCCATGCTGAGAATGACCATACCTTTCTTGTATTGGCTGTCCTTGCTGATGTACAGAAATTATTCCCATGCTGAGAATGACCATACCTTTCTTTTATTGGCTGTCCATGCTGATGTATACAGATTATTCCCATGCTGAGAATGACCATGCCTTTCTTGTATTGGCTGTCCATGCTGATGCATATAGATTATACCCATGCTGAGAATGACCATACCTTTCTTGTTTTGGCTGTCCATTCTGATGTATAGAAATTATTCCCATGCTGATAATGACCATAGCTTTCTTGTATATGCTGTCCATGCTGATCTATAGAAATTATTCCCATGCTGAGAATGACCATACCTTTCTTGTATTGGCTGTCCATGCTGATGTATACAGATTATTCCCATGCTGAGAATGACCATACCTTTCTTGTATTGCCTGTCCTTGTTGATGCATAAGATTATTCCCATGCTGAGAATGTCCATACCTTTCTTGTATTGGCTATCCTTGCTGATGTATACAGATTATTCCCGTGCTGAGAATGACCATACCTTTCTTGTATTGGCTGTCCTTTCTGATGTATAGAAATTATTCCCATGCTGAAAATGACCATATCTTTCTTGTATTGGCTGTCCTTGCTGATGTATAGAAATTATTCCCATGCTGAAAAATACCATACCTTTGTTGCATTGCCTGTCCATGCTGATGCATACAGATTATTCCCATGCTGAGAATGACCATACCTTTCTTGTATTTGTTATCCTTGCTGATGTATTGAAATTATTCCCATGCTGAGAATGGCCATACCTTTCTTGTATTGGCTGTCCATGCTGATGCATACAGATTATTCCCATGCTGAGAATGACCATACCTTTCTTGTATTGGCTTTCTATGCTGATGCATACAGATTATTCCCATGCTGAGAATGACCATACCTTTCTTGTATTGACTGTCCATGCTGATGCATACAGATTATTCCCATGCTGAGAATGACCATACCTTTCTTGTATTGCCTGTCCATGCTAATGCATACAGATTATTCCGATGCTGAGAATGACCATACCTTTCTTGTATTGGCTGTCCATGCTGATGTATACAGATTTTTCCCATGCTGAGAATGGCCATACCTTTCTTGTATTGACTCTCCATGCTGATGCATAGAGATTATTCCCATGCTGAGAATGACCATACCTTTCTTGTATTGGCTGTCCATGCTGATGTATAGAAATTATTCCCATGCTGAGAATGACCATACCTTTCTTGTATTGGCTGTCCTTGCTGATTGATGTTTACAGATTATTCCCATGCTGAGAATGACCATCCCTATCTTGTATTGGCTGTCCTTGCCGATGCATACAGATTATTCCCATGCTGAGAATGACCATACCTTTCTTGTATTGGCTGTCCTTGCTGATGCATGCAGATTATTCCCATGCTGAGAATGACCATACCTTTCTTGTATTGGCTGTCCTTGCCGATGCATACAGATTGTTCCCGTGCTGAGAATGACCATACCTTTCTTGTATTGGCTGTCCTTGCTGATGCATACAGATTATTCCCATGCTGAGAATGACCATTCTTTTCTTGTATTGGCTGTCCATGCTGATGTATAGAAATTATTCCCATGTTGAGAATGACCATACCTTTCTTGTATTGGCTGTCCTTGCTGATGCATACAGATTATTCCCATGCTGAGAATGACCATACCTTTCTTGTATTGGCTATCCTTGCTGATGTATACAGATTATTCCCATGCTGAGAATGACCATGCCTTTCTTGTATTGCCTGTCCTTGCTGATGTATACAGATTATTCCCATGCTGAGAATGACCATACCTTTCTTGTATTGGCTGTCCATGCTGATGGATACAGATTATTCCCATGCTGAGAATGACCATACCTTTCTTGTATTGGCTGTCCTTGCTGATGTATAGAAATTATTCCCATGCTGTAAATGACCATACCTTTCTTGCATTGCCTGTCCATGCTGATGCATACAGATTATTCCCATGCTAAGAATGACCATTCCTTTCTTGTATTGGCTATCCTTGCTGATGTATAGAAATTATTCCCATGCTGTGAATGGCCATATCTTCCTTGTATTAGCTGTCCTTGCTGGTGCATACAGATTATTCCCATGCTGAGAATGACCATACCTTTCTTGTAATGGCTGTCCATGCTGATGCATACAGATTATTCCCATGCTGAGAATGACCATACCTTTCTTGTATTGGCTGTCCATGCTGATGCATATTGATTATTCCCATGCTGAGAATGACCATTCCTTTTCTTGTATTGGCTGTCCTTGCTGATGTATAGAAATTATTCCCATACTGAAAATGACCATACCTTTCTTGTATTGGCTGTCCTTGCTGATGTATAGAAATTATTCCCATGCTGAAAATGACCATACCTTTCTTGTATTGCCTGTCCATGCTGATGCATACAGATTATTTCCATGCTGAGAATGACCGTACCCCTCTTGTATTGGCTATCCTTGCTGATGTATAGAAATTATTCCCATGCTGATAATGACCATACCTTTCTTGTATTGGCTGTCCATGCTGATGCATACAGATTATTCCCATGCTTAGAATGACCATACCTTTCTTGTATTGGCTGTCCTTGCTGATGTATAGAAATTATTCCCATGCTTAAAATGACCATACCCTTTTTGTATTGCCTGTCCATGCTGATGCATACAGATTATTCCCATGCTGAAAAAGACCATACCTTTCTTGTATTGGCTGTCCTTGCTGATGTATAGAAATTATTCCCATGCTGAGAATGACCATACCTTTCTTGTATTGACTGTCCATGCTGATGCATACAGATTATTCCCATGCTGAGAATGACCGTACCTTTCCTGTATTGGCTGTCCATGCTGATGCATACAGATTATTCCCATGCTGAGAATGACCATACCTTTCTTGTATTGGCTGTCCTTGCTGATGCATACAGAGTATTCCCATGCTGAGAATGACCATACCTTTCTTGTATTGGCTCTCCTTGCTGATGTATACAGATTATTCCCATGCTGAGAATGACCATACCTTTCTTGTATTGGCTGTCCATGCTGATGCATACAGATTATTCCCATGCTGAGAATGACCATACCTTTCTTGTATTGGCTGTCCATGCTGATGTATACAGATTATTCCCATGCTGAGAATAACCATACCTTTCTTGTATTGGCTGTCCTTGCTGATGTATAGAAATTATTCCCATGCTGAAAATGACCATACCTTTCTTGTATTGTCTGTCCTTGCTGATGTATATAAATTATTCCCATGCTGAAAATGACCATACCTTTCTTGCATTGCCTGTCCATGCTGATGCATACAGATTATTCCCATGCTGAGAATGACCATACCTTTCTTGTATTGGCTGTCCATGCTGATGTATAGAAATTATTCCCATGCTGAGAATGACCATACCTTTCTTGTATTGGCTGTCCATGCTTATGTATTCAGATTATTCCCATGCTGAGAATGACTATACCTTTTTTGTATTGGCTGTCCTTGCTGATGCATACAGATTATTCCCATGCTGAGAATGACCATACCTTTGTTGTATTGGCTATCCTTGCTGATGTATACAGATTATTCCCATGCTGAGAATGACCATGCCTTTCTTGTATTGGCTGTCCTTGCTGATGTATACAGATTATTCCCATGCTGAGAATGACCATACCTTTCTTGTATTGGCTGTTCAGGCTGATTCATACAGATTATTCCCATGCTGAAAATGACCATACCTTTCTTGTATTGGCTGTCCTTACTGATGTACAGAAATTATTCCCATGCTGAAAATGACCATACCTTTCTTGTATTGGCTGTCCTTGCTGATGTATAGAAATTATTCCCATGCTGAAAATGACCATTCCTTTCTTGTATTGCCTGTCCATGCTGATGCATAACGATTATTCCCATGCTGAGAATGACCATACCTTTCTTGTATTGGCTGTCCCTGCTGATGTTTAGAAATTATTCCCATGCTGAGAATGACCATGCCTTTCTTGTATTGGCTGTCCATGCTGATGGATACAGATTATTCCCATGCTGAGGATGACCATACCTTTCTTGTATTGGCTGTCCATGCTGATGCATACAGATTATTCCCATGCTGAGAATGACCATACCTTTCTTGTATTGGCTGTCCATGCTGATGTATACAGATTATTCCCATGCTGAGAATGACCATACCTTTCTTGTATTGGCTGTCCTTGCTGATGTATAGAAACTATTCCCATGCTGAAAATGACCATACCTTTCTTGTATTTGCTGTCCTTGCTGATGTATAGAAATTATTCCCATGCTGAAAATGACCATACCCTTCTTGTATTGCCTGTCCATGCTTATACATACAGATTATTCCCATGCTGAGAATGACCATACCTTTCTTGTATTGGCTGTCCTTGCCGGTGTATAGTAATTTTTCCCATGCTGAGAATGACCGTACCTTTCTTGTATTGACTGTCCATGCTGATGCATACAGATTATTCCCATGCTGAGAATGACCATACCTTTCTTGTATTGGCTGTCCATGCTGATGCATACAGATTATTCCCATGCTGAGAATGACCGTACCTTTCTTGTATTGGCTGTCCTTGCTGATGCATACAGATTATTCCCATGCTGGGAATGACCATACCTTTCTTGTATTGGCTGTCCTTGCTGATGTATACAGATTATTCCCATGCAGAGAATGACCGTACCTTTCTTGTATTAGCTGTCCATGCTGATGCATACAGATTATTCCCATGCTGAGAATGACCATACCTTTCTTGTATTGGCTGTCCATGCTGATGCATACAGATTATTCCCATGCTGAGAATGACCGTACCTTTCTTGTATTGGCTGTCCATGCTGTTATATACAGATTATTCCCATGCTGAGAATGACCATACCTTTCTTGTATTGGCTGTCCATGCTGATGCATAGAAATTATTCCCATGCTGATAATGACCATACCTTTCTTGTATTGGCTGTCCTTGCCGATGCATACAGATTATTCCCATGCTTAGAATGACCATACCTTTCTTGTATTGGTTGTCCATGCTGATGCATACAGATTATTCCCATGCTGAGAATGACCATACCTTTCTTGTATTGGCTGTCCATGCTGATGCATACAGATTATTCCCATGCTGAGAATGACCGTACCTTTCTTGTATTGGCTGTCCATGCTGTTGTATACAGATTATTCCCATGCTGAGAATGACCATACCTTTCTTGTATTGGCTGTCCATGCTGATGCATAGAAATTATTCCCATGCTGAGAATGACCATACCTTTCTTGTATTGGCTGTCCTTGCTGATGTATACAGATTATTCCCATGCTGAGAATGACCATACCTTTCTTGTATTGGCTGTCCTTGCCGATGCATACAGATTATTCCCATGCTTAGAATGACCATACCTTTCTTGTATTGGTTGTCCATGCTGATGCATACAGATTATTCCCATGCTGAGAATGACCATATCTTTCTTGTATTGGCTGTCCACGCTGATGTATAGAAATTATTCCCATGCTGAGAATGACCATACCTTTCTTGTATTGGCTGTCCATGCTGATGTATACAGATTATTCCCATGCTGAGAATGACCATACCTTTCTTGTATTGGCTGTCCTTGCTGATGCATACAGATTATTCCCATGCTGAGGATGAGCATACCGTTCTTGTATTGGCTGTCCTTGCTGATGTGCACAGATTATTCCCATGCTGAAAATGACCATACCTTTCTTGTATGGGCTGTCCTTGCTGATGTATACAGATTGTTCCCATGCTGAGAATAACCATACCTTTCTTGTATTG
This sequence comes from Margaritifera margaritifera, assembly GCA_029931535.1. Classification (NCBI taxonomy): domain Eukaryota; kingdom Metazoa; phylum Mollusca; class Bivalvia; order Unionida; family Margaritiferidae; genus Margaritifera; species Margaritifera margaritifera. Next base: position 7,600,888 of record JAQPZY010001669.1, on the reverse strand, counting down.
GCTGTCCATGCTGATGCATACAGATTATTCCCATGCTGAGAATGACCATACCTTTCTTGTATTGGCTGTCCTTGCTGATGTATAGAAATTATTGCCATGCTTAAAATGACCATACCTTTCTTGTATTGGCTGTCCTTCCTGATGTATAGAAATTATTCCCATGCTGAAAATGACCATACCTTTCTTGCATTGCCTGTCCATGCTGATGCATACAGATTAATCCCATGCTGAGAATGACCATACCTTTCTTGTATTGGCTATCCTTGCTGATGTATACAGATTATTCCCATGCTGAGAATGGCCATACCTTTCTTGTATTAGCTGTCCTTGCTGATGTATACAGATTATTCCCATGCTGAGAATGACCATACCTTTCTTGTATTGGCTGTCCATGCTGATGCATACAGATTATTCCCATGCTGAGAATGACCATACCTTTCTTGTATTGGCTGTCCATTCTGATGCATACAGATTATTCCCATGCTGAGAATGACCATACCTTTCTTTTATTGGCTGTCGTTGCTGATGTATAGAAATTATTCCCATGCTTAAAATGACCATACCTTTCTTTTATTGCCTGTCCATGCTGATGCATACAGATTATTCCCATGCTGAGAATGACCATACCTTTCTTGTATTGGCTGTCCTTGCTGATGTATAGAAATTATTCCCATGCTGAGAATGACCATACCTTTCTTGTATTGGCTGTCCTTGCTGATGTATAGAAATTATTCCCATGCTTAAAATGACCATACCTTTCTTGTATTGGCTGTCCTTGCTGATGTATAGAAATTATTCCCGTGCTGAAAATGACCATACCTTTCTTGTATTGGCTGTTCTTGCTGATGTGTAGAAATTATTCCCATGCTGAGAATGACCATACCTTTCTTGTATTGGCTGTCCATGCTGATGCATACAGATTATTCCCATGCTGAGAATGACCATACCTTTCTTGTATTGACTGTCCATGCTGATGCATACAGATTATTCCCATGCTGAGAATGACCATACCTTTCTTGTATTGACTGTCCATGCTGATGCATACAGATTATTCCCATGCTGAGAATGACCATACCTTTCTTGTATTGGCTGTCCATGCTGATGTATACAGATTTTTCCCATGCTGAGAATGGCCATACCTTTCTTGTATTGACTCTCCATGCTGATGCATAGAGATTATTCCCATGCTGAGAATGACCATACCTTTCTTGTATTGGCTGTCCATGCTGATGTATAGAAATTATTCCCATGCTGAGAATGACCATACCTTTCTTGTATTGGCTGTCCTTGCTGATTGATGTTTACAGATTATTCCCATGCTGAGAATGACCATCCCTATCTTGTATTGGCTGTCCTTGCCGATGCATACAGATTATTCCCATGCTGAGAATGACCATACCTTTCTTGTATTGGCTGTCCTTGCTGATGCATGCAGATTATTCCCATGCTGAGAATGACCATACCTTTCTTGTATTGGCTGTCCTTGCCGATGCATACAGATTGTTCCCGTGCTGAGAATGACCATACCTTTCTTGTATTGGCTGTCCTTGCTGATGCATACAGATTATTCCCATGCTGAGAATGACCATTCTTTTCTTGTATTGGCTGTCCATGCTGATGTATAGAAATTATTCCCATGTTGAGAATGACCATACCTTTCTTGTATTGGCTGTCCTTGCTGATGCATACAGATTATTCCCATGCTGAGAATGACCATACCTTTCTTGTATTGGCTATCCTTGCTGATGTATACAGATTATTCCCATGCTGAGAATGACCATGCCTTTCTTGTATTGCCTGTCCTTGCTGATGTATACAGATTATTCCCATGCTGATTATGACCATACCTTTCTTGTATTGGCTGTCCATGCTGATGGATACAGATTATTCCCATGCTGAGAATGACCATACCTTTCTTGTATTGGCTGTCCTTGCTGATGTATAGAAATTATTCCCATGCTGTAAATGACCATACCTTTCTTGCATTGCCTGTCCATGCTGATGCATACAGATTATTCCCATGCTAAGAATGACCATTCCTTTCTTGTATTGGCTATCCTTGCTGATGTATAGAAATTATTCCCATGCTGTGAATGGCCATATCTTCCTTGTATTAGCTGTCCTTGCTGGTGCATACAGATTATTCCCATGCTGAGAATGACCATACCTTTCTTGTAATGGCTGTCCATGCTGATGCATACAGATTATTCCCATGCTGAGAATGACCATACCTTTCTTGTATTGGCTGTCCATGCTGATGCATATTGATTATTCCCATGCTGAGAATGACCATTCCTTTTCTTGTATTGGCTGTCCTTGCTGATGTATAGAAATTATTCCCATACTGAAAATGACCATACCTTTCTTGTATTGGCTGTCCTTGCTGATGTATAGAAATTATTCCCATGCTGAAAATGACCATACCTTTCTTGTATTGCCTGTCCATGCTGATGCATACAGATTATTTCCATGCTGAGAATGACCGTACCCCTCTTGTATTGGCTATCCTTGCTGATGTATAGAAATTATTCCCATGCTGATAATGACCATACCTTTCTTGTATTGGCTGTCCATGCTGATGCATACAGATTATTCCCATGCTTAGAATGACCATACCTTTCTTGTATTGGCTGTCCTTGCTGATGTATAGAAATTATTCCCATGCTTAAAATGACCATACCCTTTTTGTATTGCCTGTCCATGCTGATGCATACAGATTATTCCCATGCTGAAAAAGACCATACCTTTCTTGTATTGGCTGTCCTTGCTGATGTATAGAAATTATTCCCATGCTGAGAATGACCATACCTTTCTTGTATTGACTGTCCATGCTGATGCATACAGATTATTCCCATGCTGAGAATGACCGTACCTTTCCTGTATTGGCTGTCCATGCTGATGCATACAGATTATTCCCATGCTGAGAATGACCATACCTTTCTTGTATTGGCTGTCCTTGCTGATGCATACAGAGTATTCCCATGCTGAGAATGACCATACCTTTCTTGTATTGGCTCTCCTTGCTGATGTATACAGATTATTCCCATGCTGAGAATGACCATACCTTTCTTGTATTGGCTGTCCATGCTGATGCATACAGATTATTCCCATGCTGAGAATGACCATACCTTTCTTGTATTGGCTGTCCATGCTGATGTATACAGATTATTCCCATGCTGAGAATAACCATACCTTTCTTGTATTGGCTGTCCTTGCTGATGTATAGAAATTATTCCCATGCTGAAAATGACCATACCTTTCTTGTATTGGCTGTCCTTGCTGATGTATATAAATTATTCCCATGCTGAAAATGACCATACCTTTCTTGCATTGCCTGTCCATGCTGATGCATACAGATTATTCCCATGCTGAGAATGACCATACCTTTCTTGTATTGGCTGTCCATGCTGATGTATAGAAATTATTCCCATGCTGAGAATGACCATACCTTTCTTGTATTGGCTGTCCATGCTTATGTATTCAGATTATTCCCATGCTGAGAATGACTATACCTTTTTTGTATTGGCTGTCCTTGCTGATGCATACAGATTATTCCCATGCTGAGAATGACCATACCTTTGTTGTATTGGCTATCCTTGCTGATGTATACAGATTATTCCCATGCTGAGAATGACCATGCCTTTCTTGTATTGGCTGTCCTTGCTGATGTATACAGATTATTCCCATGCTGAGAATGACCATACCTTTCTTGTATTGGCTGTTCAGGCTGATTCATACAGATTATTCCCATGCTGAAAATGACCATACCTTTCTTGTATTGGCTGTCCTTACTGATGTACAGAAATTATTCCCATGCTGAAAATGACCATACCTTTCTTGTATTGGCTGTCCTTGCTGATGTATAGAAATTATTCCCATGCTGAAAATGACCATTCCTTTCTTGTATTGCCTGTCCATGCTGATGCATAACGATTATTCCCATGCTGAGAATGACCATACCTTTCTTGTATTGGCTGTCCCTGCTGATGTTTAGAAATTATTCCCATGCTGAGAATGACCATGCCTTTCTTGTATTGGCTGTCCATGCTGATGGATACAGATTATTCCCATGCTGAGGATGACCATACCTTTCTTGTATTGGCTGTCCATGCTGATGCATACAGATTATTCCCATGCTGAGAATGACCATACCTTTCTTGTATTGGCTGTCCATGCTGATGTATACAGATTATTCCCATGCTGAGAATGACCATACCTTTCTTGTATTGGCTGTCCTTGCTGATGTATAGAAACTATTCCCATGCTGAAAATGACCATACCTTTCTTGTATTTGCTGTCCTTGCTGATGTATAGAAATTATTCCCATGCTGAAAATGACCATACCCTTCTTGTATTGCCTGTCCATGCTTATACATACAGATTATTCCCATGCTGAGAATGACCATACCTTTCTTGTATTGGCTGTCCTTGCCGGTGTATAGTAATTTTTCCCATGCTGAGAATGACCGTACCTTTCTTGTATTGACTGTCCATGCTGATGCATACAGATTATTCCCATGCTGAGAATGACCATACCTTTCTTGTATTGGCTGTCCATGCTGATGCATACAGATTATTCCCATGCTGAGAATGACCGTACCTTTCTTGTATTGGCTGTCCTTGCTGATGCATACAGATTATTCCCATGCTGGGAATGACCATACCTTTCTTGTATTGGCTGTCCTTGCTGATGTATACAGATTATTCCCATGCAGAGAATGACCGTACCTTTCTTGTATTAGCTGTCCATGCTGATGCATACAGATTATTCCCATGCTGAGAATGACCATACCTTTCTTGTATTGGCTGTCCATGCTGATGCATACAGATTATTCCCATGCTGAGAATGACCGTACCTTTCTTGTATTGGCTGTCCATGCTGTTATATACAGATTATTCCCATGCTGAGAATGACCATACCTTTCTTGTATTGGCTGTCCATGCTGATGCATAGAAATTATTCCCATGCTGATAATGACCATACCTTTCTTGTATTGGCTGTCCTTGCCGATGCATACAGATTATTCCCATGCTTAGAATGACCATACCTTTCTTGTATTGGTTGTCCATGCTGATGCATACAGATTATTCCCATGCTGAGAATGACCATACCTTTCTTGTATTGGCTGTCCATGCTGATGCATACAGATTATTCCCATGCTGAGAATGACCGTACCTTTCTTGTATTGGCTGTCCATGCTGTTGTATACAGATTATTCCCATGCTGAGAATGACCATACCTTTCTTGTATTGGCTGTCCATGCTGATGCATAGAAATTATTCCCATGCTGAGAATGACCATACCTTTCTTGTATTGGCTGTCCTTGCTGATGTATACAGATTATTCCCATGCTGAGAATGACCATACCTTTCTTGTATTGGCTGTCCTTGCCGATGCATACAGATTATTCCCATGCTTAGAATGACCATACCTTTCTTGTATTGGTTGTCCATGCTGATGCATACAGATTATTCCCATGCTGAGAATGACCATATCTTTCTTGTATTGGCTGTCCATGCTGATGTATAGAAATTATTCCCATGCTGAGAATGACCATACCTTTCTTGTATTGGCTGTCCATGCTGATGTATACAGATTATTCCCATGCTGAGAATGACCATACCTTTCTTGTATTGGCTGTCCTTGCTGATGCATACAGATTATTCCCATGCTGAGGATGAGCATACCGTTCTTGTATTGGCTGTCCTTGCTGATGTGCACAGATTATTCCCATGCTGAAAATGACCATACCTTTCTTGTATGGGCTGTCCTTGCTGATGTATACAGATTGTTCCCATGCTGAGAATAACCATACCTTTCTTGTATTGGCTGTCCATGCTGATGCATACAGATTATTCCCATGCTGAGAATGACCATACCTTTCTTGTATTGGCTGTCCTTGCTGATGTATAGAAATTATTGCCATGCTTAAAATGACCATACCTTTCTTGTATTGGCTGTCCTTCCTGATGTATAGAAATTATTCCCATGCTGAAAATGACCATACCTTTCTTGCATTGCCTGTCCATGCTGATGCATACAGATTAATCCCATGCTGAGAATGACCATACCTTTCTTGTATTGGCTATCCTTGCTGATGTATACAGATTATTCCCATGCTGAGAATGGCCATACCTTTCTTGTATTAGCTGTCCTTGCTGATGTATACAGATTATTCCCATGCTGAGAATGACCATACCTTTCTTGTATTGGCTGTCCATGCTGATGCATACAGATTATTCCCATGCTGAGAATGACCATACCTTTCTTGTATTGGCTGTCCATTCTGATGCATACAGATTATTCCCATGCTGAGAATGACCATACCTTTCTTTTATTGGCTGTCGTTGCTGATGTATAGAAATTATTCCCATGCTTAAAATGACCATACCTTTCTTTTATTGCCTGTCCATGCTGATGCATACAGATTATTCCCATGCTGAGAATGACCATACCTTTCTTGTATTGGCTGTCCTTGCTGATGTATAGAAATTATTCCCATGCTGAGAATGACCATACCTTTCTTGTATTGGCTGTCCTTGCTGATGTATAGAAATTATTCCCATGCTGAAAATGACCATACCTTTCTTGTATTGGCTGTCCTTGCTGATGTATAGAAATTATTCCCGTGCTGAAAATGACCATACCTTTCTTGTATTGGCTGTTCTTGCTGATGTGTAGAAATTATTCCCATGCTGAGAATGACCATACCTTTCTTGTATTGGCTGTCCATGCTGATGCATACAGATTATTCCCATGCTGAGAATGACCATACCTTTCTTGTATTGCCTGTCCATGCTGATGCATACAGATTATTCCCATGCTGAGAATGACCATACTTTTCTTGTATTCGCTGTCCATGCTGATGCATACAGATTATTCCCATGCTGAGAATGACCATACCTTTCTTGCATTGCCTGTCCATGCTGATGCATACAGATTATTTCCATGCTGAGAATGACCATACCTTTCTTGTATTGGCTGTCCATGCTGATGCATACAGATTATTCCCATGCTGAAAATGACCATACCTTTCTTGTATTGGCTGTCCTTGCTGATGTATAGAAATTATTCCCATGCTGAGAATGACCATACCTTTCTTGTTTTGGCTGTCCATGGTGATGTATACAGATTATTCCCATGCTGAGTATGACCATACCTTTCTTGTATTGGCTGTCCATGCTGATGTATACAGATTATTCCCATGCTGAGAATGACCATACCTTTCTTGTATTGGCTGTCCATGCTGATGTATACAGATTATTCCCATGCTGAAAATGACCATACCTTTCTTGTATTGGCTGTCCATGCTGATGTATACAGATTATTCCCATGCTGAGAATGACCATACCTTTCTTTTATTGGCTGTCCATGCTGATGTATACAGATTATTCCCATGCTGAGAATGACCATACCTTTCTTGTATTGGCTGTCCATGCTGATGTATACAGATTATTCCCATGCTGAGAATGACCATACCTTTCTTTTATTGGCTGTCCATGCTGATGTATACAGATTATTCTCATGCTTTTAAGAGGTTTTAGGAATTTAATAGCTGTATTGATCCATGTATAATATGAAGTGTTAGCATTGTATAGACTCAGATCTGTCATTTTGTAATACCATGGCATAGCAGGATTTTGGCTGTTCTTCCATCCAATGGCTAAATGAAAAGTGTAGGCCCAGATCTGTCAGTGCATAATGTGTCAGCACATCTGACCTGGCTTCTTAATCATGATACTCTCTAAGCACTAAATTGTACTCGTGCTAAAATTTGTGAAATTTGAATCTTGTATAACTTCACTTGCAATTAAAATGGAAACACAAAAATTTTGTGTTTTCTTTTTGTATCTCTACATGCATGCCAGATTTTTCTGATAATAAGAGGCTCTATTATATTATTATTATTTTGGTAACTTGAATAAGAGTTCAGTTTGTGTGCTGAGACAGTTTTGTGACTACAAGGCCTGGAGATCATATACCGTATATACTCGCGTAAAATCTGGGTTTAAATGCAAATAACATAGACCCTGATCTGCCATCACATAATGCACTGGCAGATCATGGTCTATGTTCTTTGTTCTACTGATTAGCCCTTACAAACTGCATCGACCCAGATCTGCCAGCACATTATGCGATGGCAGATCTGGGTCTAGGCAGTTTGCAGTTGGTATTGGCTTATACGCGAATATATATAGTAACTCTGAGCTTGAGTTTTTATTATTAGTCAATCAGAATCAAGCTTTCAAAATCAATGTCATTTGTGACTGGACAAAACAAAATCTCAAGCTCAAACTCAAGTTGTATGATTTCTAGACCAGATCTACACTGGTTGCAGTTGGGTGCACAATCTTCACACATAACTATTGTTGCAGATCCTGATTGGAAATTAAATGTGAATGCACCTTGTTGCATTGTGAATCTGTTAATCTCTTCTTTTAAGCCCAAGTGCAAAGTATAGTTTTACAAAGCTGTAATTTTCACATATAAAACATGTCCAGGGAGCATATCAGTTGTACATAATAGCATGTTATTGGCTTTTGAAATGACTGGCAAAGAATTTGATCCCTGACTAAGCATGGCAATTTGGAGGAATCACATTTCCTGTCAGCTGGCTTCAGATAAATGAATTGCTTGATGCTTTTTTCATTTCTTTATTGGGGAGTATGGAATATTGCAGAAGTACTGAACCCATCTGTATGTATTTCATGGAAATTTAGAAACTTATTAGAGTTTTGATGCATGTCTATATGGAAAAAATATGATTGGCTGTTGAAATTAAGCCCAGTGTACCAAGCTTGCCATATGCATGCTTACTGAGGATTTGGAAATATTAGGCCTTTAAAGGTTGGCCCTGGTGACATCACAGAGCTAATTTGATGGATGATAAAACATATGGGAGATGTAAAGTGCAGTGAAGAATAAATCAAATTACAGTAATTAAAAAACTGCATACAGTTTTAAATATTTATTATCATAGTGTAAAAGTTCAAATTTTAAGCATCATTTGTATCCATTAGAGCATATACAGACTTAATTGATTTCAGTAAAAACAAGCAATAAAAACCTGCTCAACACTATATATAAGCTATTCTGCCATCCAGGTAATTATCCAAATGATCAGTTGCATGATCATATTACATAGTATGTGAAATTGGTAGCTAAATTAAATTAATATATGGTAGAATGACAATGTAAAGTTTCATTTTTCAGGCTTAATTAATGAGAGCTGCTGGAAAGGAACAAATTAGAATTCTGTTTTGAAAACATTTTGGTGTGATTTTATTTGCAGTTTGATCAAATTATTCATTCATCAGCAAGTCCAAAATACTTCATCCTGATATCCACCTGCTGAATCATATTTCCATATTCCATACTGTAATTGTATTGTATTTAACTTCTTTTACTAATGTGTCTGCTCTTCAGTTCTAAAAACTTGGATAAAGTGAGTTTAAAATGCATAGTCGTAATGCCATATGTATCCATGTACCCAATGGTGAACAGTGTAGACCCTGATCTGCTTTTCCATAATTCATTGGCATCTCAGGGTATACCCTGTTCACTGGAGATCATAAATATAATGAACAGGGAAGTGCCTGATCTTCCTTTGCATATTGTATTGGCATTTTAGGGTCTACCCTGTACACTTTAGATCATAAGTATAACAGTGTAGACCCTGATCTGCCTTTGCATAATGCTTCAGCATCTCAGGGTCTACCATGTTCACTTGAGATTATAAGTATAATGAACAGCATAGACCATGAGCTGCCTTTAATTTGTGCATCAACATACAACAGGGTCTGCCTTTGCATAATGCATCAACATCTCAGGTATGCCTTTGCATAATGCATCAGCATCTCAGGGTCTGCCTTTGCTTAATGCATCAACATCTCAGGGTCTGCCTTTGCATAATGCATCAACATCTCAGGTATGCCTTTGCATAATGCATCAGCATCTCAGGGTCTGCCTTTGCTTAATGCATCAACATCTCAGGGTCTGTCTTTGCATAATGCATCAACATCTCAGGGTCTGCCTATGCATAATGCATCAACATCTCAGCATAATGCATCAACATCTCAGGGTCTGCCTATGCATAATGCATCAACATCTCGGGGTCTGCCTATGCATAATGCATCAACATCTCAGGGTCTGCTTTTGCATAATGCATCAACATCTCAGCATAATGCATCAACATCTCAGGGTCTGCCTCAGCATAATGCATCAACATCTCAGCATAATGCATCAACATCTCAGGGTCTGCCTATGCATAATGCATCAACATCTCAGGGTCTGCCTTTGCATAATGCATCAACATCTCAGGGTCTGCCTTTGCATAATGCATCAACATCTCAGGGTCTGCCTCAGCATAATGCATCAACATCTCAGCATAATGCATCAACATCTCAGGGTCTGCCTATGCATAATGCATCAACATCTCAGGGTCTGCCAATGCATAATGCATCAACATCTCAGGGTCTGCCTATGCATAATGCATCAACATCTCAGGGTCTGCCTTTGCATAATGCATCAACATCTCAGAGTCTGCCTTTGCATAATGCATCAACATCTCAGGGTCTGCCTCAGCATAATGCATCAACATCTCAGCATAATGCATCAACATCTCGGTGTCTGCCTTTGCATTAAATATCAGCATTTCAGGGTCTGCCCTGTTTACTTGAGATCATAAGTATAATAAACTGCATAGACCCCAATCTGCCAGTACATTATGTGAAAACAGTTAGATTTGAATGCATTAGGAGGTAGATTAAGCTTGAGCATGGAACAGCATTTGTGAGACAACTTATTAGCTTCTTTTCAGACATTGAAATAAGCCTCTCTTTTTTTTGAACCAGGAGCAATGAGCCAACTACTTGGAGATAAACACTAGCAAAGTAAATCCACGAGACCATTTGTTGAAATCACTAGCAAGGGTTGACTGGGGATCTTAAGCCAAATCAAAATTGTATACAAAATGTTTTATTGTCTAACATCACATTTTAATTCTTCTCTTGCACCCAAGGTTCGGGTTTTAAAGTTTGTAATTTCAACTCCTGCAACTGGTCCACAGAACATATCATTTAAGATTTAAATTCTATACAGGAACAAAAAGTAAGCACAAATATGATTAAGTGTTAAAATTGGAACAAATCAATCGTTCTAATAATCTGGCATCAGGAAGCATAAATACTATGTAATAATGCACTATTTCTTTGTGATGGAACTAGATCAGTGTCAAAATCATAGTGAACCATTTAATCTATCTGATGATTAGAAAAAAAATTGGACTTTGTAATGAAAATAATCATAGTTAATCAGTAAGATATGTTAATTTTCAAGCAGCATTCATACTGAGTATTGTAAATATTTACTGTTAAATTAAATCAAGTCGATATTTGAGGATAGATTGACAGTGTGCAATTTAATTTTCAGAACTAATCCACTTGTTTTTGTAGAATACTTCACTCAAATTATTGATCTTTCATTTTTTTTAGGGGGGGGGGCACATGGTCGGATACTTGTAACATAGCAAGTTGTTTCTGAATCAATACAAACATCTTTTTATGATTAATTTATTTGCCATGCCTCAATCCTCTCTTCATAATTAAAAAAAACTATTAAGATATCCTCCTCTGTGAAAATAGCTTTTCTTCAGCAAGTTCAAATATAGAGAAGAATTTATATAGGTCTTCATGCCACAAACAGTGGTAGAAATTTATTCAGTTAAATCCATAGTTGTATCTTGGCACGAGTGTCATATGAATTACTGGTAATTAAAGAGTGTCATATGAATTACTGGTAATTAAAGAGTGTCATGAATTACTGGTAATTAAAGAGTGTCATATGAATTACTGGTAATTAAAGAGTGTCATGAATTACTGGTAATTAAAGAGTGTCATATGAATTACTGGTAATTAAAGAGTGTCATATGAATTACTGGTAATTAAAGAGGACTCACAATAAATGTTATGTCACAAATTTAATTTCCATAGTGATGAATAATTCATCATTTATTAAAATAAAATAGAATTTTACTAATTATCAGCTTTCTATATATTGATTTTTTTATTTTTGAAAATCTGTATATCTTTCTAAACATCTATATATAGTACAAATTTCAAACCAAACCTTGTTCCATCCATGCAAACTTCTTTAATTTGGAAAAATAAAGTTGTTAACAGCGAGTGCAATGTTTAAGAAATGTTATTTATAGTACAGTGACAGTTTGTTTTGAAATTTGTAAGTTTTAATGGGATTAAATAATCCTCAGCTAGATAGTAACTGTGCCAGGTAAATATTTTCGAAGACCAGAGGTGGTGTATGATTCATAATGGAATGGGTCCAGACTATAGTGACTTTGGGGTATTAGAATGTCAAAAGACTGATTTAGCTGGAAATGGGAGGCAGTTCATTGGCTCCTTTCCAGCCTAATACATTTCGTGCTTTTTTTCCATCTGGAGCATACCACCAATACCAACAGTGTAAATCTAATAGAGAGTAGGTTGGGATTATTATCCTAAGTGAAACATAGTATTTCTTGTCAGATCAACCTTTGATATGATATTAATAATATTTACCTTGATCACCATTCTAGTATTACCACCCTTTTATTTGATATTGATATTTACCTTGATCATTCTAGTATTACGACCCTTTTATTTGATATTGATATTTACCTTGATCACCATTCTAGTATTACCACTCTTTTATTTGATATTGATATTTACCTGGATCACCATTCTTGTATTACCACTCTTTTGTATGGTATTGATATTTACCTTGATCACCATTCTGGTATTACCACTCTTTTATATGATATTGATATTTACCTTGATCACCATTCTGGTATTACCACTCTTTTGTATGATATTGATATTTACCTTGATCAAAGTATTACCACCCTATTATTTGATATTGATATTTACCTTGATCACCATTCTGGTATTACCACTCTTTTATATGATATTGATATTTACCTTGATCATTCTAATATTACCACCCGTTTATTTGATATTGATATTTACCTTGATCACCATTCTAATATTACCACTCTTTTATATGATATTGATATTTACCCTGATAATCATTCTAGTATTACCACCCTTTTATTTGATATTGATATTTACCTTGATAATCATTCTAGTATTGTCATCCTTTTGTATGATATTGATATTTACATTGGTCACAGTTCTAGTATTACCACCCCTTTTCTTAATGTATCTGCTTGTTTGGTTTCAAAAGTTTGAGGACTGCAATCAGCAGTTTAAGAATGCTGTAAAATGTAAATATTGTCCATCCATTATGTTCTGCAAAACTTTGTTTTAGAAGGCTACTAATTTATAAATACAAAATTAGTTCTTACAACATATGCTTCAATTTGAAATGAGGATTTTATGACTCTTACACACTTTGATACATGTTTAAGCACAGTAATTTTAGATGAATTGAAATGGTAATCTGGCATTAGGAGAATGCAAATTCCCTGTGGGTTATTTAACGCCTGTGAAAGGATTGATAATTATAAAAACCATCGATAAAGCATTAAGCCTGTTTGTATTGGATGATCAAAATAGTGCTTGAAGCTTTGAAAAAATCTGTCGTGACTATGTCATATGTAACCATGGAAATTCAGTACATGCAAAAACAAGTTGACTTAATCAGGATCTGGAGATATTTGCTGCAAAATCAGATCAGTTGGTGGTTAATAGGGACAGTGATGGTACAGACAATTACATTTTTAGGGCTAATCAAGCTTTAAAGGAGTAAGAGTACCTGAGACATACTATGACTATTTTTATATTTAATGTAATTTTCCATCAGATAAACTTAAAAAATCTTGAATATTTCTAAGTGTTTGATTTCTTTTTTCTGTAATGTATACCGAGTATCTTTTCATTTTTCGCAGCCATCGATTTTTGTGGTTGTGTGTAAGATGACATTTTTGTTTGAACTTATTAAAAAATGGGGAAATGCATCCTGTTAGTTTGTTTTCACAGAAGGATCATTATTTGTTGGGTTCTATTAATTCATAATTTTTAGCAGCCAAGAAATCTATGAAAATTATTATACCACAGAAAAAAGTTTTAAATTCAGGGTATGTTATCAGTAACCTGGGGCTATTATTGTAGCAGGAAGACAGGTGTATATTGAAATATATCCTGGCATATGATCCTTTAGAACTACCTTATTTACACATGTATGGAAAACACCTAACTGCCAACATCATAAGCCCATTGTCATGGCATTATGCACCTGCAAGTTGGGGTCTAGGTTTTTGTGTTTAATAATAGAATGAACAGTGTATAGACTCTGATTTGCCAGTACAGTCGTTATCTATTCTTACATTTAGAGGAAACATTAACACATAATGTAAGGTACATTAAGTAACAAAAATACTGCAGACAATTAAGAATAAATTAGTGATTGTGTGGTAACTGGTTCCATGCAGCAATTGGTACAGACCCTCTGTGATACATGCTTTATGCATGGACATTCCAATATGATACATGTTTATGTATGGAGATTCCATTATGATACATGTACATGTATAAGCATCGACATTCCAAAAAATCACATTAGTGATCTTACACTAAAATTTAAGCAAATGGTCCATTACACTTTGTGAGGGAGCCACAGTAGCTCAGTTGGTAGGGCAGACTCATAAACTAAGGGTTGCAGGTTTGATACTCTCCCAGACCAGCCTGCCCTGAGTGTGTTCTTGGGAAATGCACTTAGCTCCTATTTCCTCAGTTATATAGTGTCATTACAAACCAACCAACCAACCATTACTTTTTGTCTGTTATTGGCATAGAGAAATCTGGAACAATTGTAAACCCATTAATGTGCCTCTATATTCTGATGTAGGTGATATTTGTTGCAAATTTAGAAACATAATAGCTTTGATTTCAGTCTATCTAAATATTAATGTGATTGGACATTGGGATTTAATGCAGTATTTGCATCCAGTCATTGTCAGACTGAACATAATAGCTTTGATTTCAGTCTATCTAAATATTAATGTGATTGGACATTGGGATTTAATGCAGTATTTGCATCCAGTCATTGTCAGACTGGCTAGTAATATGCACAAGAGCAGATGGGACAGGGTTTTTTTTGGTAATATTATAAGAGGAGGGATGCCATGAAAGAGGGTTGCCTGATGTAAGGAAAGATCCAAATTTTTGGCCCAGTCCAACACTGCATCCAGTAGCACTTACATAAGATTTGGTTCAGTAACATAGTGATAAAATGATAAAATTATCACATAATCCATATTTGCAAGAAATCTCACACTAAGTGAAAGTTTGTTTGTGTGGTTTTATTAGCTCTATTGGTAAAATACCAGAAGAGCTTGTGCAAGGGTCCTTTTTCTGCTGTCTGTATGGTGTCCAGCATCTTGCATCCATTAGCAATTGCTTGCTATTGCTACTTGTCCTAAACTACTTTAAGAAAGGTAATTAGACTTGGCAACAAAGTTTCATCTTTAGGTCTAGTTAGACTTCCAACATGACTGCCACAGCTGCCATCTTGAAAAATCTTTTTCAGTGACTACTCCTGATCCAGTTGTGGTACTGATTTTGGGTTTTCACTAAAACACTTCTTACTGTATGTAGTTGGTCCTGTAAAACACTTATTACTGTATGTAGTTGGTCCTGTTTGAAAATTCACATCTTATTGTGATTACTCCTACTAAATGGATAGCAGCAGGTGTGGGTGAACAGACCAAATTTTTTCCGGGGGGAGGGCGGGCAGAAACTGCTGCCACCATGGCCTACAAAGGCAAAAAATTGCCCCCCTCCCCTTCACAGACCTGGATCTTTAGGCAGTGTCAGTGGTTCGGATTGAAATTTGCATCATATGGCAGGGACACACTGTGGATAGGCCTCGAGTATGAAAACTGTTGTTCTGATGGTTCTGTAATTTCTATGGTTTCTGTAAGTTCGACAGACACCACACAACTTATGAATTCCCAGCAAGACTTTTTACATGATCTCCTCGAGACTTTTCGGGATCTCATGAGCTTTGGCTCTTCCACTGTTAATTCATTTTTTGCACCTTTGTCAATTATAATTGAAGTGTATGCCTTGTGCAATGCAGCCCATATTTAGGTTTTCATGGTTGTGCTTTTGTCAAATTAATCGAGGATAAGCTTGAACTATTACCCGGAGATGACATCACATATTACCTTTAATATGTAGTCTAAGATTGTGCTAATCTTTGTTTCAGCCAAGACACAGATTTCATCATGCTTTTTGGCTTTCATGGATAGTTGTCAACTGATATAGTTTCCAGCTACAGAAATCAAACCACAGCTTAAAGCTGTTATCTCAAGGGCAATCACAATGGGGGCAGGAATAACAGTTGACAATCTTCTATTCCCCGCCACAACAGTGCCCAGAGACACAGCCATCAGTGTAGTGTCAACACCATCACCCACATTTACTGTGCGCTTGTACTTTTTGGAGAGGGTGCACTGTTGTTCAGCCTCTGCTTGTAAGGAGGTTTCAGCTTTGCAGATCTTTTTCAGGTTAAAATCTTGTGCATCTTGGAGCTTTGGATATAGCTTCATTATTATAATTCCTCAATAAGGAGTATGATATGAAAGTTTAATTTGATTGGGTGGGGGGTAGTTCCTCTGTGGACACGCACCTCTAACCTGTTGCCATGGTGTACTGGCAAGATGGTGATGACGTTAAAGAAAATGTCTTTAGATCTGGAAATGACACAGTCTTCAACATACCGTCAACATGCTTGCCAATAGTCACAACTAGCATGCCCTCTGATTGCTTGTTGTTCTGACCAGTCACTGTAATGTGACACAGCATATCTTTTTTGAGGATCACATGGTTGTGTTCTGTTGGTGAGACTAGTAATAGATGGCTCTACATACCTAAAGGAAAATTTATTGCCGAGGGCATTTCACCAAATACCACATTGTCATTGTAATAGCAATTGTGCTTGCCACCCACTGAGGGCAGTACTTTGGTTGTTGTTCCAATAGTGAAAGTGCAATTACACCTAGCTGACCTCCGGTTGGCTTAGGGAGTTCTAGGTGGTCTCAGTGCTCATTGTCTATCTGATTTTTATCCTTGTTCCACCCCAATGTGAACTGGTACATGTTGACCCCAAGTTGGTGCACATACTCTTGCACCAGTGGTTTGTATTCTTTGTCGATGTCAACTTGCGCTAATATTCTTTTGTCGATCTCACAATTGGCAGGTAGCACCAATGTTTCAAGTTCCTTGTCTATGTCCATTTGCCCCCCTTGACTTAAATTTTTCTTTTAAGCTAAATAGTGAAAGTCCTGATTGCAACAGCTGAAGATAGTTAAAGTGGCTGAAAGCCCCAATGCTTGTGCTGTGTTGACATTAAATTCCGCACACCAGATGTTGTCTCCAGTGGTAAGCATTTATGCATAGCTAACAGAGAAGCTTTTGTGTAAGGTGTTGGCGTGGGGGTGGTGGGGACTGAACTCAGCTGTCACTATGGGCATGTGCAACTCCGTTTTCATGGATCAAGAGAATGGCCCATGTGCCATCACTGTGAGTTCCATGGAGACTGATAAAGTAAAATCCAGTGCCAGGGACTGCAATTGTGTAATTGTTGTTACTGAGAGTAAATCTTCAGAAATTTTGAAAGTTCTTCATTGTGTCCCAATGATAGAAGCAGGAAGTGTTTTCCGCGATAGTTCTGCTGACCGACTTGATACTGTCGGCCCTTAAGTACATGACTTTTAAGCACCTGTGCCAGCCATGCTAGCACAGCCCACACCATGGATAAGAGTTTCAGAATCAGGGGTGACATTAAATAGGAGCAATAGCCTGAGGGGGCTTGCCATGCCACTGAAGAAAAAGCAAGGACCAGTTGGCAGACTCATTATGTGGTGGTGTCAGTACTTGTTTAGCACTCATCTATTATTTAGAGGGCAATCATGCACTTCTGCAAATTGACCGGCATGTTTTTATCATCAAGGAAGTGTATAGAAAACTCCAAAATAGAGTATTCACAAAGTTTGCACCAGCGCGGTGATCTGTGGACCGCGGTGACAGGTCAGGTTTAGGACTGGAGGTGGCATTGTACCACTTCTGCTTGTGATTGTGAGCACAATTCTGCTTATGATAAACTCCAGTACAGTGAGAATCGAGGCAATAGTGATACTCTGTCGGGACTCGGGGTGGCATTGTGCTACCTCCACTTGTGATTGTGAGCACAATTTTGCTTATGATAAACTCCAGTACAGTGAGAATCGAGGCTATAGTGATACTCTGTCCACGGAAGAGGGTTCACAGTTTTAGCTAGTGTTGTGTCCTCTCCGAGGATCCGGTTGATGGTCTCCCTAATTCCAGAAATTAGGCTGTGGATGACCTCCCTGTTGGTACTGGCAGCCTCTAGTCATGGTATGTGCTTGTCTTCTAGTATTTTTGGTGTGATCTCATATCATATGGCTCATCTTTTCTCTTTCCTAATTGGTCAGTTTCGTGTCAGTTTCAACCCGGGTCAGATTTCTATTTTCTACAGTAATGTGGTTGTCGAGCTTAGTAAGTTTAGCAAGGTTATCTATAAGCATGACATGGGTCATTTGAAACGCCGCATTCAGGCCCAGGAGGGTGCCAGGTTCGGTTTTTGTTGCCACTTCTTTGAGCAATATGTTTGTGTATCCCGTCCCAGCGAGGAGCTCGGGATCTGGTTATGTGCCTACGTCTTGTAATATAATATGGCAAGCTTTTTCCAATCTTTGGCCGACAGCTGCTTCTTTATGACCTACCACTCAGATGAAATCAACTCTCCCATGCTGCTGCAGCATCACAGAGGCCAGAATTCACTTGTCTTGTTTTTACGCATCAGGATAATCCTTATATTACCCCACTATACTGCTAGAGTGCCATCTTTCTTTGCCTTAAACTGGTGGCTAATGATGTGTTCTTGAGTAAACCCCAAGTGTGCGTGGTGCGCATCAAACTGGGCTTTGCATCGCTCTAGTACCGCTGCTGTGACCATATCTACCTCTGTCCACCCAGCTGGCACACCGCTGCTGTCAGCCCAAGTAGGTGTATCCATCAGTAGCTCTTCTGGTGGTGTCTCTGTATCATAACCAGAAGGCAGCTTAGGAATTTGAGTCTCTTCTATTCTACCTTCTGTATCAGCGACACTTTTACCAAATTTGTCCATTTCAGTATCATAGCCATATTCTGGCCATGTTTGCTGCTAGCACATCGTATATTCAAGAAAGGTCACATGAGATCAGATTGATCCATTCTGCTTGCTCAGCCGCATGGCCAGCATAAAGGGTGTTCGGAGAACCGTCGTTGTGTGTCCAAGCACCTTCGACCAGAACCAGCAGTTAAGTCATCCGATTTCATAACCTCCCCAGCAGTGACGTTATTGTGCCAGGTACCACCAGGCAAGCATTCACGATTGCTTTGAATGGAGGTGCATCCGAACCAGATGCCAACAACACAATCATGAAAAATCTAGGCTGTGTGATCAATAATAAGATAAGTATCAAGCTTGAGGAGAATGATGATAAAGATATCTGGGACATCTACAAAGATCTCTAGCTAAAAAAAAAAAAAAAGAAAGGACCAGCGTGGTCTAACAGGGTATATAAAACACCAACACAGCTGCTATATGTGTCGGTGCCTGAAATGCCATGGCTGCCATCCAGCTCGATGGGTCTATCGCAGAAGCATTCGGAAGCAGATTCTTTGTGCTGTTAGACTTCAAGCTGCTAAATGACCACATGTCATCCCACCAGTCCGGCCCTTCAGACTGACTCTCCTTTGAGCTGATGTTTAATGACTATAGCTATGTGATACAGAGCATGAATACTGGTGTGAGCTATGCTATTAACGGAGATTCGATGGATTTCGACATCGTACCCCATCCAGAACTGGTCCACGTGATATGGCAGCAATATATGGAAAATGTTTATCCTATATTTGCAAGTTGTGTGCCACCACCAGATGATTGTCAATAAGAGAGCATATAAGCATGAAGGCCATTATACTCCCCTTTAGGCTCTTCATGAAGTGGGATTTCGCGCGCAACACTGAGTACTTCAGCTATGTGTCTGTGATGATTGAGGGTGTCCCAAACACAGGGCAGGGGGTTTCGCATTTCCAGCAGTGGGATGAGGCCATCAGATTCATGTTATGAGAGAATATCAAGTATGTGAAGCTGCCGGCGATTGACGTTGGCGCAGGTTCGCCCTAGTCATCGATATAAAGACAGAAGACCACAAGATCCACAGGTCAGGACAATGCATAGAAAATGCGAGCGAGGAGATCACACTCCAGATTGAAAAGATGGCCCAGGCCACGGGCATGTTGAACATATATGTGTTCATCGTCATGGACATGCAGCTCAACAGACAGAATGGCCAGTTTCTCTCAGCAATCTACTAGCTGGCCGAATTGAGTGATCTTTGAAAATTTATCTGCACACTGCGCTAAGATTGTCGGCCACTGTGGCTGTGGCTTGAGGGTTTTCGCCTGCAACCTTCCCAAAACGGAATTTAAGCGTCACTTTGATTTTGTCATTATCTGCCCTGCTATTCACCTGAACAGGGGATATGACCGGCCATGGACCCATGGCGGCCTAGATGCGGCGGTATTTTTGGTGTACCCTGAGGGCCGTGATCGTGATGGCCTGCTCTCTGACCTCGCGAAAAGGTCTGAGGGCGCCACCATGTTCTTTCTGCTGGTTCAATGTGCCTTTCAGACATCCGGCATACGGAAACAGCTCTTACAAAACTCGCCTGTGTCAGTCGCTATGCTGGAATTAGTATCTGGGTGTTGACCCAGAAGAACAACGCTGAGCCAGGGACTTTCGTGGACCATGCTCTATTACTACAAGGATGAAGATTCATTCAGAGACATGCTGCGAAAAAATAATATCATTAAGCCTGAGCATTGAGATGAGGTATATGACTTTGTGAGAAATGAGAGTTTATGGAAGATACTGACAGTGGCGGCGCAATGGATCGAGGCGCCTGGGGGCAGTGTGCTGCTTCCTGTTGATCGACTCAAGAACGATCTAAAAAATGACCCAATCATTCGAGCAACTTTAACGAGCATCTGCACCAACCTGTATTTCAAAAACAGTGATATTGACCTCCCTTGCTGTGGGCATGATCGCCTACAAGCAAGTTACTAAGGCAAAAAATCCTAACCAGCTGACCGCTGGTAAGAGGCTGGGCACCTTGATGAAAGAATGCCGAGCAGCAGCGAAGACGGACACGTCAGCAGAACCGGAGATGATACTATCACAGGAAGTGACTTGGGTCACTAAGTCAGATACCCTGGTAGAGAAGAGACTTCTGTGGAAAGACTTGCGGGACTTATAATACAGCGTCGAACTGCCGATATGCATGCTGCTAGTGAAACTACTGATCAGGTGATGCTGCCATATGTTCTCTGGTGTGTTGCACTCATGGTCGAGGGGATGATTGTGAACTCCTTTGCCTTTACTGACTTTAACTACCGCTTCTTCCTGATGAATTCCAATTCAGCAGAGAGCATGAGTGATACAACAGGGCACTTGAATCCACTCAAGCGGTTCAGACCAACTTCCATGCAAGAGAAAACACGTTTTAGGACGTTAGTAAAGCTGCCCGCAAGTACTTTCTGATGACCTACAGGATCGCCCTGAGCCCAAGCCGTCTGACTTCTAAATGCCCTCACCTTAGCTGCAGATGTACAGTAACTCTTTGTCGTCGGTGGGCTCGTCACAGGCGGCTTTGTGGATTACACGTACTAATAGCAATCCGGCAAGGGCCTGTTTTTGTGCTGTCAAGTTGGAGTGTGAACTGTTCATTTGTAGCTCAAGAGTTATTGGAACAAAATGCAATGGATACTAAGCTTACAGCAATATACTACAGTGCACGAGGTTACTGGAAGCTGGCAGAAGCCGCCATAGTCTTACGAGATGTTGCCATGGCATGGCTCAAAAGCAGGCTATGTTGCAGATTTACCTGCTGGCACAGCGCATACTCTCCCGGTTGTGATTTGATGCTCCAACCCATAACGAGGTGCACAAGGCCAACTTCTTGTTTCTGCTGCATGACAAGGTTGGGCGGTACATGTACAAGTATGCACTGACCATGATTGATGTTGCCAGTCGTTATAAGGAGGCCGAGCCCTTGGCCACAAAGGAGGCTTCCAAAGTTGCTGATGCTTGGCACGTATCTACAAACAGGGGCTGCTAAAGTGGCCCAAACTGCTGCGGGTTGACCCCGGCTGGGAGTTTATGGGCACCGTGTCGCAACTCTTGGCCAAGTATGGCTTGCAGGTGAGGCAGGGTGAGGCTAGTATTCCCGTGCACAGGGCGTTGTGGAGAGATTCAACTCTGCTCTGGTCAAGTGGGTGTTTGGGCATCAGTATGCCCAGGATATATTTCTTTCCAAGAGCGAGGCTGCAAGGCGCACCACTGAGTGAGTTTGGCGGCCGCCCACCCTTGTGGCAACCCTAAATGGTGAGGTAACACGCGGCTAACAGGCAGTAAACCTATTGATGCCATTTGTGAAATGGCAGCGCGGGCTAAGTCTGCAACATCAGCGATGCAGCTGTTCGGTCTGGAAGAGAAACTCCTGTCTCCGAATACCTAGGTGCAGTACCCATATGCACAGGGATAACTGGAAGGCAGGCATCTTGGTGTCACTGACCCTGTGTAGTCCGTTAGGGTCTACAGGCTTGAGCATGCGGTTGCTAAGATCGGTTCGTGACCACGGGCCTTGTCCTACTGCCTATATGCGACAAGCTTCTTTTGGACAGCCTTGCAGATTACCTGCTCAGTCGGTGCATGCTTAACCTCAGCTCCCTCAGCCGGTGGCACAGTAACACACTCGAGTTGAGACAGATGATCCAAGTGGAACACAGCCAAATACGCAAGGTTGAACAATTGGAGATAGCCATTGACAATCCATACCTTTTGTGGGTTTTTGATGGTAAACCCCTGGTAGCTGTTCACAGTAATTTCAAAGCTGAATTGCAAGTCTTTTGCAGAAAGGACAGTACACTTCGTGGCTGCAACAGTAACCTTGACTGGAATGACTGGGTGCCGCTAAGGAGTACAGACATTGTAATACACCCTGAAATCACAACCGCCTTTTCGCCCTTGTGGTGTTCTGTCTTCATTAGGTCATGCTTGTCTGCTACCATCCAATTCGCTTTCCTCACATCATAGTAGAGGAACTTAATGCGAACGAGAAACTCCCTATCTGTTAGAAGGGCCCCAAGAAGGATGGCAGCATGTGTGTCGGTCAGTTGGCTATTTAAGATCAGGTGATTGCCTTGAACTTGGTACCCCAGCATAATGTCAAGGTTGCCAAATTCGAATGGGTCATCCTCTTCGATGCGAAACGTGCTAAAGACCTGTGCAGCGCTGTTGACTTCAAACTCTTCCTTGGCGTTACGAAGACGATGTAACCAATCAAGGTCCTTGGGTAAGGGGGTCAAACACAGTGCTTCAAACTCGTCGCACAGTACAAGTGCTTGTTGTGCATGCGCCATGGGTATACCACTTGTGAGAAATCTCTAAATGGAGTTACAGACCTCCCTCAGGTGCTGCACACCTCTCCAAACTGCCATCTAGCCTTTTTTGTATATATACTAGTTTGTGCTGTACCATAGTGTTGCCACATGCGCAACAGAGCATTGAATCAGATTGAGTACCTTTTCCACATAATTAGCACGTCACAGACAAGGCAGCGCACCTGTGTTGCCTCTGCAGGTAAATTTTGCAGAAATCACACACAAATGATTTTTGGCAGCAAACAGTCATTCCAACCATCAGGCACTTGCAGCAATTATAGCTTTCATTTTCGTCTTGGGCGAACCAAAACAAAAAAGCTAATATAAGATTAAAAATAAAGTCATCGAACAGCCAACCCTTTTGTCTATATGGAGTCTAACTTTCGAACATGCCTAGTTGTCCTGCTGGAAGCCGCCTCTCTGAGCAAACCAACTAATTATCTAATGTCTCCACAATCTGCAGCGAGTTCGAGGGGGCCCGGTCACACTTCCACTTTACTACTACTTTGTTTATCAGGAACTAATACATGTGTGGGCTAGCAGACATTCTTTCACGCATAGATGAGTAAACATCAGGCTGACACGATTGCATCAAAAACTAGAACATTCTGTGTGTACATAGCACTCACTGAAACAGAATTTTGCTGGTGTTTTCGTTGGTACTTATGTCACAGCTGTGACAAGAGTATCGATGTGTGACACTAAATGTCGATAAAGGGGGGGGGGGAAGCTAATTAATGTGAGGCAAGACCCCTGGACAGATCTGTTCTTTCACTTATTAACCAGACACGGTTTTTGCAACAAGCATTTTCACCACTGCTCCCATAGTAAAAGCACTCTTGAGAGTGATTTCCAGGTAAAAAGTTTTGACTCGGGCTTTTTATATTTTCGCTTGTAAGCATGAAAACATGACAAATATGAAAGGATTTTTTTTTTAAACCTGGTATATATATATATATATATATATATATATATATATATATATATATATATATATATATATATATATATATATGTGTGTGTGTGTGTGTGTCTGTGTCTGTTTGTGTGTGAAGATTACCTTTAACGATGTCCTGTCAGTGGTCATAAACCAGGTTTTTGAAATATAATGCCATGTAAATACAGCAATTAAAAAAAGTATTATTTTCTAACCAAACTTAGCATGTATCTGAGACAAGTTCACTGATCTATTATATATGACATCAGGTTCAGGGTCAAAGGCCATGACAAAATTATACACTTACCTTGTGAACATGTTAGCTCAGAAATATTTTCTTTTTACCAGATTGTGTATATTGGAGTTTCTCAAGGATATGTGAGATGGTTTCAATACTCAGAAGTTAAAAAGAATAAAAGGAGAAACGAACTTCTCATAGATTCCAACAAATTCTTTTAAGGTCATTTTAAACATCAGTCTTGTCTAAATTTGGAAAGTATGATCATCAATTTAGGACAGTTATGAGTACTTACCATTGAGGATAATGATAAATTACAAGATTGAAAACCGTACGAAAGTCACCTGTTTTCAATGAGGCATTTTTGAACCAAATGAAAAAAGAGACAAAAGATCAGATAGAGAACGCTATAAATACGTATATTTGAGTTCTAGTTCTGTTAAATGTAGATCAATAAAATTTTAGGAGTTTCAATATGCAAACTTCTGGGTGTATTGCAACTTAATTAACCTGAGATGTTTGGAAGTTCAGATTTTGTTCTTATAGTATGTCTGTCTTTAGAAAAATAGTTGATCCTGGTAAATATTTGAGTTTAGATAGCATGCGTTCAGAGAAAATATTAGGAATTGTACAGAGTTCCTCTGTTATTTATAATAGGAAAGGATGCAGAGGATATTGCACCAATATACCAATCAATCAGCTGATACTTGTATTATGTTCTATTTCATTCCCAAAGAAAATCATTATTTATTTATCTCTTATTTTGTTTTTTTTTTGGAAACCTACTTATCAGTGCAGAATGTTTCTTGTATTCACTGGAAAGCAGTATCCAAGTTTACACATAATGTATCTTGTATTCACTGGAAAGCAGTATCCAAGTTTACACAGAATGTTTCTTGTATTCACTGGAAAGCAGTATCCAAGTCTAAGTTTACACAGAATTATAAGTTTTGGTGATTTACCCTCTTAGTTGTTGTAGAGGTTGAGAATCTCACAGTTTGATGGTTCTGTGAATTTTAGACCAATATTGCTGAAAATTAGCATTTCACTCAAATGCAATTATTATCTAAAATTACTACATAACATTCAGAATTTCCGATATGTCTTGTTCCACTTATCACTGAACAAAGCTAGACTCAGCTTCACTAGACAAGGGTCATGAATCCACTTCGTTTCACATCGTTGCTTGGCATATGTAACTAGCCAAAACAGTATCTTCCACCCTACTCTCTGACTGGATGCAGCTGAAAGAAAGTATCAACTGATTTTGCTTCCTACAGGCAGTAGTATCTATATCCACAAGAGGGTACTTGTTTACTTGTTCAAAACTGTTTCATCTAGCTACATATACCAAAGGCGGTTGGTGTGAAACAAAGTGGATCGACGACTCTTAGCAAGTAAAGATAGTGAAGATAGGCAAGATTAAGAGTATGACTATTGTACTAAATGTCAATAAATGGAGAAAAATGTAGAATATATTTACACATTATTAACTGTATCAATTTTAATTTAACAAAATCAAATTTAAATTATTTTTTTTTACATGAATTCAAATTTGTCGGTGAAGATGTTGTGTACCAAAGTGCATGGCCTTTTAATTGTCAATCAGTTACATGTTACAAAGTTTAGATTCTGAGTATAGGCTTGGAAGGCCGTAATTTTACTTGTGTATTTGGCTCAGTTTTTTTCAGATTACCTTGTTGCCATTCATGCTTTCCTTATATGTACCACAAGCATTTTTGTGCATTTATTATGAGATCATTGCCTGGATTATATTGGTGGCAGTCCTCAACATTATTCATATTAACACATAAAAGATTATGTACTGTCATTGGATCCCGGTTTCCTTTATGGTCAACCTGAATTTTCCTCAGAATGGAAATTTTTCTTTCAGTGTCTGCATTGGAATGTCGCAATGTCAATACAATTCTACTGAGTACACTAAAAAGTTTAAATTGTTTCCCGCCTGTGGGTAGGTTTAGATTGCTTTTTGTCTGCCACAATTGCTCAAGACTGGTACTCTCTGGGTCGAATTTGGGAAGTTCTTCTTTAGGCATCAGAATGTAGTCCTGAATTTCATTATTGGTTAATGTCATGAACCTCTCAGACAGCATCACCACTGCAATACAAAATGCAAAACTTTAGAACTTTGAAATTTACTTGCCATGGATATACAATAGGCAAATTAAAATGTCATAATAGAGAGTTCTGTCTCTAAAATAACATATAATCTGTTGCAGTGGTTTCATAAGGTTTAAATACAAAAATTACTCTTCTATCAATATAATTCTTTTGGAATTTTACTAAAAATTACCCCCCCCCCCCCCCAAAAAAAAACAAACAACTATTGGAGCGAAATTTTCCTTTAAAGGTACCCATTACTGCTTTTAATTTCCAATTAGCAGTGCAGACCTATACTATTGTTTCATTGTTCACCAATCAGGAGCTGATAATTATAAATATTGATCATAGGAGATAAGACAACCTACCTAATCGGTTGTTTTAATGTCAGTAAGATTGTCCACATGAAGCACTGATGCATACATTATACCATCACACCCTTTGTGACTTTAAGCCTAATTTGCAGACGCTTATGTTGTCATAATTATCATCACTATCACCATTCTTTAACAATAACAGTCAAGTCCAAAAAACGATTATAACTTACTAGTATTATAGACGAAGACAAATACCTCATTCATCCCAGGCATTATGGATTAATTCTTGTACTCTATCCATATTATTATTATTATTATTATTATTATTATTATTATTATTATTATTATTATACAATTGTGATTATTATTTCTTATGAACAAAAAGATAGTTAAACTTAGTAATACTTACGTGGATATTTTATCCAGGCATGCAAGAGTGAGTTCTACTGATACCATGTTACAGGTTGGTATTCGAAGAAATCTTGTGGATATCCTGTTTACATCCTTGTCAAAAACGCGAACTAAGATTGTCAGCATTTTATTATCCCCTTTAGCATTTGACTCGACAATGACAATGGCGATTTCCGAGTCCGGGAACATTATTTTGACTAGATCTAAAAAATGATCTGCTACCAGAAACAGGAGATGATGTTCGCCTATAAAGTTGGCAAATAGTGTCTTGGCACGTGCAACTTTATCCACATTTGATACAGATCCCGCGAACATGGATTTCAGTGATGGCATATTTGTTGTTGCGGTTAATATGCTTTTATGAGATGGGGTTTCTGCACGACATGTGATCTCATCTTTGAAACCAGAACAAATTTTAAAATCAACTTTACAGGAAGAACAGAATACACATTCATGTGCCTTTGAACTTGATTGCAACCACTGAAATTCCCGTTTCCACCTATCACTGAATTTCATGTGTTATTTCTGTTGCTTGGATTTTGGTGTTTGGGCACTAGGAAATAACGCACTCTTAGACATCTCGATAAACTTTAAACACCGAAGTCAAACCAACCCAGTTCTATGTCACTTAAGCTCTTGAGTAATTCAATCATAATCAATTAATATCTTTAATTTTGTCCAAATTACTTTTGATCATACACAGTATAGACTCAAATTCATCTTGACAATTTGAAGCACCGAAGCAGAACATACCTTGCGGAGAGAATCAAAGTAATGTTTATTGTTTTATGCTGATTGAGCTCTTTAGTAACCCAACCATAATCAATTAACGTCTTTAATCATCTCGGAATTACTTCTGCGGACACATAGTATAATCCACCTCGGCAAACTTCAAACAAAAAAACCAACATACCGGACCTTGCCGACATGATCAAAGGGGGAAATTAACAACTACATTCTCTTGCTCTGCTTAAGCCAGTTCACAGTCACGTGATCACAGGCAGTATTACCGTAAATATACAGCACTGGGTCAAAATGTGAAAAAATGGAAACCTTTCATTTTCACTAATAATTTTGCGTACACGGGAGATTTCAGTGAGGGGCGGGAGACATCCCTAATCTCGTTAGCAAAAATCTCCTGCGCGGGAGGTTCACATGTATATATCATTCAAGATTTTGTCTTTAAGAAAAATAATATATGTAAGCACTGGAAATGAAACGGGTCATTTAAAAAAACCCAACATATATGGCATCAGAAAAACAACAAATGTCCTGAAAGTTGGTATTTTCATGTAATGGAAATCAATCAATGTTTGATCCTTAGGAAGCATGGAACTTGTTGTATCTATCTGTGCTGTCACTCAACTTATACAATTTTCTTTCTCACCTTGAGATTTTCAAATATCTCTCAGATTTTCATTTGTGGTAATGCAATTTATATCAAAGAACTTCCAAGCATCATATATTTTGACTTCTTCAAACAACACTCTTGTGTATTCTTTTAGTAAACTTAAAGGATTTCCTCAGATTTAAGGGTGTCTTCAACTTCTTTTGAGAGTATAAAATATGGAAGGTTTATTTTCATGCTTTTTAGTATATCTTACATTAATAAAAAAAAATCCTGTGATTGTCAGTAGTGTAATAAGCAAGATAATTCAGAAATCCAGTGATTGTCAGTAGTGTAATAAGCAAGATAATTCAAAAGTCCTGTGATTGTAAGTAGTGTAATAAGCAAGATAATTCAAAAGTCTATAGTTAGATATTTTGAGAATTTTAGTATAATTCCAGGGACCTGATGGTTATAAATTTAGAAAGTAAAATAAGGGTTTGAGTCCTGCTCTTCATATGAAAAGCTAGCATAGGTTACCTTCCTCTCTGATATTAACTTTTATTCTCTAGATATTTTATTGAAATTAAATCCACTCATGTTTTATCCCTGAAATCAGAAATATTTATTAAAACGTGTGAAATATTTTATAGTACAGTGTTCTCTGCTATATTATATAATGTACTGGAGAGCTTGTCTCTTGTGCTGATGCTGAAGATTGGTCAAAAATAATTAAAAATTCTGTACTAACTTGTGCTTTTACCAGAGTCAGCAGTTGTTACTTGTACTGGAGATCTTTTCTCTTGTGCTGGAGCTAAAGATAGGTCAAAAGAAATTAAAAAGGATGTACTAACTCGTGCTTTTACTGGAGTCAACAGTTGTATAATGTACTGGAGATCTTGTCTCGTGCTGGAGCTGAAGCTGAAGGTTGGTCAAAAGTAATTAAAAGTGCTGTACTAACTCGTGCTTTTACTGGAGTCAGTGGTTGTATAATGTACTGGAGATCTTGTCTCTTATGCTGGAGCTGAAGATTGGTCAAAAATAGGTAAAACTAATTCTGTACTAACTCCTGCTTTGACTGGAGCCAACAGTTGTTACAGTACATTCTCAAACTTCTTTATCTGCTTCTTGGCTTGAACAAAAAAATTAAGGAATGCAATTAGAATGTGTAAAGTGAAAGTAAATTTAATATACACCAGGGTTTACTGTCAATCAATGATGATAGATTTTATCATGAATGCTTGTTTAGTTTTTTATTTTTAGCTGTGTGTAATTTACCACTGTGAAGCTGCTGCATTGGACATACAATTCAATTTAAATGAGATTGTATGACTTCTTCACAGTACATGCATAGAATTTGATACATGGTAAAGCATGGCAGTTTGGATAAATCAAAATGTTAATTTGTCATCTGGAAAGAGCACAAATGGGCTGCTGTAATTAGCCAGTAAGGAGAGAATTAAATGATATGACACCATGAAAATTCATGTGGCCACCCATACGTTTTGTGGAAACAATAGGGCCGTTTCCCTTTCCAGAAATTTAGGTACCAAAGAAAATGTAATTTTTTTCTCAAATCTATGAAATTTGATATTGTACAAAAATTAACGAATATACATTACCATTAGGGAGAGATTCTTTCAACAGGAAATACATTTTAACAAGACCTGATTTTAAGTCTTAATATCCCTTTAGTTTTTTTGTTTTAACAGGACTTTGTTTTGAGTCTTAATATCCATACCTGTAGTTTTGTTTTAACATCGCCTGATTTTAAGTTGTAATATCTATACCTGTAGTTTTGTTTCTGTACTGCAGGTCATACAGGGCCTTGAAAACCTTGAAACAGGCTCTGATTTTAAGTCTTAATATCCATACTGGTAGTTTTGTTTCTATTCTGTAGGATCATACAGGCCCTTAAAAACCTTTAAAGTTTTTGATGGCATAAATCAAGGCCTTGAACATGCTTGAAAATTAATATGCAGGCTATAATGTGCACAATTTCATGTGCTATGACTTGTCATGGATTTGGCCTTAAAAATTATTACACAAGTCTTTGACAGTCTTTGAAAAATTCTTGAATTTATACTTAAAATGCTGTATAAATGTATGAACCCTGGTCCATTAAATAACTGTGAATACTTTTACTTTTCTTACACTTAGATCTTTAAGGATTGTATTTAATTAAACTTTTCAATAACATCACTTTGTTTACATCTTGTAAATCACTGGCCCTTAATTTGAAACCTTAATTGTTAAGCATGGGCATTCCAAAATAAAAGATTTCTGATCATGAGTTAGATGTTAGAAGAATGTTCATTTTCTTTGTGATTGACATATTGAACAGAGCATAATCATGGTATACCTTCATCTATAATCACATTTTAAAAGTAAAATTTAGAAACTGATAAGGGTATGATGTCAGATGTTTTCTGAAATTCAAAATATAATTTTGTTAAAATGTCTTTGGGCAGATTTCAGTTTAGATTAGAATACTTTGGACAAGCAGAAAGTGCACACAGTATAGTGCTTAAAATCTGTTATACCAAAATTCTGAATGGAATTAAATGATGGAGCTTATATTTGGGCACATATCAAATTCAAAGAAATAATGTGTACTGTTCAAGAAATGTTTAAAAAGTCTTTTTGATAGACTTTAATGTAGTTCTGATCTTCTTGGTATTAGATGGATAGTACTCTGTCATTAAAGCAAAAATTTAACTACCATTAAATAAAACAGATTTTGATTTTGGCATAATACAAAAATGTTGAAGCATTTAGTTTAGCTTTTACAATCTTGACTGTTTTGTAACTGCTTAAAATTTAATTGTAAAATCCACACTACAACAGGTTCAATTAATTTATTGTACGTATTCTAAGAAAAGGTTAGATTGACTAATTGCCCTTTAATAAAGATTTATTGACTACGGTATGGGATTTTGCATTGTTAAAGTGTCCAATAAATGCCCATCCCCACACTCTTCATTTTATCTGCCAAAAATTCTCTGCAGTATTCCACTGATGAATTGTAGCTTTGTGTAATCAAAACTTGGTTGAACTTATTTAGGAATTTAACAGACCTACTGGTATGTAAAGAGTAAATACAGGTTATTTTAAAGCAAGTTACACTTTAAAGCTAATTGGGATCTCATAAGCTACTGTCAGCAAAATGATATACTTGTATATTTCAAAGACACTTCAAATACATGTACATGTAGCATGAAAATGACATGCCCCACATGACCCAAGCAAAAAGTGGACACATTTTGTAACCAAACAACATTATTACCGGGGTGTATGTATACAAGTATACATTATCAGTAAACACGATAAGGACCATATGATATTTTATTATTGTCAAGTCCTGATATGTAACTCACAGAATTGCAGAGATTCCTTATGACAACTATTTGGTAATAATTAACTAAAATGTAGCTTAGTGCCAGAAAGCTGCATTTTAATCAAATTATGTAAATATTTGTCATAGGTCTGAGCTGTGTTATCATTGTAGATTTTGTACTTATTTTCAACCATGAATTGCTGGCAAAGTAATATGATATTTTTCATAAGCAAAGTCATATAGTTTCCCTACTTGTACACCCAACTGATCCAACAGCAAACTTTATAGACCCGACCTGCGGTAGTATAATGTGCAGGCAGATCTGGGTCTATGCAGTTTGTTAGGAGTAATCAGAAGAACAAGCAACATAGACCCTGATCAGCCAGTGCATTGTGTGATGACAGATCAGGGTCTAAGTTGTTTGCAGTTAGACCTGACCTATAAGCGAGTGTAGATTATAATTAAAAATGAATGTGATTAACCTGTCAGGAAGGTTTCTCTTTGATTATATCCAATGCATGCATCATCTCAAGGATGTATAGACTCAATGCACATATAATTGCATAGAGAAATTTCATCCACTAAACCTTTGTCTGCCCATCAATTCATGGTCAAAATGAAAAGTTGGAAATGTCTGTAAACAACTGTTCTTTGGTTAAAAATCAACAGCCTCATCATTTGTAAAATAACTTGGAGGTATCCATGGAGGACTGGTACCTTAAATAAATACCTACCCTTCTACTAACATTTTATTAGTATTCTTATAAATACATGTGTGTTTATTGGAATGAATATAGTATGATGACTCTTTTTACAATGGTATATTCTATTCACTGAACATACTTTATAGTTTTAAAGGTAAAGATAGTTTACCAGTACTTGAAATATAGTTAGTAACAACCTTATATTTCATTTCAGCCTTCTTTGTGGCCATGCTGAATTCTTTTGTCCATGTTATCATGTATACATATTATTGCTTGGCGGCATTTGGTCCACATATGCAGAAATACCTCTGGTGGAAAAGATACCTCACTCGACTGCAGCTTGTAAGTACCTTTTGTTATCATGTGACATTTTTGATACGATTTTTCATAAACCTATCTCAAAGTGTCTATATTATTTAGCTTGTATAATATCTTGTCAGGATGTCACATGAGGTAGAAGCAAATGTGCCGCTAAGTCAGAACTCTAGGCCTCTTTAGGCTATGAAATAAAAGGAATGTTTATTTGTAACTTCTATCTATGAATAATTTAAATGTAATGCAATAGAAGCAGATTACTGGTACATAACATTTTTACCATACGTCATATTTCATAGGCTAAGTTCTTCATTTTTCTATAATTTTAAGTAACTTCAGTTCTGATTTATTGTCCATATTCAAATTTTCAAAAAAAAACATTGTTGTTATTTTTTTTTTTTTTTACAGACTCAATTCTTTGCCTTCCTAGTGCATACAGGTGTAAATCTGGTGATGGAGTGTGACTATCCAAAAGGATATTGCCAGGCAGTCTTTCTATATGCTATCTCATTGATTTTATTATTTGGCAATTTTTATCGAAAAACATATACACAAAAATCAAGGGAAAAGAAGCTTAATTGATGATATTGATAGATAGGTTTACATAACTAATTTTTGGGGGGTATGTCAGATGAACAAATTAGGGTGAATTTATTATCATGCTTGTCGTGTGTATTAGACCAACTGCATATTTGTTAAACTAGTATTGTGATAGTATCATGTGTTTTCAGGTATTTATGATAATTGGACCTCATTTGTACTTGTGCAATGAAAGTGCTATAATGCACAAGTGTGTTTTTTATTAGGAATATTCTATGAAACAGACAATACTTTTCATGTGGTTTGAATAGGTTATTATTTTCATTGAGAGTAGCTTTTCTGCATTCAGTGAGGCAGACATACCAGATAAGTGACTGACCATTTAATTTTCAGGAGGGTGGCTTGGATATTTTTTTTTAATCAGGATATTTTTTTCCTTTTACCTCAGGATATTTTTTAACTGATATATTGGATATAGTTAGTGCTTTTTTCTACAAATCCATGCACAAATATTCTTTTTATACTTTTTGGGGGACACCAATTTAATTTTTTAAAAAAAGCTCAGACCACCCCACCCCTACCCTGAAAGTTAAATCAGAGGATAATTCCATGGCTGCTAGTGAGAAACAGAAGAATCTTGCTCCCATTCCTGAAAACCAATGTATTCATCTCACAAACGATGAAGTCGGTGAGACTTGCAAAGTCAAATTTAACATGGGAGGCAGTGTGACAGTACAACTTGAGAATTGTGGGGAAGCTGAACAGTGGCTAAAAACTCTTATGAGTAAGTATGGAGATGACAAACAAAAAAAAGGACAAAATGGAATACATCTTTAAAATTAGGTCACAGAATATTGATACCACTTGCACTCTTGTGATTCTCTTTAAGTCAGGAAGAATGTCAGTGCAGGGTAAATGTGCTACTGAGTGGGCAAGAAGGGATTTAAAAGAACTGTGAGGTGAAATCTTTTCACTAAATGGCAGTATTGATGCAACTCCAATGCTTCCATCCAGATGCCTGACATTCAGGCCTCTCCACAGAATCCAGCTCTAAATACACAAACAGGAGCCTCCAGGATCCATCAGTAGCAGGAAGTTAAATTACTCCTGAGGTAGTTTCACCAACATGGGCCTCTTGACAACCTGGGCCTCTTGACAACCTGGGCCTCTTGACAACATGGGCCTCTTGACAACCTGGGCCTCTTGACAACATGGGCCTCTTGACAACCTGGGCCTCTTGACAACATGGGCCTCTTGACAACCTGGGCCTCTTGACAACCTGGGCCTCTTGACAACATGGGCCTCTTGACAACATGGGCCTCTTGACAACCTGGGCACAGCTGTTCTGATGGACAATTGATTGAACTGATATTGACCCTGCAGCAGCTTATCAAAGAAATTGACTATAGACTTGACACCCTAAAGGAAAATAGTGATCAGAGGGATATTCTTACCAATCACACGTGTATGCATTCCTCCCACAGTAAACCAAAGACCAAAATATGTTTGCACACAAACTGAAATTCCTGGTAAAGAATGTCAAATGTGACAAAAGCAAGGTCAATTTCAGTTATCAGTGGATTATACTATTGAGTTTGCAATTACAACAGAACTCTTCAACACAAGTTAATGTGACATCAAGAAACAATAAAGTCAGTCAATGTCTAAAAAGAAAAAGGGAAATGAACAACAAACATCAGAGCAGTGATGAATACTAGGATTATGGCAAATGAGGAGGTAGCCACAGGTCAGTTTGTCATTTCATTATGTCTAAACAATGAAACTGCATGTAATAACAAGTATGCATTATTGAATGACCTCAGTATTGAATGCAGTTTCATGAAAACTTAATATGACTAATTCTCTAACTTCAATATCCAGTAACAATGCTTCCTAACTATATAACAACAATATGTTTTTGTCATTACACTTGCTCTCAAAAATCATGCTCAAGCAGGTAGACTTTGTTAATACTTCTGGGATGAATACTTCAGATTCAAGGAATCTAGACATGCTAGAGACACTTAATGAATCTGCAGTAAATACAAGTGGCTCAGAGCCCTTTTCAATTAATACGAGCACAGCAGCCTGAGACAAATGTAAAACTATTTTTTGGGTTGGTTGGTTTTAATGGCACTTTTTACACATTATTGGCTATATCATGAAGAGGAAATGGAAGCTAAGTGTCTTTTCCAAGGACACACCAAGGCTGCTGACCTGCAAGCCTTGGATTATGGGTCTGATGCTCTGCCAATGAGCTATGATGGCTGGCCAGTGTAAAATGTACTGATACTGCTAATCATGCTCAGCAAGATATCTTCTCTCTCCCTTATGGCCCAGCAGAGTTACGGTATATGTTCAGCAGGATAATTTCTCTCTCCCCTGTGGCCCAATGGAGTTAGGGTATAATAAAAACAAGGTTTCCATATAGCACATTTTAATGTACATTGGCTTATTACAGCTGCTAGGAACAAAATAGCTGAAATAAAACTTTTTATGCTGCAGTAAAAAACAAAATGACATTCATATTTTAGGTCTATGTGAAAGATTTTTCAATGAGTAAGTTCTGGACAGTGAAATACATATAAATGGATTTGATATAGAACATAAGGATAGAAAAGGTAATTGGGGTAGAGGTATACTGGTCTATTTTCAGGAAGGTCTTAATTATATTAGAAAAAGCTGAGTTTGAGCAAAATGGTTTTGAGATTATGTGGTTGGACATCAAGGAACAAAATAGAAAACCATGTTAAATTGTTATGTATATTTTATAGACAGCCTCAGGCTATGGCTGAGTGCTTCGACAAATTTGAACACAAAATTGAAATGGCCTTAATTGACAATAAAGTAAGCATGATGATAGGTGATATAAATAAAGCTCTTTGGAATGACTCAAGAAATGCTAAAATCTGGACAGACTATATGGCAACTTTAACATGTCCCAATTATGGTAGTGAATGAATCAATCGGAATAACAAAAACATCACAAACTTTAATTGACCATGTATACAGCATTAATAGTGACAATCTGACTAAAGTATTTATGGCCAAACTAGGAGTAAGCGACCACTTTCTCATTTGTGTTACTTAAAACAGTAAACTTTACTAGACAAAAGATAACTACATCAGTATAAAATACAGACCTTATATAAATTTTGATGATGGAAAATTTATTAATGATCTTAATTCTGCTCCATTGGATACTATCAAATTATCTGAAGATCTGGATGATGTTCTTGATACTTGGATGAAGTTCTTCAGTGATATAGTAGGTGCACACGCTTCTCTTGGAAGTCACAGAGTAAAATGTCAGACACAACTTCCTTTAATAAATGGTGAAATTTAAGATGCTATGAAAATTAGGGACAAAATGAAAGCTTTAGGTCAAAATGAGGAATGCAATATATGGTGAAACAAGGATAACAGTCTTACTATAATGGCAAGAAATGATCACTGTACGAATCTGCCATAGTCTGGTAATGGAAATCCAGGGAACATCTGGAAATTATTTAATGAAGTATGCAACAAATCTAAAGCAAAATGTAATTCTGCAGTATTTACAGAATGACATAGGCCAATAGATATCTCCAATGAATTCAGTCAGTACTTTGCAAACTAGCTCAGATAATACCAGTTAAAAAGTTTTATAGTGCTATGATTATAGGTTTTTGTAGACTTGTGGAAAGCTTTTGATTTGTTTGATCATGAAATTCTCCTGAAAAAACTGTTTAATTGTCTTTAAAAATGCTTCCTTTGGTTTGAATCATATACGAATAAAAGGAACCCCAAAGTATCTTTTAATGCCCATCTTTCTAAAGAACATGGCATTGTATACAGGGTCCCTCTTTTTGTTTTTACTTGTTATCGGCGACCTTCCAGTTTATCCAAAGGAATTAGATTGTGCAACCAATTAATTCACAGATGATACAACTCTTTATAAAGCTGGAACTGACAATGAGGACATCAAATCCAACTTGGAAAAAGGCCTGGAACTAATATTTTTGTCATCAATGCAATGATCTTAAACTTTGCAAAAACTCAATGCATGCTGATCACAACTCAGAAATGGAGGTGTAGACTAAAATCAGACAAACTAAACATTAAAATTAGTAGTGAAATAATTTTTTAGTTTGAAAAGGAAAAAAATCTGGGTGTAACCATTGATAAAAACCTGTCAGGGTGTGAGCACATTAATAGCATCAGTGAATGTATGGCTGCTCAGGGTGCTTTGCTTCCATGTATTAAAGGCTTGTATGAAGTTCTCAATTGAATTGTACCCAAAATTAGAATTGTATAATACAAAAGTAGCTTTTCTTATCCAGGAGTGTTATTCTAGAATTCGCTCTCTGTAACTTTAAAGTCAGCTCCTTCAACAGACAGTTTTAAGAAGACATATAATTTTCTGCTGAAATAAGGTAATTTAACATAATGCTTGGTTGGGGTTAGAAAAAAAAGGAATATCCCTTACTTTCCTGGTGTGTCACCGTGTGTGTATATGTGTGTGATGTCGTGTGCATGTGTGTGTGTGTGTATGTGGGCGAGCACTAGGGCAGTTTACAAATTCGACAGATGTGATGCAATGCGTAATGACCTCATGCCTAAAAATAGCCCATGTGGGCAGTGTTTTAAATCCTATGGACAAACTTTGTAACATGGTGGTTAAGTTTTAGTATGTAGAGTTAACTGAAGACAATGTTCCTGGGGCAACATTACCTTACAGCCTAATAGAAAGTCACTCTGTTATGCAGCTGAAAGGGTGGTTACAATGTCATCTCCCAACCAGTGGAAATTGAAGTAAATTTATATTCTTTATTTCAGTAATTTCGGCTACTGTCCTATAATACATATAAAAAGGTCACTATATTGGAGCGCAATGCACTTCCTATAGTATAACTCTCAGACATTAAGTACAGGTTTTTGTCCAGCTAATATATGGTATATAAACTGTGGACTTTGAGATAAAATCAAGCAATATAATATTTCTAAAGATGGACAGGCACACCAAGATTGCATCTTAATAATTTGTTTTCTCTAATATCTTGGTAAGTGTTTTAAATAATGCATAGTGTTCGCCATGAACTAATAGTAATTTTTTTCTGAAACAGAAGTCACAAAAAACTCTGAAGCAATGTCACCTTCATATCTACCTGTCTCAATATTAAGTAACATGACTAGAACATCTAAATATAGAAAGGTCCAGACGATTGTTAAAAGGTAATCCTCTGCATAGATATTTAGCAACAATCTGTTATGACTTATATTCTTTATAATAAATAGATTTTGTTGCCTGATTTACCTTTTATGCCAATTTTACCACATACAATCTTTTTAATGTCTGAAAAAGTTAATGCATGAACAGTTTTAAATAGTGCATATTTTTTTGCTCGATAAAAATTCAAATAATCTCCATGAATTCCTCCACAAATCTGTATCAGTTTAATTATTACTATGTGCCTTAAGATTTTTCTGACGATTATTTTTCTTCTAAATATTTCTGAAATTGCTATTAATAATCCAATTAATTTAGTTTTCAATTTCACCAATCAGTTTTATAATTAAAAGAAATGCACAATGAAACGGACGAACAAACAGGTAGGTGTATATAAGTTGGTAAGTAAAAGAGTAGGCGTAAGAATAAAATGAATGAACAAACAAATAATAAATGAATGTAAGAAAAGATAGACAAATAGGAGAATTGCAAAATATATGAATTTACACACTAATGTGAATAAACAAGAGGATAATAAAAGACCATAACATTTCGCAAAACAGACATTATAATTTTACATAAACCAGGAATGGAAATACAAGATGCAAATTACGACACTAGATGGAGGTTACTATTGAAGAGATTTTTTTTTTATTTACTGTTTTTATTAGACAACAATAAAACAGTTATGTTCTTAGCCAATAAATCACTAATCTCCCTAAATTAGACGACTTAAAGACAATAAAACAAGTCTTGATTTATTTTATCTACTAAATCTGGTTAATATTTTATCTTTGAGTGTTATTTTGTACACATTGATATGAGCAGTGTTATTTTGTACACATTGATATGAGCAGTGCAGTTTTGTACACATTGATATGAGCAGTGTTATTTTGAGCACATTGATACGAGGAGTGTTATTTTGTACACATTGATATGAGCAGTGTTATTTTGTACCCATTATTATGAGCAGAGCAACATTGTTTACAGAGTATAAGACATAGTTCAGCGTAAGTATCACATTGTGTACATTACAGTTTTGTTCTGTTTGTCCAAAAGCAATATGGCAGTGCACGCCAGGTCTTGTTGGTAAATGACATCAAATTCTATATATAGCAACAAGGTGAATTCATAACCTGCCCTATTGATATACAATGTCATATTGTAAATACTGCAAATTAACTATTTGAGGGCCACAGGGGAGATTAGCATTTACTGTATGCTAAATATATTACCTTGGTTAAATAAAGTCTGTTTTGTTATTGAGAATAGAATTTTGTGGACACCAAGCTGAAGGTGAAATGGGCTCATAAATTACTTTTACAGCGTGTGACAATAGTTAGCTTCATGTTTGACATTCTCCAAATGATTAAGTCTTTAATGTATGATGAGACAAACAAAAATTATGCAAAAATGATTATGCATCTTTGTTTATGTTAGATGAGTAACCTATTGGTTAAATAGTCAAGTGATTGAAATACATGTTTTATTAAGCATTCAGGTACTTAGTATAATTGTACTCTATGTGTAATTGAATAATTAAAGAGTTAAATTATGCAAGTATGTGTTGTTAGCAATATTCCACGGAAGTGATGACACTTTGCATGTTATATTGAGAGGAGTGGATGTTTGATCACCAGATGAAGGTGATCAATTGATTCTTCAATATATGTCTGAAACTAAATTGACTTCTTTGTTGACAGTGTAAAATACTTCCCTAGTAATTGATAAATTTCAAAATGTTGTTGATACCATAACCACTATGGCACTTAATTGATATTGGTTAAGAGCATTCTGTCTTAAACAATCAAATTTTCCATACACCTTTGGGGAAAAAGTGTTCGTTCATAGAAGTTAATTGAGTTTTAATACTGTAATGAATGACAAAGCCTCAGACACTTTAACCATTGGCAGTTTTATGTTCCATGTTTGTTTACTTTGTTTAAAATGCAAGAAATATTTATTGTTTGAAATCACCTTCAACTTTCAACAAAATAAGAATAAATGAGTTGAATTTCACAACAACACATTTAATGGTAAACATTTCAAAATATTGGTGTTTAGAATAGAGTTCTATAGGAGAGTTAGAAGTGGGCACTTACTTGTGGCCAGAAACTGTTTTTAATGTATTGCACTTTGTGATTGTGTATTGCCTCTTGTGGTATTCACTTGATTAAGAGTCACTGTAACTTCTATTGGCATTATATAAAAAAATATCCTGGAAATGTCCAGCAATTCCACTTCAAGGATTTTTGCATCAAGCTTTTTAAAGTTGGCACAGACGATTCATATTTGTTGTTAAATATTACCAGCTCAACGGAAGAAAAAAAAATGAATTGCAGTTCAGTGACAGTTTTACCCATTTGTCATATAAATATTTCAGAGTAAGATCTTTTCATCAAAGGTTTCTGAACCTTTCAAATGCTGCTAAAAAAGAAAACAAATTGAACTGTTTTTTCACAGATGCAAACAGCACACTTACCCAGTTTTTTTTAACCAAATTTGAAATAAGCTTTAGTACTGAATAAGTGATGCCAAGCTTTAATAATGTAACCATTGCCAAAATAATAATATTTTTCATGAAAGATAATTGCATCAAACATTTTCAAGTATAAAAGTGTTGCAGAGAATCCTATTGGAATACTATTACAAAATAATAGCACCTTTTGAAACAAATTTTGAACAGTTTCTATCCAATCTAGACATTCCATTGATGAATGGCATGATGCTTTTTATAATGAGAGAAATTATCTTAAGCCCCTACTCAATATTGCTAATTTTCATTAAAGGAAATTATCAGCTTAATGAACAGTTTTTCTAACAAATGCTCTGCACATTCTTTGTATAATATATTGTTGCAGATATTCCTTTTCTCAGCGGCCTTAGTTTATGTAAAGCAATATGGAAACAAAAATCTTTATTGCAATTACCCTGCAGTTACATGTAACTAAACAGTACAATGTAAGGTAGGTGAATGATATGAGGCTTGTTTGGGTACATGTCTTGAGATTGACTTAACATATCACAACAAATAATCTATCTATTAGAGATATTTCAGTCTTGGGAAAAAATCATAATGAGAAAAGCCATTTAAATGTTTTTCATGGAGTAGTCTACTTGGCAATGGAAATAAGTGTTTTATATACACATACATATGTCAGGCAATATGCAGGATTTAATGATGTTTATGCCTATTAGTATATTGCATATGTGAAGTTTGTCAAATATTACCAGTCCAACTGAAAAAAAAGAATGGCATTTCAGTGACAGTTTTACCAATTTGTCATATAAATATTTCAGAGTAAGATCTTTTCATCAAAGATGTCAGAGCTTTTCAAATGCTGCTAAAAATGAAATGCCTATCAGTATGTTACATATGTAAAGTTTGTAGTTTATTCAAGTTTTCTCACATGAAAAACAATTTTCTCCAAAGAGATTTTTCCCCCTGCTACAAGTTTCCACATGCACATTCATGGCATACTCAAAGTTACTTCCTGTACAGCGTTGACAAAACTAAGTTTTTCACCTATGAGCCACACTCTGTAAAATCACCGCTAAGTAAGTACCTCTGCTATCTGGTGATGTACTATCCAATTTTGGATATTATCCCTATGCTGACTGACTTGGCAGACATATGTATGGTATGAGTATAACAAAATAAATCCAAACACTTGGCCCGTTTAGTTTGTTTTGTTGTGATGACTTGCTAAAGTCAGTCTAATATATGTCTTGATCATAATTTAAACTAAGTAAAATTCTTTGTAAAAG
Source organism: Margaritifera margaritifera (assembly GCA_029931535.1). Classification (NCBI taxonomy): domain Eukaryota; kingdom Metazoa; phylum Mollusca; class Bivalvia; order Unionida; family Margaritiferidae; genus Margaritifera; species Margaritifera margaritifera. Next base: position 7,558,135 of record JAQPZY010001669.1, on the reverse strand, counting down.
TGTGTTAACATGTGTTTTTGGAAAACAGAAAATTGCCATGCTGAAATGAACACATTCATTGTCAACACTTCAATTGCAGAGGTGCGTAGTTTTTGCACGTTGTCAGGCTCTTCAACTTTGAAGGTAAGTAGATCTTACATGTAGTCTGCAATCCCATAATGCCTAAATGGAAGTGATTGGTTTTGAAAAATACAGGAACTTATGAAGTTTGTTATAAGCCACATAAAGAATATATACAAGATATGTTGGTGTAAGACTTTGTAAGGGACCGACCATATAATTTTCTATGGGGTTAGGGGAGGTGCTGGGATTTTTCTTTCCAACCAGGATATTTTGTTTTCTTTTATCTCAAGATAATTTATTTTTCAGGTTATGGGTTGACCATTTAATTTTCTTTGGGGTGGTGGTGGGTGGGAGGGCCTCATATTTTATTTCCAGCTTGGATATTTTTTAAAATGTTCCTCAAGATAACTTATTTTTTTCAGCTAATATAATGGATATAGTTAGTTATGTTTTTTGTACTACAAATCAGAGCACACATATTTAAATGGTTGCTCCCTTATATTATGAATATAATTATTTTTTTCTTTTTTTCTTCTACAATATCGGGGCATGAGTATTTAATTCAAGCCAGGGTCAGAAATTGTTTTTTTAAAAATAATCACAGGCCACATCCCAAAAATTAAATGACTGGTCCCTAATATGAGAAAAGGCATTTTCCCAAATGAGACAATATTAACAGATGTTAGAGACATAGTTTATGGAAAAATTCCATACCATGCTTCTTGGTACAGACAGAACTAATTCCTCTGTGGGTTGGGTAAAAGTACTGTTTAAGTGCATCGATGACAGAAGTCTGATCCATCATAATTTGAGAAAATGAATTTTTTCACATGAGAGATGAAGTGCTGCCAAGAGATGTGGATCACCACCATAAATTACCATGCACATTCCTGGCACACTCACAGCTACTTCCAGTACAGAGGAGACAAAACTGGGTTTTTCACACACACACACATATTAGATGAGAATTAATTACTGGGTCAACATGCAGGTATGTCAGCTACACATGAATGCCTATACCACCGACTTTGTAGCATCATTTTTTAGTGATGTGTGCATGGTGGAGATGGTATAGGGGCCGGTGCTTACAGGCAAGGCAATGGGTGCCATAACCCGCAGATCCGGGTTCGAATCTCCATAGAGTATTTAATTAAAATTCTCGAACCTGTATGATAATATTATTTATTCATATATATATATCTATATATATATATATATATATATATATATATATATATATATATATATATATATATATATATATATGATAAATAAGGAATATACACAATCAGCATCATCAATCCTGATACCAATATTATTAAAAATATGAAGAAATAATATATGACGTACACTTCATGGAAAAGAAAAGTCTATTAAAAACGGCTCAGGGTTACTTGGTATATGAAGTAGTTGTTTTTTAATCAACCATCATTTTTGCAAGCCACAGGCAACAATCCGCTACACTTCTTTATCACCTGTGACTGCCTGTGCTGAGAGTACCTCGTGTTTTACGAATATGCATGAAGAAAAATACGTCGTCAACAACAGTGTAACAATCTTCTACACCTCTGTTAAAATTCACATTTTATCGATCAATAAGTGACTGTGTTTGAAAGAGAAACTTTGATTGGCTCATTCAAACAGCGTGAAAGGTCATGTTAGGTCACAATGGCAAGAAAAGTTTAATTGTGCTTGCAGTGACTGCTTAAAGCAGGTTTATGCATGTTCATAAGAAACGAGGAGATCTCAGCACAGGTGGACACCACGGGTGATAAAGGGGTGTAGCGGATTCTTGCGATAGTGATCAACCATAGGAATGGCAAAATTTGAAACAAATTCGAAATCGTTCATAGTCTTAAAAGGATTAAAGAAACTTTGCAAATTGCTGAAAAATAAAAGCTCCTGTTGTTGATAGATATTCTACTGGTTTGTTAATAAGACGTAAAGACAATTTGTCAAACATAACATTTTCTGGATGTTTTTTTAAAAACTGTTTTAAATAGCTGATGTTGGAGAGTTTGCAGTACAAAACAAAAACAGTAGTTGAGGCATCTTTGCTATGAACTTGAAAGTGTTGCTTGCACAAATAGCACTCAGTTTTGAGAACTAATTCGATGGAAAAAGTAAGATAAAATACGCTGATTTGAAAGAATGGTTAGCTGAACAATATGCCTATACATTGCACAGGCAAGCTAGAAAATAATTTCTGTACAAAAGAGTATGACCAATAGCAGGCAGACATTGTTGACATGGAATCATATAAAAAATACAATGATCTATACGAATACATTCTGACTGATTCTCAAGATGCGCTTGGGCTGATAATGTAATAACGTCAAAAGGACATACCATACATGATGCTTTCAAAGAAATCTTCAAAGAGAGCAAGTCTGAAAAGATACAGTTTGATGAAGGAAAAGAGTTTTATAACACAAATGTTAAGAATTTGTTGGAAATGGAGAACAGTGACTACTTTTGAACTTACCAAGACGAAAAAGCATATGTAGTGGAAAGGTTCAACATAATATTAAAGACTACATTGTGGGAATATTTCACTCAAATTGAAACGGAAAATGCATTGACGTTTTGCCAAAGCTAATTTATCGTTGCATCAACACACAAGTCAATAGACATGACTCCGGTGGAAGAAAGCAAGGAAGATAACAGATGGAAAGTATGGATCAATCTATTCCATTATTTAACAACAGATACTTTTAGAACTCCAAAATTAAAAATTGTTGAAACAGTCAGTATTTAAAAATATAAAATAATATTTGCAAAAAGACACTTTCCAGTGGCGGCGCAAGGGGTGGGTGTGGGCAATTGCCCCAGGCGAGGGTGAGGTGGGGGGATGCCGTCGGGAGCTTTTTTATAGCTGAAATTTCATAGTATTTTAACTCTTTTTAGTGTATCGGGGGCAATTATTGACAAAACTTAGATTTAGGAGGAGGGAGGAGGGGGGTTGGCAACTGACATAAAAACTGTTCTCTATAGCAAAGTAAAGAACATTGCCCACGCGTGTCTCGAACCCTTGCCCGCTACTGATACTTTCCTAACTTTACCAAGGAATTATTAGAAATCAGGCAAGTAATATTAGGTGATCTGGTTGTTTACAAACTGGAAGACTTAAAGGGAGAGGATATTGAGGGTATTTTTCACAAATAAGAGTTATTTCTATACGACAAACAAGATTAAATTGTGAAGACCACAACGAAATGTAAATCTATGTACTAGCGAAAAGAAAAGGATATGATCATTCATTAAACGGTTGGGAATAAGTAGAAAACATGATTCTGTTAAAAAAATGATTGAAGCAGAATACATAGATAGCAGTATTGAGAAGCGTGAAAACTTCGAGTTTTTGAAAGACAACGATTTTTTCGAATGTAGCATGTATCAAATACAATGCATTCGAATATAAAGGAGTTCAAACATGCATGTCATGCGAATTTGTTTTAATCGCACAATCAGATGGAAAACGAAAGTACATTCAAAATAGTACAGTTAAATAACAAAATGGTACTCAAGAAATAAGGGGACTACAATGTAGACAATGTCGTAGCATGGTCATAAATTGACAAAAAAGGTACGATTTGTAAAAAAAAACAAAAAACAAAAAAAAACAACAGGGTGGTCAATAAGATTTTTAACAACAGGAAATGTAATGAAGATCACGTAGATATTGATGCAACAATGAGGGCATTGAAACTTCTTTAAAGATTCATTTAAAGAAGGTATATCAGATATTCACACAATACTTGATCAACCATACATTTTTCCGGGACAAAATGTTTTCCACGAAAAATTTTAATGTATCCATAAATCTTTAGTCTCAAAGAATTACCACAAAATTAACCAAAATCAGTTGATATGGGAAGAAACTGTACACCATCTGGATGAGGTAATGGTAGTCATTTTCAGAGGAGACAACGTTTCCTGTTGCACCTTTGTAAGGAACAACAGTAGTTGCCAAAGCTTACAAATGCAACAGAGAAAAACTGATAGAGGAAATGGAAAAACAAAACACAAAATACGAGATATTCAACGATTGTGTAAAAGAAACTCGATTAATTTGCTATTACAATAGAGGAAATGAACAGATTAGAGACAAAAATAGAAAGATAATCACAATAGAATGTGGAAAAAAGTAAATAGTGAGTTGATGTATTTGCACAAAACAAGCTACTTCCATATATGAAGTATTGGTGAACATCTTTTATTTTTTAAAAAAATGGATTAGCAACAACTAACGCTTTATTGTAGGTAAATAGATTCCAGATTGAGGGGGAAAAATAAGTACACCACCTCACTCTGGTCCTGCAACTCGTTTTAATGCATTAAATCAGGCAACTTACCATACTCAAGCTAACATATCAAATGAATTTAACACGATAAATATTTACTATAGTGTATTTAAACTCAATTTTTCGCATACAAGCCATTAAACATGTTTTAAAACTGCACTTTAAACTTTGACAGTGACCACTCATTGAAAAGATACAGATCACAGTTTGAGACGAGATTCTGTCAGAATCAACTAAATATGGCACCTTGAGTGGCAACGACTAATTGTGGGATTTTTTTTATTGGCATTTGATAGATACAAAAATATATATATTTGTACCATAGTTAGCAAACTCGGTATACAAATTTCATGTTTATTTCTGGATGAGAAAACTGCCGTCTGACTGTAAAATATCTTTACCCGATGACGATGCATTAAAATCAATTAACAATATCATATATATATGAAACAATTTAATTTGATCTGCAACAATAAAGGAAAAAAAAAAAAAGAAACACAAAACAAAATAATAATTAAAAAAAAAACACAACAAAAAACCCCCCAAAAAACCGATAATAACTTTGTAGCTGGTAGCTGGTACTATTGAATACTGGAGACCATTGCCAGCTGATGAAATGAATTCAATCCCCGATATAGCCGATAAAAACTTGACTGAAAATGAGCTGGAGGAAAGAGAGGAGAAACTAACCAAGAAGAGCTGTGCATTATTTGTAAATGCCAGAATGCTAACATTTCCAAATCATTGTCAGATGTATTAGTTTACACTGTGACGTCAATGATAATCAAAATTATTCCAACGGACAACTTGGAAATTTTAAAAATGAACTGGAAGATGACTACATGACATTAACGGAATGATATACGTCACCGGATACTTGTCATTTAAGCTAGGCTTGTCTCTATGTGTACTGAGTGCTAGTTGGATGACTTTCAAAATTATAGATTTCAAAAGATCAACTGAAAATAATTATGAAACGAGAGATGCTGAAGACTGGAATGCCAAGGGAAAATGTTGAAAAATGCTTGATAAGTAAAACGTTTACTGGTTGCTTTGTTGCTGAAGTATTTGTGTCTTTAATAACACTTGTTACAATAGTTATCAATTACAAGAGTCTCTTTGTATTTTGTGATCAAGTCTAACATGGACAATAGACAAGACAATACTGCTCACGATTTCTTCAATAATGAAGTTAGCTACCATGAATGATTCAACCTTTTCTGGTGCTCATCGATTTCTTTTCACATGTCTAGACATGCTTTTTATGGCCATAATGTACCTCGTATTTGTCCCGTGGAAACATTTTCTCTGTTGTTCAGGATCAGACAAATCAAACGAGGAACATGGTATGACACGATTACTGTGCAGCTCATCATCACTGACTCCCACAGGTTTTGTAAAGTGAGACCATCTTCGATAACGGTCAGTTGATGGTATATATATATAGTGTCTCTAATGTTGTGTATGATTTAATGTTTTGCCTAAGTGCTGATAAATTCTACGATTTGTATTTTGCATTAATTTGTAGTTTTCATCATGTCTGGTACCTTTGTCAAAAGTAATCGTTATATTTGCTCTTTGTTTTCTTCTCTCCATTTTTTGTCGTATTCTTTCTCATGATATCTGTTTTCTTATCTCCATTTATTGACTTACTCTTTTATTGTACTCTTTGTTGTGTTCTCTGTTTTCTGCTGTCCATTTCTTTTTCTGTAAAACTCAGTTATGTGTTAATCTTCACCAAATTTTGAACATGTCTAGAATCCATCTTGTTTTTTTAAGTAAATACTTCTCATATTTTTTTCACTGCTCAAAGTAACATTATAAGAAATCTTGGAATTAACCTTTGTTCCAGTTTACATTGATTTTAGTTACCTTTCCAAATTTCATTGTAAATTAAATGGAAGGCGAACAAGACAGTAAGCAAGATGAAGGTACACAATGAACATGAAAACGTTACTTCTCAAAAGCAAAACGATTCACAAAGAGTTAAACTTGCTATACAATCTGGTTAACGTTCACATGAATTCATAAAAGATTAAAGTCGAACGATTAAATAAAAAAGAAGAAAGTATAAAATGTCAAATATTATGCAAATAACAGCACAAGATCATGGAATCACATCACATGATAGAAATGAATCAAACTCAAAAAGCACAATTTATTTTTTTTATAGGTGGTGTAGCTGTTGTATGTATCCTTGTTTCATTTTATCAAAAAAAAAAGTTGTTTATTTCACAATCTTCAACAGTGTACCGTGGGACACGTGCACAGCATGATCATATTGTGAAAGATGTTGGATTTAGTAAAGAACGATACACCAAAGCACAACGGTAGAACCTGTACGAAGTACAACTATCCGATGGAGATGACAGGAGTTTGTCTGCAAGTAATCCAGTATCAAACATGATTTAGAAGAACTTTAAGTCTCTGCTAACGTTCGCTAACTTTTTTGCCACCATATTATTCACCTTTCTAGATTTTTCTTTTCCTTTTGTCAAGTACCAGCGTCACATAATGTAATAGTGGTGGTGGTGGTGGGTAGGAGTGGGGGTGGGGTTGCTTGCAGGTACCAGTGTCACATAATGATGTTAATGTAGTAGTGGTGTTGGTGGGTAGGGGTGGGGTTGCTTGCAAATACAAATCCCTTTTTCTCTGCAATCTAATCTATAGCTTCTCTGCGAATATGATCACTGATTCTTCAACTCTGGAATGTTCGAAGCTTTTCAAACTCAGTTTCCAGAAAATACCTTTTGTGCTGAACTCTATTTGTTGAAAGAGATCGCACTGCTGTGGACTCGATAGCACATTGACAATGAAGCATTACCTCTCCAAAAAGCTTGAAGGATACGCTGTATTTAATATTTAGTTCATTGTTGTTTAGATTAGATCGAAAGAAACACTTTTAAAAAAATCTATATAGGCAGAAACATTCTTGTCACGGCCGATGATTTGTAGGATTTTCCTTTAGTAAGACTGTACTTACTGAGAATACGTTTTGTATTGTAATGTTCACAGGTACATTGTTTTAGACTCATTTGCATGCCCAGGCTCGACAGGTTAGTGCAATTGCATGTTCCCTCCATTACATCTTTGTTGAAAATGCAGCTGAGACGAGTCCCAACATACTTGTAAATACATGCCTAATGCCTCGCGATTGAAATTATTGCCAAAAATTCCTCGATGCATATCCTGTGACTTTAATCCCACTAAGAACCATCTAAGACTTTTTGAAATTTCTCAATGCAATTTAGATTGACATCTCATGAACCCGTAAATACGCATGTCTGCCTAGAAGCCCTATTAGTATGTACCAAAAATACACATGCAACTATTAAATTCAGAACCAGCCTGCTACTGACACCTTCTTAGCCAATAAACTGCTGTAACAAAAAGTACTCGGGGTCACACCTACACAGAAATGAGACAGTATTGCACCGGTGTGCTAATTTGCCACTTCGACCAATCAGGTGTGCTTTCTTATATGGGTTTCGGGTACATTTACATCAAAATGGTTCAAATACCATCGGCAATTAATATACTATGCGACTCGAAGTAGACCAAAAATACCATTGTTTTTAGTTTCCTTCTTGCATATACATAAAAAACCGAGAAAACTGTTATGTTCAAAGCTTCTAAAAGCCCGATATATATTTACTTTTCTTTCAGTTTTGATCTAGCATATAGAATTTAGTATTTTAAAGCTCATGTTCATGCATGGATGAACTTTGAACCTTTTTGTGTGCTCATTTCTGGAAGGGGTTGGTAGGTCATCCAAAGTGGCTATTGTTTTCTCAAAGCAATCATCTCTGAACATCGGTAATAAGGGTGCTCATGACTTGTTTAATGGTAACACAAACTCAAAAGACACGTTGAAGCTTCATGTAAATCCATACCTTTTCATGTCATTTAGTTAGCTCTAGCTACCTACAAGATCTCCAAGCGTATTACTGTTCCATTTGAAAGCTATTCCCAGAGTTAACATTGCAGTTCATATTAAACTCTAGGTTCTCTTGTCAAAAACTTCAATTCCTTATGCATACAAAGCAATCAAAACCACACGTACAGCTTGTACATAAGATATACTTTTTACTTTGACAAGTGTATCAATGTCTCAGATGTTGTCACAGGGTGTTGCAGAACACTAGATGGAGTCTTCAGAACTTTTTTGTGCTTACTTCATATATAACACTACCACACAGAGGATGTCATGCTTTGACCAGTGGATTTCTTTTAAAACACGGCAGCCATCTTTCCAGAACACTGCTCTCTCTTCAAGGCCGTTTTTGTTTCTGATTTACACGAAGCAAATTAATTGTTTGCATTTCTCTTCAGATATTAGGGCGGATAAACCAGCGCTTTCAGTCACTACAAAACCGACACATTTTTTAATCTTATTTCAATGGAGAATAATGTCAATCTGAAAGCAACCCAAATATTCACAGAAATCGTTCTTCCCTTTTCACTCTCGAGTTAAATATGTTCATCAACGTTGCAAGAACCCATTATCCCAGAGTTTGCTAGTGAAAGCAATCGTACTGAGGGCTGGCGCTCTTTTTAGAGTTTGCTAGTGAAAGCAATCGTACTGAGGGCTGGCGTTCTTTTTAGAGTTTGCTAGTGAAAGCAATCGCACTGAGGGCTGGCGTTCTTTTTATATTAATTTCATTCCCAATGTGTTTGTTAGAAATGCTGATTGATATCTTTAACTCTAGCGTGAATTGGTTTTCGTTTGGTCTGCATACTCTTTCTATGCTCAGGGTACACTAATGTCTAACTTTCTTTTGACTAGGGAGCCTGATCAACGTAGGTGCAGTCTATACTCCTGACTTGAAACTTTTCCGAACTTTAGAGTACAATCAACATCAATATGTCGTATCTGGTTATATACCTTTTAGTAAAAACATATCAGCTACATGTAAGGTACGAGTGCTTTCTATTTTTTTGGTATAAACATATCAGCTACATGTAAGATACGAGTGCTTTCTATTTTTTTGGTATAAACATATCAGCTACATGTAAGGTACGAGTGCTTTCTATATCTTTGGCATAAACATATCAGCTACATGTAAGGCACGAGTACTCTCTATTTTTTTTGCATAAACATATCAGCTACATGTAATGTACGAGTGCTTTCTATTTGTTTGGTATAAACATATCAGCTACATGTAAGGTACTAGTGCTTCGTATTTGTTTGGTATAACCATATCAGCTACATGTAAGGTACGAGTGCTTTCTATTTTTTTGGTATAAACATATCAGCTACATGTAAGGTACGAGTGCTTTCTATTTGTTTGGGTATAAACATATCAGCTACATGTAAGGTACGAGTGCTTTCTATTTTTTTGGTAGAAACATATCAGCTACATGTAAAGTACGAGTGCTTTCTATTTTTTTGGTATAAACATATCAGCTACATGTAAGGTACGAGTGCTTTCTATGAGTGCGTGTTAGGTATGTTCTATGGGAAAAAGTTAACTCTATATTTTTATTTTCTTCACTTATCGGTCTCGTAAGATTTACTGTCTAGGCTTTTTCATTAATTATCCAATACAAAATTGATTAAGATTAATTTTGTCTGTCATTTTTGTTGACGCAACGTAAATTATATTTTTTTAGTTACATCATAAAGTGTTTCTGACATGCCAAGATATTAAAAAAAAGTTATCTACAACACAGCAAATTGCTTTCTATCACTGTCTTGTGATTCCCATTTGAAAATCCACGCATTATTCTATTCCAGTGCGCTGACGTATTGCGGCTGCATGCTTGTAATTCTATTCATTATTAGCCACAACCTCGGCTAAGACACCAGAATAATATTTCTTTAATTTCCTCGATAGTTGGATAACGTATTGCAGTTGGATAACGTATTATAGTGTTTCTTGGTGCGTGTGTGGTGAGAGAGACAGAGGATTCATAAGAGTACTGTAGCGACAACACATGACAGTAACGAGTACTTTGTGGAACACTCTTTTGAGATTGCCTATGAGTTTCGTGAAGATTCAAATGAATAAATAAAGTGTGATTCATATTCACAGAACTACCGTGCCTCTGATAGAATCAACAATGTTGTGGAATTCCCGCCAGACGTTCAGCATGATTTTTGTGAAGATATGCAAAAGAAGCAACATGAATCATACGCCGGTGCTGAGACAAGCATATGGAACAAATATTCCCTGACTTGGATGATTTTCAAGCTAGGAAAGTTGTCTTGCTTTGCTAGAAACAAGCCGGTCATCATTTACTTGATACTATGTACCAAAATCATATATTAAAAACCACAAACTGTATCATAACTGATACTATATACTATGCACCATCGAGTTAAATCGTATATTAAATCACGTATCGTATTTCATATTACATTTCTTCCAATATTTCTCTGTCTTGTGCTAGCATAAAAAATTACTCATGCCACTCTCTCCCTTACACACACACTTACATATTTACTGTGTAGATAGGTTTTCAATGTCGTGTAAGGAATTAATTAAAGAAATAGTTATATCCGTGTTTTTGTGTAAAAGATTTAAACAGGATATCCGAAAAGTTTGTATTCTCGCTCTCTCTCTCTCTCTCTCTCTCTCTCTCTCTCTCTCTCTCTCTCTCTCTCTCTCTCTCTCTCTCTCTCTCACACACACACACATCTTCATTTTGACGGATCATACGACAATGAGTAAGATACCAGTTTCCTTAGCCATGTGCTGCTTTTAATGAAGCAAATAAATTTCAGTATATTCGAGTTAGGAACTGAACTTTAATACAAGGAAAAGTTGCTTTTCATCTTCGTATGCCATCTATGCTAAAGAAGTTTATATTGCTTATATAAAGGTGCACCCCTTTTTTGCATACCATTTTTAATTCATATATTTTATGTTCCATGTGTAAGATGTTTTACTATTATTTCTCATAAATTTTGTGTTACCCTCTCCCTTCCAGCTTTATAAAAAGAGACCTTACACGATAGACAAGTAAAGGCAATTTTTAGTATCTTGTGAAAGGTTGCAGAGTTACCTTAGCATGACACCATCCAGTGGATTGACACGATAGACAATTAAAGGCAATTTTTAGTATATTGTGAAAGGTTGCAGAGTTACCTTAGCATGACACCATCCAGTGGATTGACACGATAGACAATTAAAGGCAATTTTTAGTATCTTGTGAAAGGTTACAGAGTTACCTTAGCATGAGACCATCTAGTAGATTGACACGATAGACAATTAAAGGCAATTTTTAGTATCTTGTGAAAGGTTGCAGAGTTACCTTAGCATGACACCATCCAGTGGATTGACACGATAGACAATTAAAGGCAATTTTTAGTATCTTGTGAAAGGTTGCAGAGTTACCTTAGCATGACACCATCCAGTGGATTGTTTAAAATCCGTTTGTCAGCTTCATATGCATAACCACACCGTTTTACTTTCCTTGGCATGAATTGCCTTTGTGTCGATTGTCATACAGCAGACATTAAGTGGTGTGTTGACTGACAAATGTCAAATGCCTTATGAATAACACTGGAGTAGAATTAAAAAAATAAATATAAAAAATTAAATAAAACTTAAACAACCTCCTAGCATGATGCAATAATGTTGAAAAGTTCTGATCCTAGAATTACTTTCCCTTTATAGCTTCCTATATTTGGATTTGAATTTGATTATCAGACAGTGCCTCAAACAGACAAATCGATCAACGGTATTAGATAGATGAAGGAGGGAGTGCGGGTGGGGAAGAAATTCTTGATTAATATTACCAAAGTCACAGGGCACTGAGATTCAGAAAATGTAGATAGGTCTAGCATACAATAGGTAGCTAAAGTCACAAATGTAGAAACATGGAATTTATTAACGTTGTAAGAAATTTCAGTCTATACCCCGAAACAATCGAGAGCATCACTTTGAAGTTTTCCTTGGACACAAACATTTCACTATATAATAAATATATTATAAGTTTAAACAGTAATTACTGTATGGCTAAATTACCGATAGGAACTGACCCTTTGTTGCCCTCTGTCCATGTTTAAGATGTCCGTGTCTTACATAAAAAATTAATCTTTTATAGACCTATCTAGCATTTTTTATCACCTTACGAAATAGTTGTACTGTGAAAAAGGTATCAAACATGAAATTGCAGATGATTTCACTTGAATGTCTCTGTAAAAATGCTTTCATAGACTCAAATTTTCAGGCGGATGACGTGAATTATAGATTAAGGGACAAGATAATATGGCTTGCTACAATTAACGGCCACTCACTTATTCAATTGGAATCCCCTTTTGACACAGGAGTCTAATAATTTCGATATGCAGTTATTTGGACTAAATTCTTTGTATCGCGGTTTGATTCCTGTCACCAACTGGTCTAATTGATTTGAGGCATTTCTTTCAATAAGTTTTTATTGAACACAGAACAGAAAAGAACTTTGTTGATTTGACGCATGCAACAAAGCACATAGTAGGTACAATACATAATGCATATACAATACATTGTTGCATAACTGAATGAATATATGCATGAATAATGATGATGTAAAATCTGTGTACACATAACTCCTATGGAGTGGGGTGGGGGAGAGACAGAGAGAGACAGAGAAAACTAGACAGCGAGGGAAGATAATCTAAGTTGGAATACAGTATACACATATTTACCTATGTTCCTTTTTTTTACAGTTATCAAATCTTTAGTTTTAAATAATTGTAATTGTTTATACACATTTACTTTCTGCCATTAATAAGGACCAATATAAGAGTTGCTACGTGAGATGTATAGAGGACAGATGAAGACAAAATGATATTCATCTGCGACATCATTATTTACACAAAGTTCACATTTCGTTTCATGCCGTTTGCAAATAAGATTCAATTTGTGTCCGTCTTAGCAAAGATTATCTGCCACAGTCATGGTTTATTCTTTTCGCCATAAACCGACATGAAAGCTTAATCCTCGAACTATTATTACAAATGACAAATGGTTGATATACTAAAATGGTATATAAACTATTGAAACATATGAAGGCGATAGAGTGTTTAGTATTTTACGACGCGGTGGAAGAGCTTAAGCTAGTTAATGAAGTCAACATGTCAGAAAACTGGTTCATTGAAAAATCGGCTAAAAATAGAATTACATTCCAGTGGTATGCGGCTTTTAGCATAAAGTAAATTTGCATAGAATATGTGAGAAATTTTTGTCAGCATTTTGCTTGGCAAACAAGAGTTAAAGAAAAATCTAGTAAGGGTGCTTTTTAAGATATTGTAAAAGTCCAGACAGAAACTAACTCTAATTTATTTTATTTTTCAGGAGTCATCATGCTCTTGAGCCACACCTACAGAGACAGTTCATGTTAACGGACACCTGTTTATAGTATATACATAATCATAACTGACACCTGTTTAGAGGGAATACCGATCATAACGAACACCTGTTTGTAATGAACACACATGCAAATTCGTTAAATATATATTGAAATATTTGCAGTTAAATCACTCAAAATGAAGACTTTGATACTTGATGGGCCGAATTCTATTGCAGTCCCCTATTGACACAAGAGCCTCATAATTTCGATATGTAATTAATTTGACCAAATTCTTTTTATTGACGTGTGATTCCTGTCACAAACCGGTAAAACTGATTTGAGATATGTTTTTTCAATAAGTTTTAATGGAACACGGCGCAAATAACATGCAATTTTGTCCGTCTAAAAAGAGGATCTGCTACAATCATGGTCTATTCTTTTCGCCATAAATCGATATGAAAGGCTTAATCCTCGAACTAAATGCGCATCATAGAAAGTTAAGACTCGTAGCTGTTCAGGTCTGAAGGGTAGAATATGTTGTGTTGTTGTTCTCTTTCATTCATTTTCACAGCACTCTTAGTATTTTTTAGCCCAGTATTGCTCTAGTATTGAAGTGTGTATTTCGTAAATTAGTATTTAAAGTCAGCTGTGTTACGCTTTCAACCCTTTGATTGTAAAACACATTATTGCATTAACTATTTTGTTTCAGCTATACTCACCATTATGTTGGAGAAACGAAGACTTACGTCCATCGACTCGAAATAGAGGTTTAAAATAATCATGCTGAAAAGTAACATGTTCCCCACAATAATCCTTTTTTTGCAATCACATGTATCTGCAATCAAGATATGATCGATTTTAAAATTCCATCTATGCCCAAATTTACCATGGATAGAGTCTGTTAACTCACCCCGTAACCCGCATCCCTCCCCCCACCCCCACCCCCCTCTTTTGTTTTCGGGTAATCGTATGCTACAATTTATCATTGATTCATTTAATTTTTCTGACAAACAACATTAGTTAACATTCTTTTATCAGGATGAAGAAATTCATTGGAATAATTTTATATATTGACAATCAGAATCATTTGAGAACCAATTTTAATTGAAAATACCCACATATACTTGTACTAGTCAATTGGGCATGTCAGAGACAAAAAAAAAAAAAAAAAAAAAAAAAAAAAAAATAGGATGAAAGGAAAAGGAAGCAATGAAATTCATGGCCATGATTAGCATGACTAGGATGACGTGGATTTTCTTGTTTGCGAAATTTTATGTAACTCTTAGTGTCTCTTTTTTCACACCAAACCAAGCCGTCATCACAAGACTCTTTATATACAAAACGTTTAACATCATACATGCCTATCTAGATGTCAGAGAAGACAGATGCGGGAATTTAACGCATCAGTATTAATCCCCTTTAAAAATAAATGCAATACTGGTTCAGTAAGAATAACAACTTTATGTAGTATGTATGGCTGCTGGCCCAGATATGAAACTTGTATCATAAAATAGGTATTAAACACCAGAGTGCCTCAAAGGATATAGAAAATTCAGTGCTAAGTAACATTCATGTGTCCCATAATATTCTTAGCTAAATACTTTATATGAAAACACAATAGAAAACTAATATATACATATAAGTTTGATTGACCGTATTTGATTAAGTATCCAGATACCATTTAATTATTTGAACAGTATAGTAAGACCACAGGCTACATTATCGTTTAATCGGTTTAGATCATAAACCAGTAATGGAAAGAAGGACCTATGGACTAATATAGAGACACGACTGCTCACTTAGTACAGAAGAGCGTTAGGTGGATTCACCAAGTATCATAAAGAAGTTCCCATTTTTCTAGACGAAACATTCAGGAGAATCGATCTTTAAATTGGGTTTAGATTATAGTGACGAAAAAGGGAATGTGGTGCAAATGATTGAGAACTCATTCGTGAATAAATGATATATACCAAAATCGGAGTTTCCTTTGTGATACTTGATGTCAAATTGGTAAATTCCCGGGTGGAGGGATGCGCTCTGTACTTTGCAGTCTTATGTCTATTTTAGTGCATATGTACTTCTTCCTTATATTATTGGTTTATGTTGTATACTGATCAGACAATGATGAAACTTTGTGGTAAGGTAAGTTTCCAATAATATTATCATTAATGTCACATATAAGATGTGTGAAGTAAACCCCCCCCCCCAAAAAAAAACAAAAACAAAAAAAAACAAACAAAAAAACAACAACAAAACCACGGAGAATGTTAGGCGTAGCATAATATTTTGACACCAATCCACTCGTATGGGGTTACGACAACGCTATAATAAAATATTCAAAATTTATAGCGCATTAGTGGAGACCTAGCATGCTATTTGAAATCTTAGTACAGTAAATGGAGATGAATAAATACTAAAAATGTGCTATTTGATTTAAGCGAATGATCTATTGTGCAGATCTGTTCCCAGTTTCATACTACCTATCAGCCTGTGCATTAGTATAAAACCTGCTTTGCACCGTGTAAAACAAAAAAGAAAATGGAAACCAGTCAAATTGTTGACTTGACATTTAGAACATTTTCGTTGAAGATATTGGAGTCATTTTGTTCGTAAAGCCTGGCAGTAAAAAACAGACTGACATAAAGAATTTTGAGCAGGATCGTATTTGTTGAGTGTTGTATAAAATTGTATGTACCAACATTTATAGCCTTTTCCTATTGTCTCATAAGCAGCACATTTTTCAAAACTGTGCTGTTTTATTATTTTTGTTGAGACATCTGACAAATGCTTGACATACTAAAATGCAATATAAACTATTGAAACACATGAAGGCGATATAGTATTTAATATTTTACGACGCGGTAGAAGATTCTAGCTGGTTAGTGAAATCACAATATCAGAAAACTGGTTTACTGGAAAATCGGCTAAAATAGAATTACATTCCAGCGGTATGTGGTTTTTAGCAGAGAGTAAGTCTGCATAGAATATGTGAAAAAAACTTTTGTGAGTTAAGGAAAATAGAGAAAGGGTGCTTTTTAAGATAGTGTAAAAGCCAAGACAGAAACTCAAACTAACTTATTTTTTCTTTTCAGGAGTCATCATGCTCTTAAGCCACCCCTAAAGCAACAGTTGATCACAACGGACACATGTTTAGAGTAAATATGACCATAACGGACACCTGATTAGAATTAATACATGATCATAACGAACACATGTTTAGAGTGAACACACACGCAGCATAGTTACATATATATTGAAATATTCCAGTGAAATAACTCAAAATAAGGACTTTGATAATTGATGCGCCAATGCAAACAAATGGGAGAAAGAAAACAAAATTACAATCCCCTTTAATACGCTTTTAGTTAGGAAAGAAATAAGGACGACGAACATGAATGCTTTAAACAGAATATAAGAAATAGGCTTACAGATTCTTTTGAAAAATATTTCAGATTTTACGGTGGTAACAATCAAGATTTGTATGAATGTTTCAATGACATTGAATATTTCTTGAATAAGATCATGAGTCGACAATTTGATTCAATGAAAGTTCAACTAGTCTTAACAATCAGTCTTGCAAAACAACAGTCTCAGGAAGGAAAACAATTTTAGTATATAAACTACTCCACAGAACAAAGCCTGTAAATACATTGAATGGGGACGAAATGAGTCATGTAATTAAACGTTTATTAGACACTTTACATACTAAATAAGGACAGGAAATAAACGCAAGTACAAGATCGATGTTTGATAGGATTGAAATATTTAACATTACAAATAGATAGGTATGAACTGCTGTGGAGGAAGCTCATACATAGATTTTCCTGAATCGGTTAACGTCAAAATATACAGATAGTCAATGTTTTAGTACAATCAACATTTAATACGTAAAAGATTAAATGAACAGTTTATACTGACATATTTATTGGATTGCAACATGTCTGTTTAAAATAGAAGACATTTAAAGTTTGAAAAGAAATTCAATATATCAGTAAGAATCGGTTACAATAATTGAAATATAAAGACAAAGACATTACATGTTAATTATATTTCAATATGGTGGTTCAAATGGCAGTAATAATATAAAGTATCAATATGTTGGAATAAAATATTCTTCAAGATTACTATCCTTACAGATAAACAGGGATCACAGACAGAAACGACACATCTTTAAAACAAATGCTTAAATTGTCATAAAAATTGTGGTGGTAAAATTCAAAACCTGTCAACAATAATTGAAATTTCCGTATGGTATTTATTGTGATTTTGAATGTATCATTGTAGTACAATTACAAACTTGTAAACAACAAAATATTCCTTCTGAACACCTTGTCGATTAAGGTGAGGTCTGCTGGTAGCGGATCACCTAGTGTAACTAAATATCTCGGAGAATCAAAAGAGGCAAACACATTTTGTCAGAATTGTATATTTACCTCAAATCAATCCACAAGAGATATAAACCAACAATATCATGAAGTATTTTATGATGCATTGAGTAAAATTGAAAAATAGATGCATAAGGATTGGTTTGATTTGGTGTTTTACGGCACAGCAACACTACTAGGTTATCGTGAGCCGAAGCAATTGGAATAAAGTGCCTTGATTAAGAACACACCACGTTAGCTTTCTCCTGCTGATCCTATGGTAGGACTCGAATTCGTACCCTTTCAGTCACAAGGCCGACACGCTAATCACTGATCCACAGCGGCTTCTCCAGTGCACGAGGAATGTAAAGCCTTTGTTGTTTACAATGGAGGATGATAAACATTTTGACTCAACAAATATACGTTACATTTGTGAGAAAACAACTGAAGATAAAGTTCCAGACTATGATCACTTAACAAGCAAATATAGAGGTCCAACACATAACGAATGCAATTTGAATTGCAATATCCGAAATGCATACCAATCTTCATTGATAACTTCTCCGGTTATGAGGAGGCACTTGTTCATCAAGATATTTGTAAATTGATCCAGCTGAAGAGTTAAAATCATAACGAACAACGATGAAAAATAAATATAATTTAGCAAGGTGTTCATAGTTGATACTTTCATGATATAAGGATACGAAATTACAGTTGAAAAAAACAACCAGACTGTAGACAGACTTTAGATTCATGTGACGCTCTATAGAACAGCTGGCTAAAATGTAAGCGATGAACAAGTTTAGCATTGTATGTAAGAAAGTTCAAGTGAAAAAGTTTTAACAGGTAAAAATCCTAAGAAAGTTGAATAGTTCATCTGTGCCGAGGATGTGTCATTATCATTGAACTAGAGTTTTGGATGTTGTATATTAGAACAAAGTAAATATATAATTTTTCTTTTAAAACATCCACAAACAGTTTCAGACCCATTATATGTGAATCAAATTATCGGGCTATTTAACCCTAACAATTTAGTATTATAGTTCGTTATGTACCATGTGTAATTAATACTTTTTGTAATTTTAACTTTAGAGCTGTGCATCATACATTCAACATCTATACTTTCTTCACTGGTCATTATTAGCACCCATTCCTTCTTTGACTTCTTAGTGTACATTTCAAATTTGCAAAAACCACCAGATATGAAAACAGTCCTTGTTTTATTCGTATCATTTATGTAGTAGAAGGTATTGTGTTTCAGTTCATCGAAAATATTGTAATGCCCAACAATACATTCTTTTCTTAGGAGCAAGATCGATAGATCAACATTTCGGTTATCAAAAGTATTGTTCAGGTACATTTCTTTCTCAGAGAGTCTGTCTATTGTAACGTATCTTTCCATTGTATGGAAAGGATTTAAATAGCCGAGACATTTTTTTCTGAATAATTTCTACCCATTGTTGTAAGAATTATACCTATTGTATACGTTGCCTACCGCAAGATTATAGATTTCTTCTTTGATGTAAGTCTCTCTGAAATATCTTTTTTTTTTGTAATGTGTATTTATTGCCTGAATGACTTTAAACAAATCTATTTATTGAGTTTGTTGTTGTTAATCACTTTTTATCTGTTGCGTTCATTGATGATTACAAAGATATACTTGACACTTATTTCTTTGCTTAACATATCATTAATACAGTTGAACTTATTATGACATTATTTTATCGTGTTTGTGATGTTTTAAAGTCTTATTTTTCTTCTTCAAACACTTAGTTTTAAAATTGATTAGAATGTTTCCCATGTTGTCTGCCAAATTCTACTCTTCGTTGATATTTCGGCTTTAGTATATAACTTTTTAGGCGGTTGTTCCTTTGGAACAATTTTGTTTTTATCTTCATATTTGTCCTGTTCACATACCTTTACATTGTAATGAAATTTGAAAAACCAACTCAAGATAAATATGAATCGGATCAAAGATCAGTTGCATAATGATTTAAGTTTTAGTTAAAGTATTGAAAATTAATTTGAAATTTAATTGGGTAAATAAAAAAGATTGAATTCAATACATGTTTTGCATGTCAAGAATTAAAAGGTATAACCCAATGTTAATCAGATGCAACGTAAATGCCAAAACATCCTTGTGACCAATACAATAAGGTGGACCAAAGAAAGAAGAAAAATGCAATAAATGCAATAAAGAATGCAAAAGAAAAAAAGAAGTAGAATTTTTGCATTAAAGAAATATTAAATTTGATACAACATTGGCAATACTCTGTGTACCAGCTATTGATTTTTATCAGAGAGACCTGAAGGTGTTAGTGAAGATGATTTAGACATTGATCATTTCATTCCATGTTGATCATTTGCTTTGTCTGATCCTGGGCAACAAAGAAAAATTTTAACAGGTCAAACATTAGATACACCATGATAGCCAGTGCCAACAGATCAAAACATGCCGAGATGCCATCCAAAAGCAGAGATCGCAGAAAGCAAAGAAAAAGTCGAACCATTCAAATGGCTAGATGAGATTATTTAACAATATTACCCAGTCTGTTTCTGATCATCAACTTTATTGCTCCATAAACAGACGCTCCTAATATTAGAGTTGTCAAAACGATGCTTGTCAGAGCTACAAATGCATCAACAAGAAAATAACCAGGTCACATTTATTAAACCTTTTATTTTCGTGATTTTCTTTGAAGAGGTCGTGCTCTGCATGTGTGCATTCGGCCCTGCATGTTTCTATTTCCTCCTTATTTTCTGATGTAATTTTGAAATAGATATTATTGAATCTAATTAGATTTGCACACAATCCTGATAAAGACAAACCTAGTTTAAATGAAAAAAATCCATTCGAAGTCATATAATCATCTTCTTGTTAATTCTGAAAATTGTCTAAATTATCGATTGGAAGAACCACGCTAATCAGTGATGTCACAGTGTTAATTACAACGTTTGACAATGATTTGGATATTGATGTAGCTATAGCACTGACAAGAATATAATGTGTTTTCTTAATTTACTTTCAATTTGCCTTTTCAAATATTTTTTTCAGGTAAAGGTTTACCCGTTATCTCTTTATATGTTTCACTTGTAATAGCTATGTTAAATTCCTGTTTGTACTCTTCTGTTTCTGTAGACTATACTTTTTCCTAACCGTATGTAAAGCTCTTTGAAACATACAAAAATCCTATATTTTCCAGTTGGTCTTTGTCCATTCTTAAAAGATTAAATCGTCGCCGACGATGTGCTAAACAACTGTCTAAGAAGCACAAATCTTTGCTATTTAAGTACCCGAAAATAGCTGAGGGTGGTGAAGGTTTTAAAATTATGGAATTAGAAAATTATATATATATATATATATATATATATATATATATATATATATATATATATATATATATATATATATATATATATATATATAAAGATGATTACGATTATATTTGTAAATACTAAAACTGCAATCGATGATTCTGTTAATCTTGCTAATGATTTTAGTCAAACCACACTGGGTGTTGGTGAAACGATATCAGGTTATAGGAGGAACAATTGTGATAGTGCTTCATCAGGAGGCAAAGTGATTCGTTTGTAGATCAAAATTAAAAAGGGGTTAGTTTTTCTTGTGGCATTATTGGCTTTTATTTTTCGCATATTTGATCGGAGGTGTAGTAGTACTAGTAGTAATAGTAGAGTTTAGAGGCACATCAGCACAATACTGGCTATACGGTGCCTATTAAATGTAAAGTTTTAAAAATGTAAATATTAATAATTGCAAAAGAAAATCTCTAGAAAGATAAAGCCCCTAAGACCCAACAACAGCCTCAAAAAACAACAACATCAAGTATTAAACGATAGAAGTTGAAAGGTAAAGATATACAAATTCTGAACAAGAAAGGTAAATAAAATTAAAGATAAAGGTAAAACATATGAAGTCTTTAAAACATATGGTCACAATTTATTTAGGCGAGGTCTTTTATCGAAAGATCGTCGCCGTAGGTGAATTTGTAAACTATTAAAGAAACTAAAGTATAGCAGCAGCTGCACTCATTAGTATCAATACGAATGATTGCTTCTTTTTTTTAATGATAAATATTGTTGTATTTACCTTTCTAAATTGCAGTAGGTCATTTGAGCATCCAAATAGCGAATCGTGCTGGAGGTGTGCTGAAGGATATATGCTGCTGTGTTCTGGAGGAACATTATGATCATAATTCTTCGCTACACAGTTTGTATCATCTTTGCCATCCCTTTTTTTTCCTCTAATATGTATTGTCCTACTGTCATAGAATGTTTATCAGCCTTTGAAATACCGTTCTTTGTTACCTCGGTATTGATAGTAGTGTTAAATCCAAACATATACAACTCACTGATTTTCTGTAAATTGTTGTTACATCCAACAAGACTACCAATTTTTAACCAGTAGCGACACCAACAAAGTAGATGTACAAAGGTATTCATGCTTCCACAAAATTTGGAAACCGTGACGTTCGCTACGACCTAGCCGAGGCCCTCTTCGATGCCGGGCGCAAAATATAATTCTCACCACTTACCTTACGCCTTTTCGCCCTGACAGAAATCCATTTCATCACGCATACCTTGGTAAACTTTCACACACATAGAAAACTCTCACGCATGTGACCGTTTTAATGCCGTTAACGCTTAGCTTATATACTCAGTGTCACATCGAAGTTTCTTTAACATTACACAATGCCACACTGGTTGTATCATGCCGCTCATGTGGGCGTTTAGTCAGCAATGTTTTACTGCGTAATGTAACAATTGCGAAATATTATGCTGTATAGTAAGACCAAGGCCAAACACGGTGGAAGTAAACAAACTTATATGGAGTGGCAAAATGCCGAGTTATTATCAACCAGCGTTTTTTAACCGATTCGGCGATCATGAAAAGATCGCTGCTTGAGCTCGGCAGCCAGTTTTGTGTTATGCATGTCTACGGTGAATTTGCCGATATCATCTAGGACACGTTTGAACTCATGTCAGTGGAGGAGTCGTCTTATTGGCAATACTTTCTGGATAATGGCTGAACAGAGATGGATACGGCAAAACGATAATGTGTGTACTAAGTTTCGCCTTGTCTATAGCATCTTTATGAACTCTGTATAAAGTTTCAGCTTGATATTGCGGTTTTTCATATGCCTCTGATGTAGTACCTGGCTAACATTATAGAGTCACTGTCAAAAGCTTCCATAGTTTTATGAGGCTCTAAATATATATGGTTGAGAGATTAACTCTAAGTAAAAAAAAAATGGGTCCGCACAAGTCGGGGGGGGGGGGGGGGCGGCTTACCACTCATGTCAAAGGCGTGCTAAGAATACGGCGGCGGCGCAGTTGGTGTTACTTCGAGGGAAGCAGCTGCAGCACAGACTGTGTTTTGTTTTTCGGACAGCTTAAAAGACAAAGAATAAGAACACATACAGCTTATAATGAATTCCCAGCGAGCTTTTTCATAAGCGATTCGCGGTCCTCGGTCCTTCCACGATCTATGAGCTTGTTTTCGTTGCTTCGTCGATAGTGACAGAAGCGTGCGCCTTGTGCGCGTTAGACGTATTTCATTCTTCATGGCTGTGTATTTGTCGAGTTCACCTAGGACAAGTTTGAGCTCTTCTTACGAGATGACGTTGTCGTGTAGTGCCTTACAAACATGGTTTGCAATCGTGCTGAGCTTTGTTTCGGCCAAGACGCGAATTTCATCGTGCTTTTTGGCCCTTGTGGCCGCCGGCTAACAAAAGTCCTGGCTGCCGAAAGCAGGCCACAGCTCATTGCTGTTATCTCCAAGGGTATAGCTAGTGGAGCCGCCACTACATTTATTGCACGCCTCTACTTTTTTTTGTACAGAGCGCGCCGTTGTTCTCCTTCCGCGCGAAGAAAAGCTTAAAAATCTCTCAGATCTTTTTCAGGCGAAAGTCATGCGGGTCATCGATCGAGGGGTATAGCGTCATTATAATTACGCTATAAGCAGCGTGATATGAAAGTTTAATCCATCTGAAGGGGTGGTGGCGTTAGCTCCCCTACGCACGCACCTCTAACCTGTTGCCGTGGCTTACTGGCAAGACGGTGGTGATGTCAAAGATTTCAGTTTGCTTGATATCACTAGATCTGGAAATTACACGCTCTTCAATACGCTCACCATCAGGCCCACCAAGAGTCACAGATACCGTGAATTATGTTCGCATATGCAGTAACTGTCTGTAGTTCTGGCCGTTTACTGTGATGCGGCAGAACGCTTTATTTCGAATATAACCCCGTTTTTTCTGCTGGTGAGACCAATTATAGAGCGCTCTACATACCCCGACGGGATGGTTATCGACGAGAACGTTTCGCAAATTACAACGTCGTCATTGTAGTAGCAATAGCGTCCGAGATGCCTCGAGGACAGTACTTTCGGCTGTTTTTATGACAGCGAAAGCGCAATGATTCTAGCTGCTCGCGGATTGGCTTAGAATGCTCTGGTGGTACCAGTGCTTGATGTCAGTCTGCTTTGCATGCTCTTTCCACCCCAATCTGAACCGGTACGTTTTAACCCCAAGGAGGTGCAGATACTCTCAGACCAGTGGTTTGTATTCCTTGTCGATGTCATGTACTTGTTGTGCGAGCTGTACCAACTCTCTGTCTTGCTCGTTGATTTAAGGATTGGTATGCGGCACTAATGATTCGTGTTTCTTGTCTATGTCTTGTTGCTCCCCCATGGCTTCGTTTTTAAGTAGTATAGCGCGGGTTCTAATTGTGGAAGACGAAGATGATCAGACTGGCTGAGAATCCTGACGCTTGTGCGTTGACGTTGAGGCCCTTACACCGGATGATGTCTCCAGCGGCAAACGTAGACTCAAAGCTAGTTGTAAAGCTTTCGCATGAGACATTATTGAGTGACTGATCACTGTTGTCATTATGTGTCCGTACGAGTCCGCTTAAAAGTGTTGCCCACGTTCCGTTACCACGATGCGCATGGAGGTTAATGAAGTAAAATCCGGCGCCAGGACGGTGGTAGTGTCGTTGTTGTTGCTGAGGGTAAAACCACCAGCATTTTGAAAGTTTTGCGCTTAATCCCAGCGATAGTAACCAGATGCATTCTTTGTTGTAATTCCACTTACTGGCGTGATATTGTCGGCCGTTAACTACACGACCTTCAAGGCAGCACCAGTGCCAACATAGGTTTGGCCCGCAAAGTGGCTGAATTTCAGCATATGTGGGATTTTTTTGGGCGGCGACGTCAGTAATTCATTTTAGGCCGGTATTAAACAGGAGCGATGTCCCGAATGCTCTTGCAGCGCGGTTACTAAAGAAGCCCGGACCACGTTGACTTACCGTGTGCTAGCACTATTTGTAATCTCAAGGGTGATAGTGCATGCTAGCATATTAACCGGTTATTGTCTTTCATATAAGAAGTGTATCGACAGCTCCTGGATGCTCCCTTCACGTAATTTACCCCAATGTTGTTTTCCATAGGAAACAGTACGCGAATCTCCGTAGTACTCGCCAGTCATAGGAATGACTTGCAGCAGGGTGCTGGTTTTGTCCCATCAAGAATACTCTCAGTTGTGTTTATCTGATCGATATGGGATAAAGTGGCGGGACGTTGATAAACGTAGGGGCATTGGGTGCCGTGTGTGTGCCAGCTCCGTAAAACCCGGTAATGTGAATTCAACGATTGGGGGCGAGCGAGTTGAGATATAACTGATAGTATGGATCAGCAAGCGTCACGCTGACCCGCCTGGTCGCCGTGTTGTGGTCCGCAGTTATTCCAGGAATGGGAGTCTGCATTACTTTTCGAGCGTATCCATGCTGTAGGTGATGTCTACCGTTGGGTTGGTTGAGGCTCATAACAAATCTGGGAACTAGGATAAGTGTCTATTGCCTGTCCTAGAGCCACCCAGAGGATTAGTCAATGCCACATACATTGTCAGAACGACGGAGCGATGGTATTGTCAGAAGTCTTTTTAACTTCAATAGCGGCGCTAAATATGGCGTCGGCGGTGTCTATGCCAACAATGATATAAAGAGAGCAAGTATTCGCGAACTATTGCTCAACCCCGACGTGTTTGTGCGAGAGAGTGTTTCATTCCAAGCCACTATCACCTTGGAGCTCTACAAAGGCGAGCTGTTGCCTTCAGAGCTTGGTCGCGCTTTTCTCCTTCATTTGAGGCGGAACATCAGCATCGATGTCTTAGTCGGCTATGACATTATCCTGCGTTGGAGCCGGGAATGAAGTTTCAACCCTATTCCTAAGAGTTGGAATTGGCCGTGGGGTCGGAACAGTAGGCTCAACCTTGCGCCTAGGAATCGGAACTGGCCGTGGAGCCGAAACTGTCTGCCCAACCTTGCGCCTAGGAGCTGGAACTGACTGATGAGTTCTACTCGCCAGTAGTGCGTCCAGCGCATCATCATGTTCAGTTAGTTTTATTTTCACTCTTCGAGGCAACTCATTAAAAGGTGTGATAGTAGACATCATGTTGTATCTCAGGTTTTATAACAGTTTATCCACAACCTCTAATTGGATCCTCTGTCTGGTCTGGAGCTCGGCAACGACCCTGTTAAACTGCCTCTGCGCCTCGTTCTCTACTCGTTTCAGGTTTCTTGCCATGTAATTATAACCATAACGCGAACAGATCCAATGATGGGCCCCACGTCCCACGCCGCACTTCCAACATGGCTGGACTAAACGTCCGCGCCTAATCTGTGCCATATGAACGCCACAATACTCATTCACACAGTTTTTCCCCACACAGCTCCGTGCTCCATGGTGTTAGCCATGCGCACTTGATTTTGCAGTAAAAAAAAAAAAAACCATATCCGGAGGTATACGATCAACCACCAAGCAGTAACATGAAAAATATTTCTTGAGATGATGCAGACCAACTGGTTTGGGCCCGGCCTCAGAGGGGGGTTCCTCTGGGTCGTAGCAACGGTTCCCATATTTTGTGGAAGTAGGACCTGCTTACATGCATTGTTGAAATTTTGTGATAATGTTTCGTTAATTGTCTTCGTAGTTTGATTGGGTGATCTACATGTGGCAATAATTATCTTACTTCCCTCGTTTACATCGTTTTGTATAAATGTCTGCAGGGCAAAGGTGCTCTGGTGTTTGACGGCATAGCAATACTTTGAGGATTATTTCGTGCCGAGGCAAGTAGAATCAAAGTACAGTGCCGAAGCCGAAGGACACACGACGGTAGCCAATCTGTGCCAATCCGCATTCTTCTGGTAACGAGGCATACGTCGTAACCACGGAGCCACCGCAGCTCTCTTTTGCGGGGAAAAAACGTGAGTAAAGCAATACACGTACAGCATACAGCTTTCAGGAAAGCATGTACTTTAGGGGAAATATAATCGTAGAGCGACTTTTTCTTGGGAAAAATAGAGTCAGGAGTAGTTCTTACCACACAGAAAGCACGACTGAGCAAAAATTCAGAAGGGAAAGTCTACTCCATGGCTATGTCCAGGGGTGATTGAGGAGGGAGTCGGTTTTGGGGAAAAAAAACTACCCTGCGAGACAGGTCTGTATTGTAACATATAAGTTAAATGCCTCTAGACTAGCTTTAACCCCGAGGAAAACGGCTCTATGGTAGTTTTAACTCACAGAGAAAATAGCTTGGGGTGGGGGAGGTGGGGTGGAGGGTGAGGGTGTACTTTACGAGAAATTTTCTTCTTGGGCAAAAAAAAATTCTGGGGCTTGGCGGGCAATCCATCTAGCATCTGGGGGAAATATTTGCCCTTTAACGCGGCACATTCGATAGAACGACATTACGAACTAATCTCATCATTTCCTGCCCTCGAGACCTGGATAGTTATGGAAAAGAACTTCCTTTAAATGAATTTTGTTTCGGGATGCAGGCTTCATGTAAATTTAAGAGAAATGAATAGACACTGTCGCAGAGGATTTTGAAACGATACACAAGAATGCAAGTCACTGGAGTCGCGTTCCAATTGACCTTTATCCAATGAATCAAACAATATCGTTTCAGAAATTACACCGATATAATCAGATTTTCTTCCAATTAATTATACATCAAATATACGCGCCTGCATTTTCATGCAGGGACACCACTAGAATAAATAAAAATGTCCTGTAATGCTCAGTTTGATCACACCACGTCGTTAATTTGTAATCATACTAAGACATCATCTGCAAAGAATCATTATCATCCCAGCAAGCTGCTTGTCGGCTTTGTTCATTTCTCTGGCATGAGATTTGGCAGATATATGTATGTATGTATGTATGTATGTATGTATGTATGTATGTATGTATGTATGTATGTATGTATGTATGTATGTATGTATGTATGTATGTATGTATGTATGTATGTATGTATGTATGTACGCACACACGAACGTACGTACGTACGTATGTATGTATGTATGTATGTATGTATGTATGTATGTATGTATGTATGTATGTATGCATGTATGTATGTATGTATGTATGTATGTATGTAGGTATGTATGTATGTATGTATGTATGTATGTATGTATGTATGTATGTATGTATCCAGGTAACGGGACGAGTTTTGATTGCTTTATGGTTACTATTTCATAGGGTAAGAGGGGCCCTGCCTTCATTACATTCAAAAATAGAGGTTTGGTGCAACATTTTGCGCTGATCATGAAATTTCACATTTATGTTTGATCATATAATGAAAAAAAGGATTAAAAGCTGACTAGCATTCCCGCTGTAGTTTGATACTAGGGCACTACCGCCAGCGCTTATACGTCTGAACAGTGATTAGGCCAAACCTCCCTGGCCATCTTGATTTATACCTTACACTGTATATACATACATTATATGGCCTCAGACCACAATTAATTTCCTATATAGTCTCTACATTTGTTTGTCAGTACTGAACTTTCCACTGTGTCCAAATCCTAATAAATCATATGTTGCTGTAAAATATCTTCAAAGATGAACTCACGCTGAATTCTTCTCATAGGATAACCGGCATTATTCCGAGAAGCTGGACTATAAACAAAGCAACGAGCAATGGGTCACAGATTTCACTTCCGGATCAGCACCAATGCCTCATTACTCACTGTGCTCTGTCGCCAGAATACACACAGATAACTAAACCATAATGCTCATATTCTAAACAATAACCAATTTCCTTTAAATTAATACTAAGGATGCCTAAATCTAATGCATACATCACCACCAAAATGAGAGAGGAAAAAATGATCTAAACATATACTGGGACTACATTCGTGGGTACTGAACCGGAAATATTAATTGTGACCTGATTCCATATGGCGGATTAACTTCCGGGATCCACAACAGAGAACAAAAGCTGATTATCAGGGAGTTATTGTCCGTTTCTTAGCACACAAAGAATGCCCGCTGGCCACAAGACAGTAATTAGGCAAATTAGGCAAACCTTTCTTGCCATTACCGTATATGCCCACCATGAATCATACAAAATCGAAAAGATACATATGATCCACGTAAATTTGCTCATTGACACACACTAATCAGCGTTTTTTGTTCAATCATGTAATGAAACCGACATTACGTATTTGACTAAAGATGTAAATCACAATTCGTTCAGACCCACTTGCTTGAAAGTAGTGGAATAAATGCAAGAAACTGGTATATTATGATAAAGTCATTTATTAAAAATGCCCCTTCAATTCAAGGGCAGTTCAAATGACATGTAAAAAAGGTCTTTAAGGAAAAAGCATCTAATGCCACATTTACAGGCCATTAATAATTAACAAAATCTTTACTGCACAATAGTCTATTGGCCTTTTGCAAACATTGAAAAAAATAAATAAATGAATAAAAAAAATTAAAATTAATACTAACATGAAATAATGGTTGACACATATAAAACAATATGAAATAGAAATCAGCATAATGCACATGATTTCAAATGATATGAGGAGCTTTCTGTTCTTACTACGCATGTGG
The DNA here is from genome assembly GCA_029931535.1 of Margaritifera margaritifera. NCBI lineage: Eukaryota > Metazoa > Mollusca > Bivalvia > Unionida > Margaritiferidae > Margaritifera > Margaritifera margaritifera. The sequence goes on along the minus strand of JAQPZY010001669.1, from coordinate 7,528,205 downwards.
GAACAATAAGAGCACAAGATGGTGTGTCTGTGCATTATGGACACATTATCTCCCGACTCAAGGCCAACCGAAGGGAATTGACGTCAAACTTAAAAGTATATGTAATCATAAAATATACTGTTGTAATAAATGAATGAAAATAGATTATATCTTAAGGCAGACAAAAGAGCGTTCATGATTTTGGTTTATACTGCATACTAATTAATATGAGACTAAGAACTTAAAAATACAAACAATAATCATGGAAAAAATATGAATTAAATTATTTATAATTACGTAGACCAGAAATACATTTTGGACGTCCAATGTCAAATATTGTATAACCAAAGAAATGTTGCACACATTACGATATAAATTATTGTTTTAAAAAACCGCTGAAACATCAGCGTGAATCTGATATTCCCCCGTCAAAGGTCATGTAAGCAAATAAAAGAAAACAGGCATTTTTCCTTGAGATACTCTTGAAAAAAAGTCTAAAACTATGATTATATGGGTAGATCAGAGATAATCTGATATCCAACTTCAAATACAATGACGCCTTAAAAATATAACAATTATTTCGCTTGAGATATTATTTTAAAATAGGACGAAACAATGGATTCTAGTATATCGGTATGTCAGACATAATCTGACATCTTCCGTCAAATATAATGTTACCAAATAAATAAAACAGGCACTTATCTTGATGTACTGTGAAAAACAAGCTAAAAATATAGATATTTTGGATTGGTCAGACATAATATGGCAGTCACAGGAAAATATTCTTTAACCTGGAAAAGACTGCACATACTTCCATAATCATAAGTATAATGCAAATAAACATGGAAAATCCTGTTGTGTTGTACTAATCTGGAGACGCATGCATACATACGACCAGTTTAAATTGCAACGCATAGTGACCTGTCATAAAATAAGGAATAAGTGGGTCATAATATATATATATATATATATATATATATATATATATATATATATATATATATATATATATATGAATAACACAGAAGACAAGGAAAGAAAACATAATACTAACACTGATATCGCTGCATAAATATGTATATAAAATGAAGAAACTTAACTCAAAGTGTTAAAAGATGTACATGCAACAACAAAAGCAAATGGGTCAAAACAGAGCACAAAACGTTATTACAAGAAGTCACAACATTCAATCCTTTGCAAATATTTTGAACCATAATTGATCGTGATTTTTCTTGGTGGCCATCCATCATCAAATGTAATTTAGCATATGAAACAAAGTACTCACAATCCTAAAAATACTACTGAAAATAAACAGACATTGTAAAAAAATTGGTGTACATCAGACATTAGTCTTGCACCCGCCATCCAAAAGCATTTAATCTGGAAAAGACAGCAAATATTTTATGAATTCCAACTAAAGTGCAAGCAGAATATGAAGCTGTCATTTCTTTTAACGATCATCGATGCAAACATAACTATAATCATCGATTCAAACATAACTATAATCCTCACCACAATTAAAATTATATAATTACCAACTAGAAAATTATGACCAGGAATATAACTGAAGAGCGGACTTAATGTATCTTCTGAATATACGAAGTAAATAGAACATACGCGATACTTTTGGTAAACAAAATAAAGTTAATATGACCGAATATAACTGACACTGTATGGACTCTGTGATGCGTTTTAATATGACAGAATATAACTGACACTGTATGCACTCTGTGATGCGTGTTAATATGACCGAATATAACTGACACAGTATGCACTCTGTGATGCGTGTTAATATGACAGAATATAACTGACACTGTATGCACTCTGCGATGCGTGTTAATATAACCGAATATAACTGACATTGTATGCACTCTGTGATGCGTGTTAATATGACCGAATATAACTGACACTGTATGCACTCTGTGATGCGTGTTAATATGACAGAATATAACTGACACTGTATGCACTCTGTGATGCGTGTTAATATGACAGAATATAACTGACACTGTATGCACTCTGCGATGCGTGTTAATATAACAGAATATAACTGACACTGTATGCACTCTGTGATGCGTGTTAATATGACCGAAAATAATTGACAATATATGCACGCTGTGATACTTGTTCTTTACTGAGTACGAGTCCAGAATGTATGGTGAGACTCGCACACTTAAAAACGAAACGGGGCGAGATGTTAACTGGACAAAACCACATGCAAACCGAGTAACTTGTAATAGAAAAAAAAACCGAGTCACTCGTAAGTCAAAGAATGAAACTTTTGTTTTATATAAAGAATTTTCTTCACATAAGTATTTAATTATTTCTGTAGATTCACAACTATATTTGGTAAAGAGTAGGGTAAATTGACCGGGGCCGATTTTTTCACGGGTTAGGAGAGTTAATATATAACCTCAGCCTTATTTGAAGCAAAGAAATAGAAAACCGGTTAATTTTTCAAAAGTGCAAGAGCACACGACTTGTTTCCGCTTTGGCTCGAAGTGAAATCTATAATATAAGGGTTGTTATAAAAATGCTTTTACATGAACAAAAATAGATGAGTTATTGATAATAATAATAATAATAATAATAATAATAATAATAATAATATTATTATTATTATTATTATTTTATTCTTTTTTTTTTTTTTCGTAGTAGTGACCTTTACATTCCTTCACAACCCAAGTATTAAGCCGTTAATAATTTGTGTCATTGAGAATTTTAACCCTCTATCGACTTTTTGGTGATGACGTTGATGGGAATAAAATACATGGTTATTATTATTTATTTTTTTTCTTCTTTCTTTGTTTTCCTGGGGGGGGGGGGAGCGGCAGAATAGTGCAGTTTTAATCGGCATAGCGTTCTAATGTATATTCGTGTATCGCAAGACGGCAAGCAAAAACTTTGCATGGGAATTAGGATTCGGCCTAAATGACTGCTACTTTAGGTCAAAATTAAACACCGAACGACGAAACGTTATGGAAATAATTCTTTAATAGTTTAACTTAATTTTTTGTTACTGCTAGCATGAAGTGGAAAGCTTCATCGTCATATCGTAAAGCATCCAGATCATACTCCTGCAGTTATTATTATTATTATTCTTATTATTATTATTATTACAGATTTGTAAGTTAGCATGACATAATACTGGTTAGAAGGCATGGGACTGTAGAAGTAAGCACTATATGGAAAGCATAGACAAATGTGAAAAATGCGGTCTTGTCTTGAGTAGTGGGTGATCAAATGACGGCAGGAGCATAGTCCGAGTTGTAAATTGTGACAGTGTAAGTGTGTACAGCAGATGTATAAGGGAGCTGATAGTCAATACAGATCGTAGCTACATTAAGATGATATAAAACCGCGTGAAGATTTATCCATTGTGCGTATAATAGGAATATTTAAAATAAAATACATTAACTTTTCTTTTACTGCTAAATAAACTTTTCGATGTACATGAACACTGTGTCATCATGCTGTAGTATATATCTCACTGGCTTCCGAGTACTGTAAGCATGAACAGTTTGTTAGGTAGTCAATACTGTAAACAGAAACACAAATGTCTGATATTTATTGCTTCTTTTTGGAAGGGGGTGGGGGCAGAAAAATTACCACAGGATAGCAGTCTCAGGCAGGCAAAAAATGTAAGAATAAACTGCATGGATAAAATCAGATACCCTAGCAACCACGCAACTGAGACTGAAATCAAGTGTATATAATGTATGAAAATCCACACTGATTTTATTATATTCAACGGTTAAAAAAAGGACATGCTCAGTTGATGCAAATGGGCAAAAATGTTATAACTCCAATGGAAACCGAACTTAAAAATTTTTTTGGGGAAAGAATAAGTTCATCTTATAAAAATATGTGAAATATGTAAAAGTCAAACAAGTAAAGAGACATCAAATGCAATGTCAAATACATGTTGTATGATTGCTTTATGAAAACACGATAATGCGTAAGCCACTTGACACTAAATGCAACCATCATATGCATGTTTAAAAGATAATAAATTTGTTTGACAATCAAAATGTGACATAGCGGATAGCTTGAAGATAATCCAACTTCATTCCAGTACAGCATCCCAGTCATAGGAATAAAAACAAATTGATGATGATGATGATAATGATGATGATGTGGACATTTAGCTACTTGCTCTCTTGCTGCTTCTAGCATCCTACATCTACAGCAACTGTATATTCCGTTACACGAATAGATAACTGCGGTCTTGTTTTTTGTAATTCCACAGTACACCTAAGACATATATATATATATATATATATATATATATATATATATATATATATATATATATATATATATATATATATATTATTATCACAGTAACGCAAACTTGATTGCTAGATCACGTCGAGTTGTCAGCATTAGAAAATCCGGATTATTACGAGCCGCGAAGCGTCGAGTCATGATCCGGATTTTTTATGCTGACAAAGAGACGTGACGTGATCTAGTAATCAAAATCGCATTACTGTGATAATTATATTTTTATTATATACCTATCAATTTTCAGATAATTTAATAAAATCACTATATGTAGCTGAAAAAACCCAAGAAATTGCTAAACATTTCAACCTCTTTACTACGAACTTAATCTTAAAGCATAAACCGAATCACTTTTTGAAAAGCTGACATGCGCATGAAAATTAGTTTTATGAATGAAGTTGTGAAACAACGCTCACACAGTTTGACTTCCATCACTGTCAATAACACGAATTCTTCGACGCTTGGGGTAGCAGACTTATATATGTGATTTACAGTTATTGTGCAGTTCTCAAATTTGGATCACGGAAGATTTCACCAGTTGAATAACTCTGGAAGCTTCTTTCGGAGCCCAGTTGGATAGCGGTTGAACTGTTGCTGGAACTACATTGTGAGAGGCTCCGATAGGGACTTGACATGGGAATGACAACATTATTTTGAGAGTTATTTACAGCAGGATTGAACAAATTGTTGGAACTTGATGATACAGATTTGTTGCAGAGAATGTTACTCATTTATAATGTCAAATTCATCTATTATGCGAGAAACTAACTAACGTTACAATTTATGAACTTCCGTAAATGGGTTCTACTCTACAACTGTAATGTTTTGGTACGCAATTTCCGAATGTGATCTTGTTTCAGACGAACCTTTCCGCTATATTTTACTACTTAAAAACAAAGGAATAAATGTTTTTTTATTGTTGTTGTGACAAAAACATGGTTTAGACCTTTCAGATATTTTACATATAATGTAAGGTTTCTTAACTAACGTCGCTGTGATTGGTTTGATTACTGTTAGTGTTGGCATTTCGTCTCTAGGGGCGCTGCTATTGTCACCAGGAAACCTCGAGGATCAAGTAGTTCTAGTCTCGTTGAAAGTTTGGTAATAGGGAATTAGAAAACGATGGTATCGTTTTCCTGCGTGTAGGAAAAGACGGTATAATTCGGGCTCTTTCTTGGTTAGAAAATTTGTTGTTATATAATAAAAGCATATATACACAGTTCTTGAGGTCGCCTGGAACTTTCTCCCTCTCAAATCCTTGATCTGGCAGTTGTCATAGGGCACCTCAAGACGTATGCGGCTTGCTCTCTAGAACGCATATGGCTTCCGACAGAAGAGACATCTCATGACATTTAACTACTTACTCTCTTGCTGCTCCTAGAATCCTACATCTACAACAATGATCTATTCAGTTCCACGAACATATAACTACGGTATTATATTGTTTTAATTCCAAAGTGCATCTAAGACAAGCACATACGCGTTGTTCTTGATGTTGCCGATGAGTTTCTCCTTCTCAAATTCCAGAGATAGTGATATGATATAAGGTCATAAGGCACTTGAAGACGAAAACGGTGTATCAGTATATCTTGTTTCATGTCCAATGTCTGTATACTAATTATGTGCAGTTTGAAGGTTTCAATTCCAACCGTTTAGTTCGATTTTATATCATGTGTATAACTTGCATTATATTAGGCTTCTGTGTTAAGACATCCGCAATCAGTACCTTCTTGATGATACTTAATGAGCATAAACACATTTTGGTAAATTACCGTTTTTTATTTTAACCTCTCATTCTTTTTAGGGGTAGAATGGCATTTACAAATTGGGGTGGGAGAAATAACTCCACACTTGGGCCAGTTACAGCAGCCCAAGTCTTGAGTTATGCTTTAATTAGGGAGATAGTTATTTGAACTAATTTCGTTTTAACAATCCATAATGTATGTGTTGCTTGTAATTCAAATTCGCATGCTGCACCCCTTGATGTTATTTGCGATGTGTAATTAGTTAGCATGTGCAATTAAATCAATTGCTAGAAAGCATTGGACAAAAATAGTGAACACAGATTTTATTTGATAAAATAAAAAAAGATATTATACAGTCGTAACTAAATAGCCTATTGCATTTACACTTGTATTTTCACATATGCCTGTTCCTTTGTCATATCCAATTCTTGAGTTAGCTATATACACTTTTTTATTTGTCATATCCAATCCTTGAGATAGTTATATACACTTTGTTTTTTGTCATATCCAATTCTTTAGATAGCTATATACACTTTGTTATTTGTCATATCCAATTCTTGAGATAGTTATATACACTTTGTTATTTGTCATATCCAATTCTTGAGATAGCTATATACACTTTGTTATTTGTCATATCCAATTCTTGAGATAGCTATATACACTTTGTTATTTCTACAAAGCTCCTAAATGATATTGCCATAGTTATTTGGCGTCTTTTTATCACAGGTATGTCTTTTGATTAGTGTATCATTATTAATGAGGCGCTGTAATCTTTAAAGTAATCAAATGTGATTTGATACAAGTTATCAGTCTTTTAAATATTATGATAACGTAATAAAACCATCAATATCTGAAGTCCAGTTGTTCCAATTGCATAAAACCCCATTGTTTAGTTTCATTAAGTCTAATCAGTATCTCATTCTCAATTTCATCAAAAATATCTATTGAAGAGTATTCTAACCTTCGGGCGCTATCTATCTATCTATCTATCTATCTATCTATCTCTATATATATATATATATATATATATATATATATATATATATATATATATATATATATAACAACAACAACAAATATGCAATCATCTTTCATGTAGAGCAATTCTTTGAAACCTTTTTATAAAAAGCAGAATATATACTCAGATCTATTCCATATAAATTTGGTATAATTACCATTGATTTTCTCAACAGCTCTGCCACCCGAGTTACGTTTTTTGCGGTGTGTCTAAGTTTCAATCCCTTTTTTATCTGATGATTCTCTAACCCTGTCACATCAAATTCTGACATTTTTGTTTCAACAAGACATACAATATTAAGTTTGCTTTAGTAATGATTCAATTCAGAATAACTTAAATTACTATTTTTTTTAAAAACCATCGACATTCAAAAGCGAAAAATCGATATTACTTTTGTTGCCAATTTGACATGGATCATCAGACGCAGTTATCTGTTTACAATATCCACACCGACAACCCTAAACAGTGGGTATAGCTTCATTCAGTGCCGCGCTGATTTCACTCATTGTAGTCATAATCAATATATCGTTGTCATTCTCATTCACGGATTTTAGCGCAGTTTCCTCGACATTGTCAGTTTTGTGTAGTTGTATATGGTTCTACAGGTAGTTTTCAGATACATAGTTATACATGTCACACGATTCGCTCGTGTTAGAATCAATGTCTTGCATATTGGAATAACGCGTGCTCGAGTCGGCTAACGGTGAGGATCTGTTTGGGGTAAAAAAATCCAGTATTGCCCGATTTCAGTTCTGGGGTTATCGATCTGTTTGGAAGTACAGCACAAGCTTTGGCCTCTTGCATTGTAACAGGTTTGTGGTTGATGTACAATTTGTCTACCAAATGAAGATTTTCGTTTATACCTTTCCTATACGCTGGAAGAGTCCATGTTTTTGAGTCCATTACTTTCCTATATGCTGGAAGAGTCCATGTTTTTGAGTCCATTACTTTTCTTAGAAATTATTCAATGATCCCATATTTGTTGTTTCGTAGTTTTTCCAGTGCTGCCTGTCTCACAATTTCTCTTTCCTCAAAGTAAATGAATTTGACTGTAATAGGTCGCCTAGAGTTTGCTGTTGCGTCTGCTATCATTCGTGCTTTTCATTATGTGGTTTCTTTCAAAACTAATTTGGTCAGCATGAATGTATAACTCTGTTTGAAAAAAACCTCAGAAACTTTTTCAGTATTTAGTCCCTGATTCTCAGTTTTTACTATACTCGCGAATATTAAGTTGTCACGCATACTTCTGCATTGCAAATCAATCATTATGTCTCTGAGACTGTCATTTTGTTGCTTCATTTTAGTTAAAGCTCTATTAATTTGTTGTATATGCTTACTAACTTGAGTATTAGTACTTGACTGTTCGTCGTGTTTGTCGCTTATAAATTTCAATGTGTTTTCCATTTCTGACTAATTTCCAGAGATAATGTTCACTTCACTTTTAACATCGACCAAACATGCCTATAGGATATTTATTTTAGCCATGTTACAATGATCTTATTCACTCGTGCAATCTAGGGTGGAATAACGGGATCTGTAATGAACATTGAACTATCGGCGAAGGTTGCAAAGGTTATGCATTTGGTGAATACATGGCGAAATTGGGTTTGGATGAGGGGACCATATTGAGACACGCTATTAATGTTATGAATGTAATGGAGTGGAGAATAATATGTGTTCGTGCGTGAACTTGGTACCGGACACGTACCTTTTAATTCATACGTTTGAACGGTAACAGTTCCCTCCATTTGTATTCTCTTCCCTGCAGAGTAAGAATTGGAATATGGTGTTGAAAAATTTCGCCCTTTTTCCTTTTACTCTTTTGATGTTTCCATTAGAACCTCCCATATATACGAATGTTCACAATCAACATCCACAGAAGTCGGAATTAGGTCCAAACTCCAAAACATTCATGGGCGTCCGCAACTGCCCCGCCCCCCCCCATTTAAACAAATCAAAAATCCATTGTGCAGTATATCCCTTTGATTTTGATTTTGGCTTTGCGACCCCCCCCCCCCCCCCAAGGATTTTGGCTATGCCTTCCCTCCGCCCCCCCCCCCCACCCCCTACCCCCTCAGGAAAAATTCCTGCGGACGCCAATGAAGACATTCACAAAAATATGACTTAATTTAGGAGCTCGATAAAGTCAGCTTGACAGAATACATGCATACGTACTAAACAAAACCCCACTGGTCAGCGAGACTCACACGTTGTATAGTATATGCACATAGTACCACCACCCGTCAGACGGATCCACGAAGGCCGGAGAACAAAGGCTGACTATGAGTGGCTTTTTTTTTTAGCAAGATTACCGTATCTGCCCACCCATAAGTATCATAAGAAATCTAATAGAGTCATTACATAACTCACATTAATTTGCTGTTTTGATATGCGATAAGTTTTCTGTATTAAAGATTCAGAACTGACAGTTTGATATTGTCCAGGAGATACTATACGTACAAAAATCATCGGCGAACATCCAGATGTAAAACTTTGTACCAAAATCTACACAAAGGTTTCTCAGAATCCCAAAATGGCCATTGAATCTCGAAAAAAAAAAATGACTGGATGTTCGCGATAATATTTCAACCCCACGTTATAAGGGAAGATTCGGTTAGCTGTATTCAATTAAACCACATTTAATTATCTTATATTCGTAGGTATAATTTTTTTTATTGTGTCGAGAAAAAAAAAAACAAATACAAAAGGAACATTCCTGCCGTACATAATTCCGTGAATGTGGTTTTGGCACCATCGGTATTTACAACAATGATAGTTTTCGCTGAGTTGTTAAACCGATGGTATGTAGGAACTGCACAATCCAGAAATGTGGATACCCACGGAGAAAAGTGGATCCATAAGTAGTATTCATTTTGAAGCTTCTGTTTAGAGGTCCAAGCATAGCGAAAAATGGTAAAACTGTATTGGACATGCTCTGTCTCATACATTAATGAAAGCTATTTGATGATAAAGAATAGAGCAAATGAGATCTTGAGAGATTATTAGATTTCTAAGGGACTGAAATCTGAAAATATAGACAGGTTTACTTCATGAGTATGAAGAAAAATCGCATAAGAGTAGGGCAAAATTGAAGTTTGCAGTGTAAGAACTGTTGGCTAAATTCATGTTTCCAATGTAAGAAATGATGACTAAATTCATGTTTGCAATGTAAGAACTGTTGGCTAAATTCATGTTTGCAATGTAAGAACTGTTGGCTAAATTCATGTTTGCAACGTAAGAAATGATGGCTAAATTCATGTTTGCAATGTAAGAACTGTTGGCTAAATTCATGTTTGCAATGTAAGAACTGTAGGCTAAATTCATGTTTGCAATGTAAGAACTGTAGGCTAAATTCATGTTTGCAATGTAAGAACTGTTGGCTAAGTTCATGTTTGCAATGTAAGAACTGTTGGCTAAATTCATGTTTGCAATGTAAGAAATGTTGGCTAAGTTCATGTTTGCAACGTAAGAAATGATGGCTATATTCATGTTTGCAATGTAAGAACTGTTGGCTAAGTTCATGTTTGCAACGTAAGAAATGATGGCTAAATTCATGTTTGGAATGTAAGAAATAATGGCTAAGTTCATGTTTCCACTCGTAAACTCCTCAAACTCAACTTTAAAATTTATCCTGAACAGAAAAACACAATGTAATGGAATGTTTTAAAATGCCCAACGATAAGGAGCAATTCTTTAATTTTAAAGCTATTGACTCACTCCTTTTGCTCTGATTGTCATTTCCGCTTACATTACTTAGAACTTAATCATTGAAATCAAAACCTTGTCCAATTATACGACTTGATAAGATTCAAAAACTCAAAGAGATAAGGATCATATAGACTAGACAGAAGGTAGGGAGGTTCAACTGATTGAATGAAAACGTGTCCTTAAAATTACTGCCTTTTATGTAATCTCTTTGGCTGACGTTTCAAATAATTTAAACACCGACTCGTAAGAAAGCCAGGCACTTTCAATGATTCATCTGGCTTCAGTCTTTGACACCGAGGGATCATGAATTTGATATACAATCTAATTAGCACGCTTTGATTCCTGTCACTATCTGGTTTAATCAATTGAGATAATTTTAATAACCATACTGTCGAACACGGCACAAATAATAATTTTTGTAAATCTTAGCAAAACGATCTGCGAGTGTCATAGTCCTTTTCTTGCCATATTTTACCTTTTTGTGTGATATATGTCATAGTATGAGTATTTATGTCAAAAGCCTGTACATTGAATCCAAATTTGTGTCCACTGTCTATTCTTTCTTCTCTTCCAAATATATTACAGTTACTTAGCAAAGAGTAGCTGCAAATTCATCTGTCACTGGCCACTCACAATGCAGTCATATCTGACCATTAACAATCCATTTCCATTGCTAGACGATGGAGAACCATTATCTAGCCATGGACAGTGGACAAGCATAGTGTGACCATGGACGACCATAGTCTTCAGTGGCCTTTTTCTTACGGAATGGATGTGAATCATTGATATGGTGAGTTTACTTCCATGGTCTAGCAAACCAATAATATCCATGATCCATGTATGGTGCAAATACAACGTCTTGTCTGTCCATGCAAGCTTACCGTGCAAATAGAACATCATGTCTGTCCATGCAAGCGTACCGTAATAATCATGGATAGACCATGGGCGTCCATGGTCGAAGTCAATGGATGTCAATGGTATATTAATTGTATAAAAACTGAGGTATTTTTGCATATAGTTAAACATGTGATCATTATTCTCTCTCTGAACATAACCGGTTAGCGGTGATTTATTCCGAACCATATGTCTGGACACTAGCGCAAAAACACACGGCTTTCTAAGCGGCTAGTCGACAGGCTGTGTGAAGTGTCTCGAAGTTTTGGCAGATGGTGGTAATGTGGTTTGAATTGAGATATAATTTTATGTCATATTAAAATGTAAACTTCTAAATAGTATATCAGAGTCTCTTTATACAAAAGTTGATTTTACTTCAAGGATTAAATCTTAGTTATTATAGCGTACTGAAAGCGATATGTTACACGACCTTCATATCCCCTATAAACGGGCTACTCTTTAATCTTCTTAATTTGAATTAATATTCGTTATCAACTTGCTAAAGATTGTATGCAACGCAATTTAGTTTAACCTCATTCTAAGGGATTATTGTTTTCAGCAATGCCTAATAAAATACGAATACCACCGAGAATCGATAGACCCTGTATCTGCGACATTCCTTGACGAGACTATTGACATTACTGTTCTAAATAAATTTGCCATACCTTTAAAACTACAGTGGATTTGGATACAGTTTTGTATGTTTGTCTGGTCACATATGGTATTCATTTAAGGTACTTATGAAAATCAAAGTTTAGTTTCCTTTTAAGATTTTTCATTTCAGTTCAGAAGGCTTTTTTTTGTACATAGCCTTTCTTCAATTATTTCCAGCATTAATCACGTGCATAATGCAATAAAATGTATTTTGCACTATCTATATTCGTACTTTTCTTTTCTTTCGTGCTTATAAATGACTTCTGTTTATTTGGTTTTCTTTAGGTATCCTCTTTCTCTCATAGACACGCATGTTCGCATGTGTCTCATTGCAGAACTACAGAACCCATAGGCGTGATCTAACATGCCAAAAGATTACTTAGTCAAAACTTAAAATGATCAAACAAGAGTGTTTCTTAAAAGCATTGGAGTGCAATATATACTTAACAATTGCAGAAAAAAAAAGAAACACACTGCAAGTAACGTCTTCTCTTTATTAAATCAAATGATTTAATTTCTTTTATTAGTAGTACATGTAACACGGATTTTTTTTTAAAGATGGGATACTTCATAGCCTCTATGTTCTCAATGAACATGACAGCCATATCTGAATCTGTAATAAAAATTGAAAGTCACAATATCAAATGTGACAATGCACACATTTTATTTATTTAGAATGATGGTATCATTAAAAAATAATCTTTACAATAAAACTAACCATTCACTACAGTTTTGCAGTTGGTCTAGTAGTAAAAAGAAATGTGAATGCTTGTCTTTTTACACAAAATATATTTGGGCAATCAAAACTTCTTCATTTGATAATGTGGCAAAAAGCAAACTATCACTCTATAACTTTTACCAATGTTTGATACATAATGTTTAATACATTAGAGACAAAGAAACTGTAAATAAAAGCAACAACAGCAACGACAACAACAACAACACAAAAGAAAAAAAAGAATAACATTTTGGTTAAAAATTGAAAATCAATAGTTTTATGAAAATTAAGGCAGGTTTGAATACTAAATTACCCCACCCACTAAATATCTAAAGAAATGTTCACAACAAATCGTTGAATGGTAGGTGGATCATATAATTTTAGGGTAATGCATTGATACGACTCTGTGATCTAAGAAAAATGTAACAGAAAGAAACTGAAACCAACAAATCAAGTAAAAAGCAACAAGCAATTTATTTCTAGATAATAAAAATGAAAATCAAAAGACACTTACAGTAACGTGAATTAAAATCCAAATAATCCAGTAATCCTAAGTGTCCTAATCACAAGTCCTAAAAAAATATAGAATGTTCCGAATGAATTACTGTATCATTGAATGTGCTGATGTGCCAATAGTCTTTAATGTTCTGATGTTTGAGTAGTCTTTAATGTGCCGATGTACCAAAATGACGTACTCCAGAATATCTTTGAACAAGTTCACATAAATCCCCAAATCATCAACTCAAAATCCAAAATCCAAAAGTCTATGAGCACTTTTATAATCCAATGAATATTTAAAATAATTCCTCTCTCTGAATTTGGAATGATTTTTTCACAACTGTAATGACTCTTTAAAGACTGATAGTAAGGTGAAAGCTGAAAACTGTCCGCTAAACATGGTATATATAAAGATAGGTCACATGACAGAATGTTCTAGAAAATTATATGGTGTATGTGACTTTTAGCACATAATTCTAAAGCAAATTCTAGTTTTATCCGTAAACAAAATCAACCTTGACCTCATATTGAATCAAAAACTTGTTTACCAAAACTGTCCGTGAACTTAAATACTAAGTAAACAACCTAATTCAAGGACAATAGCTAAACATGTAAACCTGATATATAACATCAAGGTTTGAGCAAATATTAAAGTCAAGAAACATTTATAATTTACTGAAATCTTTATAATATTATATAAACATCATACATAACAGCATCTGTTGAAAAAATAATTATAGAAAAGAATTTTGGATGGAATGAATAGACGCTGATGGTCGCAGTGCAGACAAGACTCACAATGCCATTCAAGCCACGTTTCGAAAATTGAATATTGATTGACCACGCCTCGTAATAATCTGAGAAGATCTTGGTAGAAATTACACCCTGATATTAAGATTTTTCCAATAATTGGTTTATAAGATCTTTGAACCTTCAATTTCATGTAGGTATAACGGTAGTCTAAGAATAGTTAGCAGACTAATAAGGACATTCAATGCATGTATATAGCAGACTAATAAGGACATTCAATGCATGTATATAGCAGACTAATAAGGACATTCAATGCATGTATATAGCAGACTAATAAGGACATTCAATGCATATATATAGCAGACTAATAAGGACATTCAATGCATGTATATAGCATTGGGTTGTTGCATTATCTTCTAAGAATAGTTAGCAGACTAATAAGGACATTCAATGCATGTATATAGCAGACTAATAAGGACATTCAATGCATGTATATAGCATTGGGTTGTTGCATTATCTTCTAAGAAACGCTCTAATCTTCTCTATATGGCAGCAGGTGACAACACGGTTGAAGATAAGATTTTGATCCAACTTTCGACATCAAATAATTCTTCTGAATTAACAATGAAATATAGAGAATTATTTAAAAGTTAACCCATTGTGGTTATTTCAAAGCAAGTTATTGTCTTAAATAGTTAGGTTTTAATATTTGACTTTTTGAGCTTTACTTTGTGTATATGCTGAAAATAATTTATAGCCTGCAACTCTATACCCATTGAGCTTTACTTTCAGTATATGCTGAAAATAATTTATAGCCTCCAACTCTGCTTTATACCCATCGAACTTGACTGAATTGTGAATTTTAACAAAGTGATATTGCTCGGATATTTTATTAAAACTGAATTCTCACTAAATTATGGATGTGTAAAGAAAATGCAATCTGGAAAACTAAATGAAAATCATAGATACAATTATTCCTAAGGTCAGAATGGTAAAAAATTTGTTTTAGACATTTTGTATTTAAGCCATGAAAATTAGGTTTTGCATTACAAAGACCTGAAAGTTTAAAATTTTCTTAAACGCTACAATATGATAAATATAGCCATTTATAATGAAAAAGTTTTCCACCTGAATGAGATAATTTTTTAATTTCACATCCTGTAAAAAGCCTTATAATTTGAAATACTTTTGAAAAGGATTTCTCTTTTATCATAAAATTCTGTAATTACATATCTTTCCAGTGAAACGTTTCATCATTTTTTTGTTGTTGTAAAATGTCTAGTTTTCAAGTTATTATTGTGTTTGGTGAAGGCTGACGTTACATGATTTATGATCAATCTATTTAAAATCCTTCTTATTTGTGACAGAGTCATGTATTTGAATTCTTCGATAAGCCTACTTATATATGCATACTTACACAATATTACTTTTTAAAAAAAAAATATTCTCAGATATTCAATCTGAGTTTTGTGAATATGTCCCAAAAAATTGAAAAAAGAATATAAAAAAAAATAAATAAATAAATAAATAAAAAAAATAAATAAAAAATAAATAAATAATAAAAAAAAAAAAATAACATAAAAAAATCCCTTTCCATCCAAATCAGAATCTTTGATGACTGTATGATGCTGCAGATCATATTGAACCATCTAAAATCAAGACCAAGTTAGGCCTTCCCCTATTTAAATATTTGATTTTGTGTTAGTACTTCACGCAGGAATCCTAAACATGCACAAAGGAAATTATCTCACCTTTGTCCAATCGTTTAGATACTTTTTATAACTTTACTATCAGCCTATTATGCTATTAGATTATTTCTATGCATGTCTCTTGATGTAACTTAACTCATCTTAATTTAAGAGGGTATATACCACTTTCTGCTCGAGAATTTGGTTTTCATTTGTTAAGATTCCATCCAAATTGGGTTCCATAAAAGGTTTCATTTGGTCCGCATTTTGTTCCTATTTTGTTTTGTTTTTTTACAAACAAATCTAATAAAAACAATTCTACATAAGCAGTATAAGAGATGGCTATGGGGGAATTTAGTCGGTATGGGGGAAAAGGAGAATTTTAACATTACAGATGTCACTATGGGTTCTATGGAATTTTAACATTACAGATGTCACTTTGGGTTCTATGGAATTTTAACATTTCGTTTGAGTCACTAAAGACTCAATATAGCTAATTTATGGATAAAATAATATACACCAAACATGTGTGAATCAATCTATTTGGTTATTTGACAACTGATACACGTGAAACTCCTAAATTCAAAATTAGTGAAATAGCTAGAAGTTCGAAATATTATACAATATTTCAAAAGGACTACCTTCCTAACTTTATAGAGGAAATATGCCTAGTCTGGAAAGTATTTTAGGTGTTAATGGAGAGGATACTGAGGGCATGTTTTATCAACAATAGTTATCTCTGTACGAAAAACATGATGATATATACAAAATTATAAAGATTTTGAAGACCATAAGAATGAAAGGTCAAAGGTATATACTTGTGAAATGGAAAATGGAAAGGATATGATGAATCGTGTAACAGTTGTCAAGAAGGAGAAAACATAATTTCATTAAAATAAATAATGCATCAAAAGTACCTTGCCTTCAGCGACGATGTGCCAAAGACACACCTCGTTGTACTTTCTGAACAAGAGTTTTTGCATATCAACATTCTCTCAATTGGGGACGTTCTGCCTACGTCAGACCTCGTCTTTGCATAGCAACATTCTCTCAAATGGGGATGTTCTGCCTACGTCAGACCTCGTCTTTGCATAGCAACATTCTCTCAAATGGGGACGTTCTGTCTACGTCAGACCTCGTCTTATGCAACAAATGAAGCAGAATACTTAAATGGAAGTAATAAGTTGCAATAAAACTTTGAATTTTTGAAAGATAAGGATTTTCTAGAATGTAACAGGTGTCCTAAAACCCATTAGGATGTGAAGTAGTTAAAACATGCACGTCATGCGACTTTATACTGATCACGAAACTAGATTGAAAAAAGAAAGTACATAAAAAACATCACAGTTGAATACAAAATGGTACTCATGAAGAGCGTGATTAAAGGGTGATGACATTTACAAATTGTTTTTAAAAGAGATTACTTTCATAAGTTTGAAGTTCTTTCCAACTAATTCTCATAAAAGCTGAAGAAAAAAACAACAACAAGCAAACAAAAAACAAACCAAAAAAATAAAAACAAAACAAAAATACCAATACAATGTAAATGACTACACGCTGGTCAGGGGAACTTGGACAAAATAAAAGCTGAAGATAATCTCAAAGCCGTTGATGCAAAGAAGAGGGCAATTAGACTTCTTTCAAATGCCAACGCTGCCAAATTCTACTCCTCGTAATTAATTGACCCTTTTGTAAAGAGACATAGAATTTCATATTTATGACACATATCATATGCCTTATGACTAATACTAAAGAAGTAATATGCTTGATTTGACCATAAAGGAAACTAATTCCCGCATTTATTACCCTAGAGGCCCGGTTAGTTATGAAGTCCAACTTTCGTTTTAAATGAATTGGGCTTCGGGATTAAGGCTTTATGTCAGATTTTGGCTTTCCAGATAGACAGTTGCGGTCGCAGAGTATTTGGAAACGGGGGAGGGGGAAATAACACGTCACTGGAATCATGTTCTGAAAATGAATTATTGATTGGTCGCCAAATTAATCCAACACATCATCACACAAATTACACGGTGTTAACAAGATTTTCATCCAATTAATTGTATATCAGATTCATGAATCTTCAATTAAAGAAGGGATGCGAAAAGAATAAATAAAAATGTTCAATCATGTCTCAAAGCTTGATATTATATTCATGACTAATAACATGACATTCTTGTTTATTTAGCATCGGCCTTTGGTAATGTTTTCAAGGGAACTTTATTGCCCAATTAATCTTATCTTGGATCGAGACCTCTACGTACTCCACTTGACTACTTTTCCAGAGATATCCATGAAGTGTTATAGCTAATAAGGTAACGCGACGATATAAAAAAATGCCATTTGGGAAAACATAAAGAACAAAGATTGAGTTAGTCGACAATAAAATACAATAATTAAACATAGAAAAAAAACTGTACGAACTTCCTGAAACATTCTTGCTGACAATAAATAGAGGATTTAATTTGTTCAGATACATATCAGAAAATGATTGGAGTTATTTTTCGGATTATCTAAAAGACATTAAACACTAATTGAAGTTATATTCATGATGGTACATATGTCTATCTATCTATCATTTTACAGAAGATATATAGATAAATTGATAAACGGATGGTGGATAGACGGATGGTGTATTGATGACGTGGATATATAGATAGATAGATATGAATGACGTAAATGAGTTGTGGACAAAATAAAGATGATCACAATAAAGCCGGCAATTCGCATTGTTCATAACGTTACAAAAATGAATTCGACCAAAGTACTATCCCAATAGGATTCTTTTTAACGAGGCGACGCGAGGCATATCTGATTACTAAGCAGTCTATTGACCTCAGCGCAAATAACATGCGATTCTGTCTGAGTTTACCAATACGATCTGCGATTTTCATAGTCTGCGATTTTCATAGTCCATTCTTTTTGTGCCATAAACCAACATGAAACTTAAGCCAAATTGTGTCGCAGAAACTTCATACCTGTAATTATCTGGGTCGCAAGGAGACGAGATGCCGGAAATCGTTCTATTATTTTTGACTTTAACCAAATATTCAGTTAAATACTGCTATAGTTTCTTATATATTAGCCACATAACATTTCACTGAACGAAACATCGGAGCATGACGTGGCATATTCTTGACTCGTACATGGTAGAAATATTATTTGTAAAGCTTAGTAGTATGATAACTATTCTGTCTCGTGATATCAACGATAGAAATACTCTACTGTAATAGTCTTACAATCACCATATATTCCTATAAGACTGGGAGCCGCGGTAGCTCTGTTTGTAGAGTGTCGGACTCGTAATCAAAGGTTAGTGGGTTCCATACCCGCCCAGGCCAGCTTGGGTCGTCTCCGTCCGTGTGTCTTTGGGAAAGGCACTTAGCTCTCTGTTCCTCGGCATGATATAGCCAATATTGTGCTAAAAGTGCCGTTAAAATAACCCAACCCCGAATTCGCCCCTCCCCCCAATCCTGCAAAATTGTGTTGCTACGTTAGCAACTGACCTATCGCAGAGAGCAGAGATAACCACGCTCTACTCAATACTTTGTCAGCGATCTCATTGGTCGGCGGTCCATATGTATCGGCACGTGTTAGGGTTTGGGTGACATACGGCGATATATTAATTACATGCACGTGAAAATGCAATTAAAAATGTATCTATAAGACTAGAGCTTTGTGACATTCATGAGTTTATGAGCGCCAAAATTCAATCCAAAATTCCAGAATGTATGTACAGTCTTTTAACTCACCCTTTTTTGTCCCTGACTGTTAATTGATTAACGGTTCGATGATTAACGGCAAATCAACACATGAAAGGTTATGTAGTGCCGAGGAAATGGAGAAAAGTGCCTTCCCTAGAGACACATCCGACCTGCCCTGTTCTGGACAGTATTCAAACTCGGTCCCTTTTGGTCGTGGGTCAAGCATGCTAACCACTGGTCCACCGCGGCAGCTTTCCTCACAGTCATTTTGTATTTAGTTGTGTCATTTTGCGCACGGTACAAAATTTTAAATTTTCATTATTTTTAGGTCTTCCCCAAATCACTTCTTCGCACGCCAATGCACATATGACGTCAAATATATGCAATGGCTTGGTGAAACTGTAAATGATCTAGCATCTTTGTAGCTAAACCTGGAGAAACAAAATCTAAAAAGAAGAAACAATAACCTGATTCTTTATTTAACAAACACGACCGTCTATGATATCTTGAAAAATCTATTAATTCAAACTAAAGTAAAGTCTCCTAATTATCATTATATGGGATTGGATGTTTTTTTTTTACCTGGTAAATTTTCATGACATCAAATTATCATTATATGGGTTTAGATGTTTTTACCTGATACAAGTTTCATGACACCTAATTATCATTACAAGGGATTGGATGTTTTTACCTGATACAAGTTTTCATGACACCTAATTATCATTATATGGAATTGGATGTTTTTACCTGATACAAGTTTTTATGACACCTAATTATCATTACTACATGGGATTGGATGTTTTTACCTGATACAAGTTTTCATGACACCTAATTATCATTACATGGGATTGGATGTTTTTACCTGACACAAGTTTTCATGACACCTAATTATCATTATATGGAATTAGATGTTTTTACCTGATACAAGTTTTCATGACACCTAATTATCATTACATGGGATCGGATGTTTTTACCTGATACAAGTTTTCATGACACCTAATTGTCATTACATGGAATTGGATGTTTTTACCTGATACAAGTTTTCATGACACCTAATTTTCATTATATGAAATTGGATGTTTTTACCTGATACAAGTTTTCATGACACCTAATTATCATTACAAGGTATTGGATGTTTTTACCTCATACAAGTTTTCATGACACCTAATTATCATTATATGGAATTGGATGTTTTTACCTGATACAAGTTTTCATGACACCTAATTATCATTACTACATGGGATTGGATGTTTTTACCTGATATGAGTTTTCATGACACCTAATTATCATTACTTGGGATTGGATGTTTTTACCTGACACAAGTTTTCATGACACCTAATTATCATTATATGGAATTAGATGTTTTTACCTGATACAAGTTTTCATGACACCTAATTATCATTACATGGGATCGGATGTTTTTACCTGATACAAGTTTTCATGACACCTAATTGTCATTACTTGGGATTGGATGTTTTTACCTGATACAAGTTTTCATGACACCTAATTGTCATTATATGAAATTGGATGTTTTTACCTGATACAAGTTTTCATGACACCTAATTGTCATTACATGGGATTGGATGTTTTTACCTGATGCAAGTTTTTATGACACCTAATTGTCATTACATGGAATTGGATGTTTTTACTTGATACAAGTTTTCATGACACCTAATTTTCATTACATGGAATTGGATGTTTTTACCTGATACAAGTTTTCATGACACCTAATTGTCATTATATGGGATTGGATGTTTTTACCTGATACAAGTTTTCATGACACCTAATTGTCATTATATGGAATTGGATGTTTTTACCTGATACAAGTTTTCATGACACCTAATTTTCATTATATGGGATTGGATGTTTTTACCTGATACAAGTTTTCATGACACCTAATTGTCATTATATGGAATTGGATGTTTTTACCTGATACAAGTTTTCATGACACCTAATTGTCATTGGATGGAATTGGATGTTTTTACCTTATACAAGTTTTCATGACACCTATTTATTTATGTTTACTACACCGCTTGATTAGTTTTCTAATTGTGTCCTCTGCATGCATGATATTTAGAGTGATAATGTACCTTAGTGTGTGTGTGTGTGAGAGAGAGAGAGAGAGAGAGAGAGAGAGAGAGAGAATGAGAGAGAGAGAGAGAGAGAGCAGTGACGGTGCGAGGGGGGGGGGGGCGTTGGGGCGAGAGCGATCGCCCTATGACACCCTCGCGCTCCACTGAAAGAGAGAGACAGACAGACAGACATACAGAAATAGCAGTGAAATGTCGAAATGCCACCTTTTTTTTATTGATCACAGAATCATAACAGTGCCAAGGTTACCAAGGTTAGAGGCATTGAAATCATCGTGTGGATATACACATACATGGTGGATGATCAATATACAATTAGAAAGTTACATTATTTGATGTGCCATAATGATTTAGCACATATATAATATTGTTAGTATTACAGTGTTTACTACTTATTGGTCTGTAGTAGTTTGATTAATGTTGGAGCATACAGTTTCTATTAACTAGTCATTTACATTTTAATAAGTGTATATCTTTTGTCATAAATACAGAATACTTTTAATAAAACACATTTAGAAAATATATGGGCTTCATTATTAATAAAACAAGGAAAATAGCATAATAAAAAAGAAGAAAAGAAATAGAGATTGAGAGGTGAAACAGATGTGAGCATGCATATATATCCCTAAAATTTGATGATACAATCATTCAGGAAACCGACGCGGCTACTTACTTACTTGCTTACTTAATTTGGAATATGCTCGTGTGCGGCCATTCGGCTATGTACGAGTGGTTAATGGGCGCACAGCGCCCTACTTAATTGATCGTCAATGGGTTACTAGGCTGCAACCCATTGGACGCTTTTCTGTGTGCAAAGCACACTATTTAATTATTGGTCAGGTGAGCTACCGGGCTGTAGTACCACTCCACGCATTACTGTACGCAAGGATACTACTTAATTATTCATGTCTGGTGGAGGCAAAGGCGGAGTCGGAGATGGCGTAGGAGGAGCGTGAGTCACTGGATGGCTCCATTGATCCAGGTGTAAATTTTGATTTTATTTGCCAAATATAATTGTTGTCGTCTTGTATGTTGGCTAAATTATCCTTAATTTTGAATAAACAGCTCTTTACCTGTGGCTGGTTTACGCGGCTACTCACTTGGGTATATTACAAGACAGATCACGTCGTTGTATTAATCGCAACCGCAACGCCTGTAGGAAAGCAAGGCAAACATTGTTTCCCGCTCGCTAATCATGGAGTTGGCACTACAAATTTAAACCCAATAACAGCTGCCAGACCATACAACAAAATTATAAATCCAACACTGCTGTATGGTTGCGAAATTTGCGGAATCAGCTCCAAAGGAATGACCTCTATGAACTCAAGAACAAACTCGCTTTGATATATACGAGTCTATGCTAGAGCTGACAAGAATAACAACCGAGGTTGATCGACGTAATCTTTTCAGCTTGTAACATAAACAGAGAACAAAGATTATTTGTGACAATTTTTGAATGTTTTAAGTAAAGTATTTGTAGCCAAGGTTCTATGTAAAATCTTCATTTGCGTCAATTTACGGTTTTGACACGTTGTGGTTTTATATGGAAGTATAATATATTGATGCCAATCTTTTTCTTACATATTACTGAACTTTGCCTCCCGTTTCCTTATAGATGTTGTTTTTTTTGTTGTTGCTGTCATTTTAAATTAATTTCACATAAAAACCTTTACATCTTTTTTATTTTTGGTGCTAATGTGTGCCAAAACATAAGATGTTACTGTAAACTACAATTCGAATCTTTTTTATTTTTGGTGCTAATGTGTGTCAAAACATAAGATGTTACTGTAAACTACAATTCGAACTGAAAACTTAAATTACTTTTTATAAGATTGTATATCTTGGTATGCTTTCAAGTTCAAGGTTGGCTCTAAGAGAGAATCTACTGTCTTTTTAGGAAAAAAAGGAGACCTATTGTATTCACCGACAAAAAAACACTGAAACACTACAGTTTGATCCAGGAGGAATCCAAACGGGCGATTTCACAATATATTTCACATACCTAGGCTATCGAAAAATACCTACTACAATTAAATGATACATCTAATGATTTGCGATCCAATAGATTCTTTAAATTTATAGTCTCTATTCCCTAATTCCAGACTATTTTCCTAGGTCTGACTTTAATAATAATAATAATAATAATAATAATAATAATAATAAGTGGTATTATTAGTTTTGGATGAAACATATTAAATTACAATTTTAAATGTAGAGGAAAATAGTACATCCGGGATAAAATGTATATGGTCGTCTTCAAAGAACCATGGCATTGACGCTATACTTTTTTAATCACTGTCTTAAGGTCTAGTTTTTCACAACTGTGCCAACGTTATTATCAAGACACACTGAGACTTGTATAAAATGTATCTTTTGTAAATAGATGTAAAAGATGTAACATATCTGATTATTTATATTCACTGCGTTATTTTGTACAGTGTGTGTGTGTGTGCTATGTAACTGTGTGACTTTGATAAAGGAACCCGTGGGTCCCGAAAGCGTTGAGCTAGTCTCGAACCAGAGTTGCACCGCTTTATTTTATTTTGGTCAGTATATATATATATAATTACAAATATACACCAAACAGAGCGGAAAGTGCTATCACTGGATCCTGCAGGAGAATGCTTGATAACGTCAGCAGAATTTTTAAATACGAATAAATAATATTATCATACAGTTGTGTGTGTGTGTGTTTGGAGAGATAAAGAGATAGATAACGCTCACCTTCATCAGCATCATGACGTCACGTTAAAAATCGTTTAACACACTGACATTACTAGCAATGTCAGAAAGCAATGTCAAGGAAGGATGCTAAACGTTATGTGATAAGTAGAATTTCAAATTTGAGTTCATTTGACACGAAATTTATGAAACTTTTGAATTACACATGGTGAAATTCAAGCAGCTCATAGCCGCGTAACACAATAATTTTCAAATATTATTCGATTTATTTCGTATCAAATGAACGACCGTATAAAATCTCTCTCTCTCTCTCTCTCTCTCTATATATATATATATATATATATATATATATATATATATATATATATATATATATATATATATATATAATCATGTATCCAAACATATAATATGGGATCCAGGGATAAGAGCTTTCCTCTTTGTTTTGTATACAGGTATGTCGATTTATAAATATATGAATTAAACAAAAGACCAAACTTGATGCTCTTAAGACTCCGATTGTTAACGGGTCCAATTTTCCGTTAGATAAACTGGGTTTCAAAAGAGAGTTTTATGTCGCATTAATTGCATCCACACAATTAGAAAAGAGTGGACAAGAAGTACATGTCGCCCTTGCTATTTTCCGAAAATCAATTATTGATTGACAACACCTCTCATTAATCCAATAAGATCGTCAAGTACATTACACCGCAATAATGAAATTATCCTCTAGTGAATTGTAGATTAGATTTAAGAACATTCAATTACATTGAAGAAGTATATTCTTGCAGACTAATAACATGAAATTATCCTTTAATTAGGATCGGGGTTAAATTTTTTTTAACCGACTCTGTTTTTTAAAGGGCTTTATATTTTTTACCTTTGTTTTTGTTATATATATTTTTTATGGAATTTTAACATCGTTACCCTTAATCTTGCAGGACAACATGTTTTCGTGTATTTGAAAGGGTTTGTTTTCCTAAAGTTTTTACCTTTCTTTCAATGCTTTATGTTGACATGTTTTGGTATAGTTGCCAGATAGGTTAACTAACTTAACAATTAAATTCCTGGTAACGTACTTGGAACTAAGAAAATATCAGTCACAGAAACAGTAAATAGCAAGTTAGTATACATATCATGCAATAATTAACTTTAATCCCCTAAAAACTAATATAAAATTACATATAGAAGTAGTATAGTTGGTATATATATATATATATATATATATATATATATATATATATATATATATATATATATATATATATATATATATATGATGTACAGGACTTGTCTAAACAGAGATTTAATACTTTATTTTATGCTATACAATGATTGAAAACTGTAAGCGAAGTATGATAAATACCGTACATTCAACACTATTTAAAACTAACTAAACCAATTATAAACTGAGAGATTAGAGAGTGACACGGAACAGATAAAGAAATCTCTGGGAGACTATGACACTTACAATCCAAAATGGAACAGCCACAAAATGACTTCACCAACGAGATGAAACAAAGCAATCAAGAGATTACAAATCTAAAGAGTAATTTAAGATGAGTATTAATAACTTGAGCAACAAAGTGGTTGCTAATACTGACACTGTTTCACAATTGCGAAAGAATAATGATTTAACGGAGATACCGTGTATACCCGCGTATAAACTTATACCAACTGCATACTGTATAGACCCAGATATGCCGTCGCATAATGCGCTGGTAGATCTGGGTCTATGCAGTTTGTAGGGACTAATCAGTAGAACAAACAACATTGACCATGATCTGCCGGCGCATTATGCGACGGCAGATCAGGATCTATGTTGTTTACATTTGGACTACTGTTATACGCGAGTATAGACAATAATCAAAAGTATAGAGGACAACAAAAGCTAGATAAATATTATTGAAGTCTCAGTAAGAACTATAAAACACGACTTATGATCTATATATCACTTATTTAAATGAAAAATCAAAACATTAAATGATCATCCTTCACCAGCTTTCAAAACTGAGGTTTCTGCTGGAATAAAGTGGTTAAAAAATAAAAAAAAAATAAAAAAAATAAAGAAAATAAAAACAGATTAAAAGCCTATGTTCGTAGAAAAGTCGTTACTAATATCCATGTGGTACAAAGTGGTTACTAATATCCATGTGGTACAAAGTAGTTACTAATATCCATGTGGTACAAAGTGGTTACTAATATCCATGTGGTACAAAGTAGTTACTAATATACATGTGGTACAAAGTGGTTACTAATATCCATGTGGTACAAAGTGGTTACTAATATCCATGTGGTACAAAGTGGTTACTAATATCCATGTGGTACAAAGTGGTATTGACGAATTAGATAAAAGGATAAAACGAATGAAAAGTTTTTAAATGATTTGGAACAAAAGTTTTAAACAGATATAGGTGCAATCAGAACTGAAGTAGATTAAAAGACAATCGCATTAATTGAAATAATTGATGCCGTTCAAAAAGAAATAAACATGGAAATGGGTCTAAACAATATTGCTTTTTTATAGAATTAAAAATTGATGATGAAAATCGATATATACAAAAAGGAGATGGATAACATAACGAAACTAGCGTCTGAATGTGTATTGTTTTACGATTTATGCATTATACCACGTCATGAGTATTCAGATGAAATCTATCAAAAGGTAAACGATAAAAATGAAATTTAAATTTCGTAAAAAAGCAGCAGACGACGTGACTGAAATGGGATTTACTCTTAAGAAAGGGTTATCATTTCTTTAATGGTAAAGTTACACCTCACATATTGATTGAAAAGTTCGGATTTAACTAAAATTTAAACTATATACTTCATCCGGATTTAACTACTCTCCATCGAGTTATGCTGAAAAAACCCCAATAACTTTATACACAATAGTTACTTCAGCAAGTCGTTGAAATAAAAATAAAAAAATCCACAAAAACCCAGCAAAAATTAGACTTATGCACAATTTATTTTTTAAACATACAAGTTGTTGAAATTTTTGTTTCATCGTATCTAGAATTTTATAAAAGATTAATGGTAAACAAGCAACGTTTTTAAAAAGAAGCTGAACATAATTTTCACAGTATAAAATAATTATTTACATATTATTTTGATGAGAACAATGTTTTGATAATTGGATTGACACCAAAAGTAATAATTAATCCATTTATTACAATTTGAAATCGAAACTGTTTGTAGTGTCAAATTTTGCTTATAGAAGATGTCAGCAACAGCCTTGCATTTACACAAAGTAATTATCTGTTGCAATTATTTGAGCAAAATGGTTCAAATTTAGGGAGAACTAGACACGACAGAAACTTGAAGAATTGAAGAAGAAAACTGCAGAGTTCAACGAAAACGAAACAAAGACTCCTTACTACCTAAATGAAAGGTTGAAAGAACAAAGTTTGGTCACTCAGTACTTATACAATTTAGATGATGCTTTGTCTTTGTAATTTTTTGCTCACCTTGATGCTACGTTAGGAAAATCTGGATGACCAAAACTTGTTGATTTTACCAAGGTTCTGATGAGCATGTAGATTATGAGTATATATTTATTGCAGTTATAATAGATATTATTGTTTCGTTGATTACAAGCTGTGTTTATTAACTGGACTCAGATGCAATGAGGATTTGTTTATGTAATACTTAATGTAACAACGTCACTGTCAGTAATTCTGGAGACAATGCCAAGGAAGATACAGAAGATTTGTAGGTGCTTCAAATCAGGTATAGTTCACGACTTTTATTAATATAGCCATTATTGTTTTTTTGTGTTTCACAGTTCATGCCTATCAAAGCCAGATTTGCACCAGCTGACGGTTTAAAATTACCAAACTGTAATTATCTTGTATGCAAATCCTTTAACGATACAAAAGAGTATATACTTTTTTTAAATTTGTTTTTTTCTTCTAGGAACATTTCTTTCAGCGGCTAAATCATTGCAATAGGATTAAAAGTTTTCCGTGGAACACTGTGTCTTGATTATGAACAACATTAATGTGACATACCTTTCTGCTTTTAACTTAGGCAACACAGAGACACCTAGGCGATTGGTGTGCCAACTTTAGACAGAGTACTATTACTATACAGTGACTGATGTGGAAGATATGACTTTCAGAAACATTCACATAGCGCCTGGACTTTGTTGCAAATGATAGCCCTAACTATCTGTTTACGCAGTCGAGACATTATCTTCTACATTATCATGGCACACAGTTTAGACAGATTCCACAGTTTTAGTTGAATACAGCAAACTGGTGTGTAAGATATGTGAAATTTTAAAAACGTTAACACAGTACATTAACATAAATGCCTTTGTTGACGTCACAGCCGCCGCCGCGATCTGCAGAAAAGTGATAATTATGTCACTCCTCTCACAGGCAAGACAAAACTATTTAGATGTGCATTGTCTGAATGAAAAGAATGTTTTGATTCAGTCTAACAAATATATCACTTGTGTTACGACTCTAGGTCTTAAAAATATGTGATAGAAAGAAAGTGAAACCAACAATATAAATAGTATTAACAAGCAATTTATTTCCCTACAATACAAAGTGAAATTCAAGAGATACTTACAGTATTGTGGATCAAATTCCAAATAATCCTAAATGTCCTAATCACAAGTCCAAAACTATAGAATGTTCCGAATGAGTTCCAATAGTCTTGAATTTCCTGATATAACACAATGACACAATCCAGAATGTCTTTGAATAAGTTCACAAAAATCCAAAGTAAGGTATTAATTGAAAAGTCAATGAGCACTTTAGTAATTCCAATGAATATATATTAAATAAATAATTCCTCTTGAACTATATCTTATTTCAACGGCACAATGCAAAATATGATCACAAATAGATTCCCACAGACTGATGTAAAACAGGAATAAATTGTTCATTTACAAAATCCCTATTTATACACATTTTAACTTGACCTATATCAACAGGATGTGAAGCAATAAACTGGAAAAAACTCAGTCTAACTGTAAACAAGACTGACCTTGAACTCAAATGCTATGAAAACATTCTGTTTACAAGTGACTAGAATCTAAAGTGCAACATCCCATTATGGACAAAATGTAAACACACATTATAGATTAAATATACATAACACTTGTTTATGGGATTGTACGGCTTTTGGTAACAACACACCATATTGGTTTTGGGTCTATACACGGTGGTCCTGGAAACTACTAAAAAAAAAAAAAAAAAAAAAAGTAACTTTTCAAAGTAAGTATACACCTGTTACTATATTATGCCAAAATGAATTTAGAGCCCTTTTTGGACGTTGGCCGCTACTGTAATAAAAATGCTATGGGTCTGTGACAATATTTTGTGTTTCTTTATGCCAGTAACATAATATCATCAGTTTTCATGGCATATATTTCTATCGTTGCATTGAAATCGGGCTTATTTCATATGACATTCATGATATTGCTTACACCCATTGTATATTACGGGAGACGGTGCAAATTACATGTAATACGTGTCCACAACAGCAGTATGGTCTGCAAATGTCATCGACTTCTCTTTTTGACATAAACCCACATAAAACTTAACCCCCATACTAAATTCGTGTCACAGATAGTTCAATTTCGTAATTTGTTGGGCCTTATTGGCAAGGCATGACAAATTCGTATCTCTTATTTTCGTCTCACTGGAATATTGAATTCAATATCGTGTAGTATTATAGATGATGCACATGGCATGTGTCATTCAAAGAAACATTTAGTCTTGGAAACGAAACTCTTAATTTCGAGTTACAAATAATTCGAAAAAATATATAATTTTCACCGTTTAAGCTCAAAATCAAATTAGTTTCACAGAAAGTTCAACTCAGTAGCTACCAGGGTTATAAGAAAGAGAGATGCATGCATTCGTTGAAATAGAATTGAAACTATTCGTTCTCATATTGAATATTTAATTCTGATTTTGGACAAACGTTTAGAAGCATGTTTCCACATATACTTCATCTACACAACTTACTCCAACTTATCCGAATCTACTTTGCTATCAAATTTTGAATATGTGAAAATCAATTAGCAAAACATAGTTAACGAGGATTTTCCATATTCACACATGCAAGCTTACGAAATATCTTTGAAGCTAAGAACCACAAAGAATTATGCATATATGCATCAGCGAATTGTTACGACTCTAGGTCTTAAAATATGTAACAGAAAGAAAGTGAAACCAATAAAATCAAGTACAATCAACAAGCAAGTTATTTCGAGACAATTAAAGTAAAAATTCAAAAGACACTTACAATTTGTGAGTTAAATTCCAAATAATCCTAAATGTTATAATCACAAGTCCAAAATAATAAAATGTTCCGAATGAATTCCAAAAGCTTCGAATGTCCTGATGTATTTCAATGAGTTCACATAAGTACCAAAATAATGTATTAATCCAAAAGCCAATGATCAATTTAGTAATTCCAATGAATATTTTAAATAAATAATTCCTCTCAAATTATATCTTATTTCAACAGCACAACTGTAAATTCATACTGATCTTTAGAACAGGAATTTTAAAACAAGAATGAAATTATTTACCAAAATCTGTATATATAAACACATGACTACATGATCTATGTCGCATCAGAATAAGATTAATTCTAATGGAAAAATACTTGCCTACCTGACCCATGTCACAACAGGACATGTTGCGAAATACTATGTAAATAACTGGACAAAAGTTAAGTATGTATTTCAAATAACCATACAATTTACAATCACAGACAAAAGCTAAGTATATGAACATCATACATAAAAAATGAAATGAACTTCTGACCAAGACCAGGATTTTTTCTATCAGTTTAAGTTGAACAAATAATCTGATGATTAATAAATTGTATCATTAAATATAGCTCAATCTATCAGCAATAACACCAGCAAATTTAACATAACGTGTTATGTATATTGAATTTATAATATGTGTCCATGAGGTACTTTAGTGGTCATTTTGTAAATAACATATTTGCTGCATTTAAGTTCATGGTCAGTCTTGTTTACATAGTATTTAGTAATTAGATTGAAATTTTCCATGGCTTGATGTGATAAAAGTCACGTACGCACCGTCATTTTCCATTAGAGTTACTCATATTCGTGAATATTCCGTCAGGTGACTTATCTTTATATTTATACAGCATTGGTAAACAAGTTTTCATTCCTATACTAAACTTGATATTATTAAGATCAGTCTATTAAGGAATTTATTTTAGTAATCAGATGTTACAGTTGTGAAAATCAGGAAATTCAGAGAGAGGAATTATTTATTTGAAATATTCATTGGAATTACTAAAAGTGCTCAATCTCATTTTGGATTAATACTTGACCTTGGAATTTATGTGAATTCATTAACAGATATTCTGGATTACATCATTCAGATATATCAGGACATTCAAGACTACTGGCACTTCAGGACATTGAAGACTACTAGCACATCAGGACATTCAAGGCTACGGGAATTCATTCGGAACATTCTATATTTAGGACATGTGATTAGGACACTTAGAATTATTGGATTATTTGAACTTTAATTGACGTTATTGTAAGTGTCTTTTTTGAATTTTCACTGTAATTGTCTGGACATAAATTGCTTGTTGATTTTACTTATATTATTGGTTTCACTTTCTTTCTGTTACATTATTTTAAGACCTAGAGTCGTAACAAACGTTAAACATATCTATGTCTCTCTTTGCTTGTTGTACGTTTCTGTGTTTGTGGTTTTGATAGCTACTTGTACAAAAACTGATTTGAATACAGAAGGCTAGAGCTTCCCGACCCTCGATCTATTTCATTTTTGGAAAGCTATGCTCAGCAGATTATAATTTTGGGTAATGTTGTTTAATTATAGGATAATAAATAACTACTATTACATACAATCGTCTATAAGAGGCGTCATTTTTGGCATATTTCTTTATCAACAGATCGCCGTACTAATATCACTCATCTATTGTGCAATCAAGTGTAATTTGTGGAACTATTCTTGAATTTGATTTATAGTACAAAATTTTGAAGGTATTATATAGTATAATTTTTCTTAAAACTGACCAATTCAATGCGTTTATTGGGCACTTACCAAACTGTTGTGTAAAAGTGATAGTCTTCAGTTACAATTACCAAGATATTTTCCATGAGGTCACAGGATCACTGTAGTTTTAATCACAATGGCTGCGTTTTAGATAAGAAATATTTTAAAACTCTGTGTAAGACAAGTCGGATTTATCTTCTCATTTAATCTCTCTCTGTAGTCTTATAGAATTTGGATCTGCAAAAGTTCGATTTATCATCCAAAACAATGTTTTGTGTTTTAGAAAACAAGTGGAAAATGAATTTCTTCAGGTTATATATGCATTACGTGCGTGAAGAATATTGTTTTGTTGAATGATTTACTTATTGGTTTTGGACATTCTAATAAATGTGGAAATGTATATCGAGGGACCAACCACTTAATTGTTTTCGGAATGTGTGTGGGGAATCGGATGGTGGCTGGAATTGTTCCGAAATAAATGTCCGGCTCCTAAATATTTTCCGAACATATTCTTGCTCTTATTTCTCGAAAAAAATCTCCAAATTCTATCCATTTTATATTAGCTGAAACAATATTAATTATGTTCAGGTGAAAGTTAAAAATATTCTGGTTGAAAAGAAAATTCCAGCCCCTCGCTCCCCTCCCCAGCGCCGAAAATTAAATGGTCGGTCCCTAATTAACTATGATACAGCAAATTAATATTTAACAACCGATCACGTTTTTCTATACATAAATCTTTGTGTTATCCTATTCAATCAACCTAAAGTAGTGTAACTTCATACTTGTTATTCTATCTCTTATTATTCGTAATCTCAAACACAATAACAATCCTTTTTTGTTACAGTTATGACTGAATTGCGTATCATACTAAATGGTGCAGACAGAGTATGATTCATAAATACGCCGCGGTAACATCATACGATGACAGTTCAATAAATGTTGAATTCGGGCTGGCATCTGCAAATGAGTTTCGTGAAAACGTAAGCGATCGATAAAGAGAACTATGAAAAACACATAGTACTACTATGATTAGTGACGACGTCAATATTTCTGTGAAATCCTTGCAAGGAGCTACGTGAAGATATGCAATATTCGCATTATCAATTCTATTACATTGGGGAAACACGTTAGGAGATATGTAACATATTTTCTTGAGCTAGATGCTTCTTGTCAAGTCAAGAAATTTCTCCTGCACAGAACCAATGAACCCGTGCCATGTATCAAGGAATTTGTATCGGACATCGATTGTATTGCCTTAAATTTTTATATTTTCAACCTTTCTCACTTCTATGCTAACATTAGAAGTTTTTCAACCTCCTTTTATATTTAAAGTCTCTCCCACCTCAATCTTACAGTCGTGAACGCACATCCCCAGGCTCCGATCTATACATTTTGTATACACCACCAAAAATCGCCGAACATTAATGCAATAAAACTTCAAAATCCCCAGCATGATTCGGTATTTGAAGAAAAATGACTGCCACTGATATTGAATGGAAAAATACAGGGCAAAAGTAAAGACTGATGGATATCAAAATCTTTGATTTCTTTTGGTTTTGGGCAATATACATAAGAATCATGTATATAATTTCGTTTCTTTCGTGTGTGTGTGTGTGTGTGTGCGTGTGTGTGCTTGTGTTTGTTTTCATAAACACTCTTCTTTATCTTTGACTATATCACAAGAATAGTTCCCTTATATTATTCAATTGGCCTTTGCATGTCTTTTGATTGGGAAACTGCCACATAATCTGAGAGGGCATTGAGATGTCCTTGATATTTCACTCCTTGCTCATCAATGTAGTTATTTCTTAAATTTATAAGGATTCCATCCATCTCAGGGTTCTATCAAAGGTCAATTTTTTTTTTGTAATGGCTGACGTGGTTTCTTGTCTTATATCGCGCCATCCATCCTGCATTAGCGTCCAATTTCCGTGTCCTTTTGGTAATATTTTTCTTTGCAAATCATATTATAGTAAAATCCTCCGCAGAGCTTCAATTTACCTCCAGAATTCGTCACAGAGATTATTATTATTATATATCATTTTTCTATGCATAAATTTGAACAGGAAATTAGACAAACTACCATCACCTGTTCAGTCTATTTTTTTTACTCAAAGTCTTCAAAGTACTATGATTAAGAGGGGGCAGGTAAGCGATGGGAAAGTATCGGAGTTTATATTACCTATTTGTAGGAAACATAATAAATACAAAATAACTCAAGTTTTAATTGTTGGCATCATACTTACATGAAAAGGGGCAGTGCTTTTATACTTTCTACAAATCTATCAATGTAGTCCAACGCTGACACCAAGTTTATTCTATTCCTGTTCATCAACTGGATGGTATGTAGATTAAGACTTTCATACTGCAGATCTATATTTCTCATATGTCTCATGAATATTAGCGGAGGAACGTGTAACAGTGTACCAAACCTCGAAGAACAGTATGAGATGCAAATTTCAGCATGTCTTGCCCTTGAGACATGGGTAATTTTGGGTCCTTTTGAGGCTGAACGTTCCATTTAAGCAAATGTTGTTTCTGGATAGAAGTTTTAGGTCGATTTAGATGGAGGGAACAAATATTAACTATCTCAAAACAATTTGGAAAGATAGGCAAGACTCATATGTCACTAAAATCGTTTTACAAAAAATAAATCAACTTTTTTCAAAGTAATATATAACAAAAATCAGTTAAAATTACAATCTGATTGTTAAACTTCACTCCCATTAATAGCATATTAAAGTCACGATACTTCGATATCAAGTGGGGACACCCTTACACTAAATAAAAATGATCAGTAATATTAAACGGTCTGGTGTTTTGTCTCACACCAAATACAGTCAGTTAATCAGCATCGCTCTGTGATAGTATTTTAAAGGAAGCGCTAGCGTCAAAACACGTTGACACTCCACGTATCCATCTATTCCGCTTCTTTCCTCTACGATAGGGCTGTTCCCTGAAGTGTTATAGGCACAAAGATGTAATAATAGCAAAGCATGTGTACTAGATTTAAAAAAAAAAATAAAAAAAAAAAAAAAAAATATAAAAATAAATGGCGAAACTGTAAGCTGAAATGCAATAGCTACGTTGTTGCTTATGTATTAAATTGCACTGAATACTCTTGTGGTACTCCGGATAAAACTGTCTTCCACTTCTTTGAATGTCATGCTTACAAAAAGGACAGGTTGACATTGCTTCCAAATCTTGAAGAAAAGAGCTTGAGGGGGTTTACAGTTTGAAGACTTATTGTGCGGTAACGAAAGACTGAATGACTTGCAAAAGGTTCATATTCGTAAATTTGTGTTGGTTACAAAGCACTATTCGTAAACAAATAATCCAAATGGAAGGGAAAAAAGTGATAGAAATTACTAATAAATTTAACCCAGTTGGCATCTAGCGGAAGATGGATGGGGAAAAAACTACAGTATACATGTAAAAGGAATCATAACATAGAGCAAGATAAGACTGTTTTCTTATTTTCGAAACATTCTTACCTGAAATAGAGAGTACCAATTTTAAACAAGGGTATGGAACAAATCATTCCCTTGTTACAATTAGCTTTTTAATCTTGATCTTTTGTTAAAGGAAAAACATTTTTGAAATTTAATAACTCTTTACTCAAAGAACAGGAATTTATCACATTACTCAAACACGTGACAAATAATGTCAAAACTCATTATAAAGCTGAAATTTATGAAGATAAAAGTGTAGATGATATTCCGGATGTTAATTTACAATTATCTATCAACGTCCAACTATTATTTGAGGTATTTCTGATGGAAATTCGAGGTAATTGTTTTTTTATACATCATATAAGAAGAGAAAAATATAAACGAGAATAAGGAAAAATTTATTAAAATAGAAATTACATGAATAATCTTAGAGGATCACATTAACGAAAATATGGCAGAAGAAACAATTCATGAATTAAAACAACTAAGAAAAATAATAATTAATGCTATTGTCCTAAGATCACGTGCTGAATGGGTAAATGGTGGAGAAAAAGTGACTTAATACTTTTGTAATTGAGAGAATATAAATTTTATAAGTGAAATATAAGAGATTTAGTTAATTCCAAAGCTTAAGTACTTACTGATCTGAATTATATTTTACAAGAGACTAGATACTGTTATGAATGCCCATATTCATTCAGAGATGGCGCAGATGTTGGTCTTAAGATTTTCTCCAAAATAATGATATTCCAACAATTAGATCAACAGCAAAAAAAGCACTTGAATAAAAATTTGAAAGTTATGAAGTTCTTAAAAAATACGGATAATACCAAAAGTTCTGGTTGGAAATCTTTTAAATGTTTTTGGAAAGACATTGGAAACTTCTTAGTCAGATCCATTAGATGTATCTACCATAACGATAAACTCACAAACACACAAAGAGAAGGAATTATAACTTGCATTCCCAAAGGCAATAAAGACAAATAATTGCTGAAAAACTGGAAACCTATTTCCCTTTTATAATATAAATTATCCTCATCTTCGATAGATAACCATCCTCCCATATCGTAATACAGAAGATCCAACAGGCTTCATATATGGTGGATTTATAGGCGAAAACATCAGATTGATTTATGAGTTAATGTGTTATGCAAAAAAATAAGTTTCAGAATGGCTCCGCCTTGTTTATTTGTCGAAGGGTTTTGATCCGGCAAATTGGTTATTTGTTTCGAATGTTTTTCACTTTTTCACTTTTTATTTTGGAAATTCTTTTTACAGATGGACGCTAATCAATAATGACATAAATTCTTGCATAGTAATGAATAGGCATGTACCACCATGGTTTCATATTTATCGTGGTTATTGTCAAGGGAACTCACTTTCCCTTTATGTCTTCATACGCCGTGCAGAGATTTTAGAACTATTGATTAGGCATAACAGGAATATTAGCAGTAATAAAATATATGATATATAATTTCTTATCTCACAATATGTTGACGACACTTCAGTCTTTAGGGATGGCTAAGATGAGTGTCTAAATAATATCCTTCGTGTACTAAAGTTCTATGTTCAAGTCTTAGACCTTTACGTTAATATAAATAAGACAGTAGTTATTTGGTTCTGGATTATGACAAATAGTCATCTAAAATAATGTAGATATATTAGTTTCATTTAGGAATAAAAACCCGTTACAGTTTTGAGTATTGATTTCTGCACAGACCTAGATTAGAGACCTAGTGTGAATTATGACTAAAAATTACATGAAATTGAAAAATTGTTCGGTCAATAGTCCAAAATAATTCTTTTTCCGTATGATCCTAGTCTTGAAAACTCTGACACTGTTAAAACTAAATCATCTGTTTTTATGTTTACCAACTCATCCTTGAGAGTTTCATTAACAAATTAAACAATTTGTTCAACAATTGTTTTTGTAATAAATCTATGGATAAAATAAAAAGGATAATTAGTCTCAAGTGTTATGAAGAATCCCTTAAAGTATCATGTATCTCTAATCCTAGTACCTTTGAAAGGCAACACAAACTAGTCCAAATTATGAACTGGTATGTATTCCAATTGGATAAATTTCACTAAGTTTGGTGTGAAGATTATCAAGAATATCACCAGAAACGTAAATAACCTCTTTTTGAAGCCATTTTTGTTCATCTTATAGTAAATTTAAAAAAAATACAAATACAAAATCATACTTAGATTTTGCGCAAGAGCCACTTCGGTACAGTAAAACTGTGATGGTCAGATGATCATCTATTTCTGAAAAAAATGTTTCGATGAAGGTTTTTATTTCATAAAAGATCTTGTAGATGAATATGGCTATTTTATTACACTGAATTATTTGAAGCATAGTTATGGTATGAACACAAATGTTTTATAATATGAGAAATTAGTTATACTGATACAATTTTACAAAAATAGACATGGGCTCAGCAGAGTAAATATCCAGATCTACAATCTTTCGATTCCACATCATGCCAACGGTAGAAAAACTCTTAAAAAATTTTGATGAATAAAAGTGTTTCTCCTATTTCCTGTAGCAAATGGAGTAATCATTTTCATCTACCTGACTCTTTTCCATGGAAAAAGGTTTCCGACTACACTAATAAAATTAGTAAAGATACTAATGTATGGTGGTTCCAGTGTAGATTATTAAACAGGATACTACTAGCTGACACTTATTTACCAAAAGTTTGAATATTAAATGATAATGATTGTACTTTTTGCCAAATTTCACACGAGTCTATTACTCATACATTCTGAGAAGGTTAAAAAACTAGTAACCTATTGGCAAGATTTAAAAAAAACTGATATGCAGTCAATGTAATCATAATCCTGACTACAAACTGATTAAACAAAATGTAATTTTTGGTCTTGCAGGTTCAAAACAAACACATGTTGTGGTATATATCATACTACTGACAGCAAGACAATGTATCTATAATTAAGAGGTGTGAATAAAAAGGCACATACTTTTGAAACATTTGAGTGTCAAATTTGAAAAAAAAAAAAATTGTTTTCAAACATGATAATCTAGAATATATTGTAGTGTAGACAAGGTATTACGCCATTAATTACGTTCCTTATGTATTTCATTAATTGTCTACATTTTTAAATAAAATCCGGTGCATTAGTTATAGGTTTAGATGCACCGAGACTATCTTACTTATGTTAGACACTAAATTGGACAAAATATATCCAGAAAACAGCTGCAAAGTTTATGTTGCATTTTCTGGAAATAGTTGTTTTTGAGTGAAATTATTGGAATTTTTAATGCAAATAATCTTTCCACACCGTCCGAATCACACATGTTTGCTTTTCATCCTACGCAAAAGTCAAGAGACTGAACTTAGTAAACATTTCATTTTCTAAAACAATTCTTCACTGGTTAAATATACTCCAGGAAATATAAGATAAAACATATTAATGATTTTCTTAGAAACTACAGTAGGATGCATTAACAGCTGATTGGTTCAATTAATGTAACGATACCTACAACTTTAAAAGAAATGTATTTCAAATAGAAAATTCGTACTTATTCATCACGTGTGATACCTAATCTATTTGATAATATTACAAATTCTCAATTTACACTTTAAATGTGTTGCTTAATAATACTTGTTTCTAAACTATTCCAGAATTGCCAGTGTAATTAGGTACTTCATGAAGTATGAATATATTTTAAGTGTTTGACAGAGGTGTGTGTGTGTGTATTGAAATGGATATACTGAATTTATCTATTTTTGTTATATGCTGATGATACTGTATTTTGTTTATATACCTATTAATGTTTTCCTCAAGAAAGATCCAGACTTTTATCGTCATTTCCTAGAAGAAGGAAAAAGATACTAACGTTTTCTGATTCCGATTCACCATACTCTCAAACCAGTCTGGAACTACAAGAGCTCCATTCATAAATATGTGACTGGTTCACCCAAAGCTATCTTATACAAAGAATTTCAAGCTTTTTCTTCAAGCCGTACCTCCATAGTATCACTGCTTTGAAATTTAGAGTACCACTTATGTTACGACTCTATGGTCTAAGAAAAATGTAACAGAAAGAAAGTGAAACCAACAAATCAAGTAAAAATCAACAAGCAATTTATTGCTAGATAATTAAACTGAAAAATCAAAAAAGTCACTTACAGTAATGTGTTTTGAAATCCTAATAATCCAATAAGAATGATTGTTCTAATCACAAGTCCTAAATATAGAATATGTCCTTGAATGTTATTATGTGCCAATGGTCTCCAAAGTCCTGATGTACTAGAAATCTTGATGTGCTGAAGTCAAAATGAAGTATTCCAAAATCTCTGAATAAGTTCACATAAATTCCAAAATTGTCAATTAAAATTCCAAAATCCAAAAGTTTATGAGCACTGTTATAATCCAATGAATATTTAAAAATAATTCCTCTCTTAGAATTTGGAATGAATTTTCACAACTGTAATAGCTCTTTACAAGACTGATGGTAATGTCAAAACTGAATAAATGTCCACCAAACATGGTATATATAAAGATTGGTCACATGACAGAATGTTCTAGAATGTGAGTCATCTTAATGGAATTCTAACTAAACAAAATTCAACCTTGACTTTCAAATTGAGAAAACATATTGATCAAAACAACCTAATTCAAGGACACTAGTTATACATGTTTTTCCTGACAAACATTAAGATTTAAGCAAATATTAAAGTGAAGAAACATTTATAATTTCCTAAAATATTTATAACATTATATAAACATCATACATAACACCTCACCTCATAAAGAAAAAGAAAGATTTATATAATAAAGCTTTCTTTTGAATATACATCTAATACTATAATAACCAAAATTACATAAGAACATGTTTTATGATACTGGACTTAATTACATCAAGCAATATTACATTTCTAGGCACGTGAGAGTGCATCTGCAATCACATTGTCTTTTCCCCTGATGTGTCTAATGTCAATGTTATATTCCTGCAATATCAAACTCCATCTCAACAATCTCCGATTTTTATCTTTCATTTTGTTGATGAAAGTTAGGGGATTGTGATCACTGTACACAATAATTGGAGAAAGAGCTGAGGTAACATACACTTCAAAATGCTGTAAAGCCAATATCAAAGCCAAACATTCCTTCTAAATTGTGGAATAATTTTTCTGGTGCTTGTTTAGTTTTTTAGAAAAATAACACACAGGGTGATCCACACCACTTTTGTCTTCCTGAATCAATACTCCACCAACAACTACATCACTTGCATCAACAGATAATTTAAATGATTGGCTAAAATTTGGTGCAGAAAGAACTGGTGCATTCTTAAGCATGGCCTTTAACTTGTCAAAAGATTCCTGACACTTGTCAGAGCAACAAAATTTGGTTTTCTTACTCAATAAACTTGTCAAAGGTTCAGCAATTTTGGAAAAATTGGAACAAAATTTCCGATAATATCCAGCCATACCTAGAAATCGCATCAGTTGCTTTTTACAAATTGGAACTTGAAATTCAGAGATAGCTTTGACCTTAGCTTCTATAGGTTTAACTTGACCTTGTCCCACAATATGTCCTAAAAATGTGACACAAGCATGGCAAAACTCACTTTTGCTCAAATTAATTGTCAGATTCACATCGCTGAGTCGATCAAAGAATTTTCGAATGGTTTCCAAATGATCTTCCCAGGTGCTGTTGTAGATAATGACGTCATCGATATAAGCGTCACAATTATCAAGACCAAATGTTATCATGTTCATCAGACGTTGAAACTTTGCAGGCGAATTTTTCATTCCAAACGGCATGACTTTATATTGATAAAGTCAATCTGGAGTTGCAAATGCTGAAATTTCTTTTGCCCTTTCCGTCAGTGGAATTTGCCAGAATCCTTTTAAAAGGTCAAACTTGGTGACATATTCCGCATTTCCAATTTTATCAATGCAATCGTTCATTCTTGGGATTGGAAATGAATCAGTTTTGGTGACACTGTTGACTTTTCTATAGTCAGTACACATACGGAATGTATTATCTGGCTTGGGAACAAGAATACATGGTGAACTCCAGTTACTTTTACTTGGTTCTATGAAATCATTCTCCAGTAAATACTGAATTTCTTTCTTCAGATAGTTCTGTTTGAGAGGATTCATCCTATAAGGATGCTGTTTCACAGGCGCAGAATCTACAATGTCAACGCCATGATAAATTTTACTTGTTCGTGTTGGAACATCAGGAAACAAGTGCTCATAGTCATGTAATAGCTGTTTTAGTTCATTTCTTTCCTGTTGTTGTAGATGTGAAAGTTTCTGGTCTAGGTTGTTCAATATTTCTGAATTCCGAAGATTGGTTATACCAGAGTCGCTATAGTCTGATTGTACTCCATCGTTGATATCTTCACTGTGTGGGACAGGTACAACTAAATTAACTGAATAATTAGCTGGGCTATCTCTGTCAAAATATTCCTTTAACATATTTATATGACAAAGTTGTTTCTGTTTCCGTCTCCCAGGAGTGTTAATGATATAATTTAAGTCATTTACTTTCTTTTCAACGGTATAAGGACCATAAAATTTTAGCCTGAAGAGGATTCTGAGGTATGGGAAAGAGAGCCAGAACTTTGTCACCAGATTTAAAACTCCTTTCCTGTGAATTTCTGTCATACCTTAATTTCATTTTTGACTGGGTAGTGTGAAGATTAGTTCTTGCTACTTCACAGGCCTTTGACAACTTGTATTTGAAATCAGAGACATAATCAAGAAGATTAATCTTCGAATCTTCATTTGAAAGAAGTTTCTCTTTCAATAATTTCAATGGTCCATGGACAGTATGACCAAAAACTAGTTCAAAGGGACTAAAACCCAACGACTCTTGAACTGATTCCCTAACAGCAAACAACAACAAATGAACACCCTCATCCCAATCCTTTTCTGTATCAAAGCAATATGATCATATTCTTCAAAGTTTGATGAAATCTTTCCAAAGCACCTTGACTTTCAGGGTGATAGGCAGAAGATTTAAACTGTTGGATGCCTAATTCATGCATAACTTGTTGGAAAATTCCAGACATACAATTTGACCCTTGATCCGACTGGACAGATTTGGGAAGGCCAACAAGTGTAAAAAACTTCACCAAAGCTTTCACAATAGTTTTAGTTTTTATATTTCTCAGAGGAATTGCCTCTGGAAATCTTGTAGATGTACACATGATGGTCAACAAGTATTGGTTGCCTAACTTGGTTTTAGGTAAAGGACCAACGCAATCTACTATTATTCTACTAAATGGTTCATCAAATGCATTAATAGGTTGCAGATGAACCTTAGGTATCTTCTGATTGGATTTTCCTACCATTTGACAAGTGTGACAAGATCTGCAGTATTTAGAAACATCACTTTTGAGTTTCGGCCAATAAAAATGATTCAAGATCTTGTGATAAGTCTTACGGACTCCCAAATGACCAGCCAAAGGAGTTTCATGGGCTAAATTAAGAATTTCCTGTCGATATGACTTAGGAACAACAATTTGATAGCTTACTGACCACTCGTCACCAGCGGGTACATCAGGTGGTCTCCATTTCCTCATAAGGTCCCCATTTTTAACAAAGTAACACACTGGAACTTGTGTGGCTTCAGTTTCACTAATAGCCCTCTGAAACAAACAAGATATCTCGGGATCTTGCTCCTGTTCAACGACAAGGGATTGTCGTTTGTCATCCTGATTAGAACAAAGAGAATGAGTTGCCATAAGAGGATCACTGTGATCAATACCATTTGATTGATCAATACCTGAGGAAAAAGTGACCTCATCAAAAAACTGACCAATACATGTGTCAGCTAAAGGAATAATATCCTGATCAACATCACTCTCAAGAGCTCTTTTTGCCATAGCTCTAGTAACTGCACAAGCAGGGTACAAATCAGGGATTTCAGTTTCGACAGGATCAACTTTCTGATCCAAACAAGGCTTGTCAGTTACAAGTGGATTAACCACAACCTTATCTCCAGCTAGGTCATTGCCTAGTAATAAATGAACACCCTCTATGGGTAAAGAAGTCTGCCCCAACAGTCACAGGTCCAGAAACTAAGTCTGATGCCAAATTTACACAATGAAGAGGAACATTTACAAAGCCGCACTCTACTCCCTGAACAAGAACACTTTCACTTGAAGAAGACTCCTCAGATAAAGGCAAAGTACCTGATAATAAAAGACTCTGAGAAGCTCCAGTGTCCCTTAATATTTTAATTGGGATAGGTTTGGCAGAATCACCAATAAGTGATATAGAACCTTCTGACATGAATGGTTCATAAGCCTCCAAAATAGAATCAGACTGGGGTTTGTTTGACCCAACAAATGTATTGCTTTCAACACAAGACCGTGACCTTGACCTCGTAGAAATAAGAGCATTTGGAAAAGCTCTGTCTTTTCTCTGTTGCTTATTTTTCAACTTGAAGCAATCAGAAATAACGTGCCCTTTCGTTTTACAATAAGTGCACGTAGGAAGAGATAAGGATTTCTGATTAGTCTTATCAGATGTTTGATTCCTAACAGTTGTGCTGTTGTGAAATTTGGAAGTACTCGAATGAGATTGAAATGTTTTTTTACCAGAAAACTGCTGAGAGGACGATTTATTGCCAAATGAAATTTTGTGAGTCAAGGAATAATCATCAGCCATACGAGCAGCATTTTCCAAAGTTT
The DNA here is from genome assembly GCA_029931535.1 of Margaritifera margaritifera. Lineage (NCBI taxonomy): Eukaryota > Metazoa > Mollusca > Bivalvia > Unionida > Margaritiferidae > Margaritifera > Margaritifera margaritifera. The sequence goes on along the minus strand of JAQPZY010001669.1, from coordinate 7,483,634 downwards.
CCACATTCTGCTCGTCAAGATAGGTTTTAACATCACTATGAATACACCTTTTGAACTCTTGAATTAACTTTCTCATGCACTCTATCCTCTCCTGGATAGGTTTTGTGAAATTCTGAACATTAGATGCCATTGTAAATGCTTGTTGGTTTCACACACAAACAATTTCTTTATTAAAAATCTTTGCCAAAGACAAAAAAATTCTCCGAGACAAAATCAATATGAATTTCAAAGATAAATTTAATATCTCTAATATGCTTTAAAGAAATTCAATCCCAGATGACGAGCCCCCAATTTCTGTTACGACTCTTTGGTCTAAGAAAAATGTAACAGAAAGAAAGTGAAATCAACAAATCAAGTAAAAATCAACAAGCAATTTATTACTAGATAATTAAAATGAAAAATCAAAAAAGGCACTTACAGGAATGTGTTTTGAAATCCTAATAATCCAATAAGAATGATTGTTCTAATCACAAGTCCTAAATATAGAATATGTCCTTGAATTTTATTATGTGCCAATGGTCTCCAAAGTCCTGATGTACTAGAAATCTTGATGTGCTGAAGTCAAAATGAAGTATTCCAAAATCTCTGAATAAGTTCACATAAATTCCAAAATTGTCAATTAAAAATCCAAAATCCAAAAGTTTATGAGCACTGTTATAATCCAATGAATATTTAAAAATAATTCCTCTCTTAGAATTTGGAATGAATTTTCACAACTGTAATAGCTCTTTACAAGACTGATGGTAATGTCAAAACTGAATAAATGTCCACCAAACATGGTATATATAAAGATTGGTCACATGACAGAATGTTCTAGAATGTGAGTCATCTTAATGGAATTCTAACTGTAAACAAAATTCAACCTTGACCTTCAAATTGAGAAAACATATTGATCAAAACAACCTAATTCAAGGACACTAGTTATACATGTTTTTCCTGACAAACATTAAGATTTAAGTAAATATTAAAGTGAAGAAACATTTATAATTTCCTAAAATATTTATAACATTATATAAACATCATACATAACACTTACAAAACTGAGAGTATCGTCACTTCGCCTTGAACAAGAATTGGTCAATGGGCAAATTTTACAACTGTTTGCAAAAATAGAATATGTAATGTAAACTTTGTAATATTTAGGAAGATGAATTGTATTCTATGTTTGTCTGCCCTTTGTATGTACATTTAGGGAGAGAATATATACCGAGTAGATTCCAGATACGTTCTACTATGTTTAAATGTATAGGATTTGTTTAATTTTCGAAAACAGAAGTCCTAAAATAGCTGTTATTTATATATACAAAGCATTCATAACTAGAAATACTATTGTATTCCAACAGATATTATATTTCTTCTTTAATGAATATCCATTTTCTCCTTACCCTGTCCCGCATGTAGGTGAGTCCTAGTCTTATTTATACACTGAATTATATACTGTAGCTAATACTAATATTTCTCATAAAAATTGACGATAATTTTTTGGTTATATTTAATATATGATAATATATATTCTTTTATTATTATATATGACATGTAGATATTATTGTGCCGCCATCATGGAATTTGTAAATGTTTTGTATATGCATGCTGAAGGAAATTTGTAATAGTTTTGTATATGCATGCTGAAGGAAATTTGTAATTGTGTTGTATATGCACGCTGAAGGAAATTTGTAATTGTGTTGTATATGCACGCTGAAGGAAATTTGTAATTGTGTTGTATATGCATGCTGAAGGAAATTTGTAATTGTTTTATATATGCATGCTGAAGGAAATTTGTAATTGTTTTGTATATGCATGCTGAAGGAAATTTGTAATTGTTTTGTATGTGCATGCTGAAGGAAATTTGTAATTGTTTTGTATATGCATGCTGAAGGAAATTTGTAATTGTTTTGTATAAGCATGCCGAAGGAAATTTGTAATTGTTTTGTATATGCATGCTGAAGGAAATTTGTAATAGTTTTGTATATGCATGCTGAAAGAAATTTGTAATTGTTTTGTATATGCATGCTGAAGGAAATTTGTAATTGTTTTGTATATGCATGCTGAAGGAAATTTATAATTGTTTGTATATGCATGCTGAAGGAAATTTGTAATTGTTTTGTATATGCAAGCGGAAAGGCTAGTAGGCATAATGACAACGAAGTTCTTCTGTTAAGTACTTTAACGCAATGAGATATATGCCAAGCTTTGATATATGTGATATCACCTCATGTTAATTACAGTATCATGTGTTTAAGACAGATTAGATTGCAGGTTGGATAATTGAATGCGTACTTTCTTATATTGAATATAATACTGACAATTACTATTATTATTATTATTATTATTATTATTATATATATATATATATATATATATATATATATATATATATATACATATATATATATATATATATACATATATATATATATATATATAGAGAGAGAGAGAGAGAGAGAGAGAGAATTACAAATATACACCAAACAGAACGGAAAGTGCTATCCCTGGATCCTACAGGAGAATGCTTGATAACATTAACAGAATTCTTAAATACGAATCAATAATATTATCATACAGGTTAGAGGATTTTAATTCGTACTCTACGGAAATTCGAACCCAGGTTGGCGGGTTACGGCATTCATCGACTCGCCTTTAAGCACCAATCCCTATACGATCTCGACCATGCACACATCACCAAACATAATGCTACAAAGACTGTAATATAGGCATCCGTGCGTAGCAGACGCACCCGTTAATGTTATCAAGCATTTTCCTGTAGGATTCAGGATCAGTATATGGAGTTTATCAAAATATATGATCCATATATGGATCTATCAACATATATGATCAATGTAAGGAATGTGTCTACATATATTACCAATGTATAATATTAACAACAAATATTCTGATGCGTGGAATTATCAACAATTATGACCTATATTGTTCATGAACAAGTATGATGCTGTATTAGAATGATTATCACACATATAGTGATATTGATTTTTTAGGTTCAAAGCGATATATATATATATATATATATATATATATATATATATATATATATATATATATATATATATATATATATATATATATATTCCATCAACAAGTAGGATGATATTTCTTTCGTGGCAACCAGGCCATGATCACGAGATTCCGATTCCACAGCTCCCAGCCAGCCGAAGGATCTCAAGAACCTTTCTATCCCACAGACTGTTTCCACAAAAGTGTAGCAGAGGTATTCCCCAGCTGGCATATCCATGGCATTTTTGCATATTTTTGTTGGGTGGATCCACGTAGGAGAGTCGCCCCCTGGCCGAGATTTCAAGGCTCTACCCCTACATTTTTCATTCGCCTTCTGGCAGTCGTCTAGTAGCTTCTGCGAATTCGCGAGACGTTCGGGTCTGGACGTTTGGAATCCATGATGAGGATTCCAGGATATATTTTGTCCGTTCGGGGTGCGGAACGTCCTGGAAGGCTGCACCTCCAAAACCAGCCCCCGAAGAATTTCTCTGCGATGCACCAACCAAAATGTTCTGATGCCAGATTTGTCCCTTCTGAAATATATCTTCGCCCACAGCATGGATTATATCCACCCACTTTGTCGTCCAGATTGTTTTTGTCTCTTTCTGTTCCAGCTTGTGTAGCACAAAGCGGCCCCCCCCCCCCCACCCGATCTTAGCCTGCTGTTCTGGTGCAGGCGGTCTGTATCCTAGCACCTGGAAGGTCTGTGCCAGTGGCCACGAACATTGCAGCGTACTGATTCCTGTCTTGCGCAGCAGGCACATGCTTTTTGACCTCGTGGTTGGAGTCGTTCTCAGTGCGATGGATTTTCGGAGCATCGTGCCGATGGTCTTCTTGTCCACGGTGTGCACAATGTTTGCCTATATGTGCCCGCGCACTTTGCCATCTAGCCTTTTGCCTATGCTGTCGTGGACCGCGATTGCCATCTTGGAGACAACTTATTTCGCCGATCCAGCATCCCTCGTCGTGCAAAGAACGCGCCCACCTGTGTATACAACATCTTTGCGTAGCAGGTAGCCAAAGAAGTACACATCATCAACAAACACCGGCAGAGCTTCGAGCGAATCAGATGTGTACGACCCTGGTGGCGTTCTAAATAGTCGATTCCGAAAGCATCTGGAACAAGATTGGTCTCGCGTGCATTATCAAGAAGCAGGTGGTCGGCGATAGCCTTTTCTGCGCGTATTCCCATGCTTTGGTATGTGGTATGCAGTGTCATTTTTGGTCGATAGGTAGACCTATATGCGTCGAGCTACATTCTCCCCAGTTAGAAGCACCCGGCCAACGGGGTAGTCCCAGTAAAAACGTTACGGCCCGGCAGCCTCCCAGCTTGGTTTTGGTAGCCGAGTACTAGAGCGGTTGGTCTGACAAAAAAAAAAAAACGTTCGATCCTTGTCTCGGCAGCCAAAAGATTCGTAGCCGCTGCGCAATGGAAAAAAAAATTGGATCCCAATCTTCATAGCCGAAAAGTGGGTATCCCCTCCTATTTTTGCGCTATGATTGACGCAAGACTTGCGAAATGTTGGCGGTTTTACACTGAGCACCGATGTCTACTCCATTAACCTCAGTGGGATTTGCGGTGACGAAACGTGGCCATCTTAATGGCACATGATGGCGATAGTGCCGTTCCTGCGTACCTCTCACACGAAATGTGCCGCCTGACACATCAATAGGTGCGAGGGCCTGAACGTCGACGCACAGAAGACAGGACTTTCAACCACTCTAACCATCTTTGGCTTTCGCAATTATAACTCACGTAGCTTAAAAATATAAAGAAATAACAAAAGATTGATCAAGCACAGGCCATGGGGAAGCAGTCAGGCATAGAACACGAATCATTGGTGCCGCTTGATGATCCCGCCTTAGTGGGCGATGATGGAATATTAGCGCAGCTCTCAAAACAAGTGAGGGACATCAACAGGAAAAACAAAACCCCTAGTGAAATAGTATCTGCACTAAATTGGGTTGACACGTAAAGTGGAATGAAACGGGGATGCAAAGCAAATGGACATCAAGCACTGGGGTTACCCAGAGTACCCTAAGCCAACCCGCGGTCAGCTAAGGATCAAAACACACAAGGACTCTCCTGTGGGGGCAGGAGAGAGGGGGCCCCCGGGCGCGATTGCTATTCCAATGTCAACACGGTATTTGGCAAAGAGCCTTTGACAGATCCCTCATTGGCAATATAATTTTCTTTTTGTGATCGGTTAGAAAGAAACCAACAGGCGCAGGACCAAAATCTGCGATTGTGACTCTTGGCGAGCGTGTTTGCAGGCGTATTACAGACCGTCCCATTTCCTGATCTACATATTGTTATGTATATTGAATTTATAATATGTGTCGATGATTTTAAGTTGTACTTTAGTCAGATTATGCTCATTTTTAAACATGTTTACATACATTTTGAGGTCAAGTCCGGTTTTGTTAGCATCTGGACTGTTATTTCCATGTCTTGTTGTGACATGTCAGGTACACAAAGTAATTTTCCACTAGAATTACCGGTACTCATATTGTGATGTGACATAGGTCATGTAGGCATGTGTGTTTATATACAGATTTTGTAAACAAATTCATTCCTATTTTAGAATTTTGGTTCTAAAAGATCAGTCTGTAAGGAATCTTTTTAGTTGTGTTATTGAAATCAGACTTGTGATTAGGGCACTTAGGATTATTTGGACTTTGAGAGGAATTATTTATTTGAGATATTCATTGGAAATACTGAAGTGCTCATAGATTTTAGGACTTTTTGGAATTTATGTGAATTCATTCAAAACATTCTGGATTACATCATTGTGATACATCATGACATTCAAGACTTGTGGTACAACAGGATTCACAAAACTATTGGAATTCATTCGGAACATATATTTTTGGACTTGTGATTAGGGCACTTAGAATTATTTGGACTTTAATTCACGTTATTGTAAGTGTCTTTTGAATTCTCATTTTAATTGTCTAGAAATAAATTGCTTGTTGACATTACTTGATTTTGTTGGTTTCACTTTCTTTCTGTTACATATTTTCATAGAGTCGTAAGAATATATTAAGGAAACTGACATTTTCTTTCATTGCATCGCCGACTTGCCAATACGCCACGGCGATAGGTTACATGTGCGTGCCCTCTTGACAACTGACACCCCCACTTCCAGACCAAGTAAACTTTCATTTCACACTCCAAATAATGTCGCTATACCCAAACTTCAGGACCCACACAAGTTTCGCCTAAAGAAAATCGCAGGGAATGAGGAAGGCCGAATAGCGCCGCGGCCTTTGCAAAAGGTACCGGCGCGCATTATAGTGGTGGATGGCGCTGATATAACACTGATAGCCGCGTCTCTGAGCACTGTTGTGGCAGGCATCGGGATTCAGTCAATCGTCATTGCCGCCCGCATCGCGGTTGCACCTGAGGTCGCAGCTCTGGTCTGCGCGCTGGTGTCCATGGCTGGAAATTGTCAGCCGGCGACTCTCCTTGAAAGCAACCCCCCCCCCCAAAAAAAAAAAAAAACCGATGAGAGCTGCGTCCTAGCGAAAACCAAACTGAATACTATCGCAGGTCATATTTCGAAGGCACTGCAAGACAATGCCAATCTCAGAGGGTGAGTTTAAACTCATCCTCGACGAGTACGACTAGTATACAACCTTATAAAACGTAATCTGGACTGCGAAGCACACGGCGCACACTTCCGTTGCCATCAACGGAGTGGCAAACAACGGATTGCCGGCAGACGGGCAGAGGTCCACTCCGAGCTCCTGAAACAACCAGCTACGGCTAAAGATGCCCAATGAGCTGTGTGTTGTCCGTCAAAACCGTGGGTACGTTAGGTGCGGTGGCAAAACCGTTGGAGTAGCAGCTTTCTTCCCCTCATCCCACGCGCAGGCATCTCCTCCTTAAGATGCTGTCCTTTAATAATGGAAAACATGCGACGCCAAATCGGTCTATTTTTGTGCCTCCTTTTGTAGCAAATTTGAGAGAACCGTAGCTGTCTCACGAGCTTTCGCCCTTATTCGATATGGTCGGCATGTTTGCAGCAGAAAGTCGTGAACTACTGCTGTTAACATTTTCGTTTTGACGAGCCACGTATAAACCCAAAGCCACCACAATTAAGACTGCTGCAAACGAAATTGTTAAAGGCATTAAGGAATCATAATTAAGCAGTCATAGCACATTTTAGCTAATGGGGATACTTAAACATCTCTAAATAAGCAAGCGCAAAGATTAAAATTATAATGGACAAAAGGCCACCTATTAGCTCATATCTGTCAACCCTGTGTCGGTCTTCCTCTGGTTTATGCACTTAGACCGTCCTTGGACAGAATTCTTTCAGTTTGCTTACGACCAATTGTGGTGGTTGTCGCCGCCACTGATTATAAACGTGTTAAAAATTCAACCCCTATGTAGTTCCTATGGCGAAACGAAGCTATAAATTCCGGAGGTAATTCAAACGGTGCAAAAACCTTGACGTGTTTTGAATTGAACCCCCACTGAAATTCCTAGGGGGAAACGAAACGCTAGTAATTCTGGATATAATTCAAACTGTGCAAACCATGACGTGTTTTGAATTGAACCCCCACTGAAATTCCTAGGGGGAAACGAAACGCTAGTAATTCTGGATATAATTCAAACTGTGCAAACCATGACGTGTTTTGAATTGAACCCCCACTGAAATTCCTAGGGGGAAACGAAACGCTAGTAATTCTGGATATAATTCAAACTGTGCAAACCATGACGTGTTTTGAATTGAACCCCCACTGAAATTCCTAGGGGGAAACGAAACGCTAGTAATTCTGGATATAATTCAAACTGTGCAAACCATGACGTGTTTTGAATTGAACCCCCACTGAAATTCCTAGGGGGAAACGAAACGCTAGTAATTCTGGATATAATTCAAACTGTGCAAACCATGACGTGTTTTGAATTGAACCCCCACTGAAATTCCTAGGGGGAAACGAAACGCTAGTAATTCTGGGTATAATTCAAACTGTGCAAACCATGACGTGTTTTGAATTGAACCCCCACTGAAATTCCTAGGGGGAAACGAAACGCTAGTAATTCTGGATATAATTCAAACTGTGCAAACCATGACGTGTTTTGAATTGAACCCCCACTGAAATTCCTAGGGGGAAACGAAACGCTAGTAATTCTGGGTATAATTCAAACTGTGCAAACCATGACGTGTTTTGAATTGAACCCCCACTGAAATTCCTAGGGGGAAACGAAACGCTAGTAATTCTGGATATAATTCAAACTGTGCAAACCATGACGTGTTTTGAATTGAACCCCCACTGAAATTCCTAGGGGGAAACGAAACGCTAGTAATTCTGGATATAATTCAAACTGTGCAAACCATGACGTGTTTTGAATTGAACCCCCACTGAAATTCCTAGGGGGAAACGAAACGCTAGTAATTCTGGATATAATTCAAACTGTGCAAACCATGACGTGTTTTGAATTGAACCCCCACTGAAATTCCTAGGGGGAAACGAAACGCTAGTAATTCTGGATATAATTCAAACTGTGCAAACCATGATGTGTTTTGAATTGAACCCCCACTGAAATTCCTAGGGGGAAACGAAACGCTAGTAATTCTGGATATAATTCAAACTGTGCAAACCATGACGTGTTTTGAATTGAACCCCCACTGAAATTCCTAGGGGGAAACGAAACGCTAGTAATTCTGGATATAATTCAAACTGTGCAAACCATGACGTGTTTTGAATTGAACCCCCACTGAAATTCCTAGGGGGAAACGAAACGCTAGTAATTCTGGATATAATTCAAACTGTGCAAACCATGACGTGTTTTGAATTGAACCCCCACTGAAATTCCTAGGGGGAAACGAAACGCTAGTAATTCTGGATATAATTCAAACTCGATATAGCAGTTATCCCCAGAGGATGAAGTGCAGATAACTGCTTGTGTATATCTGTGTATGTAACCAGTTTTGACTCAAGACTAACACGCAATCAACTTTCTTACTTACAGAACAAATTGATACGAGCTAACAGGTTCCCTCAATTAAAAAAGAAAGAAAGACTTCAATCCGGGGATCGATCCCACTGTGTTTGTAAGTCTCTGATCCAGTTTCTAACTCATATTTCACCACGGCTAAGCAAATCACTTACACTGTTTTTATTTTTTTTAAAATCTGTCGGTGTCATTGTCCGTTTGAGTGTGGAACAAATCAACTAATTTCAACCCATATATTTTCCGCACTGGGAGAAGGTCTAATTTCTTAACAGGGGATTTGGGTACGTATATGAAACTCCTGTGATGTGCACTCTACGTTCTAAAATGTACTAAAATTCACTGTGTACCAGATGACAGAGCTCTAATATAATATGGTCGAACCGCATAATGCGAAGGTATCGTGAATGGTGCTGGCCGATTTGAATATGCTCAAAAATATTTTAATTGACTACATGTTGGTTTTAAATTTTGGCTTAAATATTTACCAAGGTTTTATTATTTATCAGCCGACCTAAAATGTCAATGCTTAAACCCAATGCGCTTAGTCAGGCGAGCCGCCATAGTAAACAGGATTGCCTTTATCGATCGATACATTTGAAGTGCGGTAGATTGACTGATCTAAACTTAACAATATATGATCATATTAGAATAAAAATGATCGTAGTAAAATGTATGGCAGGACTGCACAGGGAGGGGAAATGCTGCAAAAATTACTTTTCAGATTTTGTTTCCTCGACGCTCATAAGCAATGGGTCTGGCCGAAGAGCCATGGGGTAGACTGCACGCTGTCAGCGCTGCAGGCCGCATTGCAAAAATTCAGGATCAGCGGCCGCTTGCAAGGATTGCTAACCAGGCGCTTGTACTTTGGCGCGATTGTCGACGTGAGAAAAAAAATAAAATCTGATCTCTTTCGCCCAAAGGATAAAATTAAACCGAGCTTGAGATGCGAGTTTGAAACGCTTGGTCTTCCGATAACAGCAGATCCGCTTAGCGAGCTGGATTATCTGCTGGGTTACATCGATAACTTGGCCTAAACCGGCTACTTTAAAAAAAAAAAAGTTTTGCCGCCTCACGTAGAGCTGTAGCTCATCCAGCTCAACTGGTGGTATGTCAGCAGATAGCCCACTAACATATTTAATCGTTATCAGGACGGCATTAAATATAACAATTCCAATAATTTCTGATATTGCCAGGGGCACAAATTCATAGACCCAAATAATATCCAACACATATTGTAGCTAAGTTTCAACAGCGCAATATATTTCTCCCAGATGGTTCTGGGCCGGCCTTGTGTGTGGTCTCCACCGGATTTCAAACAAAGAGCGTTCCAGGCCCTTCTTTGGCTCTTTTGGGGGTGACCCGCCAATGTGAACTAACAATTAAGGCCCTTTGATGGGCGGTGTTACAGAGTACATTGCGTGTCCAAAGGGGCTCCTCGCTGGGTTACCTCGTTGGTAAAATCCCCGCTTAGCTCACCTCTAGCCCCGTATTGTACTCTGTTCGCCCCCCCCCCCTCGATTATTATTACAATAACCATGTTTATATATGGATTTGTCTCTGAGAAGAATAACCGCACTGGATTATAATGACTCGAACATTTCTTATCATTTAACATGTAATTGAATTCAGCTTGTCTGTTCAGCTATAAAATGTCCAACTTGAAACAGACTATATTCTATCAAATAGCATGACGTTATGTGACATAGTCTGAATTTCTAGAAATTTTAGTGTAAATTCCAAAACGTTCAATATATTAAATAATTTCACCGCAAAGAACAGATAGCAAAAAAGAATAGTTTTCATTTTTACAAACATCTACAACTGAAGATTGCTTGGGTAAAGTGGACAGCTTCCTGACAAGACTCATCTGTATCGTGACGATGCAGAGAGAATCTGTGCTATAAGAACTATGATCGTAGTCACATCCACGACCAGAGACCTCTAAGTAAAACGGGTTCCAAACTGCCGGCGCTTTGCGCATGCATCAACAAGTAAACATAAATCAGTATTTCTAAATCTCCAAGGTTAAAACCAATGCACCATCCGGAAACGCTGTGCGGGGGAACCAAACCCATCTACATTTTAATTCATAGGCATTTTCGTACTCACAATTTCGTGACACTCATTACATGTACTACTCATTATTAATTCGAAACAATTCTACTTATTGTTTCTTTTCAAAGCAAAATCAGCTTATGTCTACATAGCTCAAGACCGTGTCATATGAGAGAGTATCTATATGGATTTTAACTTTCTGTACGATCGTTTTCTCAGAAATATACATGTACTGATCAGTTGATATTCACGAAAATGTACTTAAATTTACTTGATAATACAATATCTTTATTATTATTATAGTTACTTTGAACCTCTAAAATCAATCTCTTACAAGCTCATCTATGTCTCATAATCAGCAAAGGATTTATCGTAATCAGATACTTGTTTTTAAAAAAAATATTGAACACAATTTCTACATAATACGTAAATAAGGCAGCTCTACTTGATCGTATATCTGATTACGTGTTCTTTACTAATTGTTAGACATATCTTTTCATGGAGTTTGTAAATTGCACTAGAACCTATCACTTTTAGTCCTTGCCATGTTTACGTCGTGACTTACTTTAACTAAAATCATATTATAATAGTTTTATTTCTGTCTTGTCTGATCAATTAAATACATGTTATACCAAAATGCATTTACAGGTGCTGGAAACAAGCAATAATCAATTCTGGTTAATATTGGCAAAAATATATTCCATCTGCTGTCCTCCTAGTCATAAACCAATATTAAGGAGAAATCCCAAAACGGAATGTTTATCACAGAATGTTCAACGTCGAAATAAATCGGATCTCAGGGGTAAAATATATCGTAATTCGTTGTCCTTGTTTGCATTACTATCAATATTAAATACGATATTGATCTATTTCTATGCTTCAACACATTTAAAGTCTGCTGTGTTGCATTAGCCGCCCCATTTATTTATGCAAAGTAGATGTCATGATATAGTAGTCTGTATGAAATATTTAAAGTAGGATCACAACAACGTTGGCAACATAAGGCGTATAGATCCCGCTGTCAGCGTTAACTTCTAAGTGTAAGGCTTATTAGCGTGATATATTCTCATAAAAATTCATCCTTACTCTATGACCGTTGGGGTATCTTTCTTTTATTTAAAGCAGAGGCGTAATCACAGCTATCTGGATCTCAAGACAGTTATTATGTTTTGTCGCATGATATTTATCCCACTGCTCGACACTGATGAAGAATAGTTATTATAGCCCAAGACTTGAACCGTCCAACTTTGGCTTCAGTTTCGGTTGTATGGTGTTCTTCAGTTGCTAAATGCCTTATTCGCTACTTGCCAGGAGTGTACTGGGTAAGCAACTCGGCCCTGGACTTATCTGCCGGGACAGGCCCGGGGTTTTTGCTCACACCAGTAAAACACCGGTAAAAACGGATTTTTTTGACGACCCACCGGCCCACCGGTGCGGCGGTCTGCCGGGACAGGCCCAGCGTTTTGCTCACACGAGTAAAACACCGGTAAAAACGGATTTCTTTGCGGCGGCCCACCGGGATTTGTCCCGGTATGCCCAATGGCCAGTACACCACTGCTACTTGCCGGCAATGGTAGTCTATGTTTCTTATTAATGAGAGGCCAGTGGATTTCATTGATGTACACCTGCTAACAACGTCACACAATAGCATTGATGTAAAACGGTTAAGTAAGATTCCTGGTACAATGTTCATGGCGGCGAAAACCTCATTCTCGTCTAGGAGTATACAGACACGGGTTTCTAATTATTGCCTGTTGCACTGATATCGTTTGTTGGGTGCGTAGCAGTAGCGTTCGCCATATCACTAGTGAAATTGATTGTAAACAAAGAGAATCGGTGCGTAAAAATACCCATAAAGGATTCCATGGATCGCAAAGTTTTATAAGAGAACATTTACATTCCAAATTTGTAGGAAATATATTTACAAACCACAGACTTCTAAGTAAAGTGGCAGCAAAACAATATTTAAATTATAATGGATATTCTGTTATTGAAAAAGGAGTGCATGTTTCTGTGCAGGAAAACTGGTTGTTAGTGAGCCCAGATTTAATTTTAAATGAAGACACGCTGCTTGAAATTGAAAGTCCAATGCCTACAAACTGGACCACATTGGATAATCTTTTTTTTAACGAAGAAATACGATGTCCAAAAGAGTGGCAATGACAGTCTGATTTTAAGAAGAAAGGGAATAGAGGGTTCAATATGCAAATACAGATGAGAGTGTTTTGCACTGGTCTTAGGAAACATAAACTTCTTATATGGCTTAGTGCAAATGACCACAAGTTTGTGAATGTAAATTATAATAACAATTATGTAAATGACCATGTTACAAGACTACGTACATTTTATGCAGAGAAAATGATGTCACTCAGAGTTGATGAAATTGAAGATCGCTTATTGTTCAATAAAACTTTCCAAACATGTATGCGTCTGTGACTATAAATTTATATAATTATAGTTTTATGCTGGTTCTAAGTGTTAATCATGTTATGATGTTAATGGATGTGTCATTTATTTAAATTACAGATTTAGGCGTTTTATGTGTCTGTTAAAATTTCACCTTTAGTCAAGTGAAAAAACATTAACTCATAAAAATATATGAGTTTCTTCAGGCCTACCATACAACATAATTTCTTTGAAGCTATAATGAATAGTAGAGTGAGAAATTTACTAGTCCTGCTGAATCATCCTTCCCACAAAGCAACGTTAGCTTCAGATCTAGATTAAAACACTCCAGGGCGAAGGTAATTTAAAAATCTGCTTTTATCAACTATGAATTTATCACTTGCCCGTCTAACAAATGCCTTTGAAAGAAACACAATTTCCCCATGAGGATATATTCCTACCATATATTTGGCAGTGTTGTGAGATTTTTAGTTGCCGTAATTCTCACCTCTACTTTTGAGATTTGAGATTAGTTGGCCTCTGAATAAATGTTTCTACATAATCAATAATACATGTAGTGCGGGGTAGTTTTCTCTGAAAGATTCCGGGCAACAGTCTCTAATTATTTCTCTTGGAAGTCATATTATCAGTGATTTCCACTTTTCTCCTAAGATTGGAATCCAAGAACTGAAAATCTTGCACACCTATCTGACGGCACAGACTGAAATTTAAATGGAACCAAACAGACACAGTCTTTATTCACTTGTCCGTGTATTTTACACATTGATTTCTTCCATAAATTGTGTTTGAGACGATTATTTGCATATCCATTGGCGGAACATGAACCACCTCCACCTTTTTATATTTTCCATCGCTATCCAAGTCAATTTTTAAGAGAAACAAGCAAAGATAAAATCTAAACAAAAAGACTGATATTGTTTTCATCGCGGTATCTAATGTTCATTTCACCATCGTCATGGCTGACACATACGTGATTGTTAATGGCTGCCCTCATGAAACTGCGGTCAAATACAAATAATGGTGTATATATATACAATAAATTGTAGAAAATGAATCTCTGTACCCTTTCAAGTGGCAGTGCAATGAAGCATATGAGTCCCTCTGACTTCCCGAGTAGATGCGCGCCATCTACGGACAGTTGATGGCAAGGTCGAAAGCATTTTACTTGAATATTTTTTTTTTCTTCTCATAATTTCACTCGATGGATGACAGAAAATAATTCACTAGTGAAACATCAGTTACATGACGGCACGAATGTTAGAAACTACTTGAAATGTGGGAGCGACTTATTTACGCACGCTGTATGCATTAATGGCAAATCTGTATCGTATGAAGCTGCAAAAAAGCACACCTGAACGTTTCATCCATAATGACGTCATATTTTTATTGGAAAGCAGGTAAACCAAAACGTTTTTAAAAAACAAATTCACCGAATATAAAATGTATGAAGCTACTTTTTTATTTTTTTCTTACAGTGAAAATAATGTCATGGACCTGTGCGAAATAAGCGAATAAAGTAATGCGATGAAAGGCGGGCAAGTACTGAACCTTTAATTTATACTAGAGGGATCCATGTTTGAGAGATTGTGGCTCTGTATATATACATTTATCTGTAAGCAATGATTTGTTCCCCTTGAAATGTGCGTATTTACGCACGCCGTCTGCATCAATGGTAAATATGTATCGTATGACGCCGCAGAAACGCTCGTGACGTGGAATCTATTATGTCGTCATAGTTCCTTGACAATTTTTATTTTAACTATTACGCTGGTCTGTGTATCATTCACTAGTCTGAAAAACTACAACTATTTAAAATGTATTGTCTATGAAACAGAGAGTGCGAAATGATATTTCTCATGACTTGTCTGATAAAACGAAGAATACATGTTTGTATAGCAATAAATGTATAATGATTCACTCGTGCCTGTGATCAAGGAACTTGTGAATTATACAATATAATCGCTGTGCAAAAATATATTATATTTCTGTTTGAGCTAGAATCTGAGACAAAAAGGGGACAAAGTCCATCATAACGTATATTATAAAACCATTTTTGGTAAGAAATGCACTTTGTCTATACATTTTTGTGATGGAGAGAAAGATGGTCACTTTCATAAGTTTCGGTCAAGGGTTCTACTATACCAAAAAGAAAATTCCAGATATCTGGACAATTTTCTGTAATAAATTGACAAGACTGTACTCGCAAATTGTATCATGAAGTGCTTGTACATAGATTTACAAAAACCCTGTAACAATGGTATTTTCACTGTTCTTATCAACTAGAGAACACAATTTTAGAAAGAGATTTTGAAAAGCTGGTCGTTAAAGCCTGATGATGATGCTTTCTCCATCAGGAATTGATGTAAGGAAATATGAATAAACTCGTCAGTTTACTCCTGTCAGGACACGAAAAACGCATTAGAATGAAGCGCAAACAGAACTGTATATGATTAGTAATATCAGATTATCAAGCATAAAAGTGGCTATAACATTAGATAAGAATATTGGATCATAATCCTGGAAGGATGAGAATGATATGACAAGAAGGTATTTTAGTCATGACTATAATACAGATTAAGCCTTGATTTGAATTATTCGTGATTTCAGTCACTCGCACAGAAAATAATATAGATGTGCTGATACCCCACTACTCTTTAGTATTTAGATAACTACTTTTCCAATCAGTTGCCACGCTTATGACACTTAAACACAAGTAAGAAGGTTTTATTTTTCTTTAAGAGTAAGGAACAGAAAAAAAAAGTATTAAAGTGGCTTATTTGAAAGGAGTCTAAGGCATTAGATTTTCCGTTGCACAATATACGTACATGTAAGAGAAATTACCCGGCAGTGTCGTGCAGCAAAATTTGCTACCAATATATACCCTCAATGCAAGCAGTGTTAGTGAGTTGATTGAACTACTTGCCTGTGAGTCAGTGTTAGTGAATTGATTGAACAACTTGCCTGGGAGTTAGTGTTAGTGAGTTGATTGAACAACTTGCTGGGAGTCAATGAGTTGATTGAACAACTTGCCTGGGAGTCAGTGTTAGTGAATTGATTGAACAACTTGCCTGGGAGTCAGTGTTAGTGAGTTGATTGAACAACTTGCCTGGGAGTCAGTGAGTTGATTGAACAACTTGCATGGGAGTCAGTGTTAGTGAATTGATTGAACAACTTGCCTGGGAGTCAGTGTTAGTGAGTTGATTGAACAACTTGCCTTGGAGTCAGTGAGTTGATTGAACAACTTGCCTGGAAGTCAGTGAGTTGATTGAACAACTTGCCTGGGAGTTAGTGAGTTGATTGAACAGCTTGCCTGGTAGTCAGTGAGTTGATTGAACAGCTTGCCTGGGAGTCAGTGAGTTGATTGAACAACTTGCCTGGGAGTCAGTGGAAGAAAGGAGAATGGTACAACAGCTTACGGTGTTAAACAAGATAACTAACAACCTTGTATACATCCCAGACACAGAATCCCTCCCTCCTGCATCTACCAGAACAAGATCATTAACAACACTGTATACATCCCAGACACAGAATTCCTCCCTCCGGCATCTACCAGAACAAGATTAAGTCATTCTTTAAATGTTATGATGTGTCGTTGTGTACACTCCTACAGAAGTTTTGAAATACATCTTTTTTCCCCAAGATCAATTTCTCTTTGAAACTCTTTATAAGCTTTAGTAGCTGAGGCTATCGACTTGGTAACTTTCAAACGGGAGCTCTGGTATCTTTCAAACGGGAGCTCTGGTGTCTTTCAAACGGAAGCTCTGGTATCTTTCAAACGAGAGCTCTGGTATCTTTCAAACGGAAGCTCTGGTATCTTTCGAACGGGAGCTCTGGTATCTTTCAAACGCAAGCTCTGGTATCTTTCAAACGGAAGCTCTGGTATCTTTCAAACGGAAGCTCTGGTATCTTTCAAACGGAAGCTCTGGTATCTTTCAAACGGGAGCTCTGGTATCTTTCAAACGGGAGCTCTGGTATCTTTCAAACGGGAGCTCTCGTATCTTTCAAACATGAGCTCTAGTAACTTTCAAACGGGAGCTCTGGTATCTTTCAAACGGGAGCTCTAGTAACTTTCAAACGGGAGCTCTGGTATCTTTCAAACGGGAGCTCTGGTATATTTCAAACGGGAGCTCTGGTATCTTTCAAGCGGGAGCTCTCCACCCTGAATATTTACAAAAACAAGTTCGGGCCAAATTGCAAGCAAGATCTAATAAATGTCTGGAGTTGTATCTGTTTAGTTCAAACTAGACACCTCGGTAGCCGGATTGTCTAGACTGAGGAACTAAAAACACAATTTGAGTATTCCTTTCTATTATATTTTTTGTCCCATATTATTGCACCTTCTTTTTGTTCTGCTGTCAGTTTTACTTATTTACTATTCTTCTCTGCATACATATAAATGAAAGCATCCAAAATTGAAGAAATCAGATATTAGGAAGCATTCGTATACAAATCTTCAACATTTGCACAAGATTTGTTATTCCATCGATACACGACAACCTTGGTCTGAGGTTTTAGGTTGCGCTGCAATGATTAGTGATCATTTTTATTTCTTTCCAATGTTAAGTTCGATTGAACTTACCAGGTATTAGGGCTTTAATGTTTGACATGGACAACGTCACAATTCTTTCGCTATGGATCGTTATGGAGTTTTGAAGGATGTTGTGAATTAAACTTGAAAGTCCGAAAGGAAGGTAAAGTGTACATTTTTACGAACATAATATCAAACAAGTTATATCGTCATTATGTCAGCCCATTAGGGGCTTGAAAAACTTAAGTGTCTTCGATTCATTGAAGCAAATGCCACTGTTGTACACACCGATATATGCTCTTCTGCCATGCCGGTAAGAATGCAAATAACCGGTCACGTGACCATGTTACGTAGTCCATGAAAGTCTTAATATGCATTTATTCTCATATATGTCTTTTTATTAAAGGGATGACATAACAATTCATAATTTTTGTTCGATGTCTACTCAGAAAGTTTTGAAGGTGTAGTGGTAAACATTCAAAGATTGTTTAAAAAGTTTTTAATATTAGTGCGCTGTACACAAAGTTCTTTATTAGTGAACAGGACGTCAGTGTCTCCCCTCAAAGCACTCTCCGTGCACCTTTACACACTATGTCAGTCTTATTGTCCAATTATAAAATGCCATTTTGCATTCCTTATTTGGTATGTTGTTCATACACTGGAAATTGCACTTCCAACCGCATGGCGGCTTTCAAATCTTCAGCCCCTCAGCGAATCTCTGATAACATCATTCAGTCAAAGATCACTAGGAGCTAAATCATGGCTGCATCGAGGATGTGGCAAAGTTTGGATGCTGTACTTCCTCAGGAAGTCTGTTACGACGGCGGATTTATGCGCCGGTGTGTTTTGTCATGGAGCAGATGGATACTTTGGGTACCGGTGCGCAGACGGGTGGTTTGGTAGTGTTCCACAACTTTTCACAGCAATTTGGAGGCATACAAATTTCCAGTGACTCTAGCAGAGCCTGGACGACCAGGCCTTTTGCATAGAAAAATAATGTGAATAAATCTCTCTTGAAAATTTGTGGTCTCTGCTCGTTTTCTTTTATCCAAACTGTATTATTTTCTCTTCAAAAAAGTAAATCCATGTTTCATCACTTGTGACAATCTCATTCGAATGTCTCTGGTCACACTTTTCACTTCGCGACTAGCTGTTTGACGATTTCAAGCCGAATCTGTTTTTGATCAACCGTCAACAAATGCGGGACCCATCTTGCACAAATCCTTTTGGGCTTCAAATGATTCTTCAGTATATTCAAAACAGCTGACGAATTAATGGCCGTTATAATTAAAATATTTTCCACTGTGTATCGAGAATCTCTATCAATTGCTTCCTTCACGGAAGCCACTTTTCGCTCACCAATTGCAGTCAATGTTCTTCCAAACCTTCGGTCATCTTCCATGCATTCGTGACAATCTTTAATCACCTCAAAATTGTTGGATATAACAGAGAATTACACCCGTAAAACTTTATTCAAGTCGGCCTTGATATTAGTCTGAGAGCTCCCTAAGCGCGTCCGGATTTTACAGTATGCTCAGTAGCAAAATTGTTTTCCTTTTCCTTCATTTGTATGCCACTGTCATATACCTATGTTACGTCACACACTTATATCTGCAGGTTGCCGGCGTGTTGCACGTACAGCTGCAGATTATTTTAAAAAATTTTATTTTGTCAATCGATCAGCGTTAAATTTATAAACATGTTCAAATGAACAAAAATGTTAAAAATATATTCAGAATTTTTCAATACACCGCGTACAATCAATGTGGTGTTTTTATAATGAAAGGGTCCACTTTACAGGGTCATTTATACAAGCATTTTATATATTTTTCAGAAGTAGGGAAATATGCACATGTAATATAAATTTGTCTTTACAAAATGGTCTTTCACGAGTTAGAAGTATGTCTTGTGGTATATATGTTGAAGTTTCCAGAAGATGAAAGAATGCATACATTCATTAAAGTGTTGTATTGACATTCAGACACGGGAACATTAGCATTAATAACATAATCTGGCCCCAGTTTCACTAAACATCCTCAGATTGAGATTTTTAAAAATATCTTTCTTATTGCTTGGCTAGAAACAATGAATGCTTTCACAGAACAGTCAACAGGCAACAAGGATTCATACACAGCAATGAAATCTTGAATATTCCGTAAAGGGGTCTTGCCTTACCTTTGAGGAAATGTTGAGGAGTTTCTTTAAGTTTTGGAATTCCTCAACTCTTTTTCAAAGACTAAACAGGTTTCCCTGTTTTAAGTTTTAAAATTGAAAGTGATTTTTACATCTTTTCACTATGTCTACCTCTGACATAAATATTGACATTGTACGAAGCATCAGAAGCAAAATAATGTAAACTCTCAATCTGAGGCGAAATGTTGAGAATTTGTAAAGCTCGAAAAGGATAATTTTTGTCATTAAATTTACTACAAATTGTTAATACAATCAGGCAACATGGCGTTAATACATGTCAGGCAATCTGATCACTTGTCTTTGCAGCAAGTGACTGATAATAAAATAATTTTGTTTAATTCAAAATTATTTTTTCTTAGGATTATAGTTGTTTCATTCTTGCTACTTAATTAATTCGCCCGTAATAGACTTATTAGTCCGTATATTTCAGTGGGTATCAATTATTTCCACTACAATGGATCCATTTGAATTTGAAAAATCAAGAATTGTATGATGCATTGTACAAAATGTAGTGAGTAACTACATTTTGATGCTTAGTAAATATAAGCATTTAGTCAGTGCCTAGTAAGTTTAGTGGCAACAATGACCATGATCTTGGATTCATAGCCTCTTGTTTTCAATGGAAATTCCATCTAAACACGAACTGGGTATTAGAGAGACACAGTAAGTGGATTTATTATAGCTCAAGAATAGTTCTTCCAGTTAAAACAAGTTTTATTAGACAGAAATTCAACAGAGATTTTAAACTCCATAATATCATATAATAGAATGTACTTCTGGAATAGTATAGCGCTATGGGTTTTTATAATCTTCTTCTCTGAGAAAGCCATTCAGCCATAAAATAGACCGTGTTCGTTAGTACAACAAACTAAGAACCTATCAGCTTAAGGCCGGACATAAAACAGCACTTTTAATGACAATATCTGGATATTTTTAGTGTTATTGTTGTCAATATTAAACGAGGCAATCTTTTGTACCTTTTAACTTTCCGAGTTCTTCTCCCAGGCTTCAAATTGTATTAACAATATGTACCCTCAAGATCACATCTGCGTAGTTTGACTGAAGTAGAATCTTTATTGTCGCGTTGGCCTGAATATGACAAAGTACCACTAATTTCGAATTTATCATGAATATGGTTGAGAAGGATACCTCCCTGCTCTAATTTTATGCATTTCAAAGTATTTCTTAAAACTGATATTGTACAAATATTCTAAAGAAAATTATTGGGTGTTCTCCAAAATGTGTTCATCAGTTAGAGGTGTTACTTTGGTGTGGAATACAACTTACTTTTTTTTCCCTGGGGTCCGTCTATTTGTATGTCCGTAGGATTTGCAACAAAAAGAATTAGCGCAGATTTTGTATATATTATATAATTATGAAATCGAAGAATTTCTATTATATATGGGAAAAGTCAGAACAATTTATGAAAATGAATATATTAACACCCCTTAGGATGAAGTATAGATGCACTTTCTTTTGTTTTTCGTTCTAAAACTTTTTCAGATTTGCAAGATACTTCGGTCATTAGTCAAACAACAGTTTCTACTATTAATCTGACAAAAAGAAGTCACAAGAGTAGGAGCTTGAAAAATCTTGAAGTTTCGGCATCTTCGTATGAAGACCGTTGTTAATTCTGAAATTGAGAGTGAAAATAAGTTATTATTTCGTTGTTCAAACAGACTGACGTTAATTCAGTACAAGATGGATCAGTGATTGCGAAATATAACATGCTTCTTTCAGGAGGTACAGGCGACAGTTTCGCTGTTGATATAAAGTATTTCGACAATTGTCTTAGAAGCGTCGAAGAATATCAATTTGATCGTTTGGAAAAGGCAAGCGAACATTTATGATAGTAAAATCACACATTTGTTTGTAGTAAAGTTATTGTATACACGTACACGGTTAGAAGCAGCTACGGCATATTTTATGATCTCAGTAAAGCAATTTATTGAATGTCAAAATATAACTGTTTGACCATATGTCTAGGTTTTGTGAGTGAGATCAAGTTTCCTTTGATATGCTACTATTTATTACGTTTTCTTTCAAATTCATTATATACATACAAACATACATATGTATATATATATATATATATATATATATATATATATATTGTTATGTATAAGGAATCTATAATAATGAGTGCCTAATCTTTTGGTCTATGACTGTACTTTAAAATTGTGTCAAATAGTAAGTCGCACTTTCAGTTTGGTTATGTTGTACTTTAGTCATTTTTTAAACAACATGTTGACTACATTTGAGTTCAAGGTCAGAGTTGTTGACCATTCTTGAGGAAATTTCCATTCGAAAGACGCATTTAGTATTGCATTCTGTGACGTAATATGACATGTTTCCTGTTGTGAAATACTCCATTTGCCAAGAGTACATAAGACCTTGATATACGCATTATAATCATTCCAATTTTAAATCCTGTTTTAAAAGCATCTGTTTTTTATGATCAGCCTTTGGAATCATCAGATTGTTTGGAATCATAGTTGTGCTGTAATTTTGTAATCTCGTAATGCTGTAATGCCGTAATGCTGTACTGCTGTTTACATAATTCGAAAAGAATTATTTATTTGAACATTCATTGTAGTTACCTAAAGTGTTCATTAACATTTGGATTTATATATATGACTTTTAGATACCTGTGGACATTCTCAAAGATGTTCTAGATTACATTATCGTTGGTACATCAGGACATTCCAGACTACCCATTCATTCGGAACATTCGTTCATTGTGAAGATTAATTCACGCAGAACATTCATTGATTCGGAACATTTTATAATTTCGATATTTAGGATTTGTGATTAGGACACTTATTGGATTATTTGGATTTTGATTCACGTTACTGTAAGTGTCTTTTGAATTTTCATTTTAATTATCTAGAAATAATTTGTTTGTTGATTTTACATCCATTGTTGGTTTCGCTTTCTTTCTGTTACATTTTTCTTAGACCATAGAGTCATAACTATATATATATATATATATATATATATATATATATATATATATATATATATATATATATATATGTATAATTGTACAGTAAACGCCACTTTTATATTTTTTGTTTTTTATACAAAAAGTTCTTCATGAAAAGAAAACGCTTTTTTGTCCCTTTATTGACCTTTCAAAAAGGCATTTTATTGTGTAGAAACGACACGTCTATGGCTAAAAGTAATAAAATACGGAGTAACTGGGAAAATGTTAACGATAATTTGATCTATATACAGCTCAGTGCAGTCATGCGTAAAGCACTTAAACTCGCATTCAGACTATTTCGATTGTTCACTTGGGTTTCTTCAAGGAGAAAGCCTCTATTACTATTTTCTCTTTAAACTGTTGATCTGGACATTACATTACAATCAAATATAGAAGCGGGAATAATTTTAAAAGAAATAATTTCATTATGTCTTTTATTGGTTGTTGATGATACGGTTATATTTTTAGAGACAACAGATGGACTAACAGATGGACTATAAGCATCCTTAAAGCCTAGATGTTTCATTATGAGTACGGAGATGTGTTTCTAGACACTGTGGATAATTTTAATTATTTAGGACGTGTTGTTACAAACAGAGGATCGTAACGATGTGCTACAAATGCTATTGCTGGCAATTGTGCCAAAGCAATGAACGTACTTTTTAATATACAATGCCCAATGCATATAATGTGTGCTTTATTTTATTCCTTTGTATCTCCAATTTTATCTTATTGCTGCGAAATATGGAATTTTTGAAAGCTGAAAATATAGAACGACTACATAGAAAATATTGCAAGTGGTTACTAGATGTTAAATTATCAACCATATGTTTTGCACATGGAGAGTTGGCACGATATCCACTTTACGTAAATAGATATGTGCGTATCATTAAGTACGGGTTCGAATTGCTAAACACAGAAAATTGTATTCTTTGCAATATATACCAATTAATGTTTACCGATTGCGAAGAAATTAATTATACAAACTGGGTCTCTAATGTGAGAAGATACTACTGCTTTCAGGCTTTGGAGACGTTTGATATTACACTGATTCAGTCCAGATATCTTCCTTTTTTTATCTCGTTTTAACCAAAGACTAAAAGACATATTTCATTCTGAGTGGAGTTCTGCAGTTGCTTCGAAAACTTCATATATGTATAACGATATGAAAGATATCTTCGAAACTGCTTCTTATCTTAAAGGCTTTAATTCAATTAAGGGCTGCATCACACCCATTAAGTATCGAAACTGGTAGACATGTAGGAAACGAAAGGCATGTAAGGAAATGTGAACTTTGTATAAATAATGATGTGAAAGATGAATATCATTCTGTCTAAATCTGTCCTTGATACCTCTCACTTAGAAAATCTTATATTGATCCTTATTATTGGCAGAAACCAAGTGAATATACGCTATTACAATTATTTAAAAATGAAGAATCATCAATTGTAAAAAAAGTATGTAAATACGAGTATAATGCATTCCAACTTAGATTATCTTCCATGGTTGTCTAGTCCCCCACACCTCTCTCTCTCTCTCTCTCTCTCTCTCTCTCTCTCTCTCTCTCTCTCTCTCTCTCTCTCTCTCCTCGAGCATTTATGGGTACTCAGAAGTTTTCTATCGCCGTTATTAATCCATGTATTAATTCATATATGCATCAATGTATTATATATGCACAGTGTTGGATTACCCAATAGACAGACTAAGCACATGCTTAGGGCACCAGCAAATCAGGGGCACCCCCCCCCCCTCAAAAAAAAGAAAAAAAAAGAAGAGAAATTACGGTTTAGTATTGTTTTTATTTTGAATTACATTGGGGGGGGGGCGCCATAATCTTTTCAGTGCTTAGGTCCTCTAAAGGTCTTAATCCGGCCCTGTATATGCATTATGTATTGTATTCACTCTGGGCTTTTTGAATACGTCAAATCAATAAAGTTCAGTTCTCTTCTGTTCATTATACAATAATTTTGTTTGTACTTTCGCAAATTAGGGTGCCAAAACGGCAAAGAAAACTTTGAAATATTTGTTAAACGTGGGTGACACACATTTCGAATGTTTTCGACAGAATGGATCTTATTTCATTCATCGCAATGTTTGAAGCTTACTTCCCATGATTGATGAAATTCGAATTATTACGTGGGAAATAGACGCTGCTATTATTTATTTTGCTGAAACTTGGTTAGTTGAAGCTGTATCTGATGCAAGAATAAAAATTCAAAATTATTTTTTGTGTAGAAAAGGGCCGTAATAGAGATGGTGGTGGATTTTGCACGTACATTCTTTTTGACTTGGCTTTCAGTTTTTAAAATGACGTGCAAAATGATAATATATATATATATATATATATATATATATATATATATATATATATATATATATATATATATATATATATATATATATATATTGTTACGACTCTAGGGGTAATGTAACAGAATAAAAGACACAAACAAGCTTTCAAGATTAAAATGCAAATCTTTAATTTTCTAAAATATTAAAAGAATTAAAATAGTTCAACAAACAATCAAAGTGAAAGAATTAAAATAACTTGCAGTATAGAATATCCTAAAAAGTCCTAAAATGTTTTAAAGTTCACTTCCTGATGTTAATCCGAGTAATCCGGATGAAGTATTCCGAATGAAAATAACCTGTACTGTGATGACGTTGACAAGTTCTTATTAAATCCAAAATAATCCTTGCAAGTCTGGAATCTCACAAGTTTTAGAATGATGTCCGATAATTCCACGGAGCTGTTTAGTAATTCAGATGAATTACTAATTAAATAAATTCCACACTGAACTGAATAATTTCAATAACCTCTCTTCGTTCAAGCAATTGTAAAGAATGATAATTCCCAAGATTATTCCCTATATATCTTTACTAAGTGCGCAGAATTAAAAGGGAATATCCTTTCTCCGTCTTTATTAATATGGTATTTCAAAATAACACAACCCTCTAAGAACCAATCAGGAACTAGGTTAAGCATCATTTACCCAAAGGTCTAGTGTACTAAAATCTTAAAGAGTAAACATAATATTGATTCAGAATGGAATGTGACCTTTCAATGTTGATTTCCAAAAATACAGAGCTAGGTCGACTTCATTTTCCCGCGCAATTGATCATGTGACCACTTATTGATCGAGCAGTAGTCGTATCTATACATATATGTTAACCGCTATTCAGAATAAAAACAGAGATCATAAATTAGTAAATTAAATCATTATAAAAAGGTAAAAAGGTACGATTCCGTAACACCCTCAACCATCAACAAAAAAAGTGATTTATACAATAAAACACTTTTTAATATGTACTTCCAAGATATAAGTAATTAAATAAAAAAAAAAATCAATACATGATACAGTCATGTATACAAAACAGTGTAACTGTGGTATTATACACATGAAAATACATCATCGATTAAGAAATAGCCGTAACCTTGGCTTCTATTGATTTTATTTGTCCATGTCTCACAATCATGCCCTGAAAAGGTAACACAGGCACGATAAAAGTCACTTTAATATTGATGATCAGGTTCGCTTCGCTCAATCTCTTGAAGAATGGTTCTATTAAATCTTGCCACATGTCGTTGCAGATGATGACATCATCGATGTATGCATCGCAATTTCTATTTGGATGTTATTATGTTCATCAGACGTTGGAAACTTGGGGAACCTTCATCCCAAATGATACGACTTTGTATTGGTAAAGTTCTGGAGTCGTGAATGCAAATTTTTCTTTCTCTCCGTAAGTGAAATTTGGTAGAATCCCTTCAATAGGTCAATATCTTGCGACGTATTAGTCATTTCCAATCCTGTCTAGAAACTGGAAATGAATATGTCCCGGTGACTCTATTTACTTTCTATACTCTATACATGTACGGAAAGTGTTATTTTGTTTCTGCACTGAAACATGGTAAACTCCAGTCACTTTTATTTGGTTCGTGTAGAATGTCTGTAAATAAATATTCATTTTTCTTCTATCAACTATTTCAGTTCGTAAATCTCAGGCGGCATTTTCTTTTATCAACTATTTCAGTTCGTAAATCTCAGGCGGCATATGTGCGAAGAGTAGTGACTTCAAATCATCCTATCGGATTTCTCATGGTCATTCAAATCTTCAATGTGTGAGACAAGTACTACTAAAGTAATCGATAATTTATATGGCTATCTCTATCTACATATTGTTCTAACATTCTAACATTTTGACAAAGTTGTTTCTGCTTTCTCCTCCCGGAAAGTATTAATAATAATTTAAATTCCTTAACCTTTTGTCAGTAGTATAAGGACCAAAATACTTAACCTAAAGAGGATTTTTGGGGAATAGGTAGCAAAACTAATACTCTATTATCTGATTAAGAAAAAACTCCTACACTGACCCCTCGCAGCAAACAACAATAATTGGAGACCTTCAACCTACTCCCTTCCTGTTCCACAACAATTCCCAATTATATACCATCTCATAGCAATATGTTACAATAATTCGTTCTAAAGTCTGATATAGTATCAGCTTCAGAAGACCAAACAGTGTGAAGAACCCGACCAAAACTCTCACTAGGGTCTCATTTTTAATATTCCACAAGGGAATAGCTTTTATAAAACTTGTAGACGCACACTTCGCCGACAAGTATTGGTTGCCTAACATCGTCTCATTTATTCCTAAACGACCAGACAACGACGTTTCATGGATTACACTAAGTAATTCCTGACGATAGTATCTAGGAACTACTATTTTACCAACTGACCACTCGTCACCAGCAATTACCCTAAGCAATCTCTGTTTCCGTTCAAGAACTTCACTAGTCAAGAAGTAACAAGTACCTTCTTGCGTGGCTTCAGTTTCAGTCATAGCCCCCTGAAACAAACAGGAGATATCCGAATCTCCCTGTTGTAAGACATCTAGTGCTTGTCTTATTACACCCTGACTATTTTTATGAGACATAGTAGTTGAAAGAGTATCACTATCAATACTAGATTGAGAAGCAGAAGTGACCTCATGAAAAGCCTGACCCACAAAGGTGTCCGCTAAAGGAAATACATCCTGTTCAACAACAATATTCTCAAGAGCATACTTTGCCATAGCTCTAGTAACTTCACAAGCTGGATTTAAACTAGGGATTTCTACTTCAATATGATCAACTCTTTGATCCATACTAAGCTTGTTAGTTACAAGTGGATTAACCACAACCTTATCTTTAGCTAGGTCATTACCTAGTAATAAATGAATGTCCTTAATAGGCAAAGAAGCCACTGCTCCTATGATCACAGGTCCCGAAACTAAGTCTGATGACAAATTAACACAATGAAGAGGGACATTAACATATCCATAATCTACCCCCTGTATTAATACACTTTCACTAGTAGAAGACTTCTCAGAAAACGGCAAAGTACTATCTAACAATAGACTCTGAGAAGCTCCTGTATCTCTTAATATCTTAATAGGAGTAGCCTTATCCAAGTCACTAACAAGTGACACAGAACCCTTCGACATGAATGCTTCGTAATTCTTCATTATAAAATCAGACTGAGGTAAGCTAGCCTCCAAACAAATATCCTCATTGATAAATGACCCTGACCTTGACTTCTGGATAACTAGAGCATTTGGAACTGCTCTATTATAATTCTGAGGCCTAAATTGCAACTTTAAGCAATCAGAAATAACGTGTCCCTTCATCTTACAATATGAACACGTGGGCAGAGATAAGGTTTTCTGATATTCCCTATCAGAATTTTGATTCTTTACAATCACATCACCCTGAGGTCTGAAATTTCCTGAACGAGTTTGAAATGATTTCTTAACATAAGATTGTTGAGGAAAAGTTTTAGTTATCAATGGAACCTTGTGTATTGAAGAATATTCATCAGCTGCGATGGCTGCCTTTTCTAAAGTCTCAACTCCTTTCTAATTAAGATACATCTTAATATCATCACTGACACAATTCTTGAAATCTTCAATCAATACTAGCTGTTCAAGATTATCTTAATTGCCTTCAACCTTCTTAGATGTACACCATCTTGTAAACAAACGTTTCTTTTCCCAAGCAAATTCTACATGAGTTTGATGTGTTTCCTTTTTACATTCTCTAAAGTTTTGACGATGAGTTTCAGGTACCAACTCGTAAGCTCTTAAAATGTATTCTTTGACCACTTCATAATCAGCAGATTGTTCAGATGAGAGTGCAGTATAAACATCACTAGCTTTGCCAGTTAACACACTCTGCAATAATGAGGTCCACTTCTCTTTTGGCCATTCCAGATTCTCGGCAATTTTCTCAAAACTGAGAAAATATTTGTCTATCTCCTTTTCTCTAAAAGGGGGAACCTGTCTCAAATGTTTGGCCAAATCAAAGTATGAACCCTGATTGTCATGAGAATGCCCTTTGCTGGTCAATTCTAATTCCCTTAATCTGAATTCTCTATCAGAATTTTGATTCTGAAATTCTCTAACTTTGTCTCTCTCTCTTTCCTCATTTTCTCTTAATTCCTTCTCCATTCTCCGTTGGATCTCATTATCTCTTACTTTATCCTCCCTATCTCTTAAATCCATCTGAATTTCTCTTTCTCTTAATTTATCTTCCCTTCTTTCTTCCCTTTCCCTAATCTTTTCCTTTTCCTCCCTTTCCCTATCTTCCCTTCTTTCCTGCATCTGCATCTGTTCCCATTGAAGTTTGATCTTTTCAATCTCTATGTCCTTAGCTATCTGTAATTTCTTTCCCAAACCAGACGGAGATTTTTTCTTAACACTTGAAACCCCCTCTTCAAAAATACCTGATTGTACCAAATATTGAATCAAGATACTTCTAATATCCTGCTTCAACATGGAAGCCTTCGCTTCAGTAAGACTATAATGTTGAGCAATTTCAAGTAATTCGCCCTTCTTTAAGGACTCAAATTTCTCCTAGGTAGGATCAGCTAAGAAACACTCTACTCTGGATGTCATTATGAAAGCCTGTTAGTTTCTCTTTATTTTGTTAATCTGGAAATAAAAAAAAACACTAAAATTTCAAACAATGAAATTCAAATCCCCAAAAGAAAACTTTACGAAGTATCAAAATCTCTGAAATATTAAAACTTCGAAAATATTTAATTAAATCTAAATCTCAAAATATTTAAATTCGGATCCCGAAATTATTCTAATTTCTAATCCCGTAATACGAAACCCCAATTTATCCTGTTACGACTCAAGGGGTAATGTATTAGAATAAAAGACACAAACAAGCTTTCAAGATTAAAATGCAAATCTTTAATTTTCTAAAATATTAAAGGAATTAAAATAGTTCAACAAACAATCAAAGTGAAAGAATTAAAATAACTTACAGTATAGAATATCCTAAAAAGTCCTAAAATGTTTTAAAGTTCACTTCCTGATGTTAATCCGAGTAATCCGGATGAAGTATTCCGAATGAAAATAACCTGTACTGTGATGACGTTGACAAGTTCTTATTAAATCCAAAATAATCCTTGCAAGTCTGGAATCTCACAAGTTTTAGAATGATGTCCGATAATTCCACGGAGCTGTTTAGTAATTCAGATGAATTACTAATTAAATAAATTCCACACTGAACTGAATAATTTCAATAACCTCTCTTCGTTCAAGCAATTGTAAAGAATGATAATTCCCAAGATTATTCCCTATATATCTTTACTAAGTGCGCAGAATTAAAAGGGAATATCCTTTCTCCGTCTTTATTAATATGGTATTTCAAAATAACACAACCCTCTAAGAACCAATCAGGAACTAGGTTAAGCATCATTTACCCAAAGGTCTAGTGTACTAAAATCTTAAAGAGCAAACATAATATTAATTCAGAATGGAATGTGACCTTTCAATGTTGATTTCCAAAAATACAGAGCTAGGTCGACTTCATTTTCCCGCGCAATTGATCATGTGACCACTTATTGATCGAGCAGTAGTCGTATCTATACATATATGTTAACCGCTATTCAGAATACAAACAGAGATCATAAATTAGTAAATTAAATCATTATAAAAAGGTAAAATGGTACGATTCCGTAACAATATATATATATATATATATATATATATATATATATATATATATATATATATATATATATATATATATATATATATATATATATATATATATATGAATGCTGTTGGCGACGATGGATATTTGCAAGGCAAGTTATTTGAGTTTTGCACCTGAATGCGTGGTCAAAATGTTTTAATTATTGACCACTATATCTCTCTAAATTTACTTGTATGCAGATATTAGCGGTAATTCTAACTAGACCCTTTTTAAGCAATTTTGGAAATATGTGATAAAATGGTAGCAATATTAATTACTGAAACACCTAAGCAGAGCATGTTCTAGCATTTGACATGTATAAGTGAGATAAACATGATTGACAGTTCCAGTGCTATACCAAACAGGGGACAACATTATTATGAAACGTGAGGGCTATACCAAACTGGGAACAAAATTACTATGAAACGTGAGGGCTATACCAAACTGGGGACAACATTACTATGAAACGTGAGGGCTATACACTACTGGGGACAACATTACTATGAAAAGTCAAGAAGTTACAGTTTCTTTTGCTGCTTTTCAAATTGCCGCGGTGTTCGGAACAATGTTACGTCATCCTCTTGGCAGGTTGATTGACAGGGTATGCCAATAAGAAGCGTGATAAGTCGTGGTTAAGTTGAACACACGAGTATAATTCAAATTAAGTAAGTAAGGTTAAATTAAGTACAACAAAATGTTCAACATTGATAGTATCGTCAACTGGAAAGTTGGAGTTTTATGATCACGGGTCAAAACGTATCGGACAATTTGGTTTCATCTCAGTTTGTATCGTAATTTTTACAGAAAAGTGTACGACATTCAAGATTTTGAATAGATGATATTAAAATGGTTTAAAGTTCAAAGGTTGGCGTTTAGCGCTAAGAAGCCATAAACCACGCAGAATGATATGTTTCACCTGCTTCGCCAAGATCTATTCCAAATAAAAAAAGTCATTGGAGCTTGAAAAGTAGGTCCCTGTGACCTCCTTTTGCCTATTCTAATTTTAGCATACAAATTAATGAGTGCCTTCTTCAATAGACATTTTGATATTCAATAAGCATTTATTATTTTAAAAGTATTTTAACTTTCGCACAAAAATTAATAAAATGAAAAATGTCACCTATATATGTCAGTTAATGGTCATTTAAAATAATTAATTATTATATAAGTCTGTATGATTTTTGGAAGTTCGAACTCGTATATGGCAATACACTGTACTTTTAAGGTCCTTTTTCAGATCAAAAAACAAAAAGCGCCGTGTTGACCAGTGACCCATTTTATTTATGCAACATATAGAAAGCATTGCAATTATTAAGCAGAAGACCGATAATGAGAAATATGTATATAAGTTTGTTTCACTTAGGAATGTAATGCTGTTCGCAGAAGTCGAATTTGCGTTCATTGCCAATCTGTGTGACACCACAATTACATTTTACTGGCTATAACATTATTAAAGCGATTTTACAGCATCATGATATAATTATAGTAACAATAATAATATATCGGGTACGCATAATAACCAACATCAGTACATATTCACTAAATTTAAGGATTGTTATGTATGATGTTTATATAATATTATAAATATTTTAGGAAATTATAAATGTTTCTTCACTTTAATATTTGCTTAAATCTTAATGTTTATCAGGAAAAACATGTTTAACTAGTGTCCTTGAATTAGGTTGTTTTGATCAATATGTTTTCTCAATTTGAAGGTCAAGGTTGAATTTTGTTTACAGGTAGAATTCCATTAAGATGACTCATATTCTAGAACATTCTGTCATGTGACCAATCTTTATATATGTCATGTTTGGTGGACATTTATTCAGTTTTGACATTACCATCAGTCTTGTAAAGAGCTATTACAGTTGTGAAAATTCATTCCAAATTCTAAGAGAGGAATTATTTTAAATATTCATTGGATTATAACAGTGCTCATAAACTTTTGGATTTTGGATTTTTAATTGATGATTTTGGAATTTATGTGAACTTATTCAGAGATTTTGGAATACTTCATTTTGACATCAGCACACCAAGATTTCTAGTACATCAGGACTTTGGAGACCATTAGCACATCATAACATTCAAGGACACAGCCGTGAATTCGGAACATTCTATATTTAGGACTTGTGATTAGAACAATCATTCTTATTGGATTATTAGGATTTCAAAACACATTACCGTAAGTGACTTTTTGATTTTTCATTTTAATTATCTAGTAATAAATTGCTTGTTGATTTATACTTGATTTGTTGGTTTCACTTTCTTTCTGTTACATTTTTCTTAGACCATAGAGTCGTAACAGGATGCTAAAAGTCATTTCAACTGCCATAGATTACTGCAAGTTTGTGGATTTTGTTCACAAATCTTGACCGCAAAAAACATAATAGGTATTGGTTCTTAGAATTAGCAAGCTCACTTCTTTCTCTTATGTTTCTCCTTTTTATGCAGTGGCTGATACATCACTTGAAATCCATCTAATGCAAGTACGTTCACGTTTTTGTGTCAGGTTATTGCTTCATTTCGTTCACATGTTATTGCTTCATTTCGTTCACAGGTTATTGCTTCATGTCGTTCACAGTTTATTGCTTCATTTCGTTCACAGTTTATTGCTTCATTTCGTTCACAGTTTATTGCTTCATTTCGTTCACAGGTTATTGCTTCATTTCGTTCACAGTTTATTGCTTCATTTCATTCACAGGTTATTGCTTCATTTCGTATTCCTTGGAAGGCAGTACTTTTGTTTAGAATTATTTCTTCAATATCACAAACATATGCACATTTTGTGAGAAATTTTCTCGGTCTCCTCCAGAGCCTTGTGTGTGTACATCCTTTTGACGTTATCACTATTCATATTCTACAAGAACTGATTGGCTGTCAAAACATTCTGACATATCAATTATATAAATCTTCCTATCTACAGACACGGTCGTAAGAGTGGTTCTATATTTGAGGGATAATTAGGCGTCATCCATCAAGAACTGATCCATGGCTCCGGCCGTGACGTGCTGTTAGTCTGTTCAATATATATGGTGAAGAAAAACAGTTGATGGCATTGTAAAAGCTTAAGCTGTGCACGAATATACTAAAATAAAATACACGTAGAATCGATGTTCCTTTGTAAACAGCAAGCTTGGAGATTTTTCCCTCTTGACGAATACCCACATCCGGGGATGTTTGCGCTAACGTAAAACATATCGATCAAAAACGTTTATGGTAGATGTATAATAAAGTACACAATCGATTTACAACAAGTTTTACGATATCAATAGAATGGAAAAAAATATTGGATGCTTGAAAGTTTTTGGCAAAAGATAACGTTTTACTGAAACAAATACATAAATTGAATACTTAGCTTTATTATAGGTGTTTTTAAGTTAAGCAAGTAATTTTACGACATACGGTAAAATTATCTAAAAGTAGTCCTGACTTTAAGACTAGCATGTCCTTTTGACACAATAATCTATCAGTAAACAATCAGACTGGACCAATTTGCAATTTGTTTTTACTAAAATGATTGATTTTCAAGATGACTCATCAGGACACGTTTGCTTGGCGAAATTTAAATAAAATACAAAATAGTCCGACCTGTGTTTTGGACTCCTGTTACGTTCAGTATACTTTTTTCATGTTTTGCATATCAAATGTTGCTGTTGCTGTTGGCTTATTTCAAGCAAGTATACCTATGAATTTTCCCTTTTTTTTTTTGGCAGAATCTGATATGATACAAAATACCTATTCTAATATTTAAAGCATCCGGATGTAAGAGATCAAATATTGGAAGAACATCTAATCCAGGACAAAACTCTCTTGAATTCTATGTAAAATCCGATGAAGAGAGTCATATTACAATGAAGCCCATTGAAGACAAAACTAGTTCGGTGAGCCCTACTTTGATGTACTTACTATGGATAATCTTCAACTTATTTCAACAACAACGATTGTACAAAGTTTGAGTAGCCTTCTACCTAAAAGTAAAATTAGAACAAATACAAAAGCACAATTAATTAAGGGGGGGGGGGATATCATTATCATATTCAGGTTAGAAATGCCTGAAATAGTATCTATTGAACATCTCGTGTCATACCACAGTAAATTAGATTTTCATTGCTTCCAGTAAGCATGTTGTTTTCTCGCGTACACTCTAGCAGCTTGTTTGAAACCATTCACTTTTAATTAACATCTAAAGCACACTCGGCAGTGACACGACCCAGACCGGATTAAATTGTAGAAAGCCAGAAGCTCAAGTTTGAAGTATTTTGACTTGAAATTGAGTTGACCTTTCCTTTCCATAGTAATTTATCACAATGATCTACTGCCGGTGACATCGTCAGATCTACTGGGTATTTGATATATTCACACTCATCATTTGTATTGTCATGTTTCCAGTAAATGACCCGTCTTTAGTGGTCATTTTCAGGGTTATAATCAAGTTGGCCAATGCTCTTCACACACATCATGTGCTATTGCTCACGCTTTCGAAAACAGGACAACATTATTTTAAATTAGTACTTCAACCTGACTAACAGAGCGTTGTGGCAACAAATTGCTCCATTATTAAAGGACCAATGTCAATAATGATGGCGCGAATGAACTAATTCAGACCTTGTGTTGCGAATAACAAGACAGATGAACAAAAAAACAAAAACAACGTAAAATCCGAAAGAAATGGAGACATTAACATTAGGACTATTAAGTACAATATGGAAGTTCTTTCAATGTGACAGAACCGTCTACTTCACGACAAGCGAGTACAGTCCCTTATCGTACAGAGAAAATAAGGGACTTACGCAAAAAAATATGGAACTGAAAAAGAATAAAGTTACCAAAGAATATAAGCTTTACAGTAAAACTCAGATACAATACGGAAAAAAATCCAAAAAGGTGTGTGTGTGTGTGTGTGTGTGTGAATTTAGTTGGTACAAGAATCTATCGGAATGATACCCACATGGAATTGTCTGTGTACAATAGTCGTATGTGACATTTCAACCAATATTAAGGGTCAAATGTTCCTACCTCGCCATGAACATTAGGTTTTTTTCTTTCTTTTTCGGAACGATTCTAGCTTGACAGAACCGTTGCAATATATTTAACAAAATTACCGAGAAGAAATCTATATAAAAACTAAGCATAAAGTAGAGCCATTCAACATTAGCGAAAGAAAATATGACAAAAAATTGATTGATATCAGCCAAACGAAGAAAGGACCATAAACACAACTTAAAGACTAACCTGAAAGTACACTGTCTTCCAACTTTAACTCACTTTTTTGTGTAATAGAGCACAGAAACGGGGCTACTTCAATAAGTTTTGATGCTTCTTTGCCAAAGATGCTGCTGCTGCTGATGATGATAATGATCACCGCCATCTTCCTCAGCAACAAGAACAACACAAGAAAACAGCAGCAAAATTAATTACACCACAACCACCACAACCACTAGTATTACTACTTCTTTCAAGACGATGCAATTGGTATAAACTTGGGCGTTCTTTAATTCGCTTGGTAGTGAGATCTTATAAGACCCCTGACTCATTACAATATTTATCTAAAACACCGGATTATAATCGGAGTTTACAATTTTTACAACTCTGTTTTCGTTGGCAACTGGTACATGTCAAAAATAAAAATACTTTTCGTTACAAGAATGCCGTCAATCTAAATGAGGTTCTCAATCATCCTAGAAAATATTTGCGGTAGGTAGTTAAGTATATTGGGTGTATATACATGTAAATTAATCTCCTTTTTCATTTGCCTATTAGATAGGTATACTTATGCATAATACTCTTTCGTAATCACTTTAGCCCATTCCGTGTGTCTTTATCCCGAAATAAAGCAAATCCAAGTGAGAAAATCC
Source organism: Margaritifera margaritifera (assembly GCA_029931535.1). Lineage (NCBI taxonomy): Eukaryota > Metazoa > Mollusca > Bivalvia > Unionida > Margaritiferidae > Margaritifera > Margaritifera margaritifera. Next base: position 7,446,605 of record JAQPZY010001669.1, on the reverse strand, counting down.
TTGTTTTTCAGCGCCTGCTAATCCTTCTCATTTATCATTGTGGTATAAAAGAAAAATCTGCTTCACATAGAGTGCCATAATTGAAAAATATAACGTCTGAGGCGAGAAAATCGTATGGTAATGATGGCCTCTAATTTAATTGAGTACTGATTAAAGGACGTGTGCTATTTTTGTTATTAATGCACGAAATAATTTAATAGTGAAATAATTAGTATGCTTCAATAATCAATGACAAAATAAACCTTCAAATAACTCCATCAAGAATCTCGACTCATTCTACCATCTGCTCGCATTTGATCTCATTAGGAAATGGAATTTTAAAAAATTAAAAAAAATCTGTGGCCACAACAATAAAACCAAAGCTATTAAGTTTTGTCCAAATGACAAGAAGTTTATTGAACAGTTCTTGCGGTTCATGATACAATCTGATAATGATATTGATGATTTGATACAGGGAGGATGTGACTGTCTGATGTTTAATATAAAACCCCTCGCATATACAGGACAGCAGCTATCGTCACTATAATTTGATACTCTTTCGTGTGTGTGTGTGTGTGTGTGTGTGTGTGTGTGTGTGTGTGTGTGAAAGATTATCTTCTTATTGTATCTTGCTTTATTGACGTGCAGTATGACTCATGTACAAATGCAAATATGTTATCTCTTACCATACATTTTTCTTCAAGTATTATTCTCGCCTTAAAATTTTAAAGAGTGAAGTTGTAGACTCTGGACTTGCAATGAAAGCTTTAATATTAATGTGCTATGATTCCAATGTTATATCAATCTAACACTAATAATCTGCTGCGGAGGAAGTTCATACAACCAATTCCCACAGCCTTAACGAGAATTTGGACCTTCCTCTGAGCGTTCCACAAACTGAGCTCTATGGACTTGCCCACAAAAGGCAGCTTTATAAATTTCCATTATTTTTCTTTTTAGAAAACAGAATGAGCTAAACTAATCTGCAGTTTTCGCAATGTTTCATTTGACACTCTCTCTAACGAGTGGGAAATCCTACCTAAAGGTTTATATATTTTTCAAAGTAATATTGACTGCTAGCTTTGACACTATACTTATCTTGTCACATGATCACAACGAGTACGAATCGTTCAAAACAATGATGGGCAATTCATTGCAATCAGTATGGCATAATCTGTCTCATTTAAGCTGCCAGGGTCTTTTAAATTGTATAACTACTCAAATTACCACAATCAAGACAACTTCTAAACTACTCAAATTACCACAATCAAGACAAATTGTAACTGACCATCACTCAGGACACAGATTAATGGCGAATGTAATATAGAAGCGTAAAGATACAGGGCAAATGCTATATAGATACGTAAAGATACAGGGCAAATGCTATATAGATACGTAAAGATACAGGGCAAATGCTATATAGAAGCATAACTATGGAGGGCAAATTATATATAGAAGCGTAAAGATACAGGGCAAATGCTATCTAGAACCATAAATATGGAGGGCAAATTATATATAGAAGCGTAAAGATACAGGGTAAATGCTATCTAGAACCATAAATATGGAGGGCAAATTGTATATAGAAGCGTAAAGATACAGGGCAAATGATATCTAGAACCATAAATGTGGAGGGCAAATGTTATATAGAAGCGTAAATATACAGGGCAAATGCTATTTAGAAGCGTAAAGATAGAGGGCAAATGATATATAGAAGCACAAATATACAGGGTTATGATACAAAGAAGCTTAAATTTACAGGCCAAATGCTATTGTAACACGATGAAGTCAGGTTGGGATTGGATTTAGTTAAGACTGAAAGCAATTTCGTCAATGAAATGTTTATTTATAATGTAATTGAATGATAACTGAATCTGACACTATACTTGTGCGCATAAAGTCCAACAATGGATTTAACAGAAGGATGCACACCGAGTTCAACAACTGATATAAGGAAATTATATCGTTCGTAAATGGAACTAATCAGAACATAACTTCAAAGAGTAACCAAACGAGAATGAAGACATGGAACTTATAACCAAATATGATTGATATATGGATCCATCACCATGGATGATCAATGTTTAGAATTTATACACAAATATGAACAAGGTATGATTCTATCACCAAGGGTATCAAAGTATAGGATTTATACACACATATGAACAATGTAAGATTCTAAACTAGAATTTGCACAAAATATGAATAATGTATGTTATATAGACACGTAGGATGTATGTATTATTGATTTCACTTGTATAGTGATATTGAACAATATTGAGTAAGCAATGGAACCCATGTATCTCGTGGCATCCAGTTGACGATCACGATGTATTTTCGGCTACAAAGCTCTCGTCAAATGGTCAGAGATCCATCACGCATGGCCTGCCCCTCCCAGTCTGCCGAAGGATCCCTCGAGAGCCTTCTTATGCCATTCAGACCCGCTGGTCTCGAAGTTTTGGTCCCTCACTGCTAGTAAACCAATACCGTTCTCTTAGCCAACGTCACCATCGACATCAGCATACGGGTTGCACGAAACCCCACAGAGTTCAATGACTCTCCGTCACAAACACAGCTAAAAATATAATGACTGAGCCGTTTAGTACATGAAACACGGTTAAGTACCAATGAAACACTTTACCTTACGCATGCGCGCACATGTTACACATTAAATCATTTCATCAGAACTATGGTACAAGATTATTATTATAAAAACCAAGTTGGTCCACAACTATGTGTCCGACAAGAATACTATCACTGAATTATAAGAACTCGAACATTACTGGTCCTTCAATGCATGCAATGTATAATTGAATTCAATTTGTCTATTCAATTTTAAAAATGAACTAACTTGAAACAGACTATAGTCTATCTTTTAGCATGGCGTTATGTGGCATAGATCAGACTCTGTAAAATTTAGAGTAAATTGCCAAACATTAAATCTATAGAACAATTCTATCACACAAAACGGATAGCAAGAAAGAATACAATTTTATATTTCACATACCTCTACAGCTGAAGATTGCTCTTTTAAAGTGGTTATTTGTGTTGATCTTTTGAGATACACGGTCAATAAACCTTGTTTTGGTTGGGCAGAACCCATTGAAAGTTTGGATTTTTTTTTACCCGAATCCCTAATACATGAGTCCACCTGCTTACTGAGATGGACTCAGATATCAAGAACTCTGTGACTTCCAGACGAGAATCATCCATCAGGAAGCCACCCGTAAAGTGAACAGCTTACTGACAAAACTCGCTATATTGTGATTATACATCGAGAACTCTCTCATTAAGTACCCTGCTTGTGGTGAAAATGCACAGTCAGAGAACTCAAGGTAATAGGGTTTCTCACTGCATTCAATTTGCTCATGGACGAACCAAACTCAGTAGTTTGAAATAACTAAAGCCCAAAATAAACTACCCTCGGGTAACGATGTACGCGGCAACAAAACCCGAGTACATTTTTTTTCATATATAATACATTGACATTGAGTATACACAAATCCGTGACATCTATATAGAAGCGTAAAGATACAGGGAAAATTATATATAGAAATGTAAAGAAACAGGGAAGATGATATATAGAAGTGTAAACCAACCTTACTTTATATCTGCACATTATAACTTGTTTCTCCTCAACATTACATTTTATGAAGATTCACATGCAAGTTGAGATATTGATTTCAAACAGCCAAAGTACTATATAAACAATCTTCTCGCAACTTGAAATAAATGTGTAATGTAAATTAAACTTGAAATAAATGTGTCATGTAAATTAAACTTTAAATAAAAGTATCATGTAAATTAAACTTAAAATAAATGTGTCACGTAAATTAAACTTTAAATAAATGTGTCATGTAAATTAAACTTAAAATAAATGTGTCATGGAAATTAAACTTAAAATAAATGTGTCATGTAAATTAAACTTAAAATAAATGTGTCATGTAAATTAAACTTAAAATAAATGTGTCATGTAAATTAAACTTGAAATAAATGTGTCATGTAAATTAAACTTAAAATAAATGTGTCATGTAAATTAAACTTAAAATAAATGTGTCATGTAAATTAAACTTGAAATAAATGTGTCATGTAAATTAAACTTGAAATAAATGTGTCATGTAAATTAAACTTAAAATAAATGTGTCATGTAAATTAAACTTAAGACTTTAAGACTCCTTTTCCCCCTGAGAACAATATACTTCACCAATCACCTAAAACAAAACAAAGCTAATTATTATTTTCTTTGAATAATATACTTCACCACTCACCCAAAACAAAACAAAGCTAATTATTATTTTCTTTGAATAATATACTTCACTACTCACCCAAAACAAAACAAAGCTAATTATTATTTTCTTTGAATAATATACTTCACCACTCACCCAAAACAAAACAAAGCTAATTATTATTTTCTTTGAATAATATACTTCACCACTCACCCTAAACAAAACAAAGCTAATTATTATTTTCTTTGAATAATTTACTTCAGCACTCACCCAAAACAAAACAAAACTAATTATTATTTTCTTTGAATAATATACTTCACCACTCACCCAAAACAAAACAAAGCTAATTATTATTTTCTTTGAATAATATACTTCACCACTCACCCAAAACAAAACAAAGCTAATTATTATTTTCTTTGAATAATATACTTCACCACTCACCCAAAACAAAACAAAGCTAATTATTATTTTCTTTGAATAATAGTATGGGGAAAATGTGTTGACTTTTTCTTCTATGAGAGACTTTAAAATTGTACAAAGTAACCTTTTTCATAAAATAAGAATTGAAGAAGAGACAAATTTGCATTACATAGTCAGATGCGCATAATCATAGGTGCTATTTACTTTTCTAAAATAAAATATTGGTTCAAAAGAATATATCAATGATTCACAACAAAGCATCTTTCTGCCTGCCTTGTACACTATTAAAATTAGACAAATATTATTCAAACGTTCGTTAAATCAAGTTCCCTGCTACTTTGATCTTGAAATAATAAGAACATAATCGACTATAAACCGTGCTTTCTTTAGGCACTAAATCTAAACGAAAGGAAGGGTAATGAGCCACAAGAAAAAAAATATCAAAAACTTAAAATTTTATAAATATTAAAAAAAGGATATATTCCCAGGAGTTATCAATTATCACTATTCAGCGACGATTCTATTGATGACTTTTCGATCATCACAACAAAAAAGGCCATTTAATGCAATTAATAGATCCCAGTCCGTTGAAATTGATAGCATAATCTATGTAAATTATATCAAATTATGGACAATTTATTCATGACTTTAAGAAGACAAGATATTATCCCATAATAATATTTTATTATTTGTCATTATATTTATTTTGTCACGTTGCACGCGAAACAAAATTAATAATATTAGAAAAATTGACTGACTTCAGACCATAAAGGTGTGGCGGGGAAATCTTATCAAAATTATAATGGGATAGGGGAAGAAAAAATGATCATTTGCCCAAACGATGTAAATGGTTTTGCAAAAAATGACCACCAACAGTTTTGCATAATAATAAAAAGGGTCTCATTTGGCACCTTTTAACCCATGGACGTATCTAGTACTAGTCATATGGCTTTATCATATAAATAAGTAAGTGTACGATGCCTTACATTTTAATCTCAGATTTAGATTTGTACAGTAAAATATATAAAGTAAATGAAAAATCAAATACTCATTTTCATACCATACGCATTAAAAGTATGTTTCATACATTATATTAGGTTCAAAATATTTATCTAGATGCAACACAAAACACATAGAAAAGACCATGTTTCTGTTGAGGTTATCAGGCATTTATTTACTTTGAAACACGTTTGAAGTCACGTGTTGTACTTAATAGATACAGTGATACGGAGTCATAAAGTACAATGCAAGCAAACTGCTCCCCAGGTGGCGCTCTCACCTACCTCAACAAACTGATATATATATATATATATATATATATATATATATATATATATATATATATATATATATATATATATATATATATAATGCCGTGAGCTAGCAGATCAAGTACTGTTATTGTTAACTAATCATCTTTTCATTTTCCCCAAAATTCAACGCAAATAAGACTGAACAACTCAAAACGAGGCCATCCCTACGATCACTTGGTTTATGCATATTCAGTGGCGTTGTTTACAATGTCATCTGGGGAGCAGTTTGCAATGCAAGATCTTGTCGAGAAATTTACCATGTTCTTGCAGAATTGTAGAGTAAAACGTCGAAATATCTCTTTATTATTATAAATACTAACAGAGAGCGTTAAAGCGTGGCCTATCGATTATTCTAAATCTTGGAATTTTAAGCATACAGACATACATATATGTACATTCAGAAATATAAAATCGTAAAAAAAACAACCAAATAATGAAATGGATAAATACTCTTTATAGAGTTACACGAGACATTTGTAGGTTGTCTATCTATTTATACCTCTGTCTATCTATCTATCTATCTGAAATAAACACATGCACATATAAATACAAATGTAGTTGAGACCATATCTAATATCTTATAAAAACGTATAATAAACATGTATCCAGGAATACATTTAATTATATTAATATGCGCCGGCATAAAGGTGCAATAAAAGTAGTTGTATGTGGGTACTGGGGTACTGGGATGGCACTTGGGGTACTCTATGGGAATTTAATGTATTAGGTAGGGAGGTGGCACTATAGGTACAAAAGTGAAAAAATTTATAGGTACTGGGATGGCACTTGGGGTACTCTACGGGAATTTAGCATTAGGGGTGGCACTTGGGGTACAAAAGGAAATTTGATCACGCCGTATGTAGTGACGAAGACAACGTCCTCTACCATCAAAACTGGTTTTTTTTCCACTTGAAATAAAGAACCACCAATTCAAACCTGACTGTATGCTTGAATTGATCTGTCTTGTAATTCCAGGAATATGCACGTCGGATAGGCTCTACACTCTGTTGAATGAGTCCTTCGATACGTCTGATCTCCAGAGGAGTAAGTGGAGGAAAAGAAGAAGTCTGTAAGACTTTATACCACTGTTTCAACACGTGTTCATCTGAGATTTGTGACCAGGCCGTTTCCAAATATTCATCCAATTTTTCTTCACCTGTCAACATCATACATTTGTCGTGTTGTATCTGACTGGGATGATCGTTTTGACATCCATAACATTGTTTTTCAATCAGGCTGTTAATTTTTTCAGTCAATTCCTGAGCATAACAGGACACTAACTGTTTTTCTTGTTCTAGCCATTGACAAGCCATAAATCCAGTAAACACAGGAACTGAATTGTTTTCTTCTTCTTCTTTTTTAGGTTCTGAACGAATGACTTCATCATCATCATCATTATCCTTTGTGGTAGTTTGTGACTGTTGAATCACTTCACAAAATCCCTCATCTATCTCCATAAGTTCTTCTTCGTGCTGCATCTTTTTTTTCTTCTAATAGTCTAGAATTACTTCTCTCAAACTGTTGATCTCTAGAGTATTATCAAATTCTGCAAACAAGACGACGTTCACTGTCTCAGGTAGAGGAGCTGTAAACTGAAGTTCCACTCGAAGGGGGCCTGATTTTATAGGGTGTAAATGTTGTTCATCGCTGCCTTGGTCCGGAGTGAAATCAAATCCCCACAAGGCATACCCTCCTGCATAATCGTCGTACGAAATGCCGTGGCTACTGTTGGTGCCTAACTGTCCTGTGGCTTCACACAGGGCCAAGTAAGATCGTAAGTAATTTTTTACGTTGACGCCAAAGTCAGGTTCAAAAGGTCTGGTACACAAGGTCTTGCCATCTCGACTGACTTCTATCTTGGAGACGTTAAAGTGCTGAAACTGGAACGGATTCTGATCGTGGACTCCGTTGAAGGCTGAATTTCTGACCATACCAATCAGCAAGCGTTTGGGGAGCTGTCCTTGGAAGACGTGATCTTCGACTATGGATCGGAGTCCAGCGGCCACAGTAAAGGTTTTCACTTCCACACGTCTAAGAGGATACTTAGCAGTGGTTCTGCTCAAGGTTTGACTGATGTCGTTGGCTACTTTTGGTAAGATTTCTACACGTCGCACATAAAGTTTGGCTTCTTGGATGACAGTTTTCCACTCGTTAGCATTAGCCATCAAATGGAAAGCGGCACTACTGCGATTTAGTCTCAGACGTACATCTACTCCGTTCAACAAATACTTGTCTTGCAACCACATGTCCAAATGCAAACGATCCATCAATTCTAAACTGCGCTGTCTGATTTTCTTTCGACGCTCGTTAAATCCCACATTGTGCGCGTCTGCTTGAGTTATATCTCTAACAAGATGACCACTTCCATCAACAACAGCAGCGACCCTCGCCGGTACTGACACCTCTGTGTCGTTGAAGGTATTCTCTCCTGCGGTGTCAGGTTTCCAGACCACTGAAGCATCCAGATGAGTGTTCTTGGCTTCTTTTCCATACGTCAAGAGATTTTCCAAGTAAGCACGGTAAGGGTAAGTATCCAAACTGCTGCTGACCAGTTTGTTATTCAAGTACAAATCTATTCCACTGAACAAGGAATGCATGAAATTATTGACTGGAGCGACTCTGGAATTGCCATCAGGAAGGCTGCTGTCCGCCGTTTTGATCACTTTGAGTTTCAGGTACAAGTAGCTGTCATTCAGATCGATGTAATCTTCGGTTTGTCCTTTGATTTCAAATTCGATAGGAGCTGAATCCGACAAAGACGATACAGGATGAAATTCTACCCATTGGGATTCTTGCATCGTCATCATGGTGGGAGGCATGGTAAACATATCCAGTTCTGACTTGGTACATTAGCAAGAATCTCGGTGCATCATTTTCAATGGTTTAATAATCAAACACGTCTAATTCTCTGATGGTTCTTTTTCTTTTCTTATTCTTTTTGGAACTGCCGTGTGTTCTTTTATGAACTTTGAAAGGATTTCGATGTTGTCGTCGTCTCTTTCTACCTTGTCCTTGCTGTGAAGTGGAGGAAGAAGTAATGCCAGGGTCTGAAGCGTGAAGTGAATTTATAGGATTTTCTCGGAGACCTAAAAGATCTTTGCCAGTGTTCATCAACACATTTTTGCCTGCTCTCATAAAGGCTTCTTTAGGATTTTGTTTGTCGATGAGGACGTTTTGCAAAAATTATTTTCCTTGTGTCAAAGCGGCATCTTTTAAGGCATGAAATCCTCGAGACATCATTGGTTTCAAAATAGGGGCTACCGTCCGAAAAGCCGATTTTAACATATCTCCTAAACCATGTCCTCGTTGTCGAGCCACTCCTCGGTACACTGGATACATTTTGTTTTTACAATGCGTTGGAGAACTTTTTTCGAAAATGTAGTTTCACCGTGACTTTTCCTTTGTCAATGAATGGCACACTTTGTCCCAATTCTCCTTTTACACTAATGTTGACACTGTCAAAATACGATTTACTGACTGGAAGATAATGAGGATGTACAAATTCACGGTGAACGTGAAACGTGTTTCCACCTTCTTCGTACGCACCAGCAGCAGTATCCACTTTGAAAGGAATGACTCTCAGTAAGGGCGCGGCTGTGTGTCCCACCACGTTGTACTCCACCACATCGGAGTACACAAACATTAAAGTCAGTCCAACGTTCAATTCAATAGGGGTGCGAAAAGCCTCTCCGAATTCTACGTTGCTTGCGACTTTTTTTATTAGTATACTTTTTATTTCCACCCAAAATAGAATACAACCGAGGAGAAAATTCAATGGTCATGAATTTTCTGTCCTGCTCGGGTAAGTTTTTGTCTTTTTTGTCGTCAATGAGTTCCCCCTTCTCTTTTGAAAAATTGCAAGATGAAACGGCGTGCCACATCATGGTAAGCGATTCGTACCCATTTTTGTTTTTTTCCAAGGCTTTGGCAAATTGGGCTTCGAAGACGGCCGTAATGCTGTCCACCAAATGTTTAGCACTAAAATAATACCCCTTAGGAATTCTCATGGTATGGATCGGAAAGGGAGGAGTGGTCTTCGTGAATACCTTTCTGGAATGCTCAAGGCCAGGTTGAATTTTCTCCAACTCATCATGCACTCCCTTGTTCAAGATTTCCACGATGAAAGTGTTTTGACCTTCGTCGATGTTTTGAATTTGCGTAGGATGAATGATTTCTACCAAAGCCACTTCCCAATGAGCATCGTGATCAAATTGGATGGATTGAGGTAATTTGGCCGTGAAACAACATAAGGTGTTGTTGGGAAACACATCCATAAAACTGTCACTAGGTAAAGTTAAATAAAATTGGTCATTCATAGTAGCTCCAAAGTGGTTTTAGCGTCCGAAGAGTCACTCGAGTTCAAAGGATGTTCAAAGGGTTCTAAAAGAGAATTGGTATTGTGGTGGTGACTGGAAGAAGAAGAAGGTGGACTGGCGTTGCTCGTACTCCCGTGGTGGTGACTGTTGTCCGTCGTTGTCGTAAATTTCAAAGAGGGACTGAGTAAAAGATAACCGATGCAACTGCTGAGTAAAATGGTCTACAATTGTTTGTCTCCTTGTTGCAAACTCAAATTGGCAATAGCTGCGGCGATGACACAAAACACTACAATGATTTGGCAGAAAAAGACGATTTGATTTTTAGGCACACGTTCTCCGCACCACACCCAAAGCGGTTGTTTTTGTAATTCTTGAAGAGAAGAACTCTGCGAAGGAGTCGTTGAAGTCGTGGTTGCTGTGTTGAATGGCATGTTGTTGAGTTACTTCTTTTTCTTTTTATAGTCGACGACTTGAGAAGCAGCAATCCAAGAATCAAAACTAGGAGGATATCCTTTCCAACGTACTTTGACTTCTTCTACTCGACGTTTACCTACTTTACGTGTTCTTTGTTCGAGAATGCTTTCGATGTCGTACAATGCGTCTTCTTTTTTGGTCACTCGTTGTAACTCAGGCAAGTAAAATGTTCCTTTGAGTACTTCACCGTGCATGTCTTCCAATTTATAGACGGGAGGATCACATCCACGCACTGGGGTAGTGACACGAAACAATTCGGTGGTCCAGTTGGGTAAATAACCTTTGTCAAAAGTCCGTTTGGTTTTTCCGATGCGAACCCAATCTCCCGTCTTTAACTCCAACAAGGTTTTCTTCTTCTTTTTTTTCTGGGGTGAACCAAACAATTTATCAAACACGGTCACTTCGTTTTCAGGGTTGACCTCTTCGGGGGCACATCCGATGCTACGATGGTACGATTGATTGTACGCTTTGACCAAACGGGGTAACACGTCGATGTACTTGAGTGTATGTTGATGTGTAAAATATTTCCACATACGTTCTTTCAAAGTTCTTTGAAAACGTTCCACAATACTGGCTTTGGTTTCAGGATTTTCGGTAGTAAAACAATGAATTTGTCTTTGTTTCAATTCTTTTTGAATAGCTTGATTTAGAAATTCGGTGCCTTTGTCAGTTTGCCATCGTAAAGGGTGACGACCACTTTGTTTCAAGACCAATTTTAAGGCACGTACCAATTCGGTACTGCTTTTAGAGGTCAAAGGCACGACCCAAGCAAATTTGGAAAACACGTCGATGACACAAAACAAATATTTGTGACCACGATTGTAAGTGGTTAAATGAGAGACGTCAGCTAAATCGGCTTGCCATTGATGATCGATGCCTTCCACTTGAGTTGTACTTCTAGAAAATTGACGTCGAATGGGCTTGTGTAACGTGTACGTCGATTGTTCTTGTAACCATCGTCGTACTTCGGGCAAACGTACACTTTTCAATTTACTTTTAGCAGCTGGATATAATTTTTGAACTCCTCCGTAACCAGCAGCATGGCCAGGATTGTAATAAATGGTAGCTAAAAGTTTCTCCATCATTCCTCAATAAGTTACCCACTGTTGGATGCTACTACTTTGAGTGTCGTGAGGTTTGGACGAAGCGGCTTGACGCGTTCGACGAGCCACAGGAGTGTGTAGTGAAGAAGGGGCAATGATGGTAGGTTTCTTTTTGGTGGTGTCTTTTTTCACTTCAGTCTTGCTGTCTTTCTTTTTTTCTTTTGCTGAAGAAGGAGTGGACATCTTCTTTTTAACCCAAGCTTTCATGGCTTCTAGATGAGGGGTAGGCGAGGGTGTCAAGAAGGAAGCTGCAATTTGACTAGGTATGCCAGCAGACGGAGTTTGAAACACTTCTCGAGGCTCGTCTTCTTCTTTTGTCATCCCCGTGGCGGTGTCTCTTTTAGTGGTGGTGGTGGTCACTTTAGGTTCGCTTTTCATGATCGTCTTAAAATCTCTCAGAGTGGGTGGAGCTGTTTCGTCTACAGCTTTTTGGTGAAAGAGTTGCAGACGTTGTAAAGTTGACCGTACCGTTGCGATTTTTCTGTTTCTGACAAATCGCTTCGTTCCATCAGGGCTTGTAATTCTTGTTGTAACTGTGACATCTCGTTGAGATTAGGATTGGGTGGTAAATGAGGTATCCGTTGTTCGTTCCAACGATGAAATTCCATCCATCGTTTGTAAGGTACTAAAGTCAGTTTTCGTCCTTCCATTTCATCCAAAGGTACAAAAAGGTGTGGTCTTTCCAGAGAAGGGCGTCCTTTTTATCTTCTTTTTTTGTTATAGCATGACACCTCCTAAAAGTGGTCCAGCATTCGTTCCTAACAAAGGACCCGCTATTTTTAACAACGGTCCTAACAGCATAGGTAGAAATCCTCCTCGTTGCACCAACATTTTTTTCTTTTGTTGGAGAGGTATTTTCTTTTTCACCATTTGACGAAGAACGTTCCGATGTTTCCCTAATTTTTGTTTCTGTATCTTGGACAAAGGTACCGTTCCTTTCAAAACGTTCAAACAACATTCACACACGGTATCGATGATTTCTTAAGGGGCTGTTTGAATGAGTTGCTTTCGCATGGGAGGATTGGATTTGGTCAGGACAGACAAGACATCCCAATGTTTCGCCAGACGAGGTGGAAGTCGTCCTTTTTTGGTGGTTTTGCTTTTCTTTTTTTGGTGGTGGTGGTGCATACGTTTGGGAGTCATCTTTTTTAGTAGGGTAGAAAACAAGTCTGAAGTCTCTGGCAGGGTACCCTTCTATTTTATACTGGAACACGTCTCCACTGATTGTCTGCACGACGTACCAACTTCACGACAGGCATCACTCGACGTTGAGGTGTTTTCAACGGACTAAATCGTCTCAATTCTTCTTTGGATAAATCCACTAAACTTTGTAAGATACCGGTTCTTTCTTGGACTTTGGTTTTAGGGGATGGTACTTTGTTGGCTGCTGCTGCCATGGCCAAATCAGCTGAAGTCGTCGAGGGTCCCGACGTGGTGACTTTCGAAATGGGTTTCCATTTTTGCATCAAATTAGGAAACACTTGTCTTAAGTCTGGTTTGGTAGGCATCATCATGAAGGGTGGTGAAGAAGACAAAGATGATGAAGTGGACGCAAAAGGAGACCTCGTTATCATTGGGGACTGCTGTTGTGGTGGTGATGGCAATGATCCTCGTGGTGTTTTGCGGGTGTACGTTTGCGTCCTGGCCGCAGTACCTCTCTTACGGCGGGTGCTAGTGGCGGTGGTAATTGTGGCAGGTGTTGTTTTCTTCTTCTTGGCAGAACTTTTCTTTTCCTGGTGGGTGGCTTTCTTCTTCTTTTTCTTTGGACTTTTCTTCTTCTTTTTGGGTGTTTTGGGTTTTTTGGCTTGGGTATTAGGATCCCATTTCAAAATGGAACGAATCATAACCCCTCCTAAAGAAACGCTTCCACCAGGGGTTAAAATGATTTGTTTTTTAGTCTGTGAATCGATTCTATAATCAGCTAGTTGTGACAATGCCCCTTTATGTTTTTGAAAAAAACGTTGAGTTTGATGAGGGATGTGAATGATGCCTTGCAGTAACTGAGGTGCCGTCAAAGTAAACCATCGTAACACTTCTTTAAGACTCGCTTCTAACAAATGAGCACGGACTTTTTTTCACGACTGATGTCATACAAGGCACGAATCAATTTAGCCGAAGGATGAGCTTGAAAGGAAGTCATCTCGAAAGAGTGTGAGACAGAAATGACTTAGTAGGTTGTTTTTATAGTTTTTTTCTTTTTTTAAAAATTGGCTGAAGGGGACGTGTAAATGACAGGACCACCTTCTTGACCCCAAGGGTGAAACAATTGGGAACGAAATCTCAAATAGTCAGGAGTGGTGGGTTTTAAGTCAATGAGTAAATACTCGTGAGGGGTTTGAGTGGCATCGTCGTACGCATAATTCAGCCAAGGCATGCCTAACTGTTCGGCTAACACTTGTACTTGAGATTTGTCTCTGGGGCTTTTAAACAAGACCACGTAATGAGCGTTGAGACTGATGGTACGATGGGTTTTACTTAGTTGAAATAAATTTTGAGTAATGTAGACAATACTAGCATTTCGATGGTATCCTTTTCGTGTAAACCAAAGTTTAATTTCTTCTTCGTCTTCTCCTAACATGTCGTCGAAGATGACTAGATGTTTTTGACTCACGTCAGACACGATCCCATCGTCATCGTGAGGGATGCCTTCTACAAACGAAATGGTTTCTCCTTGACTTTCTTGGAGTAGTGTGTAAGACGGTGGCCACTCTTTGTAACACCACACGATACGTTGAGTTGGACGATCGAACAAATGAGATTTTTGTTCGATCAAACGTTTGACAAATTCGGTTTTGCCTGAACCACTAGGTCCAGCAATCAACATGTTAAAAGGATGGCGCAGATACAAAGCGTTCCAACTTTGGTGATCTAACTTTTCGTCAATGACTTTGACGACAGAAGTAGAAGAGGTAGACGAGGCAGAAGAAGATGATGTAGCCATGACTGAGGTAAGAAGATTTTTGAGAAGAAGACAAAAGACCCAAGACATTTTATACGTTTCATACACGTTTATTTTTTTTTTTGTAAAAAGAAACCAACACAAGAAACAAAAACATTTTTTTACAAGTCATGGAGGACAAAAATGCAGACCGAAAAAATGGTCAGGTACAAGATTAAGGCTCCCACTAAAAGAATGAAAGCTCTGTATAAACAAGTCAATGTACAACATTCTGGTGTGCTAGGAATGGAAGGCCCAGGCACTGGTGGTAGTATTATTCTGTTCGTCTTTGTTCTGGTGGAAGAATGAAATGTCTCTGACGGTAAGGAAGGGGTGTGTTCCTCAGAGGGTTGTATTTGGACGACGACAACGGTGTGGTCTTTCTCTGTTGTGTCAGGTTCTTCTTCTTCTTCTTCTTCTTCTTCTTCCAGGATGGTTTCTAAGGTCATTTTTTTGTGTGACTTAGGTTCCCATTTCACTTTTGGACACTTAGAGGTGACGGGCCAGACCTTTGGCAAACTGTGGTACTTCTTGTAGCCAAACATCGAAACCAACACTTTTTCAGTCACGTACATCTTTCCAACCGGTAAGTTGTTGGTGCATCCAACTAACAAGGCACACTTCTTCAAACGTGTCAAGGCAAGATAAAGTGTGACGAATGTCTTCTTCACACAGAGGTACCCCCCTTGTGATGTTCATCACCACTCTCAACACTTTGAGTATAATTTGTCGTTCGTGTACCGATAAAACATGAATGCTCATGTTGTTGTTTTTTTTGTTGATGGTTTATCAAAATAGTCCAAAACAACCACGGGTCCTCCAAAATAATCCAAGGCAAACACTTGTCCTCAAAAATACTCCACAACGAATGTCCTGGAAAACGAAATCCAAAAAAGGTAGTCACTAAGACACACACTGCATAGAGTCCAAAATTCAATGGAAACAGTTCTTGTATCAAGTCTTTATAATCCTCTAAGGTCTGAACACGATCGTTGACTTCCTTCCACGGAATACGTTTCACAAGTGAAGACCACAGATCAGGCATGGTGAGCTTTTATAGGGTGAGGTTCCTAAGGTGGGTTTTTATATCCAGGTTCTTTTGTGATAGACTATTCCCGGGATTCTACAATGAAAGGTTTTCTCCAGAATCTTTCTTCTGACAGTTTGGAAGTAAGCATACCTTAAAAATCGAGAAATGACTTTGAGTTTGCGTTTCACTTGTATCTTGACCAACTCTCGGTAAATGCGTACTCGCACCTCCAAAGGCAAACCACGAATGTGTTCTGGTAAAGTTTCCGACTTGGAAAGAAGTAACTCTCTTTTGAATTCTTCATGATACTCGTGATAGTTTTTCTTCAAAATCAGATTTCTGATATGCCGAAAGTCACGGTAGTACGCAAATCGAGGAATGAATTGGAGTTTGCGTTTCACTTGGATCTGAACCAATTCTCTGTAAATCCGAACTCGCAACTTCGAAGGTAAGTCACGAATGCGATCTTCTAAAGTAATCTCCTTGGTAACAAAATACTCACACACCAACCAAACGGAATCGGTAGGTAAAGGATATCGACAACAATCATGAGTGATTATCCTATCTAACTTCAAACGACGTAAAGGAGATTCGTCGTCTTGAGGTAACAGTTCTTGTAACAGTTTTTGGTATTCTTGTCTGTTGGTCACATTTTTTTCCTTCACTTCGTTCCATCGAATTCTATGTTCCACTGCCACATTGTAGGTGGTACCCTCCAATTTCTTAAAAGTGGGGGATAGTTTTTCATGAATGTCTGACCATTTGAATATCTTATCCCCAATCAAATGTCTTATCACATTCAGATACCAATGGTTACAACATGTATGTCGTAAAGGATGTAACTGTTCTTTACGTTTCACTTGGATCTGAATCCATTCTCTGTAAATGCGTTCTCGTACCTCCAAAGGTAAACCACGAATGCGATCTTCTAAGCTAGGTATATACTGAAAAATACGTTCTTGCAACTCCAAAGGTAAACCAGCAATGTATTCTTCTAAAGAAGTATTCTCCTCCGACATGGAATTTTTTTTTACTACTTCTTCTTCTGTTTGGCATCTGGCTCATCGTACCCCTACTCTTCTAAGGCCACTAAAGGTAAGAACTGACAGTGCAGAGACCATCTGGCATGTTCAATGTAAGCTGAGTCGGTAGGCTCCCATTGGTGAAGTTTCACACCACAACTGAAACATTGAACTTTATCTCCTTCTCCCACGTATTTAAATCCAGATCTGGCTAAAACTTCGGGTTTAGGTCCTTGTAGATATTTTGGCCACTTGTCTTTGAATGACTCGAGTCGACTTTC
This sequence comes from Margaritifera margaritifera, assembly GCA_029931535.1. Taxonomy (NCBI): domain Eukaryota; kingdom Metazoa; phylum Mollusca; class Bivalvia; order Unionida; family Margaritiferidae; genus Margaritifera; species Margaritifera margaritifera. The sequence goes on along the minus strand of JAQPZY010001669.1, from coordinate 7,429,506 downwards.
ATACTTGGAATAACCAGGTAAAGTCACAGGTATTCTGACATGCGAATATTTATCAATACCTATTCCCTTGTTGTCGTTATGGTCAATACAGGTACCTTTAGTATTTCCACTAAAACATAAAGGTCGTACTGCATCTTTAGAGGGTTGTCGATGAGTGAGACTTCCAGATGGTCCTGAATCCAAGATGTTACAACATACGGAATCCGTTTGAACGTGTGAATCGGGAATGCCAAACCGTACAGAATCCGTCTCGTCGCATGGTACTGCATCACACTCCAAGTCGTGATGATGGTACTTGGAGTTCACACCACTACTTGATTTATCCCTTGGTAATGGTGGGTGGGTGGTAGTTTGAGTACTCTTATTGTAGTTATGTGGAAGGATGACAAAATGACTCATCTTCTTTTTTTTCTTCTCTTCTTGCTCGGTCAACGTTGAAAGTCAGAATGAATGGTTAGGTTTGGAAGGGGTGCCCTTTTTTATACTGCAGATCGGCGTGTCCGTAATGTAAAGTGGTGTGGTCTGGAAGTCTCACTCGATTTGGTACACTTTTCGTAAAGGACGAGTGACAATTTGATGATTAGGTAACCGTACGATCTTGTGAGGTTCTAACGGTGCACTCGAAAGTCTTCCACTTGTCCAGACAGCAAAGCATTTTTCAAAACCTCAAAGTTAACCACTTGGCTGGTTAGGGATGCCTGCTTGTTGCAACAGGAGTTCTGCTTCGTTTCGTTGTTTGGCTCTGTCCGACTGTCGAATGTTATTCCAGGCTCTTTTCCATTCTTTGCTCTCGTTCTTGTTGGCATACGTTCGCCCCACCACAATAGCCCGAGCCAAGCACATCTGGTCTTGAGTATTGTCGATTTGGACGACACTGCGTTTGGTACTTCGAATATTGTCCACCAGTAACGGTTTCCTACTTCGTCCACTTCCTCAAGGAGGGGAAACGTGAGTCAATTAAAGTGTGGCCTTTCCATCGGTGATGGTAAACTTGTCGTTCGATTGTTGAACATGTTCTATTTTGGACATGACTTTGTCTGGCGTTAATTCTGCCGGGGTGCTGAACTCGATCCAAACAGGACTCTTCAAATTGTCATGATGAATGGCCAGTCTCAATCGATCGTCTTCTTCGGCTCCACATTGTCGTTTCAAGTTCTGTAACACAGAACCCCACAAATCGGTAATGAACCCCACCGCTTTCTCGGGAGGTACTTCGGACTTGAAGTCTTTGAAGTGCACTGTGTGAGTGTAAGCTGTAGTTTTAAATTTTCGAGAAGTTATTTTTTGAGTCTCTCGAATCCGATAGTAATTTTCAGGAGGAGCCAAGGTACTAGGTTGTGTTTCTTGGTCTGGGGCTCTGGTGTTGGTAGTGGTGCTGGTGGTGAATTTTGTTTTAGGTGGGTTAGAAGTTTGGGTTTCAGGTTCACTCATCTCCTCTTCGAAGTCACTAGCATGGACTTGAGCTAGTAGTTCATCTAGTGGTGTTTCAGGCGGTACGGAATGTCTTCGTCGTCGTGGCCTCTTCGTTTCTTCTTCTTGTTCTTCTGGTTTCTCATGGCTTCGGCGTGATCTTTTCATCTTGAAGTTTACTTTGAAACTGATTTAGTTTCACCCAGGGAACCTATATATATATAGACCTTCTTACCTTCAGAATCACTGGTCGTGATTGCACTTTCAAACTGTGAAGATGGAAAAGTACTGCGCTCGAGATAAAAGTCAAGATACTTGCTATATCTGCCAAGAGAAAGGACATTGGGCTTCAGAATGTCCACAACGTCAACAAAAAAGAGATTTTGGAATTGAATTGAATAAGTATGTCCATAAGGTGTATGATAATTATGCCAATTTAAAAAAAAAAAAATCCGGATTATTTTCAGTCTCCACTAACGTCCGGTACAATTTCGGAATCTTAGTGTTACTTTTAGTCTAGGCCATTATAATCTAATGTTCCGGATTTTTTTCTAGTCAACGCTAAAGTCCGTGACGGTTCCCGATGTTTAGTACAACTTTTAGTCACGTCCATTTTAGTGTTATTATGAGTTGGTTCCCTTGATTAAAGCTATTTATAACATAGGTACAATATATGCAAATTTACTGACACCTCCAACATGATCTGAGGTATAGGTAATGCTTTATATATAACTCTAGGCTATATAGATATAGCCACTAGGCAGAAGATCACTACACACGGCGTGCTGGATAGTGTAGTGTGGGGTGTTTGGATAGTAGATGACGTTGTATTCGTCACTACACACGGCGTGTTGATGGTATAGTGTGGGGTGTTTTGATGGTAGATGACGTTGTATTCGTCACTACACACGGCGTGTTAAATTTCCGTTGGTACCCCAAGTGCCCCCCAATGTTAAATTTCCATGATTGCCATGTCCTACACACACGACCCCGTATGTAGTGACGAAGACAACGTCCTCTACTATCAAAACACCCCCTCCCCAGTTTTGATGGTAGAGGACGTTGTCTTCGTCACTACATACGGCGTGATCAAATTTCCTTTTGTACCCCAAGTGCCACCCCTAATGCTAAATTCCCGTAGAGTACCCCAAGTGCCATCCCAGTACCTATAAATTTTTTCACTTTTGTACCTATAGTGCCACCTCCCTACCTAATACATTAAATTCCCATAGAGTACCCCAAGTGCCATCCCAGTACCCCAGTACCCACATACAACTACTAATAAAACCATGAAAAGTTATACCGGATCAGCTTTTAGTTATTATAAAATCTATATTTTAGAAAAGTAAAACTATATTAGCCACATCATATGTAGTTTAAGCAAGAGGTGTCAGAATAGTTACTTTAGAATCGAATCATGATAATAATAGATTTAAAGAAAAAAACAGTCCTACGAATGGTTCGAGGAGATGGATGCTTTCGTGATTTTGGTTTTAGAGCACATAAACAGCAAATAAGAAATAGATACATGTCGATTTTCTAAAAGGATTGCTGTAATAAGCATTTTTATGTCATGAATGCTGACCAATTGTGTACTTAAAAATTCTGTTCGTGATTTGATCAACCAACAAATATTGTAAAATGTTCGTGGTCACCATGCTGTACAGACAGATTTTGTCTTGATATTTAGTGCGATCCTGCATACGAATAGAAACAAAAATGAGAAAGTTTGACTTTCTGGCCTCTGACCTTGATATACAAATTCCAGAATTTCAAACACGAATACACATTACTTACTGAGGCCTTTAGTATGCCTCGTTTAGAAACACCTTTGACTATTTATAGATATTCCTAACAGTCAAGAAGAACGTCAGAAATAAAATAAAGATTAGTGTGTGCTTGTACTGGTGTTAAATATTAAGTTATTTGAAATGCACCGGATTGTAAAAGAAATCGAATAATCGCAAACAGGTTTTGTCTTTGATGAGAGGTGGGCATCCTCGTCAGCTGATCATTGTCTTTGATGAGAGGTGGGCATCCTCGTCAGCTGATCATTGTCTTTGATGAGAGGTGGGCATCCTCGTCAGCTGATCATTTTCTTTGATGAGAGGTGGGCATCCTCCTCACTTCGGTCATTGTCTTTGATGAGAGGTGTTCATCCTCGTCAGCTGGGTCATTGTCTTTGATGAGAGGTGTTCATCCTCGTCAGCTGATCATTGTCTTTGATGAGAGGTGGGCATCCTCGTCAGCTGGATCATTGTCGGGACGGTAGTCAGAACTAATTAGGTTCCGAGAAAGTGTTGCAAATTGGGCATTATTACCGATATAAGGTTGAAACACTGTTTGATTAGGTATCTGAAATATTTGAAGACGGTATATGAATAAGAGTAAAACATTAAACTACAGCTTGCCTTATGTCTTGTACCATGTTTATATATATTTGTTCGTTTTCAAAGCCATTGCTAATCTAACTCTTAATTCAATGCAGTTTTAAATATCAAAACATGTTTTTTTAAAAAGTAAAAAGAGAAAAAGCTTTTTTGCGATATGTCTTGATTCATTTCAGACTATGACAAATCTGAATGTAGTTGATCTAATACTATTTAAATGACTGAACCCTTTATGTCATTAGAGCCTGACACATCATATTTTTTTGCGATCGTTAAAGGTTACCAATTTGTGGTCATTAGAGCTATTAGACCGTCTATAGATAATAATTACATTTGAAACTGATGGATGTGTCATTGAGCATTGACACTTTGGAGGAAATAATGGAATCAGAACAATCAGTACACATGCTCACCGGAAAACTTGATGGGTTGCGAAATGTGTCAATACCATTAGCTTTGGCCGTAATTTTACTAGAAATGGAATAACTCAAAAGATATTGACATTTATATATTGTTTATAGCTTTTAAAACAAAAAAGAAAACAGTACTCATCTAATTCTCACATGTTCTCCCATTTAGAAATCTCATCTAATTCTCACATGTTCTCCCATTTAGAAATCTCATCTAATTCTCACATGTTCTCCCATTTAGAAATCTCATCTAATTCTCACATGTTCTCCCATTTAGAAATCTCATCTAATTCTCACATGTTCTCCCATTTAGAAATCTCATCTAATTCTCACATGTTCTCCCATTTAGAAACATGGACGCTTCTTGTGCTACAATCAGTGTAAAACATCAACGTGCAGAAAATAATGGCTCTCTTGAGGGAGTTAGTCCTGAGACATCAGCAATTTGCGCACCCGCACAATGCTTAACTGGTTATTTTAACAGGAATCTGTAGAGGTTAGGCCATACAACGCATGCATCAGGTGTCGGAAGATTATGGTCAAATCTAATAATATTTATATTCAAACAATAACAAATGTTTGTTTTTACCAAATGTCTTGTGCGGGAGCGCTGGCAGTAGAGTATCAACATACTTGACCAAAAGAGCAAGTGGAGGGTTAATTCCTCTTACAACGATGTTGCCTTTACTCTGCATTCCTAATGGTGAATTAGATATTTTTTAGTAGAAAAATGTGCCTAAACAACAATTCGTAAATATGTGCCGAGAAGAAACATTGCAAAGGTTACCAGTGAACATTTTAATGTCAGAATACTCATTTTTATCTATTTTTTAAAACCTTTGAAAGCAGATAGTGATTGTCTCGGATCGCAAACTTGGAACTGATCATCTTTGTAAACCTCTGTGTTTTCTCTGTGAAATCGATATTTAAAGCCAGGTTTTGTAGCCACAAGGGCATGGGTCATGGAGGTATTTTATGTGTGTGTTTATTGTATAGTATGGGGTCCATGCATACAAATTGATCTATCGCCAGAACAGAAATAACAACGTAAGCATACCACATCATACAACATTAGCTTTGTTTCATTTGTCAAATACTCCAATATGAACTGGTATGAACACTAAATATATACAGAAAATGTCATAAAAATTAGTTGAAACAATGATAAATTTATGCACATTTGAATTTGTGTCATATAGTGCCAGTCAGCTATACGGATATTAAACAAAAATGTTCCGGTGGATCACCATTGTGCCCGTGGTAATGTAATGACTAATACTTTTTCTACTAATAATATTGGTCAGCGGCTCAATGGTTTTGGCGTCTGTTTGGCTTTGACTGACAATCGGCAATAGGTTAATATTGACAAAGGCGAAAAGCTCACCGAGTACGAGTACTTACGCGTCCAGTCGTTCACCGTCTCATTTCACCTAAACGTGTCAGCCAAACTATGCAAAGTATACATCGATAGATTCGACAATCATTACATTCTTCACAGATATATTGATTTTTTTAAAGTAGGTTTGAACTCAAAAGATCCGTTTCACAAGCTCCAGTCTTCGTGCACCTAATCCCCGCCTACTTTATATTTGCAGAAAGCAAATAGACTGCTATTGGCTAGCTATTACACATGGTCTATTTCAGTCTGAAATCATATCATATAGTCATTTTTAATTTTATATGCAAGCAACAGGCAAACTTACAAGTGTATATTACTTTGCGAGATTATTATTTTTACACAACGTTTACCCATGACTCATCAAGGACAAATATGCTTTTATGGTCAAAAGGTCAAGCAAGTATTTTATTTAGAACAAATGTGATGCATTTCAGATTGTTGTTGTAATATGCATTGCATCGCTTACCTCTCTTGACTCTGACGTCACAGGATTCTTTGCATTACTTGTTACTCTTAACACTATATACATTGCGTATAAAATAGTTCAATAGTAATAATATAATACACAAAATTTTAATAATTATGATTTAAACTGTTATTAAATTGTTTACGTTTGAGCTAATTGGAATAAATGCTCCATTTAATGCCGATTTTTCAATTTAGTGTTCATATATATAGTTTCATGTACTTCCTTACAAATACGGTAATATGCTAAATTGTCGGGTGACATGACATCAAAAGCGTCATTGTTTAAAGTATGTAACGTTAACTTTATCTCATTTAAATGCGATCACCTAAAACAATTCATAGTTAGTTTCTTTTTTATATCGACCTATTTTTCACTAAACGTTACTGTTAGTTACACGCATTGTACATGCATATAGTGTAATGGTGTATAACCCGTAGCTTAAACGGGTAAAAAACGTAAATCTGTGTTCAGTTATATACAAAAGTAAAGCATATAAAAATGTCTCTACAAAGCAGAATGTCAACACCTGTTATTCGTCAAAAGTAATTTTAAAGTTTGCGATGTATATTGTAATATATATATATATATATATATATATATATATATATATATATATATATATAGAGAGAGAGAGAGAGAGAGAGAGAGAGAGAGAGAGAGAGAGAGAGAGAGAGAGAGAGAGAGAGAGAGAGTGTCTTTGGGGAATATTGACCGTAGAAACAGGGGTAACTTTTTTTAAAAAGTTCATTATTACTTCTGACAGTTACAACTCTACAAAAACAATACACAGACTACTAAAGATACACGACTCTTTGAAAGCGATCTAAACATGAAAGAAGAGAATATGACAAATCTCACAGGTCACTCGCAGGTGGCATATGAAAGCACCACGACTGCTTATTTAACTTCGATGAAAAATCACAAGAAATGTTGTGAAAAGATGAGTTGATATGGCACTGTTGATCCAAATACAAGAAATACAAGTAATGGTTAAAATATCATAATTGGAAAAATAAGAGAATGTATGTTGTAAACACAAATCTATAATTAGATGAAAATATTGTAGGTTATTGTTTTTATTATAAAAAGTGTCAAATTTTGACCCATTATTAGGAACATCGCAATTATGTTTAGAAAACTGATTTGCAATATTACAATATTAGGTCTACAGAAGTAGAAGGGATTCAAAAATTTTACTCTTTTATTTCGAAAAAGAGGACGAATAAATAAATAATGGTATTCGTCCTCAATATCATTTTAGTCACTTGATTTGGTAAAATCCTGTAAAAAGTGTAGTAGAATTTTCAATTTCGTGAAATATGCTAATGTGCTAGCCTTATGTTGTTTGATATACAAAAGAGAGACAAAAGACTATTATCTGCGCTGTTCGATTTAACACCAGTGCAATTTTAAACTCACGCATAAGGGTGTAAGTGGTTATTATATCAGATGGTTAAAATAGTCATAACATTAAAAAGACGTAAAAATGACAATAGTGCATACAATTATTACAAACTTGTATTGACACCGTGTCAGTTCATATTTGTATTTAATATATTTTATTTCCATTGTGATATTTATACTAGACAATTGGATCGGAAACAAGTTGTCCACCTTACTGGTTTATCTCCATTATAGAAGTATAAATACGTATTCAATTTTCAAATTAACTATATATGAAATAAACGAGAGAGAGAGAGAGAGAGAGAGAGAGACTTAAGGGAAATTATATTGCATCTGATGTTACTATTATGAAGCACCGAATTCCTTAAAATAGCAGACAGATACGTAGATCATGCGATTGCTGTTTGAATTTGTCAAGAAACAGGTAAAGAGCACACATTATTGCACTACTTTTGGCTCAATAAAATGATTCAGTATTAACAGATTTTCACAGTGTTAAAAAAATATATTTAAAAAAATCAAGAGGCGAACTTTCAATTATTCTCTAATAAAATTCCGATCCATTAAAAAAAATAAACCCTTGTACTATTGAGGTAACTGACCATTGTAATAATACAATTGCATGTTGATTGTAGCCTCTAATTTATTCAGAATCGGTATTCGTATCATGGAACGTCAATGTAAAAAAGATAGGTCTTTTATTTAAAACAATTAAGTTGACCGAAGACACCGACTAAAATCTTTTTCTTTTCATAAATGACGGCAAAAACAAATAATTTGCACATAAATGATCCAACGTTGCAGTTTTCTTATCACACACACACACACACACACACACACACACACACACACACACACTCATTCATGATGTAAACAATAGAGATTTTTCTAATAAAGAAACATGTCAGTTTTCTTATCACACACACACACACACACACACACACACAAATCATTCATGATGTAAACAATATAGATTTTTCTAATAAAGAAACTCATTTCTTCTTGAAACAAAAATAAGTTTGAAAATTTGTTTTTTTTACATATCATATAGCAACTAAATGTGAACAATCATAAAAGATTCGTGAATTTTGTAAATGAAAAACTTTAGAAACGTTTGATGGCTAAATTTAATTTTTTTTTCACTAATGCTTGTTAAGGTCTAGTTTTTGATATAGACATACATCTCTTCGTCAAAGCTTATCACAAATGACGAGGCTCTGACGACGGCTTATCTTAATATATGGGCTCTTTTTTTGTTAAACATCTACATAGAGCGATGGTTGTATTTGCTTTGTCGTTAAGCTTTAATGTGAAATAAAAATAAAATAAAAATTACGTTGTAGATATTTTTCCAGTGAGTAAAATAAATTCTCCAGTGATTTTTTTCTCAGAGAAAATAGCACAGTTTCTATTTCACGAATACTTGCTTGAAGAAGATAATCGTTTGAGGAAGAAGTCGGATTATATGTCATATTTCTGTACTACCAGTGCTGGGACAATTCATAAGGTTACATGCAGCCAAATAAGGGCTAGCATTATCATGACCTGGAAGAAAGTGTAAAATTAAAAATACACTTGAATCCTGTATCAGACTGGACTACTGCCTTTTTCTTTACACTTAGTAAAAGAAATACTTGCGAGACAATTTTAGATATACTTCGGTGTTAAGTCGATTTTACTGTCGCACAGATCACATTATTCCAGATGGTTACCTTTTTTTTTGAACCACAGAAGTAGTGTGTGTGTGTGTGTGTGCGTGGGGGGGTAAATAGGGACAAAGGGGGCACTTGGGTGACAAACGGGAAATTAACATTGGGGGCAGTTGGGGGGGGGACAAACGGGAAATGAACATGGGTGGGGCAGTTGGGGGACAAACGGAAAAGGAACATGGTGGGGTACTTGGCGACAAAGGGACAGAAGTATTTTAGAGGGATAGAATATACATATACACCTAACACACAAACATACAAAACAAAACATAGAAATACTAGGATTGGCAATAATGAAGTAATCTTTTCTTGGCAATTGGGTGGCCCTGAAAAGGGCCGTTGGTTTTTTTGGTGAACTAAGTTAACACAGATGGCACCTCATGGAGGGTCTTCTTCTTAAGGTTCTACGGACTTCAGGTCCGTAGAGAAGGACCCGCTTCAGGCAGCCTTGTCTTTCGATATAAATGCGTCTTTTCCACACCGCTGTAGTTGTGATTTTCGTGATTGCCCATGATGCTTTGACATACATGGGGAAGTCTGGGTTAAACAACATCCCCGATACGATGGTTGATGACTCTACAGATGTATACATCTTGAGAACCGGTGAAGCTCTATGACAAAAGCGGTGGTATATATACCCTAAGAGTGGATCGAAACGGATCGAAATGAACCACCAATCCAAACGCGAGTTACAACAGGGTAGGCCTCTCTTCCAATAGGAAGAGAGCGGGTGTGTGACGTCATCTTTAGTACATAGGCGTCACAGCGTTCGTAGGGTTTTACCTTTGCCGACATGGTTTGAGTATGACTGATACCACGAAGACCATGTATTGGGGTGAGCCTGCGACGGAATGTTATGTTCGGGGTGAGAGTACGACGACATCAGCGAATGCAGTGGTGAACTTTCAACCAGAAGATTTTAATTTAGATTTTGTGGATTTTCTGTCATCATCTCAAGAATTTTTGCCTGAAACAACCACCGCTGTTGTACCACCACCATCTTTACCTGTGATCGATGATTTTAAAAGGAGGCAAAAGGAAGAATTGGAAAAAAGTTTATAGCGTCAGAGAGAAGCAGAAGAAGCCTTTCTTCAGCAAGAAGAGGAAAGAAGAAAACAAGAAGAAGAAAGCTAGAAGAGGAGATGTGTGAAGGACAGAGTGAAGGGAGTGATGAAAACAGAACGGTGAGTTTGTTACAAGACATTTTAGCTGAGTTAAAGAATCTGAGAAACATATATCAGATTTCTTTAACACAACCCATGAGAAAGAGACCCTCAGGGGCGAAACATTCTAAACCCATCACTACTACTACTATTATTAGTTAGATGCTACCACCAACACAACCACCACCATTGACTACTACTATCAAAGCAGGAGGAGGAGGAGGAGGAATATGCCTTGGCCCCAGAAAGGGATTGAGACAGTTAAAGCTCATCATGTCCAGTCCATAAGTTTGTTTAAGAAACAAAGACCCCAACGGTCCTTTTCAGGGCCACCTACATTTCTTAGAAAAGAAATAATCAAATTTGCCAAATCAAGTAAAACTTTAAACCCCTTCCTTGGTTTGTGTAAGAGTGAGTGAGTGCGTGCGTGCGCCCATACTCTAAAAAATAAAAACCAAAAGACACTTACATTTTTCCATTTTGGTATAATCTCTTTTAAAAAATCACAATGAACATTTCATAACACAACACTCAAGTTCATCGTTCACTGTCTGTCTCTCTTTTTCTTGAAGTTCTTCACAGGGCTCAAGGGTTCTTCTTCTTCACCGTCTTCCAGTCGTCTGGCTTTTTTGCCTTTCTTGACGACGGGGATGAGTTCTTCTTCTTCTTCTGGTGCTGAAGATCCCTCTGCTTCCTCCCTCTCTTGTTGGTTCTCTTGTTTTTTATGACATTCTGATTACCAATGTCCTCTTTCTTGACAATGATAACAGGTATCTTTCCCTTTGTCTCTGTTTTCTTTTCTTTTATTTTTACGTTGTGGACATTCTAGAGCCCAATGTCCTTTCTCTTGGCAGATATAGCAAGTATCTTCACTTTTGTCTCGAGAGGCAGAGCAGGAGGAGTAGTCCTTAGTCTTACTGGTATACTTTCAAAGGACTCTCTGTAAAGTTCTGATAGCAACAGACGTCTGTTGTGCTAAATCTCTGACCAGAAGGGCAAGCTTTTCTGACTTCTCTTCCATCTTCACTGTTTGAAAGTTGAATAACGAATAGTGATTCTGAGTGTAGGAAGGTCTCTCTATATATAGGGAGAGAGCCTGTGTCAAACTCAATCAGATTCAAGTGAGACATCAAGATGAAAAGATCACGCAATGTCAATGAGAAAACAGAAGAAGAAGAAAGAAGAGGCCACGACGGAAACTTTCTGTCCCACCTCATACACCGCTAGCTGAAGTGCTAGCTCAAGTCCATGCCAGTGATTTCGAAGAGGACATGAGTGAGCCTGAAACCACACCTTCCACCAAACCAAAAGAATCTAGAACCCCTAACCAAGAAAGTCCTGTCGTGGCTCCCGAAAAATACTATCGCATTCGAGAGACACAAAAAATGACCTCTAGAAAATTTAGAACCACGGCTTACACTTACACCGTCAACTTTAAAGACTTCAAGTCTGAAGTGCCTCCCGAGAAAGCTGCACGGTTCATTACCGATTTGTGGGATTCCTTGTTACAGACCTTGAAACGACAATGCGGAGCCAAAGTGGACGAACGGTTGAGACTGTCCATCCATCACGACAGTTTGAAGTCTCCTGTCTGGATCGAGTTCAGCACCCCGGCAGAATTAACACCGTCTAAATTCATGGACAAAATCGAACACGTTCAACAATCCAACGAAGAGTTTACCATCACCGATGGAAAAGCTACACTTCACATTACTCACGTGGCACCTCCTCGAGGTAGCGGACGAAGCAGGAAAGTGTTACTGGTGGACGACCTTCGCAATACCAAACACAGTGTCGTCCGAATAGACAATTCTCAGGACAAGATGTGCTTAGACCGGGCCATCGTGGTGCGGCGAACGTATGCCGACAAGAACGAGACCGCAGAATGGAAAAGAGCATGGAATAGCATTCGAAAGTCGGACAGGCCCAAACAACGAAAAGAAGCAGAACTTCTGTTACAACAAGCAGGCACATCAAAAGAGATCGCGTGTGGCATTTCTCAAATGCAACAACTTAAAGACGTCTTGGCTCCTCGGTACACCTTGAAAGTACACCCACAAGAAGTTCGCGGAGCTCTGCTGTTTCGAGGACCCGATTTCCCGGAGGGAAAATACATTCACGTATATTATCATCAAGAACATTTCGATGCCATCACGAGTATCACAGGATTCTTGGATACTCTTACTACAACGAGAAATGCGACCAAGGATTTAGCAGTCGGAAGAAACACATTCATTGCGGAGAGATAGAAATGGTATAAATGTGGGAGCACGAGTACGATCGACGTTTCAAAACCGATCCAGAATTTAGACGCATTGCCGAAAGTTACGACGTGGTCGACATCAAACCTTTGGACCCACGCCACAGTTTGTTTGGAGGACGAACCAATGCCACACGCTTGCTTTACGACGTAGACGAATCTCGAGGAGAAGAAATCAAATACATAGACGTGTGTTCTTTGTATCCTTGGGTGTGCAAATACAAGAGATTTCCTACCGGACACCCTGAAATCCTGACAGAACACATCGACGTGGAACACATTCATCAATACGAAGGATTGATCAAATGCAAAGTCTTTCCCACAATCAACCAGTACCATCCTGTCTTACCCCATAATTTGCAAGGAAAACTGATGTTTCCTTTATGCCGTACCTGTGCCGAAACATGCAACAAAGATCACCCTTGTCACCACATGGAGGAAGAACGCGCTTTGACAGGAACGTGGGTCAGCGCCGAATTGTTTCGGGCTCTGGATAACGTTTGCTGAAAGTGTACGAAATTTGCACTTTCCTACCACAGCACAATACCAAAAGGACGACGCCTCGAATCCAGGCATTTTCTCAGGGTACGTCAACGAATTTCTCAAACCGAAACAAGAAGCCAGCGGCTATCCCTCTTGGTGTCGGACGCCAGAAGACCAAGTCCAATTCAAAGAACAGTACCGTGCCGTAGAAGGCATCACTTTGGAAGACGTAGAAAAGAACGAAGGAAGAAGATCGTTTGCCAAAGTCATGTTGAATTGTTTGTGGAGAAAAATGGCACAACGTACGATCTTGCCCAAGACGGAATACTTGTCAGATCCCAGCCACTACTTTCAACTGGTGGACGACAAAGGTAAACTAGTCAAACACGTGGAAATCATCCGTGAAGATTTGATCTTGAAGAATACAAGTTTGTACACCCCGACGAGTTTAGCAATGTGGTCATTGCAGCCTACTTGATAGCTCATCCTTGCTTGAAATTGTACGACGAGGCTTTAGAAGTGTTGGGAGATCGTGTCCTGTACTTTGACACCGACAGTTGTATGTACATCCATCGCCCTGGTTGCCCACACCCCACCATCGAAGGAAATCGGTTAGGAGCATGGACGGATGAGCACCCTCAAGAGACGATCCTAAAAAAATTACGGCAACCGATACCGAGACCGACACCAACTTCACACCAAATGCAAAGTCAAAGGATTAACCCTGAACTATCGAACCAGCCAAGTGGTGAACTGTGATGTCTTGAAAAATGCTTTGCAGTCTGGACAGGCGCAAGACTTTCGAGTGAAAACGTTAGAAAGTCACAAGATCGTATGGTTACTAAATCACCAAATCGTCAGTCGTCCTTTAGAAAAAGTTTACCAAATTGTGTACCAGAAACGAGTGCGACTTCCAGACCACACCACTTTGCCGTACGAACACGCCGATCTTCAGTATAAAAAAGGGACGACTTCCAAGCCCAACCATTCATTATGACTCCAAACATTGACCAAACAAGAAGAAAAAGATGAATACTCATGTCACCCACCCACCGAGTGAGGAACTCACTGTGAACTTCAATGGGAAGATCAGTACACAGGCACCGATGCTAACGAACTCGACACAGCCACCGAGCGAGGAACCTACTGTGGACTCCAAGTGCGATCACGACCTGAAGTGCGATGCGGTGCCTTGCGATGAGACGGATGCCGTACGCTTTGACATCAGCGATGCAGCACAACCTTGTCACTCCTCCTCTGGGACCTTCGAAAGCGATGCCGTGCGTGTGCCTTACCGCCCCACTTGCGATACACAACGCCTTTTCTTCTTTATTGGGGATGCCAAACGTGTACCTACCTGTGGATGCCATCCCTACTTTGATAAAAAAATACATGTTGCCTGTGGCTTTGCCTGAATATTGCGACTTTGAAAGTCGGCTCCAGACGTTCCAAGATAAGTGGCCTAAATATCTGGAAGGCCCTACTCCCAAAGCTTTAGCAAGATCTTGATTTGTCAACTTGGGAGAAGGTGATAAAGTCAAGTGTTTCAGTTGCGGTGTGACGCTTTACGAATGGGAGTATAAAGATTCAGCTTACTTGGAGCATGCCAGATGGTCTCCGCGCTGTCAGTACCTGTCTTTGGTCGGTCCCAAGAAGTAACTCATGTCGGATACTTTACAAGAGCACATTCGTTGTTTGCCTCCGGAGCGACGAGAACGCATTTACCAAGAATTGGTTCAGATACAGGTGAAACGCAAGGAACAATTGCATCCGTTACGACAAAGGCGTTTTAACCAGTGGTACCTGAATGCTATAAAAAAGCTGATTAGTGCCAAGTTGTTCAAATGGTCAGACATTGATCGAATAGGAAATTGGGCCTGTTAGATTTTGGATGTCACGACTTCTACCTACAATGTGGGAGTGATAAACAGAATTCCATGGATCGACGTTGATGAAAAAAAAGTGACAAACTTAGAGGAATACAAAAACTTTTACAAGAAGTGTCACGCAAGACGAAACGCCTTTACGCCGTCTGAGGTGTAGTAAGGTCATCACTGAACATCTTGGATATCCTTTACCCACCGATTCCATTTGGCAAGTGTGTGACTATTTCGTCACAAAGAAAGACGTGCCTGTGAATGACTAGTTTAGAAGAGCACATTCGTTGTTTGCCTTTGGAGCTGCGAGAACGCATTTACAGAGAGTTTGTCAAAATACAAGTGAAACGCAAACTCAAAGTCGTTTCTCGATTTTTAAACTATTGCTACTTCCACAGTATAAGAAGACTGATTCTTGGGAGAAACTATCACAGATGCTGTGGAGTAGACTATCACAAAAGATAAAAACCTTGGGAACGTGGATATAAAAGCGAACCATGCCAGGACCGTTGTCGTCACTTGTGAAACGTATTCCGTGGAAGGAAGTCTACGATAGTGTTCAGACCTTAGAGGATTACAGACGCCTGATACAGGAACTGTTTCCATTGAATTTTGGACGCTATGCGGTGTGTGTGTTAGTGACTACTTTTCTTGGATTTCGTTTCCCAGGACATTCGTTGTGGACTATTTTGGAGGAACAGTGTTTGTTGTGGACTATTTGGGAGGACCCGTGTTTGTTGTGGATTATTTTGATGAACGGTACAGGCAACAACAAAAAACATGACCATTCACACTTTATCGGCGCACGAAAGACAAATTATGCTCAAAGTGTTGAGAATCGTGATGAACACCAGTTGTGTACCTCCGTGTGAAGAAAACATTTGTCAAACTTTGTCTACACTTCAAACGTTTCAAGAAGTGTGCATCGCTAGTTGGTTACACCAACAACTTTACGATTGGAAAGATGTACGTGACTGGAAAAGTGTTGCTTTCGATGCTTGGCTACAAGAAGTGGCACACTTTGCCAAGGACCTGGCGCGTCACTAATTTTCCAAGATAAAAAGAAGTGAACTTGGAACAAAAGTTAACCATAACACTCGAACCTCAAGAAGAAAAAGAAGACCACACTGTCGTACCCATAGAAACACCTGAGAAACAAACAACCTTTCCGTCAGAGACATTTCATTCTTCCACCACAGAGACACGAATACCAGTGCGTGTACACCCAATTCGTAGGACACAATTCATCAAGCGTGTTGTTGTTGTAGATTGACTTATTTATACAGAACTTTGATTCTTTTTGTGGTTGCCTTATTGTTGTATCTCACCATTTTTGCTGTATGCGTTTTCGTACTTCATGACCTGTAAATGCGTTTTTTGTTGTTTTTTTTTTGGAAAAGACATTAAACGTGTATGAAACGTATAAAATATCTTGTGTCTTTCGAATTCTTCTCAAAATTCTTCCTACCTCAGTCATGGCTGCATCGTCCTCTTCCTCTTCTTCTTTTGTGGTCAAAAAGATTGACAAAAAGTTAGATCGTCTAAGTTGGGAAGCTTTGTATCTGCGCCATCCATTTAACATGTTGATTGCTAAACCCAGTGGTTCAGGCAAAACCGAATTTGTCATATGTTTGATCGAACATAAATCTCATCTGTTCGATCGTCCTCATCAACGTATCGTGTGGTGTCACAAAGAGTTGCAATCGTCTTACACTTTACATTATGAAAGTCAAGGAGAAGCCATTTCGTTTGTCGAAGGCATTCCTAGTGAAGACGATGGGATCGTGTCTGACTTGATTCAAACACATCTGGTCATCTTCGATGACATGTTAGGAGAAGACGAAACTTTGGTTTACTCGAAAAGGATATCATCGTAATGCCAGCATCATTTACATTACTGAAAATTTATTTCAACAAAGTAAAGCCCATCGTACCATCAGTCTCAACGCCCATTACGTGGTGTTATTTAAAAGCCCAAGAGACAAATCTCAAGTGCAAGTGTTAGCCAAACAGTTAGGCACTCCTTGGCTAAATTATGCGTACGACGATGCCACTCAAACACCTCATGCGTATTTACTCATCGATTTAAAACCAACCACTTCCGAGTATTTGAGATTTCGTACCAGTTTGTTTCACCATTGGTCTCAAGAAGGAGGTCCCGTCATTTACACGTCCCCTTCGATCACTCACTGAAAGAAAAAAAAACAATGAAAACATCCACCACGTCATTTCTTTCTCACAGTCTTCGAGATGACTTCCTTTCAATCTCATCCTCCTGCCAAATTGATTTTTGCCCTGTATGGCATCAGTCGCGAAAAAAATGCACAAGTCCGTGCCCATTTGTTAGAAGCTAGTCTCAAAGAAGTGTTGCGATGGTTTACTTTGACGGCACGTCAATTACTTCAAGGCATAATTCACATCCCTCATCAAACCAAACGTTTTTTTTTTGAAATACATAAAGTGGCGTTGTCACAACTGGCAGGTCCTAGAATCGATCCACGCACTAACAACAAATTATTTTGACCCCTGGTGGTAGCGGTTCTTTAGGAGGTGTCATGATTCGATATCTTTTGAAATAGGATCCTAATGCCCAAGCCAAAACCAAAACCAAAAAGAAAAATCCCAAGAAGAAAAGCCGTAAGAAGTAAGCCCCTAAGAAGAAAGCCCCTAAGAAGAAGAAGAAGAAAAGTTCTTCCAAGAAAAAAACAGCCACTAATACCCGAAAGAGAGGTACTACTGCTAGGACGCGCACGTACTCCCGAAAGCCACGAGAGGAAGTAACGGTGTCTCCGTCTCCTCAGTCCACTTCTGCGTCTTCTTCTTCTTCCTCACCCTTCATCATGATGTCTGCCAAACCTGATTTAAGACAAGTGTTTCCTAATTTGATGCAAAAATGGAAACCCATTTCGAAAGTCACTTCTCCGGTGGCATCGACTTCGGCTGCTCTGGCCACTGCGGCTGCCGCTAAAAAGGTGCCATCACCTAAAACCAAAGTCCAAGAGAGAACCGGCGTGTTACAAAGTTTACTGGATTTATCCAAATAAGAACTGACACGATTTAGTCCTGTTGAAAACACCTCAACCTCGAGTGATGCCTGTCACAAAGATGGTACTCCGTGCGGACAATAAGTGGAGAGGTGTTCCAGTATACAAAATAAGTGTGACCTCCGAGAGACCTCAGTTCTATTGTTTGCTCCTGACATCCAAGATGACCCCCAAACGTGCACACCATTCTACTCGTCCCAATAAAGGCAAAACTAAAAATGGACTTCCACCTCGTCTGGCTAAACATTGGGACGTGTTGTCCGTCCTGACCAAATCCAATCCTCCCATGCGAAAACAACTCATTCAAACAGCCCCGAAAGAAATCATCGATACCGTGTGCAAATGTTGTTTGAATGTGTGGAAAGGAACGGTACCTTTGTCCAAGATGCAGAAACAAAAATTAGGCAAACATTGGAAAATTCTTCGTCAAAGGGTCAAAAAGAAAATACCTCTCAGTCAAAAGAAAATAAAGTTGGTGCAACGAGGAGGATTTCTACCCATGCTGATAGGACCGTTGTTAAAAATAGCGGCTCCTTTGTCAGGAACGATTGCTGGACCTCTTTTAGGAGGAGTCATGCGATAAAGACGGTAAGAAAAAAGAAGATAAAAAAGACACCTTTCTCTGGAAAGACAATATACTTGTACCTTTGGATCTTATGGAAGGAAGAAAACTGATTTTTGGTTCCTTACAAACGATGGATGGAATTCCATCGTTGGAACGAACAACGGATACCTCATTTACCACCCAATCCGAATCTCAACGAAATGTCTCAGTTACAACAAGAATTACAATCGCTCATGGATCGAAGGGATTTGTCAGAAGCAGAAAAATCGCAACGGTACGGTCAACTTTTGCAACGTTTTCAACTCTTTCACCAGAAAGCTTTAGACGAAACAGCTAAACACACTCTGAGAGATTTCAAAGCCATGATGAAAAGCGAACCTAAAGTCACCACCACCACTAAAACAGACACAGCCACTGGGACGACAGAAGAAGACAAGCCCCGAGAAGTGTTTCAAACTCCGTCTGCTCCCATCTCTAGTAAGATTGCAGCTGGCTTGTTGACACCCTCTCCTACACCTCATCGAGAAGAAATGAAAGCTTGGGTTAAAAAGATGATGTCCACTCCCTCTTCAGCAGAAGAAAAAAGAAAGAAAGCCAGACTGAAGTGAAAAAAGACACCAAGAAGAAACCTACCATCACCCCTTCAAAACCCACTCCTGTGGATCGTCGAACGCGTCAAGTCGCGTCGTCCAAACCTCCCGACACCAAAAGTGGTAGTAGTATCGAACAGTGGGTTACTTATTGAGGAGCAACAAAAAAATCATGGAGAAACTTTTAGCTAGCATTTACTACAATCCTGCCCATGCTGCTGGTTACGGAGGAGTTCAAAATGTATATCGGGCTGCTAAAACTAAATTGAAAAGTGTACGTTTGCCCGAAGTACGACGATGGTTACAAGAACAATCGACGTACACGTTACACAAACCCATTCGACGAAAACTTTCTAGAAGTCAAACCAAAGTGGATGGCATCGATCATCAATGGCAAGCAGATTTAGCGGACGACTCTCATTTGGCAGCGTACAATCGTGGTTACAAATATATGTTTTGTGTCATCGACGTGTTTTCTAAATTTTGCTTGGGTCGTTCCTTTGACTTCTAAAAACAGTACCGAGTTGGTACGCGCCTTAAAACTGGTGTTGAAACAAAGTGGTCGTCACAATTTACGATGGCAAACCGACAAAGGCACCGAATTTCTAAACCAAGCTTTTCAAAAAGAATTGAAACAAAGGCACATTCATTTTTTTACCACCGAAAAGAACTTTGAAAGAACGCATGTGGAAATATTTTACACATCAACGCACTCTCAAGTACATCGACGTGTTACCACGTTTGGTCAAAGCGTACAATCAATCGTACCATCGTAGCATCGGATGTGCCCCGAAGAGGCCACCCCTGAAAACGAAGTGACGGTTTTTGATAAATTGAAATTTACGACGGACAGTCACAACAGCAACCACAAGAACGGTATGACCAACGCCAGTCCATCTTCTTCCAGTCACCACAATACCAGCCTCTTTTGGAACAGTTTGAACATCATTCTCCTTTGAACTCGAGTGACTGATCGGACACCACAACCCTGGAACTATGAATAACCAATTTTATTTAACTTTACCCAGTGACAGTTCGATGGATGTGTTTCCCAACAACACCTTATATTTTTTCACGGCCAAATTACCTCAGTCCATACAATTGGATCACGAAGCTCATTGGGAAGTGGCTTTGGTAGAAATCATTCATCCTACGCAAGCCCTCAATATCAACGAAGGCCAAAGCACTTTCATCGTGGATATCATAAACGAGCAAGTGCAACAACACTTGGACACCAATGATTCTAGTCATTACGAATCCAAAACATCATTAAACACCAATCCTCCGTCCTTGACTAGCTATACCGTGAGAATTCCTGTGGGGTATTATTTTAATATTCAACATTTGGTGGAGATGATTGCGGCTATCTTCAACGACCAATTTAGCAAAGTCTTGGACAAAGCCAAGAAAATTGTCCATATCGAGTACCATAAAGTGTCACATCGTCTTAGAATGCATTTTTCGGACCTCAGAATATTGTCCATAACTTTTTGTCCTGGGTTGTTTGATATTTTGGGTGGATATACAAAACTGGTTCCCATGAAAGACATCCACAGCAACGATCGATGTTACAAGTTTTGTCGCTACCCTGTCGATTTGAACGATGGACTGAATTTATTGTTTGTGTACTCCGATGTGGTGGAGTACAACGTGGTGACAAACACAGCCGCTCCGTTACTGAGAGCCATTCCTTTCAAAGCGGATTATGCTGTCACCGCGTACGAGGAAGGTGGAAACATGTATCACGTTCACCGTGAATTTGTACATCCTCATTATCTTCCAGTCAGTAAATCGTATTTTGACAGTGTCAACATTAGTATAAGAGGAGATTTGGGACAAAGAGTTCTATTCAGAAAAGGAAAAGTCACAGTGAAACTACATTTTCGAAAAGGTTCTCCAGCGAATTGTAACACCAAAATGTATCCTGTGTACCGGGTAGTGGCTCGACAACGAGGACATGGTTTAGAGATATGTTAAAATCTGCTTTTCGGACGGTAGCCCCCATCTTGTAACCCATGGTGACTCGAGGATTGCACGCCTTAAAAGATGCCGCTTTGACGCAAGGAAAAGAATTTCTGCAAAACGTCATCATCGACAAACAAAATCCGAAAGAGGCCTTTATGAGAGCAGGAAAAAATGTGTTGATGCACACTGGAAAAGATCTTTTGGGTCGCCGAGAGACCCCTATAAATTCGCTTCACGCTTCTGGCCCTGGCATTACTTCTTCCTCAACGACACAGCAAGGACTAGGCAGAAAGAGACGTCGACACCCCTTCAGAGCTCATAAACCACACGGTGTTCAGAAAAGAATAAGAAAAGAAGAACGGTCAGAGAATTAGACGTGTTTGATTACTAACTGTTGAAAAAATGATGCAATGAGATTTTTGCGAATTTACAAAGTCAGAACTGGATCGGTTTGCTATGCCCCCGACCATGATGACGATGCAAGAATCCCAATGGGTCTAATTTCATCATGTATCGTCTTTTATGACTTCAGCTCCTATCGAATTTGAAATCAAAGGACAAACCGAAGATTACATCCATCTGAATAGCAGCCACTTGTACTTGAAACTCAACGTGATCAAAACGGACAACAGCAATCCTGATGCCGATGCCAGAGTCGCTCACGTCAATAATTCCATGCATTCCTTGTTCAGCGAAGTAGATTTGTACTTGAATAACAAACTGGTCAGCAGCAGCATGGATACTTACCCTTACCGTGCTTTCTTGGAAAATCTCTTGACGTACGGAAAAGAAGCCAAGAACACCCATCTGGATGCTTCCGTGGTATGGAAACCTGACGCCTCGGAAAAGTTCAACGATACAGCGGTGACTGCAGATGACAATCCTCACAAGCTGGGATTTAACGACCTCCGAAAGAAAATCAGATACGGGCGCACTTTAGAACTGATGGATCGTTTGGATTTGGACATGTGGTTGCAAGGCAAGTATTTGTTGAACGGATTGGATGTACGCCTGAGACTGAATCGCAGTAGTACCGTCTTCCATTTGATGGCTAATGTCAATGAGTACAAAACCGTCATCGAAGAAGCCAGACTTTAAGTGCGCCGTGTCGAAGTCTTACCTAAAGTGGCCAACGACATCAGTCAAACGTTGAGCAGAACCACTGCCAAGTATCCTGTGCGACGAGTGGAAGTGAAAATATTTACCATTGCCGCTGGACTCCGATCCAAAGTCGAAGATCACGTCTTCCAAGGACAGCTCCCCAAACGTTTACTGATTGGCATCGTCAGTAATGCAACCCTCAACGGAGCCATCGATCAAAATCCTTTTGACTTTCAACACTTCAACGTGTCCAAGATAGAAGTCAGTCGAGATGGCCAGACGTTGCGTTCTAGACCTTTTGAACCTAACTTTGCCCAGAAAAATTACTTGAGATCGTACTTGACTCTGTTTGAAGCTACAGGACAGTTAGGCACCAACAGCAGCCACGGTATTTCGTACAAGGATTATGCAGGAGGATATGCTTTGTGGGGATTTGATTTCTCTCCCGACCAAGGCAGCGACGAAGGACATTTCCACCCTATAAAATCAGGCCAACTTCGTGTGGAACTTCAGTTTGCTACAGCTCTAGCCAACACCGTGAACGTCATCTTGTATGCAGAATTTGACAATAACCTATAAATCAACAGTTTGAGAGAAGTGATTCTAGACTATTAGAAGAAAAAAAAGATGCAACACGAAGAACCTATGAAGATAGTAGAAGATGATGGATTTTGTGAACCACAGCAGTCTCAATCCACCAGTGATGACCATGTTTTTGATGCAAACCAAAAGAAGAGAAAAATAGTGTGCCCAAGTTTACTGGATTTATGGCTTGTCGATGGCCCGAACAAGAAAACATTTAGTCTCTTCTTTTGTTACGGAATTGGCTGAAAGAATTACAGCCCTGCCCAGAGAACATTGTCATGGATGTCAAATCGATCATCCGAGCCAGAAACAACACGACAAATGTATGATGATGACTGCAGAAGAAAAACTGGACGAATATCTGGAGGAAGCATGGTCTCTGATCTCGGAAGAAAAGGTGTTGAGAAAGTGGTATAAAGACTTGGAGGATTTTTCTTCACCTCCACTCACTCCTCTGGAGATTAAACGCATCGAAGCTCTCTTGCAACAGAGTACAGAGGCTACCCGCAGTGATTTGTGGACTTACTTGACAGATATTTTCAAGCATAAAGTCAAGTGGGAATTGTTGACTTATTATTACCTGTGAACCAAGAAAAAAAGAAATAGATACCTGGGAACTTTATTACCTGTTGACTCGCAGTTCGTACACCTCTTCTTGAAATCCTGTGGTGTGTGCTAAAGATGAACTTCCCCATCGCAAACCTAAAGACGTTCATGCCTATGTCATCAATACCGACGACAGTCATCGACCAGTAACCCATTGGGTGGCCGTGTACTTTCCCAACGATCACAGTGTGGAATATTTTGATTCTTATGGATTACCTCCTTTGGAAGACGACATCATTGACTTTATGAGAAGAAATGCGGTCTCCACTCGATTCAATAATGCCAGATTACAAGGATCAGATTCTATGGTGTGTGGACAATATTGTATACATTTTCTTCATCAACGCAGTCTCGGATATTCGTTAGAACATTTAGTGACTTGTTTTGATAGGGAATATGCTAGAAACGATGCTAAAGTAGAAAGATGGTTTTGTTAACATTATGGTTATCTCTAGTCTTTAGCTCAGAAACGTAGTGTGCATCGAGGACAGATTGATTTAGAACAGTGGAAGTCGAGTTTGACTTCCCAACATTGTCAACCCTGTAAATACGTTCATGTTTAATATTGTTTGTTGGTTGTTTGAATTTGTATGTTAGAGAAGCTTCTTCTTATTATGTATTTTAAAAATGTTGATTTTTGAGAAACAAAATGACGTCGTGTTGTTTATTTTATTTGAAAAAAATGAAATGGATATGCTCTTTCACTTCTTTCTATCCCTCTGAGGTAACCTACTCTTTCACATTTCTCACTATCGATCTGAGACATGTTTTCCATCGCGTCCGCGCTTCCAGCATATAAAGCAGTGCGTTTGGCAGTCGGGTCGCTCTCGTTGACTCGTCAATACTTCAAGAAGATGGTAGCCAAGATTAGCAAGTTGAATGAAGCAATGGTGAATATGCAGCGGGTGAGACATAACCTACTTCAGAAGAACCCAGAGAAGAAGACGATGATCTTTTTGCAAATGGCTCAAGATCTGGTGGAAGAAGTCCTGAGAGAAGAAACCGTCAGGGACAGAGCGGAATGGGAAGAGAGACAAAGAGTTCAGCAGCAAGAGCAACGACAACAACAACAGCAGCAGCTACAACAACAACAACTCTTGCAGCAGCTTAAACAACCAGACGGAGAAGTCAGCTGCAGAATGGATTGTGATGAGTTTGCCTTCTCTTTCACCAGAAAGCGCCCTTGTCCTGCGGTAGTGAGACGTGTGGCGAAACGTGGGCCATCCAATTGCCAAGAAAAGAAAAAATCTTATTTGCCATATGTGTGTGTTTGTGTGTTTCTTTGACTTCCCACTCCAAAAAAATCCCATTCCCTTGTATGTGATCGATGTATGTTTGTATAGAGTGTGTTTGGTGTATGTGTTTTTAAAAAAATAAAAATAAAAAAAAACTCTTCTAAAAAAAAGGTGTGTAGGTATGTTGGTGTATGTGATTTTAGAAAAATAAAAAAATATTTTCAAAAAAAAATAATAAAGTTGTGTGTTTGGTGTATGTGTTTCATAAAAAATAAAAAAATAAAATTTTTATAAAAAGTGTTTCTTTTCGGTCCGCGTACTGGGTGTGTGTTTCTTTTTTATGAGTGATAGGATTTTGTATATATGTTTTTCGGGGTAAGGGATGTTTTCTTTCACGTCCGTGCTTCCAGCATATAAAGCGACGCATTCCCCAGTCGCACCATTCATCGTCGACTGAAAAGAAGACCAGAATGACCAGCATCGAACTATTGCAGGAAGCCTGGGATGGGATGGTGGGGGTGGAGTCTCTGCTCGAAAGGATGGAAATGTATTGGCGTTACCCGGCCACCAAGCCGTATGTCACCACCCAAGTGTCAGCCCTGACAAGAGCAAGGAGACTTGTCTATGATGTTTTGGTGGAAGAAGCCCAAAAGACCTCTTCAGTACTTTCACCCTGTAGAGTTGGGTTGCTCAAGAAAGCACTGGACATGCTGGAAGGAGTGGAGTACCTCCTAGACAAGGTACAGGAAGATTTGTGGCTGTATCCACCCCAGTAACGACAGAAGAGAAGCGGCTGCCCTTCTTACCGCCAAGAGTCTACTGAAACAAGTCCTGGAGAAAGAGGTAGTCACCATCAAGAAGGCTTGGGCTCAGGAGAAAGTGGAGAAGGAGCAGGCAAAGAAACAGCAAGACTTCCAACGCCTGAAGGCCAACTGGATCAAGGTCCAGGAGAAGTTCAGGCGATTGGGACATCCTGACTGGCTCCCTGATTCACCCCAGAAAAAGAAGAAGAAGAACACCCTAGGCTTCCTAAAGACATGGCGGAAGAAGAAGTAAAAAAAAACAAAACAAAACAACAGCCCTTTTCATGGCCACCCAATTGCCAAGAAAAGATTACTTCATTATTGCCAATCCTAGTATTTCTATGTTTTGTTTTGTATGTTTGTGTGTTAGGTGTATGTGTATATTCTATCCCTCTAAAATACTTCTTTCCCGTTTGTCACAAAACTGCCCCACCCATGTTCATTTCCTGTTTGTCCCCCAACTGCCCCAATGTTAATTTCCCGTTTGTCACCCAAGTGCCCTCCACATGTTAAATTCCCGTTTGTCCCCAAAGTGCCCCCTTGTCCCTATTTAGCCCCCTATACTACTCACAGACGCTTTTTCCGTACGGTTATCAAATTCCACATCTAAAGTGCAATTCACCGGAAGTTAAAAGCCACTTTGTGTATGATTTGAGAAGAAAGGTTTATCGCATTTTAGACTTCGTCGTTGGATCTCAAGGTAAATTTCGCACTTTTCTACGAATTGCAAATTTGCTTAAAAAAGTCAGATCCTTAACGAAAGCCTATCCTTTTTTTTACAAAAACAGGAGAAGCTCGTAATTGCATTATAAAGCAATTATACATTCCTCATAAGAACTAAAATGTCACAGTAAATGCAACATGCAATCGATATTTAGTCAGTTCTTGAATTTTAAATGCCAACAACTCCTTCGACAAGAAGAAAATGTTGTGTTATTGAATTAGCAGTATTGCAGTCTTGCTGTTATTCTAAGGTCGGCACCAGAACTTTGTTACGTTAAACAACACTGGTTCGAAATAGTTCTTTCAAGATAATTAAGGAATGCAATATTAACATTCAAGTCACACAGTTTTGTCCAAATGTATCAATATGCAAATAATATACTTATAATCTCTTTGAATTGAAGCTACAACCTATCGTCAAACACGGTCAATTTTCTGCCTGAGTCTAAGCTGTTACAGTAGTCCGTAGATATCTTCGATTGTTGGACGCAGATGTCCAAGGCTTTAAGGCAATAGCCCCAATATTATGTGTCTAAATAAATCTCACACTCTACATGCTACCTCTTTTACAATTTGTAACGTAGAGGTTCAGTTAGTTACAAATAGTTCATTAGTATTCAATGGTAAAATACTTGTACTGTATAATGGATCAGCTCTAGATAAGAAAGATGTAATGTATGCTCCCAGACTGCCTATTTTCTATTTATATCCCACCATGATCAGATCTTAAAAACGCAGATGAGCTGGCAAAACCAATTGACATATCACTTTTAATCAATCTATTCGTGTAAAGCTATGAAAGTAACAGTCAATATTTTTTTAAAGGTCTAATCAGGCCTTATAGATTAGGCATTAATTATACATCTGGTTGAGATATACTAAAAGTATATTTAGTATAGCCGAAGAAAATGTCGATAATATATTGCATGCTCTAGGAGTTTACGAGAATAAACAGAAAGTATTGACTGATTTATTGTCAACAATTAAATGATTAAGAACCGCTTTCGAGTGACGAAAATTACAAATTGTGACACATTTCTCCACACCTTACTCTGTAACAAAAAGCGTAAGTACAACGTGCATTTTAAAACACTTTGAATTATTGGCAAATATAAAACAGGTGAGAAATACTGATAAGAATGGGAAGGAATTCGAATAACTTCATATACGAAATATTATCTGGCCATCTGCTTTTGATACTCAACGAATAATGATTTCATATGAAGTTTTATCATCGTTGCGTTTTTCTTTAATGGAATATATTGAGAAGAAATAATGAAAACATAACAACTAAACAAAAGGATGAATGAAACGACTTTGTGAGTATTATATATTTTGAGCACTCAAAACCCATTGGTAAATTTATGAATTTACAGAATTGACCACAGTTGGAAAAAGCATGGAAGAAAATAGATCAAACGTAGAGATCAGCCTATACGGTTAACTAACAGCAGCTACATTTGAAACAACAAAATTTAAAATCGGTGAAACGTTCAAAATTTGGAAATACAAAACAATTTTTAAAAAGATGCTAACTTTAGAGAGGCAATATTTGACCCCAGGAAAATAATTTTATAAGTCCAGTCGTCTACAAAATGCACGGTATGACGGGGGAGAATATAGAAGGCATGTTGTATAAGCAATAGTTATCTCTGTATGACAAACAGGATGACGTACTGTTATGTATATTGAATTTATAATATGTGTCCATGAGGTAAGTTGTACTTTAGTCATTTTGTAAAAAACATACTTACTGCATTTGAGTTTAAGGTCAGTCTTGTTTACAGCATTTAGTACTTAGATTGGAATTTTCCATGTCTTGATGTGAGAAAAGTCAGGTATGCAGAGTAATTTTCCATTAGAGTTGCTCGTATTCTAGAATATTCTGTCAGATGACTTATCTTTATATTTATACAGGCTTGGTAAACAAGATTTCATTCCTATACTAAACTTCATATTATGAAGATCAGTCTATCAAGGAATTTATTTTAGTAATCAGATGTTACAGTTGTGAAAATCTTTGCAAATTCAGAGAGAGGAATTATTTATTTGCAATATTCACTGGAATTACTAAAAGTGCTCATTCTCATTTCTGATTAATACTTGACTTTGGGATTTAAGCGAATTCATTCACAGATATTCTGTATTACATCATTCCGGCATATCAGGACAATCAAGACTACTGACACATCAGGACATTCACGGCTACTGGAATTCATTCGGAACATTCTATATTTAGAACTTGTGATTAGGACACTTAGGATTATTGGATTATTTGGATTTTAATTCACGTTATTGTAAGTGTCTTTTTGAATTTTCACTTTAATTGTCTAGAAATAAATTGCTTGTTGATTTTTCTTATATTATTGGTTTCACTTTCTTTCTGTTAAATTATTTTAAGACCTAGAGTCGTAACAGTACACAAAGTTGAAAAGATCTTGAAGACCACAAGACTGAATGGTAAAAGGTATGCACTCGTTAAATGTAAATGATATGATGAATTGTATAGCACTTCTGCTACCAGCTGAAAACATGATACTATTAAAAATTAATAATGCCCAAGTCTTGGAGCGGCGAAGCCTTACATCGGAAGTACAGCACAGCGGAGCTGGAGGACGCACAATACAATCAATTATTAAGGAGCATGAAAGTTTCTGAAAGAGTTTTTAGATTGTGATAATTGTAGAGCAAACAGCGCATTGACACATTAAGGAGGTAAATCATGCGAATTTGTGTTGCTTACAAAACCAGAGTGGAAAAAAGAAAGTACATACAAAGAATCACCAGTAAATAACTAAATGGTACACATTTCTTGCTAGGACATTGTGCAGATTGTATTATCCTTATTGATAATAAGGAGATTAAGGATAACAAGGAGAGCACAATGTCCTAGCAGGAACATATATGACATTATGGAAGAAATATAAGGTGTATGCCAACTACATCTAGGAAAGATGCAAAACAGATACAACGTAAATGATTTCAAGATAGTCTATAAGATTGTAATGAAGATAAGGGTAATGAAAATCATATAAATGTTCATGCAATCATTGGGACATTTAAACTTGTCAGAAAAAGGCACAGCAAATATATAATCTACCATGCGTTATTTTCTGAACAACACTGTTGCCATGACAAATATTAATTATAAAATTGTTGGTTACAAAGAATTACCACAAGCTCAAGCAGAATCACTTGATATGGGAAGAGTTTTTATACCATTTGGATAAAGTCATTCTAGTACACCTTTCCCAATGTATCAATATACAGATTTTGAAGATGCAATTTAAGCAAAACGCTCATTTAACATCTAGAAGTAGGATAAATTAAACTATACAAATAAATGGTACAGTCAGTAGTAAAATATTACAAATGCAACAGAGCAAAACTAATAAAAGAAATAGAAATACAAAAAGCCAGAGAGGTAAAGTGTGTGTAAAATCAAGGAGATTAGAATCTCATTACAGTGAACTTGAGAGAAAGTAAACAGAAGCTTAATGTATTTGCACAAGAGGAACCAATTTTACATTATTTAAAAAAATCTAAATAAAGCTACAGGCCATATTGCATTAGTAGGCTTAGAGAGAAACATGATTTTGAAATAAAGAAACAGAATATACTTCAAATGTCGTGGATCACAGAGTAAAACGACTAACAAATTCAACACCTTGCTCTTGTCCTGCAAGCGAGTTGGACGCGCCAGTAACACTGATATTGCACAAATATTTAACTACATAAACATTTCCTACACTAAATTTTCACATAAACTCATTCAAGTTTTGTATGCTTATGTTTTCAAAATCACAGGAAGTAGATTCAGAGCATCGTGTGGGGAGTATCGATGACAACAACTGGTTCTGGCATTTCCTATTCGTATTTGACAGATCACAGGGTATCCGAGTGAGTAAAATCAGTTTACAAATATCGCATTGATTTTCTAATACTAAACCTGATACATGGATGCTAATTAGCATTACCTGATGGAGTTACATTCAATCCAAACAACAACAGCATAGACATAAAGCAATTTAATTTGATATAATCAATATTTGTATATACCAAACTGGTTCGAATAAAAGGTTTTTAGATGATAGCCAGTTTTCAGGGGACTTTGTTTAAACAGATTTCAAAATTACACACAATGGTTTTTACTACCGCAAGAACGAATTGGATCTAAATGACTATATTAGAGGCATTTAACACGAAAAAAATACATATTTGGCTTTGGATTGTGGTGGTACTGGGTTAGGTTGTTAACCTAGAAAAACAGCAGGCTGGAAATACTTCCTTTTACCATAAGGAATAGCAAGACTTAATCAAGGCATTAGGTCTCATGTTATTTGCATCACAGGTGCACAATTTCAAAACATAACATATATTACATAGACCATTTCCACAATATCAGACTCTGTGTAAACGTTCACGGAGAAATTCATACTCGGCGAAGAAGACCACGACTCAGATGAAAAGACTTTGACTAGATCACAAAATATATAAAATCTTCAGGAGTGAAATTAGACTATGTTCTTGATGGTAACGGTATTATTTTGTTACTGAGTGACAGGGTTATAAAATGAGTAGTACTCGTTGGACACATACAAAATGTAAGGAAATCCAAAGGGTCTTTTAATTTCAGATTAAACACGACTATCAATATCAATGTAGTAAATAGCATTATTCCGAAGGCTGATAAAAAAAAAATATGTGCCAATACGACAATAAATTGCATAGGACTAAAAAGAAGACAAAGTGAGTACAATGTATACAGAGAAGGAAGTATTAAGATGATTATATACTGTCCGTGTAACAGGATGAAGCTGGGTCCGGATTGGATTTTGCGAAGATTCTGAAAGCAATTTCGTCAATGAGATGTTTATTTATAACGTAATTCAACGATGAAAGAATTTTACACCATACTCGTGCGCATACAGTCCAGCAATGGATCTAACAGAATGATGCGCATAGAGTTCAACAACGAATATAAGAAAATGATATCACTCCTAGATGGAACTAATCCGAACATGTAACTTCAACGAGTAATCAAACGAGAATCAACGTATGGAACTTATAAGCAAATATGATTGATATATGGACCTATCACCATAGACGATCAATGTATAGAATTTATAAACAAATATGAACAATGTATGATTCTATCTCCATAGATGATCAATGTATAGAATTTATAAACAAATATGAACAATGTATGATTCTATCACCATAGATGATCAATGTATAGCATTTATAAACAAATATGAACAATGTATGATTCTATCACCAAGGGTGATCAGTGTATAGCATTTATAAACAAATATGGACAATGTATGATTCTATCAACAAGGGTGATCAATGTATAGAATTTATGCAAAAATATAAACAATGCAATGGTTTATCCACAAGTAAGGTGTATGTATAATTGATTTTCACCCATACAGCGATCTAATTCCGGTTCAAAAGCTCTCGTCGAATGGTCAAGGAGCATCCACGCAAATTTCGCCCCTCCCTGTCTGCCTAAGGATAAATCAAGAGCGTCCTTATTCCCTGCAGACCCGTTGGTATCGAAGCTTTGTGCCCTAATTGCGAATAAACCAATACCGTGCTCCGAGCCAACGTCACCATCAACAGCAGCCTCGGGGTTACACGCAGTTCTACGACTACCCGTCATAGCAGCTAAAACTAAAATGACTGAGCTGTGCAGTACATGAAATACGGTTAAGTGCGAGTGTAATAATATACATTACACATGCGCGCACATGAATTGACTTCGTTGCATATTAAATCACTGGATTATAAGAACTCGAACATTACTCATCCTTTAATGCATGCAACGTACAATGGAATTCAATTTGTCAGTTATAAAAATGGCTAACTTGAAACAGACTACAGTCTATCTAATAGCATGACGTTATGTAGCATAGATCTGACTCTCTGTATAATTTATAATAAATTCTGAAACATCCGATATATAAAAAAATTCTATGACGATAGCAATAAATAATGTAATTCTATATTTCACATACCTCTAGAGCTGAAGATTGCCTCCGTAAAGAGGTTATTTGTGCGCATCTTTTCAGATAAACGGTTAACAAACCTGGTTTTTGGTTGGGCGGAGCCCGATGTAAGTTCTGAAGTTTTTTTCCCCAGAATCCCTAATACATGAGTCCACCTACTTACTGAGATGGACTCAGATATCAAGAACTCTGAGTAACGTCCAGACGAGAATGATCCATCTCGAAGCCATCCGAAAAGTGGACAGCTACTTGACAAAACTCGTTTTATTGGGATTATACAGAGATAATCTTGGATTATAAGTAGCCTGGTTGTAGTAAAATCTATGACCAGAGAACTCAAGGTAATTGGGTTTCTCGCTGCAGGCACTCTGCGCATTCATCAGTGGGAGAACCTA
Organism: Margaritifera margaritifera; assembly: GCA_029931535.1. Lineage (NCBI taxonomy): Eukaryota > Metazoa > Mollusca > Bivalvia > Unionida > Margaritiferidae > Margaritifera > Margaritifera margaritifera. The sequence continues at coordinate 7,396,909 of JAQPZY010001669.1, read as the reverse complement.
ACTCAGTATTTTGAAATAACCACGGTTAAAAATAAACTGCCCTTGGGGAACGCTGTAAACGGCAACACAAACCGAGTACATTTGCGTTCATATATAATGTATAAACATTCAAATGACACATGACAATCACGTACGTATTTTATACGTTGAAACAACTTTGATTTATCTTACTATTATCTGCCAGTTCCAAATATGATTTACCTCGCAGCGGATTGTACTTGTCAGTGTTAACAATACATGCTGTGACGCGTTCTAAAGTCCAACCAGAGCCTTCCCGTTGAAAGTTTTCAATGCTATTTTGAAGAGCCTCAAAACCATGTTTAATGTCAAAATTCTGATTTAATGCTCCAACTGACTTTGAAATTTTGAAATGAACTGAGCTTCGGTTTCAGTGTCATCTACCTGCTGTGAAAACAACACGCTAATGCCAACATAAAATTTAATGCCGTGGTGCAGCTGCAGCTCCCTTGACAAAACCTGCTGTATGCCAGATTCAATAACCTTTGCAAAAACATCAACTGGCATCAACCTCATATTTTTTTACAACAAACGATTTCTCGTAGCCGGCAAAGGCTTTTATCAGTATAGATTTTGTGCTTATTATATATATATATATATATATATATATATATATATATATATATATATATATATATATATATATATATATATATATATATATATATAATTCTATTTTCTAATGGGTTGTTCTTAACATATTTATAAGATTAATTTGGCTGATACATATCATACTGTGACGCATTAGCAAGTTGGTGCCGCAGCAAATGTTTGCTATGCCATCTTTTTTAAGTAGTCTCTGCTCGTCCGTGAGCAAAACCCGCGTTTAAAACAAATTGTCCGCTCTAGAAGCAGCATTTTCTAATTTGACATTGAGATCCATTTCACTATCGACCTTTTTCCGCGAGTTTTGATGACACGCTCTATTCTAAAAACATCTTGCTATATTTTTTTGTAATTCCTGCTCATAGAAGGCTCCTGAAACATGTTCACCATTAAGGTCTGCGATCTTGTACGTCACAAGAATTGTTTTTAATACTTCTGTCACGGTAAACACTTCTTCGATTTAGTTTGCTGTATGACCTTTTTTTAACATTTTTTTTTAAATTCAAGAAAGAAAAAAAAAAATGACCCGGTCGCCAACATTAAACTTTTGTTTAAAAAATAGTCTGTTTGACAGGCTGTCTTAATTTTGCTTGTCGCTAGCTTGTGTTGGCGTCATCCCAATACTTCTATGCTTCGTATTGTTATACTTGTCTACTAGCGACTGCAGCACATCTACATTTTCACTCGTTTGATTTTTTGGAAAGTGTTTCCACATCGCATTTTTTGAGTGCGATTGAATCTTTCAACGACAACTGCTTTGCCTTCACTGAACATTGAGTACTTATGAATTTTTTTTTCTTCATGCCAGTTCTCAGACGTACTATTGTAACATTCGCAGCAATTTTCCACCCAGAGTTTTGCTGGTTTACGGTTGTCCGATGATGTTATCATTGATTCAAACGTGTCTCTGATAGCTGCGCCAAGTTTATTTTTTAGTGGCAAGCTCCAGGCATACTTGCTAAAGAAAAGACATCAATGACATTTAAGAAGCATTTTACGCCGCTATTATTTCTGGAATATTCGTGCATGTCTACAAGATCAGCAGACCAGATGTCATCGAAACCATCAGTAACACTTCTGCGCCTAGGAAAACGTTTTCTTGCTGGCTTGTGTAATTTTTCTGCTATTATATCATCATCTTTTTTGGCTCGCTTTTTTCTAGCCGCTGGTATGCTTGCTTTTTTAGCAGCTGGTTTGCTGGCTTTTGTTTGACGACTTGGTGCCAACGCCAAGTTTATATTTGAGTCCGATTTCGTCTGACAAAACCTCTGTCAATACGTTCTCGCATTCCCTTTTGGTATTATCGCGTCAAGCATAATTTTGTTGCAGTGGTTTTTTCTTCTAGATGATCTTTGTAGCAAATCTCATGCCGCATTGCTGTGGCATCTACTTGGTTATAGAGTGGTTGACCATTAAGCGGTTGATTATTTGCGTCAAGTTATTTATCCAGAGGATTCCACGGACCAGTATACTTATGTCTTGGCAGCCGCCTTTTGGTTTTGGAAGTTTTCTAATTAGCGCATGAAGAACAAGAGCGCTGCCATATATTTTACGACGTTTATGAACAGAACAGTGTCCAATAATGTTTTTGCCGTGAATACAAATATCATCAGAGCAGGCATGCATATATAACGAGTAAACATAAAATTATGTGTAAACTATGATAATAGGCTGGGCGTCAGCACAACCACCAGAAATTGCTTTAACAAACCTAGATTTTGTTTTGCTGCATTAAGCACATATTGATTTCACTACAGTGCGCGCTTTTTTAGTCTGAGATGAAGTTTCAGCAAGACTGTCCGTATTCTTTCTACATGATAATCACCACGAAGCTGTCATTATATCTTGCATTGACACAAAACACACTTGGAAAAAATACTTATTTCTGCTGGTTCACTTGAAAAAACATACATATTTCTGCTGATTAAGCTTGCTTGAAACTAAATTGGCATTGTCTAGAGCTGGCAGCTGGTTAAATTCCAGTAAGATATCTAATGCAGATTTTCTTTGCCAACGAGATATGATACAATAAATACAGTAAATACCACAAGCTGAACTATTCACATGCTGAATTTATGTTGAGTTATAAACGCAACCTTTCTTAGCGCCAGAAATATATTTTTTGTATTGCTTCACATGGTGGTAGACCAAACGAGTCAAAATATTCTACGTCGCTACTATCTGGCATGTTTACAACGGCAACCCAATGTGTTCCAGATCCATCAAAATCATTTTCTATGTTTATAACACAGCTTTCCTTGGTTCTGACTTTTTCTGGCATTCTTTCTTTAGGAAATACACCTTGACATGATTGTATGTCTTTAAGCTCTTTCTTAATGTCAAAATTGCTTAGCGGCGCTGTGTTCCGGGATATTACAACCCTTGCGCTCTCTTTTTGTTTACCACCAAAACATGTGCCAAAGAGACCGCCAAGAAGTATAGGTAAAAACATGTCAGCAGCACCAGCGGCAAGCATACGCAGCAGAGGCAAGATTCCACCTTGTTCCTTAAGCTGCGATGTGGACAAATCAAATATGAGACCTTTTCATGCTGCGCTCTCTTTTTTCACTTGATCATGTTGGCGTTTTGTTAACATTAAGTTATCGTTGCCAGAAGATAGCTGTTTTGCTGATAGTCTTATTGACAATGGACACCTTCTGGAAGCGGCCGCTGCAATTGTTTTGCGTTCAGGCTCAGAGAGAGATAAACTAACTTCCTGAGGCAACATTTCTATGTAAGATGTTTAGACAAAACTCTTTCTAGAAGTAAAATGACAGAAAGTTAGCAAAAATATGTCAGCAACTAAAGGAAACACATTGTTATTTTTTTCTGCGCCTGAGTCCGCTGCCACTTACTGCTTTTTGCGTAGCTCCAGATATTGCTCCAGTGGCCGCTGCCATTTTCAGCGAGCCAAGTACATACAATATTGTTAGTCAGTATGCTGTAAGAAGAGGTAAGATCATGCTTAGCAGATAATGTTAAAGTTAAGTCCTTGCCATTATGCTTCGCATTAATAAAGTTTAGATGCTGTTTTTTGTATGCGCAAGAACATGTTGTCCTTGATGCAGTTGGATGTTCCGAAGTTTGATTGAAACATTAGCACGCTTTTCTTGAGCAGATGCAATTGCTTGCTGTTGCGACAGCGTCAAAATTACTTTTGTTGAGTAGTAGCTCCTTTATATTATATTTATTAGGCAAAATATCTGAGATAAGTTTCTTCTAGAGGATTATGGTCATCTTGCCGCTAAGAACATCAGTGTCAGCGGTAAAGACTGCATAAACATAATAGTTTGGTATCGCTACTGCTGGTGCTATCGGTTGAAGAGTCCACTTGACTTCAACATCTGCCATAGAATCTTTTTTTCGTTCCAAATGCTTAGAAACATCAAAGTGATAAATAGTATACAGCCTTGCAAATTCATCTAGAGATATTTGTGTTCCTGTATCAACATCCTGATATTTTTGCATAGCCTCCTGAAGCATAAGATACGCTTGCGAATAATCTTTACTAAGTGGTGCAAAATTACACTCAAGTTCACGCTCGGGATATTGTCTGCTATTGACTCTGACAGCAATGCGAGTCAATCCCATATTTTCAAATACCCGACTGCTTGTCTCCTGATTTTTATCTCATGCTGCGGTTTGAAAAGCTATAAATATGTGTGTAGGTAGTTAGTTCACTGCCTGGCAATGTAGAGATTCTCCAATTCGCAGATTGTTGCGCTGGTAAATATTTAACACTTTTGTAGACGCGCATTTGCTCAAACTAAAGTTTCTTGCTAAATATGGACAAAAGATTCTCAAGTTCCAGGGCGTGATAAATAGAAGGCGTTTTCTTTGGCATCAAGAGCGATAATTTTGTAAAAATAAATTGTTCATCAGCACCACCAGCTTCATGCTGAATGTACATCGTAGGATCGGCTCTTTCCAAAACTAGCGTGTGCTTAAGGCCTAAAAAAACCTGCAATAATGTCGCTTAGTGGCAACATCATGCACACTTCATTGTGGCCGTCTGCGAGAGAGCGCCTAGTTGCAAAGCCAAGATTATAATCAGTATTTTCTGGATCTATAAAAGCGTTGCGAATGGCCATACGAATTTCAGCTGCAGTTGGTCTAGGCATAGCAGAAACGGCATCAGGGAGAACTGCAATGCCTTGTTTTTTTCTGTCACATTGCTCGTATCCTTGTACCAGAACATGTTTGTTGCTGAACTTCTGCTGTTGTTATCACTCATCGAAATCAAATTCATAATGGTGCTGAGAGCTGGTATATAGTTTTTAATGTCCTCATCTGTCTGATTATTAAATTGATATCGCACCGTCTTAAACAGACCTCAACCATTGTTTGTTAGCGCTATATGTGCACCAGCAGCAATATTGGTATGCGGAGCAGCAGTTATCTGCAAATAACCTCTGACTTCCAGAAAAGATTTATGAGACAACAAGTAAACGTCAGTAGTTATTGATTGTCTGTCTCTAAAGCTCTATAAAATATCGGTATTCAAGAAATTATTTGTATTCTACTGCTGTCATAGTTTTGACTCGTTCACATGACTCGTTTTTCTTTTAAGCAGGTGGCTCCAATGCTGCTGCTTGAGCTAATAATTCTGATTGCTGCAGTTCCTCAGTTAGTGGACTAATTATCTCTTCTGTAGGTTGTTCTCTAAGAAGCCTCTATATTTGCTGTTCTTGAACGCGTCCGCAACTCTTGATTCAGATCTTTCTTTTTTTTGCAGCTCGAGTTCAAGCTATGGAATATCTTTTTTTCGTCTGCCCCACTTTCTGTTAAACTCAGCTCTTTTCTTGCTTTTTCTAATTGTTCAACCACCTGAGATGGTGGCCTCTCTTCCCTTGTTCCTAGGATGTACTCATCTTCATCTAGTAATAAGTCAACTTCTTGTTTTACCATCAAGTACGTTTGTTTCATCAATTATTTCTTCTAGTCCAGCAATTGTTGGAGCGATCTTTTCTAGCACCTCTTGCTGATCCCTAACTATTTTTTTCTTGTTGCTCACTTACCGCTTTGATAAGCAAATCTTGCACAGCATCGTGCGTTGTCGCAGTCTGTTTCTATTTTTACTGTTGTTGGCTTAAATAATTTTTGTGCTACGTCGCGCTGAAATTAATGTTTGTCTATTGTTTCTGCAAGAACACGACAACGTAATTGCTGTTGCAGATTTGCATACTTGCGCATGTCATCCGCTTTATCTTCTTGCGTATCCACTTGTACAAACGGCATTGTATACCATGTATTTGCATAAAATGTTGCTGCAGCTGCTGACTAATCTGGCAAATAAAATTCGTCAAATCCGCGATGATACATTTCAGGAAAATGTTCTGCATCTCTGTGAAAGGTCATACAATTCTGTTTGTTGCTGTCTATAGCTTCATGATAACACAGCTTAAATTTAGCAGCGTCAATGCCACGACAATAATATCACGCGATAGAATCTATGTCGCGGTTGTCCAGACCTGAAAACAAAACAAAGCAAATAATGTTGCGGCGGATGTATTTTGGCACGTCATAGTAAAATTGCGCGAGGTATATTGAATTGCAGCGCTTATTTCGTGACAACGAGAAATATTCTGTGATCTTGTTCATTTTGACGCGATCAGTCTTGATGTCATCAAATACTAGAACAGAATCTTTGTCGCATTCAATCTTTTCTACGGGCATTATTTCCTCAGGATCTAATATTGTAAAAGTTTTTTTGCGCGGCACCAGAACTGCTAATGGCTTCATCAAAGTCGTTAAGTGTCTTGTATTTATCTTGGCCAGGATTAAGCATATAGATTATTACCTTGTCGTAGTTAAGTCCTTTTCTTAGCAGTATATTCAAAAGCAAGTTTGTTTTACCAGAGAGTTTGTTTGGGAATATGACGACGTAGAAATGATTCTGGGAGTGATGGCGCTACCTGATATAAAAGATCTTCCTAATTATCCACAGCCACAACCTGAAGCAGAAAAACCAGAATCTGAGCTTGAAGCAGAAAACCGGATCCTGAAGCAGAAAAACCACAACCAGAGTAACAAGAAGTTATATAAATAAAAAAGACAGCAGAAGAACTTTACAACATTTTTAAGTATACGAGAGACCCTGACAGCAAGTATACTTTAGCTGAACATTTTCATGTTACTAAAAAAGAACTTACTGGCTTCAGATTTAATGACATTGTTGTTTCAGAAATACCTCCTGGCTATTTTGATGAACCTATCCCAAACAAAGAGCAAGCAAACACTTTTGAAAATACACCTGGACGCCTTGCTCATTATATTCAATTAACACAAGCTCTTAATCCTGTATTTTACGTGCAGATGCTTAAAATGAGGCATAGACGTAGTTGAACACGTTGTTCCTGTATATAATCCTGATCAACCACAGCCTGAATCTGATAAGACACAAAAGGTACTAGAACGCATAGAAATGTACAAAACGGCGGAAGCACTTTACAATATTTTTAAGTACTCAAAAGCCTCTGGCGATCCTCTTCCTCTAGCTGAACTTCATTATGTTAATAAAAAACGTTTGGAAGGCTTTAAATTTGAACCCCTTGATTTTTTAGAAATAGTTACCGGTCTTTTAAACGAGCCCATTCCAGATGATGAGCAGAGAAAGATTTTTGAAAACATAGATAATCACATTAATTGTTATAGACGATTACTCAAAACAAGTAATCCGATATTGTACGGGAAGATTATCAGAAAATTTGGAAGGGAAGAGCAACCGGAGAATTAGCCAGAGTAACCACAAACTGAATCAGAAAAGCCGCAGCCACAACCGGAGGAAGAAGAGGAAGAAGAAATTGGAAAGCGCGAGGATGACCCTGATCTCGATGAAAAAAAGCTAGCGAGAGCTCTATAGAGTATTTAAGTATTGGAAAAGACCATGCAGACTACCTTATTCTTACAGAGATCTGTACCTTATTAAACGAGCGCGCAGAAAATTTAGTATGCGCTTTATTGGTTATATCAGAATACATAGCGGTTACTTTGATAATGAACCAGAACTTACAAAGAAACAGATAAAGACGTTTGGTCCTGATCCAAGATGGCTTGTTGATCATTATATAGATGAACGCAAGGTGGAAAATTAGTCGCTTTACGAATATATGGAAGACAAATATTATTTTTTTTCGGTAAACGAACCTGATGTTCCTGAAGAACTTAAGGAAGAGGAAATAGTTGCCTAACGCTATTATATAAGATGAAAGATTGAATGGATTTCAATCACATTAGCAACCATCTTGACAAGGAAACGCGCTGTTCACTTATTGCATATTATCGCAGCTATCACAAACGAGCCTACTGTTTTACGAAGCTACACAGACATTACAGGCGCCTCTTGTTTTTCTTGATAGCTGTTCCTATGGTGATCGCTGCCGCCGGAGTTGCTAGTACAGGTGCTTTCTTAAAGTCTGTTCTTCTGATTATACCTGGCGTTAGCATTGTTGCTTGTTGTAGAAAGCTAGAACTAAAAATTCAAAATATAACGGCCATGTGCCAATATGCTTACATTACGTACACAAAAATATAAAATCAAAATTAAATCTGGCCTGCGTGATGCTACATTTAACATGGCTGATTTGGCGGCATAAGCACGCTCGTACGCAACCATTATTCTCTCAGATTCAAAATCACACATTATATAACCTTTTTTACATTCTCTAATTCGCTGACAATTTGTTGCAATTTTGATCTGGCGCCTTTGATAGTTTTATCATAGCCTGGTTCGCGAGCAATATAGTTGTATGGGATCTTGAATATTTTCCATGGCAACACCGCAACTAACTTTTTGTCAGGACACTTTTTTGCGATATCATTAATCGCTGTGGCCATGTCGTCAGGTTGGTCTTGAATGTCATTAATAAGGTAATCGTGCTCTCTATGCAGATCCTTCTTTAAGTACGAAAAAAACTCAGTTTCAGATGATTCGCCAAGGTCAACATCTTTGCTGTGAGTGATGTCAACATTTTTTATGTCAGTGATGGACATCGCAGACATCTTTGATGTCCGTGCTAAAAAATCATATGATGCCAATTGCTACTGGATCCTTTCTATAGTGGCAGTAATCTCTATTATGAAATTGTCTATCGCATTCAGTATAAAATCCAAATTGTTCCAACGAGCACTTGCGAAATATGGTATCGGCAAGCAGACCATATGACGCAACAACAGATACTTCAAGATATGATAGTATCTGCGGCAAATAATATTTTGGAAACTTGCTAACGACTCGCTTAAAAGGACACTTGAATTATAACAACAAGACTTTGTTGTTGCTGACAATGTAGCCATCTAAACTATATCTAAAACCACCGAGAGCTTGAATGCAGATATTGTTCCCAACTACTTTTTCATTCATGGTGATCTCAACATATGTGCTGATAACTGGCTGAAATAATGTACCCCAAAGACACGGCAACATTACATATTGTGTCTGTGTACTAAGCTTTTGGCGATTTCATGTGTGCAAAAGGACCAATGCCAAGGACTGCTGCTAGCTCTGAACCACCAACTGTTGCCGATAACAAAGAATACCATTCAGGTGACTTCTGCTTTATTTAATGCGAATTAACAAACGATTCCAATATCGATTTCAGGTCCATTATACACTGTCATCTTCAAAGCTGTCAGCATAATTTTTGCGCAAAAGTAGTATATAAAGGATAGAAGACGCGACAAGCTGACAGCGGTGGGTCAAGCATCATTTTTGTGCAAAATCGTTATATAATGGCAGAGGGAATAAAACACCAAAAGCCCTGTCTCAGCAGTTAAGGAACATCGGAATCGCATTACGACTGCACCCGGTCGCTTGTGGTAACGGCTTTAAGAGGTGGGTTTCTAGCCCATAACCTTTTCAACTTCCTGCATCTTTTGGTTGTGTTCATATTGGAAGTTAAGGCAGTCCGAATATCAAGACAGAGTGGCCTACCCTGTGAGACAAACTTACCTTGAACCAGCTAACTATACATAGAATATACATATCATACTATATTACGTTGACAAGTTTACGGTATTCAAATTTACATATTTGACTGTTACTAAAAATATATTTTACAAGTAAGGAAAGCAACTCATGTACACAATCAAGGGAAGGCAACTCCTCGTGTCAGCAATAAAATATTTCAGCAAGCCAGGGAGGTAACTCATGTGCATCAAATATTTTGCTGAAGCTCTTTTTCTAGTATGTCATATTCAAAAGACCATTTCGTTCCAGTTAAACGTGGAAACGTTTCTTGCTGCAGCCCTTTGCAACACCTATTAATAGTCCTCTGGGGCAACGCCAGTCCATATCGAATCAGATTTTGTTGTTTTAAATTACGTTTGAAATCATCTTCAATACAGTGCGCGATAACTGGCTTGGTTGTTTCCTTATAGTGTGCGCAGTTTGCGTTGTAATATGCTTCCATAATATGTAAGTTTAATGTATTTCTCTAATTAGAAAGTAAGCATCGTTTTTGTTTAATTTCATCATATAAAGGTAAGAACGCAAGCAAGTTGTAACGTCATCAAAAAGTTACTGTAGTTATCAACTATGGGAGAATACAAATACTTTTTGTTTCAGCAGGGCCGTGAACGACAGAAGCGAGTTCAGGGACTGAGAGATCACAAAAGTGTTTTCATACTCTCATAGTTGCACACTATATGTTGTTAACATTGGATGATTTCCAACACCTTATAAAAAGTAAACATGACCAGTAGGTTGTCTGAGAGTATCTACTGGAGGTGGAAAATGTTTAATTTCCTTTATCTACTCCCTAGATTGATTAAAAGTGTACTTTACAGAAGTCAGTAGTGTCAGAGAATGCAAAGTTCAAATGAACAATAACAAAACAGATAACAACTGGGCATCATGTCTACTGAACGGTCATCACGCTATTATAGGTTTTTCGAAAGTAGTATTCAAGAAGTATTTTTCAATCACTAGATTTCTTAAGGTCACAGAGATGGCTTAAATCGTCAAACTTTTGGACTGAATAGAACGTCGTTAGTCTTTCTGACCTTTCTCTCTTGTCTTGTGTCAGAATCAGTGGGATTTCTTTATCTTGTTAACTCTGAATACATGACATTGTTGTTTTTTTCAGTGTCAGTGCGGAATCATTATTCCTTGCTAAGCTGATCAGCCTGTGGGGAACACCATCTGTGTCCCAGAAAGGTAATATGAGCTATTTAAAACCATGCTAATGGGCATTAGTTTTGTGGAAGATTATTCTGGAGTCAACTCTTTCCTGATATGACTATAGTCGACTAAAATCAATTCCAGCCAATAAATGTACATCATCAACTTCAGCAACAGGAACATTAAAAGTTATCAATGGATCTCACAGGAACAATGGTCGAGATTTGCTTTATCAGATAGGTCAATACGATTTTCCATTGCACTACCAAATGAACATCCCGCTTCTTAAAAATGTACCAGATTGGTCACTGCCCTACTGCTGCCCCTTTCTTTCAAAACAATATATATATATATATATATATATATATATATATATATATATATATATATATATATATATATATATATATATATATATATATATATATGGACTGATACCGGTATGGGTAAAAACCACATAAACTCCTGTAGAAGTAGGTCCTACAAATCTATAACTTTTTGTGAAAAATAGCTTCTAAATTTCAACATGTCTAAATTCTGGTCATGTGCTTGTTTCCTGTATTAAACAGTCTGCCAATTATTGTACCAGTTGATTTTATGATTGGATTTTTCGTTTTGCAAGCTTTAGAATATTGGCATCAGTTGAATATATGAATGGTACGTACACATTAATATCATTAATTTGATATTTTCTAATTTTTCGTGAAGACCTGTTTCGTTTGTGCATAGTACCTGGAAAATAAAATCAAGAACCCGTTACTTTGTGCATAGTAACTGGAAAATCAAATCAAGAGTCCGTTACGTTTCCTGCGGTATTTACACTCAGCAGAGACTACATTTCTTTTAGAACTATATCGTTAGTAAACACACACAATATGTCGAAATTAAATCTTTGAAATACCTCAACTGCTATTAAAGCTTTCATACGTCAAACTCATATTCATGCAATTCTGGTCTTTTTAAATGTAGCTGTAGTCGTGAAAGGAGAACACCTCATCCTCAAACTGGATATTGAACAATTTGCACCAATTAAATGCAATAAAACAGTGATCGGGAAACTTTAGACATCAACTATATCTGGCAATGTCAGTTCATATTGCGCCAATTAGATTTGTGACAACTTTGCAAACATGATTGTTGGATTGTTGATAATTACTACAAGCTTCAAACTTTAAATTCAAAAGGGTTTGGACATTTCACAATATAGAGAAACCTTAAATTAAAACTGAAGCAAAATTGTAGAATGACATTGAGCTTGCTTCAGATATGAAGGCAGAGAGGGTGTTGGTGCATGGACGTGAGATGACACAACATGCTGATTCTACAGTTTAAGTGTTACAGTCATTTCTCAAGGATTTAGAACTTATGACCTTACAAAAAGACATTAACCAAAAACGTAACCGTATTTTCGTATGACGCTGACATTGCCATATGGATAGACGAAGGACTGGGATGCTTAGAATTGAAAGAGCATTCTTTACTGATTCCACATCATTCAAAGTATGACACCGATCCATTCCAAGCTTTGAGACTTATGATCATGCAGAACAAGAAGAAAATAACTTTGACGGAAACCTGTACCAATATTTTAAAATCATCTTGATATTGCCATAAGAAATGGCGTGATGGGATACATTTTGAAAGAACAATACTTACATGCATTATTTACAATTTAAGGATGACAGCCATCCTTAAAAGGTTTTGAACTTATGACCGTACAGAAACTTCAATAAAAAAAATAACCACTACCTCCATCATAATAAGTGACGCCGATGTTTTGCCTTTTCTACAGCAGTCGAGCCAAAAATCACAACGACCATAAACATGCTGTGCCATGTTCATTGAGTCTAGGAAAGTTTAGAGGAAATAACGCAGAGACAGACAGACGAGCAGTCTTACAAGCTTGTCAGTGGATTTGCTGTTCACAGACAGCATGAATTCGCTAAAAGCCAGCAAATACGGCGCAATATATGTTGGATAAACCGACAAAAACATGAAACGGCATAGGAATGACCTAAAGACTTTCTTACCAAAATGGAGTAATTGCTTCTAACAAAAGTGCATCTCTGAACTTATTTAGAGGCCCATTTTAATTATGCCACTAGACTATCATAGTACCCTGATACTTCGAACATATTTTTTTTCTATTCCTATAGACTATGATCATCCAGGTACAAAATGAATGACATTGACCATTCGTACTCGCCATAATTGTTTATCTTACCAGCTTTGTCTGAGTAGTTATTCGTGGTTTGTTTCAGCATATCTAGGTGGTATCATGCTAGTTCAACCTCGTATTTCACTCTTAGTCATCAAGAACATGTAATAGTCTGTTATCAGTCCAAATTCAACACCTAATATCTTTAAACATGCGTCATGTGTTAATGAGCAGTGTCTAGTGTGTAATTTTTGATACAGACATTCTGAAAATGCCTCAAAATTGTCACTAAGCACAGACATTCTGAAAATTTCAAAAAATTGTCACATAGCACAGACATTCTGAAAATTACTCAAAATTTTCACAGAGCACAGACATTGTGATAATTCCTCAAAACTGTCACAGATCACAGACATTCTGAAAATTCCTCAAAATTGTCACAGAGCACAGACATTCTGGAAATTCCAAACAAATTTCGCATAGCACAGACATTCTGAAAATTCCTCAAAATTTTCAGATAGCACAGACATTCTGAAAATTCCTCAAAATTGTCACAGAGCACAGACATTCTGAAAATTCCTCAAAATTTTCACAGAGCACAGACATTCTGCAACTGCCTCAAAATTGTCACGTAGCACAGATATTCTGAAAATTCCTCAAAATTGTCACATAACACAGACATTCTGAAAATGCCTCAAAATTGTCACATAGCACAGACATTCTGAAAATTCCTAAAAATTGTCACAGAGCACAGACATTCTGAAAATTCCTCAAAATTGTCACAGAGCACAGACATTCTGAAAATTTCTCAAAATTATCACATAGCACAGACATTCTGAAAATGCCTCAAAATTGAAACATAGCACATACATTCTGAAAATTCCTCAAAATTGTCACATAGCACAGACATTCTGAAAATTCCTCAAAATTGTCACAGAGCATAGACATTCTGAACATTCCTCAAAATTGTCACAGAGCACAGAGATTGCGAACATTCCTCAAAATTATCACATAGCACAGACATTGTGAACATTCCTCAAAATTGTCACATATCATCAACATTCTGAAAATTTCTCAAAATTGTCACATAGCACAGACATTCTGAAACTGCCTCAAAACTGAAACAGCACAGACATTCTGAAACTGCCTCAAAATTGTCACAGAGCACAGACATTCTGAAAATGCCTCAAACTTGTCACATAGCATCAACATTCTGAAAATGCCTCAAAATTGTCATATAGCATCATCATTCTGAAAATTCCTCAAAATTGTCACATATCATCAACATTCTGAAAATTCCTCAAAATTGTCACATATCATCAACATTCTGAAAATTCCTCAAAATTGTCACATATCATCAACATTCTGAAAATTCCTCAAAATTGTCACATATCATCAACATTCTGAAAATTCCTCAAAGTTGTCACATATCATCAACATTCTGAAAATTCCTCAAAATTGTCACATATCATCAACATTCCGAAAATTCCTCAAAATTGTCACATATCAACAACATTGTGAAAATTCCTCAAAATTGTCACATATCATCAACATTCTGAAAATTCCTCAAAATTGTCACATAGTATCAACATATCTTTTTTTACACATAACATCCATGTAGATCTCCAAATGTTTTTGAAGGTTATAATGTTAATGTTTATATCATGTTCGATGGCATCATAAACATTCTGATAATCGTCTTTGGGTATGTCTGAATTATTAAAACTTGAATATAACATTTTCTTAGGGCGGTAAAATGTTCAAAGCTATTCGTATATTCATATGGGTAAATATCTTTAGCGAAATATTTAGGTGTCATATCAGTCAAATGTTTCAGGGCTTCTGTGAACTTTTCATCCCACAAATTTGTAACCAGTTGTTCCATAGAGTTTCCCTTTGAATCTAAATCTGTCTACACACCTGATTGTCCTTTTACCTGCTAGTTATTTTGCTTCTTTCATGAAACTATCAACTATTAAACCCTTACTGAATGAAATATATTTCTCGTCTTTGATCGGTATGAGTTTTATTTCTTCTTCTGGATCATTTGTAAACCAATTTTTGAAAGAATATATGACTTTCATAACTGGACGTTTCTTGGTGTTGGAATATCAAGTATTAAAGTTGTAATTTTGATTTGTTTAACTGAATATATTTCAATATACATTAAAATATTATTCGCATATGCATGCATGTGAAATCTGACTTTGAACCTTTGGCCTTAATCTTAAATTTCAGCAAAACTTATATGTGCTCTCTCTGGTCTGCCATCCCTAAGATGAGTCACCACTGATGTTCTGGGTGTACCTGACCGCCCCCAGGGACAAGATTCATCGCTTTCCTTACGGTGAATTGATTGCTGCCGTTTTTTTTTTTTTCTCCATCAAATCAGTCCGGATATCGCTGGATTGCTTCTAGTACACGACTGTATTGAGCCTCCAGAGATATAAGGTCACTCAAGCCCTGTATTTGAAGTTATGTCAACTCATATCCTTGGCACTGATTTGATGCCAGACTCAAGCCGTTCATCCCAATTACACTGACAAACTTGACGATGAATCTATGAGAGAGAGAGAGAGAGAGAGAGAGGGGGGGGGGGAGCACGTGTGCTTATTTATATAGAAAAATAACAATGTACTTCTGGCAAGAACAAAACCGCAGACCGATCAGTAAGTTTGAGTTTTACCACTAGGTCAAGCGACCTGGCTTACTAACGCTGTAAGAAAAGAAATTATTACGTTTTACATGAATGCTATGCGACATGTCTTTAGCTATATACTAATAGTTAACATTTGATTACGTGTTCGTTCCGCCACTATCACCGTTTCGCTGCGCTTCGTTCTGCACAAGGG
Organism: Margaritifera margaritifera; assembly: GCA_029931535.1. Lineage (NCBI taxonomy): Eukaryota > Metazoa > Mollusca > Bivalvia > Unionida > Margaritiferidae > Margaritifera > Margaritifera margaritifera. The sequence goes on along the minus strand of JAQPZY010001669.1, from coordinate 7,381,155 downwards.
TCAGCAGCTTTGCTAATTGTCTTCATAGTCTGACAGGTCTAGTAATTATTTTTAATTTGTGAAAAAAATACCATCATGTTTGACAGATCTAGTATTTAATTTGTGAAATAACACCCTTATGTCGAACTGGTCTAGTAAATTTTACAATTCTATAGATATTGGCTTCTGGCTTAGTTGAGTCTTTAAATTTTCATTTATACAAAAACGAGGTGATAATAATAATTCCCCATTACAGTGTCTAATTAATAATAATAATTCCCCATTACAGTGTCTAATTAATAATAATAATTCCCCATTACAGTGTCTAATTAATAATAATAATTCCCCATTACAGTGTCTAATTAATAATAATAATTCCCCATTACAGTGTCTAATTAATAATAATAATTCCCCATTACAGTGTCTAATTAATAATAATAATTCCCCATTACAGTGTCTAATTAATAATAATAATTCCCCATTACAGTGTCTAATTAATAATAATAATTCCCCATTACAGTGTCTAATTAATAATAATAATTCAATCATTTACTAAATTGTCCATATTTCTCAAAATGTATCCTACTATTGTGTGAATATTAACTATGTAATCGCCACGAATATAAACAAGTGCACAATAAATAGTAAATTAACATTATTTTCTGGAAACAGATAGAAGCAGTATTAGCACAAATCATATAAAATCTGACTTTATTATTTCACTTATAGAGTATATTTTCTTTCTTTAAATTGGAATTAATATTTAAGAACTTTTTTGTCTTAACTAACATTTCTACTTAGAAATGTTTGTGATTGTGATAAAGATTGAAATCAAAGTTGGAAATGCTATAAAAAAAAGTATTAGAGTCAGTATTAAAAACAAATACAAAGTACAAAATTTAGAAATTGTGTCTTCATCATAATAATCTACTGAAAGTACCCAATGTGCCGAATTCTATGTAGTATACTATTTTGCTTGTCCAAAGTGCACTTTAATGTAATTTCGTAAAAATTGGGGTCCTGGGTGACAGAGTGGTATAAGGCGCTCGCCTTTACAGATCACTCACACATCTCACCTCTCTCCGCGTGATTTAGAGTCTAGGCTCGACCAAAGCTGGTTTGTGAGAAAGCTTGCCAGCTTGCCGGTAGTTCTTTCCGGGGTCGTCCCAGGTTCTTCCTCCATCAAATATGCTGGCCTATTTATATGCTGAAAAATTGCGTTAAACCCAACAAAACCAAACCAATCGTATCATTATTTTATTCTTTCAAAACAATGTATAGTATTGCAACGAACAAGACGGCAAATATTTGCTGTAAACAATGTGACTTTACCCAGTATCTAAAAAAGCCCCAACATTTGGCTCCCCTCAGACTTAGTCGGAGTTAGGCAAGATATCAAAGGCACAAAAGTTCAAGTAGGCACAGTATGAAGGAATTGATAAGGTCAAATTATACCTTTGTAGATGTCTTCGGCGGTCATACTAGAGGAGACCCATTATAAATGGTTATATATGGTATTTGATTATTAAAATAAACTATTTTAATGTTAGAAAAATATTACAAAACGTTCTTCAATACAAATAGCATTGTCCATGGTACTAAAGTTTCGGATGATTTTTGTCTCAGCATGCCTTATTCAAAAAATAAAAAATCGCTCAAATTTTCTAATACATTGTAGTGGCTGTCAGCTGGTCCTTCACGCATATATAATTCCGACCACCTTGGTTTAAATCGCCTGCCAGTATGTAAGTATGTATGTATGTATGTATGTATGTATGTATGTATGTATGTATGTATGTATGTATGTATGTATGTATGTATGTATGTATGTATGTCTTGTAGATTCCTCCGGTACTTTATCGGAGCACCCTCAACTTGTGAGGTAGAGTGATCAACCCAACACTCCCCGACCTTGATCATGCCTTCAAGGTGTGTACGGATTTCTATATTTACAATCCACCACCAATCCAATCCATACACTAAGTAGGGGAGGGACGGGAGTAACCCTACTACTATGAAAAGAGTCGTTAGCATACACTAATAATATGGGGCACAGTTAGAGTGCTATTTGAAATAAATAACGAAACATTTCCTTGAATCTAGACCCCGGATTCAATTCAGCCTTTGAGACATACATAACGCAGTAAATTATTATTGGTGATTCTCCAATGTTTCCTCAGACGTCGAGCATTGTTCTGAAGTTATGTCATTATCAAAGGAGTAGATACGTTTCGGGTGAAAATGGGAAACGTTAAAAGTGCACAAATGTGGTACACAACAATGAGGCACCTTGTGTTTATGCGCTAATGGTGCATTTAAAACCGCAATTTCCCAACATCGCGACTATAACAAATCGAAAATTTACCTCTTTATTTCCACGATAATTAGGTGCGGGGGGGGGGGGGGGGACGAGCCAAGCCGGCTGCTCCCCCCACCCCTCCCGCGAATAAAGAGAAAAATAATTGCGCGCGAAACAACCGGAACGTTTCCAAGAGCACGTTTTCTTTATAGTTAGATTGTTCAAATTATGCCCTGGAGACTCTTAAAATGCAGTAGCCCCCTGGGGCCATCACAAAGACCCCTGCCTACTTGTTTACGCCCCCTCTTTCTCCCCCCATATTCATGGATCGACCCTTGGTAATTTATGTAACCATTCATCTTCTGATTGCGTCACAGCCTGATCTTTTTGATACATTTATGATAATAATTATTTTTACCCTCAGATGCCTGCTATCATCGTGAAGGGTCTAATGGTTGGTCAGTGCTTTTTATAAAATCCATTTGGCATTGCTGGCACTTTCACTCGTGGAACAATTGTAACTTCAGACTGACTCTGCGGTAACAAATTACTCAATTATAACAGGGCCAAAATCGATCATGGTCTCTCAAATAAACTAATTCGGGCTAGACGAATCGATAACATACAAGCGAATGATGGAAACGTTAAAATCTGTATGACCCCATGTGAATTTGACTTTCCGGATGGATAATTTTAATTTTCGGGGAGGGGGGGGGGAATTTTCTTTCGAGACAGGATATTTGTTTATCTCGATCCTTACGATAATCTTTTTTCAACTATTATAACAGCTATAATAGAGTTTTTTTTTCTTTAAATCAGAGCAAGAATATTTTTTCAGGCTGCTCGAGGGAAGGAAATATTTTTACAAAAAAGTTCTAGACGCAGCCACCCTCCGCCCCCCTCCCCCCAACTAAAAAAAAAAAAAAAAAACAGGAAGGGAAATTAAATGGTGTATGCACGGAAAATCGGCATTGGATCGGGTTTCGTCTTGCACCGACGAAGTAGACCACTACAGGCCGCGCATACGCATGGTGTGATATAAATACAATGCTCATTTGCATGAGTGTCCAACCGTCAAGAAGATTTAATTTCGGATTATTTGTTGGCTTATTTGATGATGAATAAACGCAATTATGTCCATGTTGATCGCCCTGCTTTATACTTATATATGGAAAACAAAAACTTACGGCGGAATAAGTCAGTCATTAAAATAAATTATGCTGGGAACAAAATTGTGATGCTAATAATAGCTTACAACGCAAAAGTCAATGACATATGCGGGATAAAATGTATGTTATCTCATTAAAAAGTGCGCAATATTTATGCAGATTGCCCAACCTCACAAACTTAATAGGAAAAAAGGAAAAAGCTTTTATTTGTATGAATATTCGAGGTAAAGAAATACTAATACAGTCAACCTCTAAGCCAGTTGCAAAATTGGGTATTTTCCAAAATGGATTTATCATATATGCTCTTCCTACTAAGTGCTTATCGAAATAAATTTTAAAAAAATTGAAATAATATAAAAAAGAACAAAAAATAGAAAGATTTTCTTGTAAAAGTATGCATACTTGCTCAAATAGCATTGCGAAGTGTATACTGAATATTTACCTGAAATTAGGCCAAAAGTATACAAATTATACCAAGATTAATTTGTACGTAGAAACAAAAAATGTCTAAGTCAGCGAAGACACGGACACACAAGCATTAGAGAGGTGAATGTGCAATAATTAATGTATCTGGGGTTAACTGGGATCAGCGACAGTCACCAACTGATTGACAGTTTCGATAGGTCTATTTCACGGGGATAGATTAGCTCTAACTGTCTGACAGCATCTCCCCCTGCGTGATCAAAATTAAACGTGCACCAGCTTAAATTAACTGTTGCTGAATAAAAACAAAAAGTATTCTCCCCTTTGACGTAAATTTTGTTAAATGGTTATCTAGATACTTTCTAAGATATAGACATGTAAATGTATAGAAAATGTGACATATTTTCAATAAATTATAAACTATGTTAATTGCAAAGTTTATGAAGTAATTATATCCATTAGATTTTATATGAAGTTAAGGGCCATATTAAGTGTTTAATGACTGACATTAATTTCCATGGTCAGGTCGCATCATCTCTCTTTAACCTTATTTCGCAAACACGCTCAAATAAAACTACATTTTATTCCATCAACGGCCACCTCCTTTATCCAGTCAGCTTCTTCTTTTGATCCAAGTATTTTTTTTCTTTTTACTTTACTTAATAAAATAGCAAACTCAAACAACAAACCACAGGGGTCAATCCCACTGTAAGGAAACCTTTTGGTGCCATCAATGAATCTCTCCAACTGAAATAATTTAAAGAAAATCCAGAGTGTTCATTTATTTTACACTCTTCAGTACCAGTAAAGTTAACCAAGCCATATTTTGCTTCCCTGCAAGAAATCTGAATTTTCATTACTGACATTTCATTCAGAACCCACTCCCCCCCACACTCCCCTTGCCTGAAAAGGAGCTGAATTTGACGTGCTCTTTTCTCTCTTCTCTCAGCTGCGTAAACCCATTAATCAAAGAACCGTCCGAACGTATCAAATTATAGCCACTAATTAGGAGAAACTTGAATCTAAATCCGGTTGCCCCTATGTCTTAATTAAGAATTGATGCGGCATGTAGAGTCACTCTCATACCAGGTTTACATCAATGGAGAAAAAGTTGTTTTAATTTAACTAGATATAGAAAGTCAACAGCTCATTTCATCCACCGGAAAGGCACTTCCGTGGATCGAAATCTGTATTAGCTTGTCAATTGACATGAATTTACTATATAACATTTCAAAGTATACATATTTACTTTCTTGTAACATGTTAAACCTCGACATATTTACTGTCTTGTACACACATACTACTTGAATGCTGGAATGTTTCAAATTTTAAATGGCTGCAATATTTTTCATCAAGAAAAACAATTTATTCTTTGAGGGATATGGGATTAGGAAAAAGTGTGCAATTTTTACGTAAATTTCCTTATGCAGATAATAAGGTTGACAGTGCGACACAAAGGATATATATATATATATATATATATATATATATATATATATATATATATATATATATATATATATATATATATATATATATAGTGATATATATAGTTATGTATAATGTTTACGTATTTAACTTTTGTCATACATATTTAACTTTGTCCTTGATTGTAGGATGTAAATAAGTTGTTTACTTAGAATTCGAGGTCAGGGTTGCTTTTTTACAATTAGATTGTTTTCTCCCACTAGAATTACTGATTTTGTCAGATGTTTATAGTTCTCTATTGTGAAAATCAGAGCAAATTCAGAGAGAGGAATTATTTAATTAAAATATTCATTGGAATTACTAAAGTGCTCATTTTCATTTAGGATTGATACGTGACTTTGAGAATTTTGCGAACTCATTCAAAGATAGTATGGATTACATCATTTAGGCATATCAGGACATTCAAGACTACTGGCACATCAGGACCCTCAATGCTATTGGAATTCATTCTGAACATTCTATATTTTGGGCATGTGATTAGGACACTTAGGATTATTGGATTATTTGGATTTTAATTCACAATATTGTAAATGTCTTTTGAATTTTCACTTTAATTGTCTAGAAATAAATTGCTTGTCGATTTCACTTACATCGTTGATTTAACTTTTTTTGTTACATAGTTTTAAGACCTAGGGTTGTAACAATATATATATATATATATATATATATATATATATATATATATATATATATATATATATATATATATATATAAACTACTTTGCATTGTATTTTAATTAAGTACCAAAGTGGCTATTTTGAGCAGCAAAATTTTTTCCTTATCCCTCAAACCACTCCTGTATGTGACCGAATACCTGAATAGAGTAAATTGAAATTATAATACCATTGTTTGCTGTCGGCTTTTCATTCCATCTATTACTGTAGTAAAATAAAAAATATAGAGCTTCATTAAACAGATTAATATAATTGATCAGTCTGACGATGGTGGGTTGAATAGTGTGTGGTAATAGTCTCAACGAATTTCATTTAATTTTGTTTGAAGATTTTCTTCATTTGATTGTGAAAAAATGAGTATGCTTCAAGAGACCATGAAAAAAGAGACCTTTAATTAACTCCATTAAGAAATGGTGGAAATTCAAATCATTCCACCATCTGCTCCTATTTGCTCTCATTAAAAATTTCCATTAGCTTTAAAACTTTTGCTACGACACAACTAAAGTAGTTGGAACATCGAACGATGTGATTTCTTTTGTGTAATTCTAACAGGTTATAATCCAACTCAATGATCATGCTGTCTAACAGGTTATAATCATACTCAATGATCATGCTGTCTAACAGGTTACAATCCAACTCAATGATCATGCTGTCTAACAGGTTATAATCATACTCAATGATCATGCTGTCTAACGGGTTATAATCCAACTCAATGATTATGCTGTCTAACAGGTTATAATCATACTCAATGATCATGCTGTCTAACAGGTTATAATCCAACTCAATGATCATGCTGTCTAACAGGTTATAATCCAACTCAATGATCATGCTGTCTAACAGGTTATAATCCAACTCAATGATCATGCTGTCTAACAGGTTATAATCCAACTCAATGATCATGCTGTCTAACAGGTTATAATCCAACTCAATGATCATGCTGTCTAACAGGTTATAATCCAACTCAATTATCATGCTGCTGTGATACAGGGGGTATACTACTAACTTATTTTGGATATTACACCCCCACCCCTACTCCCCACCCGCTGCATGTTTGGACGGCAGCTAGTTCTTCTTTAATAAGAACCTCTCTTCTTAGGGCAACTTGAGCAAAGAAAGGTATGTGTGGCACTTGTCATGAATACCAGGGTACTGTCAGTAGATAATTATTGCCACAGAGTCATGAATACCAAGGTACTGTCAGTAGATAATTATTGCCACAGAGTCATGAATACCAAGGTACTGTCGGTAGATAATTATTGCCACATGGTAATGAATACCAAGGTACTGTCAGTAGATAATTATTGTCACAGAGAAATGAATACCAGGGTAGTGTCAGAAGATAATTTTTGCCAGAGTCGTGAATACCAATGTAGTTTCAGAAGATAATTTTTGCCACAGAGTAATGAATACCAAGGTACTGTCAGTAGATAATTATTGCCACAGAGTCATGAATACCAAGGTACTGTCAGTAGATAATTATTGTCACAGAGTCATGAATACCAAGGTACTGTCAGAAGATAATTTTTGCCAGAGTCGTGAATACCAAGGTACTGTCAGTAGATAATTATTGCCACATAGTCATGAATACCAAGGTGATGTCAGTAGATAATTATTGTCGCAGAATCATGAATACCAAGGTACTGTCAGAAGATAAATTTTGCCAGAGTCGTGAATACTAAAGTACTGTCAGTAGATAAATTTTGCCACAGAGTCGTGAATACCAAGGTACTGTCAGCAGATAATTTTTGCCAGAGTCGTGAATACCAAGGGACTGTCAGAAGATAATAATTGCCACACTGTCATGAATAATTAGATACTGTCATAAGATAATTATTGACACAGAATTGTGAATACCAAGGTACTGTCAAACGATAGTTATTACCACAGAGTTGCATTTGGTGCAGCATTATGCCCTAAATTTATTATGTAAATGCAAATAATCGGCTTGTTTACGCCCCCCCCCCAAATAAAGCAAAACAAAACAAACAAACAAAACGTCAGCATTCTATTTAATAAACGTAAACACATACACATGAATTACTGAATTTATTGAATTTATTAGAGCCGTTTTAATTTAATAATTTAGCCAAGTATCTTTTCCAGAAAACACAAAATTGGAAGAGATCCCAAACATCTGCCGTCACCGTATGATACTATATTTGATGACATTCAATTAGCCATATAACCATGATGAAACATGTTATCAAATACAGATCGGAATGGGCATTTCTTTAGTTCAGCGTGAGACAATTTTAGTCAGAACATAAATCATAAGAGAAAGAGGCACACAACATGAAGATGCATAGTTTAAAAAATCACCGTTTAGTAAACCAAAACATATGTTTGTGCAAGTAAACCAAATACAAATGCATATTCCCAGGCTAATGTTGCATGTAAATAAAGGTAAATAAAAAATATAAATAAAAAAAAGATGTGATGTTTCATGATGGTTACAATACCCATAAAACAGAGAGCATACCTACATGGATTACACCTTTCTCATTTACTTGCCTTGTGCATCCGTTAAAATTATATTGCAAGCGATATGCCAAATCTTGGCAAATATATGTCTCTGGTGTGTTCCTTCCTCTCAAACGTAAGAAGGAGCCTAAAACCTCAGCAATAGATGTCACAATGTGTCAGTCATCGGTAAGCGTAAGATGAAATCCACAACCGCAGCTACAGATGTCACAATGTGTCAGTCATCAGTAAACGTAAGATGAAATCTAAAACCTCAGCTACAGATGTCACAATGTGTCAGTCATCAGTAAACGTAAGATGAAATCTACAACCTCAGCTACAGATGTCACAATGTGTCAGTCATCAGTAAACGTAAGATGAAATCTAAAACCTCACAATGTGTCAGTCATCAGTAAACGTAAGATGAAATCTACAGCCTCAGCTATAGATGTCACAATGTGTCAGTCATCAGTAAACGTAAGATGAAATCTAAAACCTCACAATGTGTCAGTCATCAGTAAACGTAAGATGAAATCTACAACTTCAGCTATAGATGTCACAATGTGTCAGTCATCAGTAAACGTAAGATGAAATCTACAACCTCAGTTATAGATGTCGAAATGTGTAAGTCATCAGTATATTAGATTAAAGTCAACTGGAAGACTTGAGAAGACATGGTCGATGATGTGATAGAACCATCAGTTATACATTTTACACTTGCCATATAACTAAATATATATGCTCGATCTGCCATGGTTCGTGGCCTCAACGTTAATTATAATGCTTTTATTATAATATTGCGAGAAACTATTGAAATCGCCATAGAAAGTGTTCAACTATATCTACTTAATATTTATTCATTGTTGAAAAATGTTTATAAACTCTTCAAATTCTTTGCGAGCTACCGTGTTTGCGAGCGTGTCAAAATTTGTCTATTTCCAGAAGGACATCCATGGTTCGTGGCCCAAAAATAACGGCGACGTGACGTAAGATTGGAATGTGACAATTATGTCAATGTGTTGAAATCGATTGTGTATGATGTCCCTGTATTATTAGTGTTTGGACATGTAATAATATTTAATTTCTTTCAAACGCATATCGACTGCAAAACACTTATAAATAATGATGACAAAAATGTCAAAGAAACAACACATATGATACATTTTTTCAAGCTGTCCGATAAAAATGTCATATTTAAAGATACATTAAATTTTTAAAATATTTTTTTATGCTATTTCACTGATATAAAATTATTTCAATCAAAAATTTCATACTATATAGTTTTTAATTGGATTGATTTTTTCTAGCATGATATAAGAAGTGCATGTTATAGTGATCACATTTTTACATTGCCTTTGCCGTCTAAAAAAATATCTGTCGTGGGTTTCCTACTATCAAAAGGTAAGGAAAACCAACATGTGAACAGCGCCCTGGCTTGAACGGCTAACATTCACGCCAGGGTCACAAAGTTGAGGCATTAATTGTCCATTTGCATTGTGGCTTTTTGTTTCTTTCAATTTTAATTGTAGTACGTATTTAAATGTCATTTCATCAAATATTTCTTAATCAGCACTTACTGTCACTGTCAGCGAACGCTATCGACACAAGAAAGGATTATTTCAAACTACATATCAATAAACAAACCTTGACAGCATTGTATATCATCATGGGATGAAAGCTTTTAATACCTGGTCCTGTAAGCGATAAAACGGCGGTGAAAATAATATTGAAAATTTTTTCAAGTATGGTTAAAAGTTTTATTTAAATAAAGAGAAAGCTCACACTGCTTTTAATAAGCTTACAATATTTATGTTTTTATCTACTCTTTTTTTTTGTTGCCGAAAACATTTTCAAATACACAATATAGCTAATAGTTTCGATAACATTGTACATCTACCCACATTCCACAGTATAATGATTCTCAGTCATGTTTAAATTTTAAAATATTATTCATACTTCATAACATTGACTTGTTCTTGGAACTATTCAAAAATCACCTTCAAATAAATGCAAATTATAGTATTTCTTACCAACAGTTAATCCTTTGTCATATAATGCTATTTCACAAATTCATTCACTCTACATCTCGTTGACCTTATTCGTTTTGCAATAATCAACCACCTCTGTTTGTCTTTATTTCACATGACCTTTCTTTACGGGAGGAATAATGTGTGCTCTACGCGGTTATCTGACGTTAGGAGTACAATACCTGCTATTATTTTCTTCTAGGCGTTAATTCTTGGTTTGATTTTGAATTACCTTCGCCAGACCGACATGTATGTCATGCCACGCCATTTTCAAGTGACTCGAAGAAATATAATCAAGAACACACATTCGACTTTGCTCATATGAACATAGCTGACGTCTATTAAGCCTCTTGTTTTATTATGATGAAAAAGTTAACTTCCCTTCCATAGGAAATATAAAAGCATTTCATCACGACCTAATAAATGGAATCAGAGTCCAGTATATATGATCACGTTTTCCAGTCAAGGCCTGGTGTTGTGGAACTTTTACCACTACCCGAGCCTTTAGTTTTATATATTGATTTTGGCAGCGATCTAGGGAGAATCAGATGTCTTTCTGTTTCCAGTAAAAACGTGCAATTACTACTTTTATTTAAAATAAAAGGTGACGGAGGATAAAAATAATGCATCAGCCAATCCATCTAGTATCTGAAACTTAGTACATGTATGTATAAATTTGTACAAGGAGATTACCTTAGAAGCGTGAATTTATTGAGGATGAAAATTTCAACACAGTGTCTCCAATCTCTTCCAAAAAAGCAGTCATGGTAAACAATTCACTGTGACATAGAGCGAAGATACACTTTCATCGAGCGTAAATTGAAAAGGAAGGAAGTCTTGCATGTTGCGTTGGGTCATCCGCTTGAGAACCTTCCTCCACCCCACCCACCCCTAAAAAATACCCCCCCCAACTTTTTATCGTTATAAATCTGTGGCGCTATTATATATATATATATATATATATATATATATATATATATATATATATATATATATATATATATATATATATATATATATATCACACGAAAAATAATAGCCTAATAGCCTATCAAAATTGGACTGAATCATAAATATCGTATCGGTCTTGTTATGTATGATGTTTATATAATATTATAGATATTTTGGGAAATTATAAATGTTTCTTCACTTTAATATTTGCTTAAATCTTAATGTTTATCAGGAAAAACATGTTTAACTAGTGTCCTTGAATTTGGTTGTTTTGATCAATATGTTTTCTCAATTTGAAGGTCAAGGTTGAATTTTGTTTACAGTTAGAATTCCATTAAGATGACTCATATTCTAGAACATTCTGTCATGTGACCAATCTTTATATATACCATGTTTGGTGGACATTTTTTCAGTTTTGACATTACCATCAGTCTTGTAAAGAGCTATTACAGTTGTGAAAATTCATTCCAAATTCTAAGAGAGGAATTATTTTAAATATTCATTGGATTATAACAGTACTCATAAACTTTTGGATTTTGGATTTTTAATTGATGATTTTGGAATTTATGTGAACTTATTCAGAGATTTTGGAATACTTCATTTTGACATCAGCACATCAAGATTTCTAGTACATCAGGACTTTGGAGACCATTAGCACATCATAACATTCAAGGACACAGCCGTGAATTCGGAACATTCTATATTTAGGACTTGTGATTAGAACAATCATTCTTATTGGATTATTAGGATTTCAAAACACATTACTGTAAGTGACTTTTTGATTTTTCATTTTAATTATCTAGTAATAAATTGCTTGTTGATTTTTTACTTGATTTGTTGGTTTCACTTTCTTTCTGTTACATTTTTCTTAGACCATAGAGTCGTAACAGAAATTGGGGGCTCGTCGTTCCGGGATCTGAATTTCTTTAAAGCATTTTAGAGATATTAAAGTTATCTTTGAAATTCATATTGATTTTGTCTTGGAATTTTGTTTTTGTTTTTGGCTTTGGCAAAGATTTTTAAATAGAGAAATTTTTGTGTGTGAAACCAACAAGCATTTACAATGGCATCTAATGTTCAGAATTTCATTTCAAAACCTACCCAGGAGGGGTTAGAATGCATGAGAAAGGATGAGTTGCTCGAGCTTGCCAGAAAATACAGTCTATCTGAGGCAAAGGTATCATTGACAAAACAGGAGATAAAGATTATTTTAATTCAGTATTTAGTAGGAAAGGGAATTTTTGAAAATAGTGCTTTAAGTTTGAAGAGAAAGCCTGTATCTGGTTCTGACAGGAAATTAAGGGAATTAGAGTTAAAGAACCAGATGGATTTAGAATTGGCAAAGCTTCAGATTCAGAGAGAGGGAGAAAAAGAAGAGAGGCAGATGGAGAGAGAAAAAGAAGAGAGGCAGATGGAGAGAGAGAAAGAAGAGAGGCAGAGGCAGATGGAGAGAGAAAAAGAAGAGAGGCAGATGGAGAGAGAGAAAGAAGAGAGGCAGATACAGATGGAGAGAGAGAAAGAAGAGAGGCAGATGGAGAGAGAGAGAGAAAGAAGAGAGGCAGATACAAATGCAGATGCAAAGAGAAGAAAGGAAAATGCAATTTTAGTTAAGAGAATTAGAACTGGCAAACAGAGCACACTCCACTCCTTTAAACACAAGTCCAGGTTTTGATGTTACTAGATATATTAGGTTAGTACCCCCTTTTCAGGAAAAAGAAGTAGATAAATACTTTCTTCATTTCGAGAAAATAGCTGAAAACTTGAAATGGCCCATAGAGCATTGGACTTTGTTATTACAAAGTGTACTTATTGGCAAAGCTCGTGAAGTCTACACTTCACTGTCAGTACAACAAAGCACTGATTATGATGTGGTTAAGGAGTACATCTTGAAATCTTATGAGTTGGTACCAGAGGCATATCGACAAAGGTTTAGGAATTGTAGAAAAGAAACTGGACAAACTCATGTCGAATTTGCAAGGGATAAAGAACAACTATTTGATAGGTGGTGCTCAGCCAAGAAAGTTGATCAAGGTTATGATAACCTCCGACAGCTCGTATTAATTGAAGAGTTCAAGAGGTGCATCCATAGTGATGTTAAAACCTATCTTGACGTATGGCTGATGATTATTCCTTGACTCACAAAATTTCATTTGGTAATAAATCGTCCTCTCAGCAGTTTTCTGGTAAAAACCATTTCAATCTCATTCGAGTACTTCCAAATTTCACAACAGCACAACTGTTAGGAATCAAACATCTGATAAGACTGATCAGAAATCCTTATCTCTTCCTACGTGCACTTATTGTAAAACGAAAGGGCACGTTATTTCTGATTGCTTCAAGTTGAAAAATAAGCAACAGAGTAAAGACAGAGCTTTTCCAAATGCTCTTATTTCTACGAGGTCAAGGTCACGGTCTTGTATTGAAAGCAATACATTTGTTGGGTCAAACAAACCCCAGTCTGATTCTATTTTGGAGGCTTATGAACCATTCATGTCAGAAGGTTCTATATCACTTATTGGTGATTCTGCCAAACCTATCCCAATTAAAATATTAAGGGACACTGGAGCTTCTCAGAGTCTTTTATTATCAGGTACTTTGCCTTTGTCTGAGGAGTCTTCTTCAAGTGAAAGTGTTCTTGTTCAGGGAGTAGAGTGCGGCTTTGTAAATGTTCCTCTCCATTGTGTAAATTTGGCATCAGACTTAGTTTCTGGACCTGTGACTGTTGGGGCAGTGACTTCTTTACCCATAGAGGGTGTTCATTTATTACTAGGCAATGACCTAGCTGGAGATAAGGTTGTGGTTAATCCACTTGTAACTGACAAGCCTTGTTTGGATCAGAAAGTTGATCCTGTCGAAACTGAAATCCCTGATTTGTACCCTGCTTGTGCAGTTACTAGAGCTATGGCAAAAAGAGCTCTTGAGAGTGATGTTGATCAGGATATTATTCCTTTAGCTGACACATGTATTGGTCAGTCTTTTGATGAGGTCACTTTTTCCTCAGGTATTGATCAATCAAATGGTATTGATCACAGTGATCCTCTTTTGGCAACTCATTCTCTTTGTTCTAATCAGGATGACAAACGACAATCCCTTGTCGTTGAACAGGAGCAAGATCCCGAGATATCTTGTTTGTTTCAGAGGGCTATTAGTGAAACTGAAGCCACACAAGTTCCAGTGTGTTACTTTGTGAAAAATGGGGTCCTTATGAGGAAATAGAGACCACCTGATGTACCCGCTGGTGACGAGTGGTCAGTGAGCTATCAAATTGTTGTTCCTAAGTCATATCGACAGGAAATTCTTAATTTAGCCCATGAAACTCCTTTGGCTGGTCATTTAGGAGTCCGTAAGACTTATCACAAGATCTTGAATCATTTTTATTGGCCGAAACTCAAAAGTGATGTTTCTAAATACTGCAGATCTTGTCACACTTGTCAAATGGTAGGAAAACCCAATCAGAAGATACCTAAGGCTCATCTGCAACCTATTCCTGCATTTGATGAACCATTTAGTAGAATAATGGTAGACTGTGTTGGTCCTTTACCTAAAACCAAGTCAGGCAACCAATACTTGTTGACCATCATGTTTACATCTACAAGATTTCCAGAGGCAATTCCTCTGAGAAATATAAAAACTAAAACTATTGTGAAAGCTTTGGTGAAGTTTTTTACACTTGTTGGCCTTCCCAAATCTGTCCAGTCAGATCAAGGGTCAAATTTTATGTCTGGAATTTTCCAACAAGTTATGCATGAATTAGGCATCCAACAGTTTAAATCTTCTGCCTATCACCCTGAAAGTCAAGGTGCTTTGGAAAGATTTCATCAAACTTTGAAGAATATGATTCGATCATATTGCTTTGATACAGAAAAGGATTGGGATGAGGGTGTTCATTTGTTGTTGTTTGCTGTTAGGGAATCAGTTCAAGAGTCGTTGGGTTTTAGTCCCTTTGAACTAGTTTTTGGTCATACTGTCCGTGGACCATTGAAATTATTGAAAGAGAAACTTCTTTCAAATGAAGACTCAAAGATTAATCTTCTTGATTATGTTTCTGATTTCAAATACAAGTTGTCAAAGGCCTGTGAAGTAGCAAGAACTAATCTTCACAATACTCAGTCAAAAATGAAATTAAGGTATGACAGAAATACACAGG
The DNA here is from genome assembly GCA_029931535.1 of Margaritifera margaritifera. NCBI lineage: Eukaryota > Metazoa > Mollusca > Bivalvia > Unionida > Margaritiferidae > Margaritifera > Margaritifera margaritifera. The sequence continues at coordinate 7,365,537 of JAQPZY010001669.1, read as the reverse complement.
AAAGGAGTTTTAAACCTGGCAACAAAGTTCTGGCTCTCTTTCCCATACCTCAAAATCCTCTTCAGGCTAAAATTTTTGGTCCTTATACCGTTGCAAAGAAAGTAAATGACTTAAATTATATCATTAACACTCCTGGGAGACGGAAATAAAAACAACTTTGTCATATAAATATGTTAAAGGAATATTTTGACAGAGATAGCCCAGCTAATTATTCAGTTAATTTAGTTGTACCTGTCCCACACAGTGAAGATATCAACGATGGAATACGATCAGACTATAGTGACTCTGGTATAACCAATCTTCGGAATTCAGAAATATTGAACAACCTAGACCAGAAACTTTCACATCTACAACAACAGGAAAGAAATGAACTAAAACAGCTATTACATGACTATGAGCACTTGTTTCCTGATGTTCCAACACGAACAAGTAAAATTTATCATGACGTTGACATTGTAGATTCTGCGGATGTGAAACAGCATCCTTATAGGATGAATCCTCTCAAACAGAACTATCTGAAGAAAGAAATTCAGTATTTACTGGAGAATGATTTCATAGAACCAAGTAAAAGTAACTGGAGTTCACCATGTATTCTTGTTCCCAAGGCAGATAATACATTCCGTATGTGTACTGACTATAGAAAAGTCAACAGTGTCACCAAAACTGATTCATTTCCAATCCCAAGAATGGACGATTGCATTGATAAAATTGGAAATGCGGAATATGTCACCAAGTTTGACCTTTTAAAAGGATTCTGGCAAATTCCACTGACGGAAAGGGCAAAAGAAATTTCAGCATTTGCAACTCCAGATGGACTTTATCAATATAAAGTCATGCCGTTTGGAATGAAAAATTCGCCTGCAACGTTTCAACGTCTGATGAACATGATAACATTTGGTCTTGATAATTGTGACGCTTATATCGATGACGTCATTATCTACAACAACAACTGGGAAGATCATTTGGAAACCATTCGAAAATTCTTTGATCGACTCAGCGATGCGAATCTGACAATTAATTTGAGCAAAAGTGAGTTTTGCCATGCTTGTGTCACATTTTTAGGACATATTGTGGGACAAGGTCAAGTTAAACCTATAGAAGCTAAGGTCAAAGCTATCTCTGAATTTCAAGTTCCAATTTGTAAAAAGCAACTGATGCGATTTCTAGGTATGGCTGGATATTATCGGAAATTTTGTTCCAATTTTTCCAAAATTGCTGAACCGTTGACAAGTTTATTGAGTAAGAAAACCAAATTGCATTGGTCTGACAAGTGTCAGGAATCTTTTGACAAGTTAAATGCCATGCTTAAGAATGCACCAGTTCTTTCTGCAAATTTTAGCCAATCATTTAAATTATCTGTTGATGCAGGTGATGTAGGGGTTGGTGGAGTATTGATTCAGGAAGACAAAAGTGGTGTGGATCACCCTGTGTGTTATTTTTCTAAAAAACTAAACAAGCACCAGAAAAATTATTCCACAATTGAGAAGGAATGTTTGGCTTTGATATTGGCTTTACAGCATTTTGAAGTGTATGTTACCTCAGCTCTTTCTCCAATTATTGTGTACAGTGATCACAATCCCCTTACTTTCATCAACAAAATGAAAGATAAAAATCGGAGATTGTTGAGATGGAGTTTGATATTGCAGGAATATAACATTGACATCAGACACATCAGGGGAAAAGACAATGTGATTGCAGATGCACTCTCACGTGCCTAGAAATGTAATATTGCTTGATGTAATTAAGTCCAGTATCATAAAACATGTTCTTATGTAATTTTGGTTATTATAGTATTAGATGTATATTCAAAAGAAAGCTTTATTATATAAATCTTTCTTTTTCTTTATGAGGGGAGGTGTTATGTATGATGTTTATATAATATTATAGATATTTTGGGAAATTATAAATGTTTCTTCACTTTAATATTTGCTTAAATCTTAATGTTTATCAGGAAAAACATGTTTAACTAGTGTCCTTGAATTTGGTTGTTTTGATCAATATGTTTTCTCAATTTGAAGGTCAAGGTTGAATTTTGTTTACAGTTAGAATTCCATTAAGATGACTCATATTCTAGAACATTCTGTCATGTGACCAATCTTTATATATACCATGTTTGGTGGACATTTTTTCAGTTTTGACATTACCATCAGTCTTGTAAAGAGCTATTACAGTTGTGAAAATTCATTCCAAATTCTAAGAGAGGAATTATTTTAAATATTCATTGGATTATAACAGTACTCATAAACTTTTGGATTTTGGATTTTTAATTGATGATTTTGGAATTTATGTGAACTTATTCAGAGATTTTGGAATACTTCATTTTGACATCAGCACATCAAGATTTCTAGTACATCAGGACTTTGGAGACCATTAGCACATCATAACATTCAAGGACACAGCCGTGAATTCGGAACATTCTATATTTAGGACTTGTGATTAGAACAATCATTTTTATTGGATTATTGGGATTTAAAACACATTACTGTAAGTGACTTTTTGATTTTTCATTTTAATTATCTAGTAATAAATTGCTTGTTGATTTTTTACTTGATTTGTTGGTTTCACTTTCTTTCTGTTACATTTTTCTTAGACCATAGAGTCGTAACAGTCTGGAAAATCGTATATATGAAAGCAAAAACGGACAAACAACAGTGCAAAACTCGTAAAACCAACCCAAGCGAGTCTTCTCAGGGTTATACAGTTACATAGGACGATTATCCAAACGAGACAAGAATAGAACACCGAATAGGTAATTACTTTACAGAATGACATAATGTTTGGCTGTAGATATTTCCAAAAATGATACAGTACAAGAGTGAATAAAAGGAACAAGGTTGAACGGCTCTACTTGCTTTATGGGATTAACGTCATTTATCGTAATTCATTACATATACGACGATTAAAAATGTACGCATTTGCGTACTTATTAATTTGGCAATTAACTGCTATTTATGCCTCACAAGTGAGCCGCAGGAAGAAGGGTGCCCTGATTGCCAACGTCTATCCATCTGTCCGTCTGCTTCTGCCTACCGGCTGTCACCTTATTTTCGTTTTTGCTCATTCTATGCCCAGTTTCCTATTTCCGTGGGGCGGTCTGTACCCTAACGTTTAAGATGTGAGAGTCACATATCCGATTTGAATAGTTCTGAGTTGTAAATTTTTCTACTAAGTAGTTTGTTGTTTTTTGTGTATTATGCGTACTTGTATGTTTTCCGAAAATATATACCAATGATGTTGGCTTAAAGTAGCCCTTTGATTTTTGAGATCTCCATTTGGGTTTTGCGACGCCGTTGGTTCATTCAGCAGCATCCCAATCGGGTTCTTTTCAGGGCTATACAGTTTTTGCCTGAAGAGGGCTTTCGGGGGTCGGATTGAAAGCCAAGGGTAAAATGTACCCATTTTTCGTGCCACACTATAACGTATCAAATATGTGCCCAGTTATATTCGGTCTGTCCCTGTTTGTAGTATGCCCAGTTATCTATAATCGGACTGTCCCTGTTTGTACTTTACCCAGTTATCTATAATCGGTCTGTCAGTGTTTGTAGTATGCCCAGTTATCTATAATCGGGCTGTCCCTGATTGTACTATACCCAGTTATCTATAATCGGTCTGTCCCTGTTTGTAGTACGCCCAGTTATCTATAATCGGTCTGTCCCTGTTTGTAGTATGCCCAAGTTAACTATAATCGGTCTGTCCCCGTTTGTAGTATGCCCAGTTATCTATAATCGGTCTGTCGATGTTTGTAGTATGCGTAAATGTCTAGTTATCTATAATCGGTCTGTCCCTGTTTGTAGTATGCCCAGTTATCTATAATCGGTCTGTTCCTGTTTGTAGTATGCCCAGTTATCTATAATCGGTCTGTCCCTGTTTGTAGTATGCGTAAGTCGCATAATATCATATCATATTAGGTTCTGAAAATTTCGTGTTTCGGTACTAAGAGTACATAATGTTATTTTAAAAGGAAAAAAATGACAATCTTAGGCATAAGTTGTCTGTTATTATTTGTGTGATCTTAATCCGGTATATGTGGACATTTGTGGAAATATGTCGGGAGTTTGTTCAACATTAAACCAGTCGGTAGACAATATGATATAGTTATACATCAGTGAGGGTTTTCAAAGTCAAAATGATAACCCTCAGTCTGCCTATTTCGTTGCAGCGTGAATCGCTGCTCCTGCTCCAGTAGGGAGTCCCTGGTCCCCTATTCCTGGAAAACTCTAACAGGTTTTCCCTCCAAATAGTTCTAGCCGCTCCTATCTGGATGGCTTGCCCCTCCGAGCTGTTTTCAGATGTTATTCCTGATAGCTGGCCTGATGGTGGGGCTTGTTATTGTTATTGTTGTTTTGTTGTTGGTCCGACGAACTTTTAGATAAATTGGTCGGGTTCCACCAGCTGGTTTCCTTCCCGATAGATGGGTGGCTCCCTCTTCTCGCCCTACTGGATGGCTGACCTCTCCTATTTTCTGGATGGCGGCGTGCCTCTCATAGTAGCACTGGACGGTTTCGCCAACTCCTAGCTTTTTCCTAGATGTCGCCTCACTGGCCTGACCAAATATCTTCCAAGCTGTTCCCTCCCCTTCCATCTGGTAACTCTCCGCTTGCGCTCCGATGCTGCTACCTCCACGGCTGGCGGCAGACTATCCTGTGGAATGAACGGCTCTACTTGTTACGATGCGTCTTAAGAAATCGGGAAGTTCTTAGAACAAAGGAGTCAAATTGATGACGTAAGCGAGTAGGTCAGCAATGTGCTCCATCTTTAGTCTTGTCCAATTAAACAAACATTTTTGTAAAAATCACGGATATATTATTTTAATGACCTAGTGATTACTTAAAACTAGTAAATGTTTTGTTCTTAAGTAGTATCACAAAAGTGTGCATTTCTTCCATTTAAGAAAACAAAATTTAAATTCTTTTTGGAAGAATGGAAGATGAGATCTTGTGTTTGAGAAAGCTTTCCAATTTTTTTAAAAAGTTTACCAATGAGATTTGTGGAGAATAATTATAATATTTAATTTGTTTGTTTTTTTCCAACATATTGCATGCTAAACAACTTGCATCTAATGAGGTGGATAACATTTTCTGTGTTGCATGTTAGGATCCGGCTCTGCGGAATGCTACAAATGGTTTGTGTGGAAAGATTATTTTAAGCAGTTCACATTTTGAGGTTTACGGATCGCTATAACTAATTTGTGAGGTCTGCGGACTGCTACAACTGATTTTGAGGTCAACGGATTGCTACAAATGACGTTTCCACACATACGACTTGAAACGTTCCGTAGATCTCAAATTTTCAGAGCCACTCTCATCTCATTGAGCGCGTGTGCATGCGTAATGGGATTATAAATGTTAGCGTGAAAACATTTTGTGTAAGCAAGCTGTTATTAATTCTTTTATGCAAACAGTTACTCGACTTTTACTGTCTGCACATCCGCTACCGCGGCAAGCACGCAAATAGCATCAACGACCACACGCACGCGTTTGTATTTCGTGAGCAACGCGGTTCTCTTAACGATTTCATCTCGCAGTTGCAGTTCTGCTTCGACTATTTCTTCACGTCGGTAAGTTTGAGGGTCCATTATAATTCTTCTGTTAATAATGTAATTGGTTAGTACAATTGCTCGACAACCACGCCTTGTTCAGGTGGAATACGCACACGCACTTCTATTCAATTACATTTTTTTACTGGCACAACTACCATACAATCATAGAAACTATCTTCCAGTAGAATACTAAATCTCCGGCAAGTGTGCGTTCCTGAGGCTGAGCACTACGTTCATATTGAACCATATTGATTACACCCTTGGTTGGTGTCTGAAACGATTGTGCTCGTCTTCGCCCAAGAACTGTTACACGGACAAGCGCTTCCTTGTTAAATAGTAGTCGAGATCTTTCTCTTCTTAGTTGAGCTAATGTCGGTTTAGCATAGTCAATGGGAAATTTAACTGGGGTGGATTCAGCGGTGAATATTACTTCATCATCAATGAAACAATCCCTACATGTTTTTTACGCCTGGTGGTGCAGTCAACGATCAGGCATTTTCACGTGCTAATGCAATGATTCCAAACTGGCTTCGAGTTTGTATGTCCACACCAGGGTGGTCCCAACGGTTGATTTCTATTTGGCCCCTAACACCATTTTGAAGCAGCTATTCGTCGACAAGTGGAACGATAACACTAACAATTTTAGCATCACTGGTCAGCCGATCCAGTAAATTCCGCAACCTCATCACCGCGGTCAGAATCCATTACTTATATGTAAGGATACATCTAATCTTAAAAACAAACGCCAAAGATGGTTAAATACCTGTTTTAATGGATGTTGATTACTTCGAACCGAATTTCTTCTCCGGCGACCAATGATGTTGATGCTGCAAATCTGAAAAAATTGAAACGAACACCAGTGTCGACTTTGATGACATGTGATATCTGTAACAAACCATTACTCTGCTGATCATTTGGCAACATAGCTATTTGACCGCACCAACCATTATTTCCGGTTATGATAGTCACGTGTTATCCGGACTCGCGCACCTTTAAGATATAAGATTTAGACTTATCAAAACAACTTCCAAAAGAACCGAAAACAAGCCGACCATTTGTTAAAATTGCGAGGCAGGTTTTTTCCCGCTCCTTCGCTAGTTAATATTCCACTGTATTCCCCATGAAGTTACTACGCGTAGTGGCACGTCTGCGATCTGTTCATCCACGTATTGTTTTGCTGTAGCAGCAGCATCGTCAACATAGTTTTTGATAAAAGCAACCGACACGTTAGAGTCTCTGATTCCCCAGTTTCCAGTGATTTCAGTCATGTTTTAGCGACAGTCCCTCGCAGCCCCAAAACAACATCGTTGGTGTCCACGTAAGACGTTTTAAGTTTTCCAGTTTGATCTTGGAAATCACAAGCTCGCCTGGGTTGACGTCAGCCCGGCTGATAAACTCGGGCAAATCTGCTTTTAAAATGATATTTTGAATGTCCACGTTAGACGTTTTATATTTTCCAGTTTGATCTTGGAAAATCACAAGCTCACCCGCGTCAACGTCAGCAACAACCCGGCTGAAAAACTCAGTCAAATCCGCTGTGGTGGCAAACCTGCTGAGATACGCATCGGCGACGCGTCGTCGGGCGGTTGAGCGTCTGTAAATGTTAATAGGCATTTTGTATATTATCAAGTGTACTTGAATGTAAAATCAACAAGTGCTTGCGGGTTGAGCTTGAGGAAGCTTTGCTTCCCGCGAGAGCATGCAACGCTTTAACAACAAGATGACCACATATTGGTCCGTCAAACCGAGTTTGTAACGGTAACGTTGAATAAAACAACGGTAGACGACTTTGTCCACCTCGGGTTAAATAATTAACAACTTGAAGTGGAGGTGTAATCCCGTATGAGTCAAAATACAAAAAATGTCACGGCGTTGATACCAAACGATGGATATTTCCCGACGGGATTACTACTTACAAATGCGGCCCAATGAGTACCAGGTCCTGTTGTCAAATCCATGTTAATAATGCCGGTTTCCCTCGTGCGGGAAATCATCGATGCAAGTTCATTCCGCATAAAGATACACAGGAAAGTCTTGACTGATTTTACCATCGCGAGTAAATCAAGATTGGTTAGCGGAACGGCCTTCTGCAAGTTGTACTGGGTAGTCGAAAACCTCTGCCTGAGGGTAATCTGAGACCCGTTCCGGGTAATCGAAGACCTTTTCCTTTTTTATTCGTTTATAGATGTTTCCACTGACCGCCTTTTTTTAGCGCCATCCATGATGCAGTTCCAACAGCCCCTAACGCAGCTGGTTTTGCAACCGCAGGAGCCGCAGCCTCTAAACAACGCTGGAAACGCCGCAAGGAATGGAAATATTCCACCGTCTTTTTGTAGTTGCATCACCTCTGACTTTGATAAAGTTAATGTCACCAATTTGTTCTTTCGTTTGGCCACATTAAGCTGATTATGTTCTGCCTGGATCAACCACACAGGGACAATTCCAATTAATGTTGCATGCGAAAGTTTCAATGTGACCCCACAATTGTTTCGTATTGCGCTTTTGACTTTAGCAAGCTGGTTTTCGCTAAGGCCAACCTTAACTTCGTGGTAGGACATTATTATTTACAAATGTTACAGGTTCAATCTGAGAAAATTGTATGAATTTTCCACAGGCGCGTCAATGACCCTAATTCAACCACCTAGTCTTGTCGGAACGGATCACTGCAAAGTGTCAGTAACCACCGGCGGGAGCTGCACCTTTACGTGAAAACCTTGTCGACCACGGACTGTCTGAACAACTCCAGATGTTCCAATGAAAAGTAATAAATCGGGTACAATGGAAGAAAGTCATGCTGATAAATCTGCAGACCCATGTCAATGTTTTTGATGTCGGTCCATGTACGACCAAAGATTACGATATGCACGTGCGACTTTGATTGTCTATGAAATTAAGCCGAAATTCTTCATTCAGAGGGTTCCTGGTGACCGCTTAACCGCAAAGAAACTTCAGAAGCTTGTAAGTGATCAGATATCATTTTACTACGGGTTTGGTCATTATCTCGATTCGTTTTTGAAACGTCAGGAACACGTGTTTTGGTGCGCAGAGACCACTATGGGCACTTATTTGCCATGTGCGAGTCTGTGGTGTGCGCGAGAAACGATAGCGTTGACCCGGTTCCAAACTGCATAAACGACAACAAACGGTCTTCTGTGACCCGCGAAGGGGTTAGCACAGACATCCACAATGTAAATGTCGACAAGTCAACTTGGACAGCATTACCACCTGTACGCCAAATTACGTCGTTGGCGGTGTGCTTACGGACTAATGTGACTGTGTGTTTGGCTCCAAAAATGACATTTCGAACATCTCTGCAAAACCCAAATATGTGACTGAGAGGAATTGCACAGGAAAACCTTAATGAGCCTCCACGAAGTTGTGCTTGACGCTGTGCAAATCCACCGTTAAGATTGTTGTTAGCGGCCATGACCACGGCTTCTACATCTGCGGTATTAGTCGCGGCGGTGTGTAGATTAGGTCGTTCATATTCATCTGGTTGATTATCTGCATGATGGGATGTGTTTTTGATAAACATCATAGTTGGGCCAGCGGATCTCGCTTAATCATAGCTGTATCTGGCGAGTCCCAATATCGTCGTGGCAATGTCAACGGTATCGAGAATTGTTTCGATTTCTTTTCCATCAATGGACTATTTTGCGTTGTTGAACAACGCCATGATGCCATTGTTGACAAATCCAACTGAGGCATAAATTGGATAATCGTTACAGGTAACGTTTTCTACAAGTTTATCCTCAATTTCCAAGAAAGCCTCGTTCGAAAGAAAAAAACCTAGACATGTCCTGTACTTGTAATTCTATTTTATGTTCACAGGGGACCCTAGCCGGGTACGAATAATACTGAAAATCGTTTTAACTCCGATCTACCAACCTAGGCAGGATCGAATGTATCTTTGAATCGGGGCATCGTTTACACTTATACATTATTGGTTTTGTCTAATACCTTTTTGCACGACAGCTCCACAACCGTAATCCGCTTCCCATTGTCAGATTTGCAATCACCGAATCAGACAGACGTTGCTGAGCAGCTTCATTGATGATTTTACCGACCTGTGCTAGCATTGTTTCTGTCGATGGAAGTGTAATTGTTTTTGGTGGTGTTCGAGTCGCTAATCGTCGTAGTCTATCTCCAATCTATTGAGCCGCTTGCAATCCACGATTTTTCAAACCGATCCGCAGCAACGTTTTTGATGCTACCAACGACTTGCATTAGAAATTGGTGCAGCGCGCGAAGACAATGATGCGAGCACTTTGAGCGCTCCTCTAAACAATCCGTGGACAACATCACCAAGGCCAGTTCCGTAATGTCATGTAAACGGGTTCTCTCGCGTTAACAACACGCACTGGTATCGCACGTCCACGTACGACTGTCATTATATTTAAATGTCAGGTCGATCTCTAATGTACAGTTGTGTCGTCAATGTCTTACCGCGCAGATCCAGCATGTGCCCGTCCTGGTCCACAGGTGTAAAACAAATAGCGTCAACCGGGAATTATGACATGAAAGATACACAGGTGCCGCGGGAATACATGATATCAAATCACCCGGTTCCACAGTTGTGGAAAACCCAATCTGTATGTAACCCTGGGAGGCTACGGTTGCTGAAGCTCCGCTTTTATAACTATCACTGATGGCGTCACAGGTTAAATTAATTTAAATCTTTGAGGTAATATTGACAATGTTAGGCGCGACATGGTATACATGCGTAAAAATCGTTTATCATCGGAAATGTCTTTGGGCCAATCGAGACTTGTTCTTATTGACGACCGTGCCAAGGAAGATTTCCCGGGGTTGGTTTGATGTCCAAACACCTAATGAAGTTCATCAGGCTGATCTTTAATTTCTTCCACATGATCGTGTTCGTGAACGACTATTCAAGTACACATTAACTATTGTAGATGTTGCGAGCAGATACAAAGAAGTGGAGCCGCTGACGTCTAAGGATTCAGCAAGTGTTGCATGTGCACTTAAACATATTTACACACGCGGACCGCTAACATGGCAACGGTTATTACAAGTGGATCCAGGTAAAGAATATATCGGAGCCGCTACTGTATTGTTGACAAAGCACCATGTGGGGGTTCGTGTGGGACATGTTAATATACATCGTGACCAACCTGTTGTGGAATGATTTAACCGCACACATGCGGAGCGATTATTCGGACATCAGTACGCGCAAGATTTGTTAATGAGATCTCGGTCTCGGATCTCAGAGCAATCACACGAGTGGATAACACGGCTTCGGTCAGTCATAGCAGCGTTGAATAATGAAATCACTCGCGTGATTGGATTAAAACCCACTGATGTGATTCGACAAAAGACTGTCACTTTTACCTATAAAATGATTTCCCAACCACCACCGTTAGAATCACTTGGAAACAATTTTATTAGGTATCTGTATGCACCTTGAGAGTTAGAAGGTGGACAACGTCGTGCTACTGATGCGGTATGGTCCATCGATATATTTACAATCTCGGAACAAACTAATTTTCCAAGACAACCAACACGTTATCATTTTGCACCGTCACCGAATGGACCTCACCCACCAAGTAGAGCATTTGTGTGAGAGGAATTGCAAGTCGTTCCCGCGAATACGAATCTGCCACCATGATATATTGTACGCTAGAGCATCGCATCAACGTCAATCGTAAGTTGATTTGCAATCGTATAATGTCCAAACGCGTAAGTAGTAATTCATCCATTATTTGGTATCAAGCGGAGACAAACTCACCTTGGTATACATCCATGCGATGTTTCCTTGACCGAATCATATTTGCTGTGTGTGTGAATTCGCGTCGCTCGCGTAAACATTCGACATACATATCGTGCAGAAATCTTTTTGCACAATAACCCGTGAAACTCATTTCGCCTTTTTGATATTCTTGGAGCCGAGACCGCTCTGAAGTGCTAGCACTCCGGGTCCAACAACGATCGAGTACACTTAGGGCGCAGTCCATCGTATTCCTCGACAGGTTTGCCCACACATTCATCTTTGAATTTTCCTACGCCATTTTTGTTGGTGTTACTAAACAACGGGTGTTCTTTAGGATAATCACTGTTTTCAAATTCGTTTACAAGTATGTCCATGCCAAGTCCGCTTACACATCGTCGGAGGTTATATGTATCACCAGCGAGTCTGTGTCTGTATAAAGCATCTTAACACTATCTTGTCATAATAAAACTCATGCATGAGTAGCTTGGACAAGTCTAGCACGGACTCACCAGCATAGATTGGCTTTGTCAAGTTCAGCTTCGACAAGTCTAGCACGGACTCACCAGCATAGATTGGCTTTGTCAAGTTCAGCTTTGATTTGTTACTATGTACGGCAATGCTGCTTTTAAGATATGGTTGAGCACCTAGACTAACATGTAACGCTATCAAATGTGATTTACAGTATTCGTAATGACATGTTCTGCTGCATAGTTTACGTTTTCCAAGGCATACACCTTTACATTGATTTCGTTTAAAAGTCATTGAACTTTTCATATACGGATAGTTTATTCTTAATTGCTTTGATCTTTCGTCTTTCGTCAACAACAACAACAGCAACCAAACAAAAACAAAACACAAGTCGATCAATCGCTAAGTGTAATGCTCACGTTACATACGATACTGGTATCAGACAACGAGTTAGAGGTAATCAATCACTTTCTGATAATATTAAACCAATTTCTTGACCCGCTACAGTGGGAATTCAGCCCTCAATGTACTACAGAGAAAAGTCAGCGCATAAAATAATGAGCACACAAACTTGGGGGTGAGCGTATTCGTTTAATAAAAATTGCAAAAAGGCAACCTGTTTGTAGGACACAGATATAGTATGCGCATTTTTTTAAAAAAAGTCTGTCATTCTCGATGTAGTATAGAGGTGAAATGCAAACTTGTCTACGATCTGTACCTCTACTTCATTTTCAATATATATATATATATATATATATATATATATATATATATATATATATATATATATATTGCGTGTTGAAGGATGAACATGTATTGCAATAACAATTTGAGATATGTTACATTGTAGATTGGGGACATTTGATATTTGATCTGTTATTAAGAATATATGGTACAAAATCATTAATGACTATTATTGAACTGAACAAATATTATTATAACAAAAGTCACAGTATATTTCAGTATGGAATCTTCTTTCCATTGAAACGATTCTTCCCTACAAGGACTTGCAGAAACTATTGAATGTTTTATACCTTATAACTGCTATAAAAATTACATTTTCTAAAACATTCCATGTGTAGCTAAAGTGGTTAGGTAAATTGCATGATTGTTTTTAGCAAAGACTGTTTGAATCAATTTAAAGATAGTGTTGCACGTTTATAGAAATTAGAGGGATATTCTTTTGAATGTCCATTTTGGCATAGTCTTAAAATATTGATTTTCTTATCTCCAAAAAAAAACAAACATTCGGTAACAGACTATGTATTTCTTTGATACAAATATGATTAGACGTGAAAATCCAATAATTAGACTCTCTACGGACAGCAAATATTTTGATAGATTAATCAGATAATGACAAGTATTGCCAAACACGTGAATCGAAACGAGCTCTCTATTTCGCAGTCGAAGCAGATACACTGATAAATCAGGAATAAAATAGTCATTGGTACCACGCACTTGTTCAAAAGTTTTTTAATATTTTTAATATCGGCAACTTCTGGCAGATTAAGCGGCTTTCACGAAGAATAAAAGAAACTTTATTTTACTTGAAACGTACCAAAATCCTATGTCTTCGAGCATGTTTAACGTTTTGCTACACTAGCGGTGTTTTCATACATAGGGTCATATACGTATTTTACAGAAGGTCTATTTATACATAGGGTTATACACGTATTTTATGGAAGGTCTATTCATACATAGGGTCATACACGTATTTTACGGAAGGTCTTTTCATGCAGATACCCGTTTTTTTTTTCAACATAAAAGCAAAATTTACAAATAATTGTCACTAATTATATGTGTACAAGAAACTACAAAAACAATCACTTTTTATGCCAGTTGCCTTTATTAAGTTGTAGTGAATGCTATTTTGAAATATACCTATGAAAGCATATTTGTAAATGTTTGAAATTTGTAAACAAAATATTTTATTTACAAAAATATATATGCATTTGTGATCTTTTGACACTGTGCCTAGCAATCCCTAGCCAATGTTTCTTCGTACAGAGAGGAAAGAAATATTGATTCTAATCATGTTCCTTTACTGACTTTATTATACTTCTGCAACAAGTGATGTATTTCTTGGTTTTGCTTAAAAAGAGATAGATCACAGGAACAAATGCGTGTAATCCCTTTTTTGTGCGGCAGCAACATTTATTATCTGATCTTTTCTATACAATATAGAATCTGTAGAAACAGAAATCATGCATGATATAATGACAAAAACGGCAAATTCTCAGAAAACATCTAATAGATGTGTAAACCTTTCCCCCTTTTTACCGGGCATTTTAGGGAATTTATGCAAATCAAGGTCATGAAAGGTTTACTAATCAAGTTTTAAGTGAAATTCTTCACACTTATATATGGTATTGGCGGTGAAGAAGCAGAAAAGGAATTTCCCCTGAGATTTTCCGTTCGATAAATAAATCTTCTCTGAGAAAATATTGAAGGATGCTGCTTATATACTGTACAAACATCATATAACTTACTATGTAGAATTTTCTATAGCTCAGAACATAATCCATAATGTGTGTTTGTAATATACTGTGAGATAATGAGTTGTGATTTGTTAGTGTTAGCCGATCCGAACGATCAAATCAAATCCTTCATGCTTTTATTTATAGGTTATCAAAATATGAAAGCATGGATGAAATATGTGTCTAGTACTAAGACGCCCGTGGCTAATTATAATTTTCAACAGAAATCTTGGAAGATAAAATTTGATTCTTGACATATTTTGTCTAGGTTTTGCAGTAATAAATTTGAGATATCGTATTGCAATGAAGTGTTAGAATTGTGTGGTACAAGCAATATAATGAGAAGTAGAAGCATATTGTACATTTTAGATATTTTTACTGACAACCGTCATTGCCTTTTATACCAACCTCTACCACAATTAGTATTTCTATCGCGATCGTCGCATATTAGCACATACGCGGTTGGGTTTACAAAATATAATCACACATATGCATGCGTGTGTGTGCGGGCTGTTATGCAAAACTACTTATGAATACACGTCTTTGAAATTGTGACGTGATAAATACGATTATGATTTGTATAAACATGTGCGTGGTATTGTTGGAAATGTATTACAGACACAACCTTTGCACGTGAGTGTATTACAAACCCAACCAATGCACACGAGTTTCCAGTTATTAGTGCAGCGGCTGCGAAGCAATTGGTCTTTTAGCAGACCGATCAATATTAGACCTGGAATAATAGCTGGGTTTTTTTGTGCGCAGCAGTCATTTTAGGCCGGCCCTTTTTTGAATACGGAAGTCAATATTTTGCGTGCGTATCTCATAGAAGAAATATTTGACTTGCAGTAATTTCTGGCGTGCTTGAATCTCAAAGACAGAATTCTACATTTCATATTCAAACAAGGGCAGGCTAAATTGATAACTGGCAATGTGAAAATTGCTCAGATGATTGGTGGCGGACGTGCTATAGATATTTGAGAGACCTACAATTATTATTTCAAGACTGTATGCTTGCCATTACACGGAGACATATAATCCATGGAATAAATAATTGATGGCGTAATGTTTACATTGGCTTAATAGGGGAAGGTTGTCGCGCATGTTGTCTCACCAGCCTGTTAACTTTAAATATGAGTTCTTTGTATATACTTGGCAAGTAATCTCGGTGGCCAAACTAGTTAAAGCGCTATAATTACGATCAGAACATTGCTGGTTCGAGTCACAGTCGTTGAAAATATTTTCCTTATTAATTGAGGAGACGTCGATGCTTAGGTTGGTTGTACATGAAAATAAAAGTCAACCGATGATGTAAGGTCGATATCAATTACAAGTACGAAGTACGCATACATTCTCCGAGACGTACCAGAGGTTTCAAACAACATCAGAGCCTTCTAGAGTTCAAACTGCCCTAATTAATATGGACTAACAACAAGCACAACCCGAGCGGAGATATATCCTTTTATATTAAACAATTAATGGCGAAAAATGTACAAATTGACATGCATATTATTTTAAAAGGGTTTATGGATATAAACAATTGTGGCATCATTTTACCATACCAATGGGCGTTCTAAACGTTACAGAAACAATTAAGTCGTTGTTTCGTTTAAATGCATCATACAGATTTATCAAAGAGGCTCAAAAGATGTTGTACGATTTTTTAAATACGTAAACGGAGCATCTTGACAAATTAATCAGCTTGGGAATTATCTTAGAATCGCAACGACGCAGATTTGGAGAACAATATAACAAAAAACTTAAATGTCATTATATGATATTGTGCAAGAAAAGTTTAAGTCGCTAACGTTGACTAGACCACCTAGTACAGATAGCAAAACGAGCAAATGCTACAATGACGAGCGAATATTCTAGTAGTAGCGAAGATCATAAAGAGCAAATCAATTAGAGAAAAGTTTTTGGAATAATATATGGAATCTCCAACGGCACATTTTTTGTAATTCTGGGAGAATTTTAAAAAGGGAAGAGCGTTAGCGGGATATGCATTGTTATGAGTTTCGCCAAAAAAGATTCTCATGCAAAGACACAGGAACTATATACGTAAACCAGTACGCGAGATTTTATGTTATCGGATGCCATTGTACAAGCGGCGGTCATTTACGAGTTGGTATAGTATCTCCGTGCGATGAGTATGCGGTGATTTGGCCAAATACCGATTTGACGAAAATTATATTGGAACACAAAGATCTATTTGACTTTGATCCTCAGCTGCTGCGGCCTGGTGACCTAGTTTGTTTCCAACACACTGCTTGGAACTTGGAAATTGCAGTGACAGATGAAAAGCCTTTTACAGCAAAGGGTCGTACAATCAAATACTATTCACTGCGAGCAAGTACACTAACTATTGTACCCGGTGCAGAGTACATACGCCTAAAGTTATGTACACCATCAATCGAAAACACAGATGATTATGTCTATTAGAGAATAAAATTTGTAAATATATAAGAAGTTCAATGGCATTAGGAAGAATCAATGCAAAGGTGTATGCCTTGGAAAACATGAACTCTGCGGCAGAACATGCCATTACTAATACTGTAAATCACATTTGCTTGCGTTACGTGTTGGTCCGGGTGCTCGACCATGTCTCAAATTTGGTATCGGAGTAAAGTCTCGTAATCAGCGTTGCCGACCATGCGGATCTGTTCGCAAGTATTATCGCGCACGCCGTCAAAGATCCGCCTGCGCAACAGCAATAGAACATATTGCGGAAATACCCAACGTTAACACCCCCTACAACTTTGATGAAAACAATACAGAAGAAAATTAAATAATAGCCAAGATTGATGCAATTGCCTTTTCCAAGCCTGGTAAAGTAACAATTCTTAAACAATTTATTGACAGAATTAACAATCAAACAAAGATTTCCCCTTATACAACAGTATGCCGGCTGTGAATCAACTGAGGCAATCCACGCAATAGCGTGGGATACGAATAAGAAGCCCCCGAGTTTGAGTTATACAAGCGTAAGGACAATTATGATGATTACCGTGCCATTATTTCAAACACGTACTTGCCAAGCAAAGACATTACAAAACTGTGATCGAATATGCGCCCGGAAATCGAATCGACGTTACAACGCTCGGACACCCCCAGTATTAAAGCGGATATTCTTGGCCATGCACATTTGACTATGCCGCTTAATCGGAAGTCGTCAGACATGGATGGATTTAAAACCACAACCGTATGGCTTCATGGTGGTCCACTTATAATCACAAACCGCAACGACGTCAAGGATATCAATGAAGCAATCGATGAAGGTGCTGAAAATATTCTCCACGCGTTTGAAAAATGGACCAACGCAGGTTCGGGATGGACCCTTGACAGATGTGTGGAAGTTCAACTGCATATTTTCCCAAACTCGCCATTTCGCGGATCAAGCTATTTGCCAACGCCTGACTATGTTCCGCCGCGGTCGGTAATAAATGTAAAAAATTGACAAGGAATGATTTAAATAGGTGCTATAGTTCACATTACACCCCTCGCGTGACAATACAGATCAGCCGCGACAATATAAATGCTACTTGTGTAAACTTAATTTTGGTGACATTGAATTTCCGGTGCAGGTTACCAAGGTGATACTGAACAAGTTTGAAGAACTTAACCCGGGTATCGCCGTTAACGTGTACACTTGGGACAAAGTCTTTTTTTTTATCCACTTGTACTATCCCAACATGTGCAAAGCAAACATTAGCATGGACGGACCAAGACTAATAATCTGTTGATAAGCGGCATGAAAGCTTCAGAGTAGTTATCTCATTACGTATGGAAAAAGAATCTTTCCCGATTGCTTAACCGACATAGCACGTACCACGGTAAAAGTTTCCATGCGAACGTTGCTTGCATTTATTTAGCTCTCAACAGCTAATTGATGATCATGACTTTTATTGTAGTGGAATCAGTGAAAAACCTCAGCGTACAATTATTCCAGAACCCGGCAACAACGTTTTGAAATTCACTTCGGTGCAGCACAAGATGAAAGTACCGTATGTGATTTACGTGGACTTTGAATGTTTGAATGTTCCAGTGAACGTTCCTGAGGTTATAACAAATACAACACAAGTTGCGGAACAAATCCCATGCGGGTTTTGCAACATTGTTGTCCGATGCGACGGAGTAAGGGAGCCACCAATATTATATTGTGGTCAGAACTCAGTTGAGGTGTTACTTAAATCGCTCGAAGTTCGCCTGAAGACATGATCATGACCCGTGATGATAATAATAAGTTTATCGCGGCCAACGATTGCTGGATTTGCGATGGTGCTTTTAGTTTCACTGATGCGAAAGTTCATGATCACTGGCGCGTACAGAGGAGCCGCACATAACGCATGCAATCTATGGTTGCAAAATAAACCAAATAAAGTAACAATTCCCGTGGTGCCTTATAACCTGCGTGGGTATGATGGCCACCTGATTTTGCAGGCAGTAGCCACGGAATCGAAAGCATCAAAATAAGCGTCATCCCCTACAACATGGAAAAATACATGATGTTTGGAGTGGGTTAAATGCAGTTCACTGATTTTTGAATTCCAGCTTGGACAAGCTAGTTAGCAGCTTCAAAATCACCAGTCGATATGGTTCCAAAAAACCTCGGTGACTATCACGATTTGTGTTTGCGTACGGATGTGTTGCTGCTCGCGGATGTCTTTGAAGCGTTTCATGATACCGGCATGAGAAGATAGAAGCTTGACCCCGCGCACTACTTTACATCACCGAGAATATCCTAGGATGCATACAGTTAATGACAGAAATAGAGTTGGAACTGCTCATCGATATTGATATGCATCTGTTTATCTAGTGTGATATTTGCGGTGGGATTTCAATGGTGATTCATCGCCGCGCTTGCGCGAATAACCCGAGCGTGGACGGATATGACCGCGCTGTCCCAAACAGTTAAATCATGTATCTAATCAAAAACATAATCTTTATGGCTGGGCGATGATGCAGCCCCTACCCGTTGGTGATTTTGAGTGGATTAATTCCGCTGATGTTGACGTACAAAACATGTACACGATCACGACAACAACAGCGACCATGGATACTTCTTTGAAGTTAACTTGGAATACCCAGACGAGATTCACCACACTCATAATGACTACCCGCTGGCACTGGAAGCGCTGTCGGTGCCCTGCGAATGGCTGTCCCCGTAACAGTGTATGATCGTTGACGAATCCGGACGCAAGTTTACCGAAGGCACCAAACTTGTTCTAAGTCTTCGGCGGAAAATCGACTATGTAGTTCACGTACGAAGCCTGCAGTTGTATCTGCGATAGGGAATGTGTATAAGTAAAATTCATCGGGTGCTTAGATTTCGCCAACACGCTTGGATGGCTCCTTATCTCCAGGGGGCCCCGGGTGGCCATGTGGTCTAAGGCGATCGCCTTTACAGACCACTGACATATCACCTCTGTCTGCGTTGGTTCGAGTCTCGGGCTCGGCCAACGTGGGTATGTGAGAAAGCTTGCCAGTGGCTTCCCGTGGGTCGGTGGTTCTTCCCGGGGTTTTCTCGGGTTCTTTCTCCACCAAATATACTGGCCGCCATGTATAGTCTATCATGTGCTGAGAAATGGCGTTAAACTCATAACAACCAGCCAACTTTATATACAGATGAATACAAATCTGCGAACGAATGCTAAACAAATTGTTGAAAAAGAATTCCTTAAACTAATGAACAATTCCGTGTTTGACAAAACTATGGAGAATCTACGGAAACGAATTCTTCGAAGGCTCATCGCGGACCCGGCATTTGAATCCCGAAAGATCTCTGATGGTTGATTAATTGCTGTATATAGTAAAAAATCGAAACTGAAGCTGACAAAGTCTATCTACGTTGGCGCGTCCGTGCTTGATATTTCAAAGCTGCTCATGTATGCGTTTTACTGTGACAAAATAAAACCGTTTTACCAGGATCGTGTCAAGATGCTTCACACCGATCTGATGCATATAACCACCGACGATGTGTACGCGACATGGCATCGGACAAACTTGTGAACGAATTTGACAATAGCAATTAGCCGAAAGCACACCCGTTGTTTAGCAAAGTCGTAGGAAAATTCAAAGACGAACGCGCGGGTGATCCTATCGACGAATACGTGGAACTGCGCCCCAAAATGTATTCGATCGTGGTTGGACCGCAGAGCGGTCGCGGGACCAGAAACAAAAAGAGGGCGGAAGGAGTTCCCGAAGTTATTGTGGAAAAAAATCTCACACGGTGACAGTCTTTCGTCGAATAGCATCAGCGGGTTTTAATCCAATCGCGCGTGTGATTTCATTATTCAATGCTGCTATGACTGATTGAAGCCGTGTTACCCACTCGTGAGATCGTTCTACAATCCAAGATCGCTGTGGAGTGATCGCACTTTGGATCAGAGACCGAGATCTCAATAAGAATTCTTGCGCGTACTGATGTCCAAATAATCGTTCCGCAAGTGTGCGGTTAAATCGTTCCACAATAGTTTGGTCACGATGTATATTAGCATATCCAACACGAACACGCACATAGTGTTTTGCACGCAGCATATTCTTTACCTGGATCCACTTGTAATAACCGTGGCCATGTTAGTGGTCCGCGTGCGTAAATACGTATAAGCGCATTTGTCACACTTGCTAAATCTTTAGATGTCACCGCCTCCACTTCATTGTATCCGCTAGCGATACCTACGACGGTTAATGCGTATTTGTATAGTCATTCATGTGGAAGAAATAAAAGATCAGCCTGATGAACTTCATTAGGTGTTTGGACATCAAACCATCCACAGGAAATCTTTTGCCACAGCGCATGTTTAGATAACCATTTTCGAGCTACCCCATGAGTGACCGCTGCTGCGCTCGCTAACGTTTCAACAGCTGCTTCACCTTTCCAATAACCGCGAGGCCTGTAGTATATTTTTGTTAAAGTCCGCTCAGAAACCATGTTTATTTATTATATCAATATATTTTACCACCAACAAGTGAACTTTGTACACAACCCAAAACAATCTTAGTCGTCATACCCCCTACGATGATCCATCTAGCGATTCTTTATCCGAGTGTAGGACTGCACGCGTTCAAATCATTGATGTGATTATTATCGGTACGTTGACGCGCACGGATATCATTGATGCTTTGTAAGCTAGATCGTGTTGGTAACATTCAGCATCGACGCGGTTTACGGGTGCTTCCCCGGGTGCTGGTCGATTCTTAGAATCAAGTCGTATATCCAGCCTTGTTCCTGGCCCACAGTAATTGTATCCGGGAATGTGTTTTTCACCAGGGTATTTACTCCATGGTGTCCCGAGTAACTTTGCTAACGCGGCAGCGACATCACCGCCGACGACTTTTCTTTAGACCCTGCGCGTGAGACGCGTTTGCGTCCGACAATGGAACTGAAATGTGAACTTCTTTGCTTTACATCGTACACAACTTCCAGCGATCGCGGATTTATAATTACATGTTTGAACTCGAGCTGGATTTGCAGTATGTGTTTTTGTGCGGCATCGGACACAATATGAAGACATGATTGTATTATAAAACAATTGTGTTGACACTTAACATGGCATCACGAAAAAGAAACATGAAGATGCTTTTGGGAAAAATCAAAGATCTGAAAAGCTCCGGGTCGAGAAAAATCGAAGCTTTTTCCGTCATTGAATTTTCCGCGCAGGAAGCACCAAACCGTCCAAACACGGTGATATGTTTTCAAACTCAGATCGTGAGTTGCTCATTGGTCCAGCAGGATCAGGAAAACTCAATTGTTCTTGAATATGATTTTACGATGGTTGACGTGGGATCGGTTGTACGTGATTGCACCGTCAGCTGATTCAGCTGATGATCAACCGTGTTATGACGTACTCAGCTTATTCGGAAGCGCTTCAGGCATCGTCGTTGGGTGCCAAAGCCACCACATCCACGGTTGATTTCTTTTCCACAATTGATAAAGCACCTACCATTGATGACCTTGATCAGAGTGAGAATAATCTTGTCGAGTACGATGACGTGATGCTGGAAAACCAAACCAATCACGCCGGAATATTTTCCCGAGGTCGACATAAACACACAAATGTGATTTATTTAACACAATGATACGCACACGTGCGGGACAAATGTAACATGATAATGATATTTCGCAGCATTTACACGCATGCTCTCGCAAACATTTATTGGACCTGGTGGGCTGGCGACCACTCGTGGGATTAGTTTAGGAATATCTTTGCGGAGGTAACCTCGGATCCTCGCTATTGACTTGAATTTTGGACCGCAGAGCGGAAAATATCGAGTTGGTTTAGATAAAACAATTTAATAACCATACCAAATATATAAAATGTCGAAAACCGAGAAAGCTCCGCTTTCCGCCAGTGATACCATAGTAGAGTATGGGAAGCGACGCAGTCAAGCTGCCCGCGAACGCCAGGAACTGATTCGCGATGTTATAGTCGGTCGCGAGCATGTCAAAAATATGTTACAGTCGTGACAATATGCACGAGAAGATCTCACAGATGGCTTTGTACAAACGTTGCTCCACGGCTTAAGCCCACACGTGAAACTGAGAAAAGTGTTGATAATATTAAGAAAGCCACGAGAGAAACCGTGGAACAGGTGGCATCGCTAACGGGAAACAGATACGGAATCGCTCCCAGTTCGTAAGATAGCTAAACGCACCAAAGATATAAAAAAAGCCATGAGAGCAACCGCAGAGATTATTGGACGCTTACTAAAGGCGATTGAAGAAATCAAAGAAGACCGGTTTGGGTTTTCCCAATTGCGGAATCTGGTGATTTGATATCAATTATTCCCGCGGCACCGGTGTATCTTCCATATAGTAATCCTCGGTTGGTACATATCCGTTTTGCCCTTGTGAACCAGGACGGATACGTGTTGAACCTGCGCGGTGAGACCTTGACAATACAACTGTACATTAGAGACCGACCTGACATTTAATATCACGACAATCGTAAGTGGACGTGTGATACCAGTGCGTGTTGTAAACGCGAGAAAACCAGTTTACGCGACATATTACGAAACTGATCTTGGTGATATTGTCCGGGAATTGTTCACAGGCTCACCAAGAGTAATTGCGGCACTGACCTCGCGCGCTGCATCAATTTCTAAATATGTTGCAATGCGAGTCGTTGATAGCATCAGAAACATTGCTGCAGATTGGTTAAAAAAGCTTCGATTGCAAGCGGTTCAATCGATTGGAGATCGACTACGATGATTAGTGACTCGAGCACCAGGGGGAGAACCAAAACCAATTATACTTCCTGTCACAGGATGAAGCCGGGTTGGGACTGGATTAGTGAAGACACCGAAAGCAACTGCGTTAATAAGATGTTTATTTATAAACGCAATTTAAAGATGAACAAATCTGACACCATTATAACAAACGGATACGGAAAATTATAAAGTTCCTAACATGGAACTATCAACAACAAGTAACTCGACGAGAAAAATCAAAGATGAATTTAACGAATGGAATTTTAAACAAACGTAAATAACATCCTATCACCAATCAACAAATAAGAGTATATGATCTACACCCCAATATAAACAAGGTCTTATTTAGTACCGAGGGTGACCAAAGCATGTGATTTATGCTCTTATCAATATAACACTCATTTATTCATCAATCTGTTAACTCATCAATTTATCAATTCATCAAGCGATATTGGAATATTATGGATTTATGAATCTGACGTTCATATAACGATATTGAAATGGGAATGCATGAAATTATGAATCTATCACACATATAGCGATATTGAAATGTGAATACATGTCAGTTTGCACAGATAGCAATACTGAAAATAACAATAAAATGGAACACGTAATATGTATAACTATCGTGGCGCCCTTTTGACGACCAAGATGTATCTCCGGTTCCACCCGCTCTAGTCAATGGTCAAGGAGCCACCACGCATGGTCCACCCCTCCCAGTCTGTTGAAGGATCCCTCGAGAGCCTTCACATTTAACACAGACCCGCTGGTCGAGAAGCCTTGGTCCCTCGCATCGAGAAAACCAGTACACTCTTCTGAAATAACGTCGCCAGACACAGCGTACACGTCACAAGAAACCACACAGTTCTGCGACTCCGCAACACCAAACCATACATAAGGACAGCTAAAAGTATAACAACTAAACCGTGTTGTACATATGACACGGTTAGTACTTTGCATTGATATATGTTGCGCATGCGCGCACATGAATTGCATCTCGTTACACATTACTTTAATCATTCAATGCATGCCGCGTATAATTAAATAAAATCCGTCTGTTCAGTTACAACACATAGCTAACTTGAACCAGACTATAGTATTTCTAATATCATGGCGTTGTATGACCTAGGTATTGACTCTCTGTAGAATTTAGAATAAATTCTAAAACATCTAATATATGAAACAATTATATCATATAAAACGAATAGTGATAAAGAATACTATCTTAAATTTCACATACCTCTACAGCTGAAGATTTGCTCCCGTAAAGAGGTAAGCTTTCTGACAAGACTCGTCGTAAAGTAATTTGTTTATAGAGAATTTCCTCTATATGTACCCTAGCTGTGACAGATATGCGCAGCAGCTAGGTACTTAGGTTTTCACTGCAGGCAATTTGCACGTGCAGCATGGGGTGAATCGCGCTCAGTATTTCAAAATAACTAGAGCCGAAAAAATAAACAACCCTCGAGTAACGCTCTAGTCGGAAACGAAACCCGAATACATTTTTGATCACATATATATATATTGATATAAACCATACAATTCCGTGACACTTCCATCGACAGAAACAATGCCCGCACCAGTCAGTAAAATTATCAATGAAGGCGCACAACAACGTATCGCTGAATCAACGATTGCAGATCTGGCAATGGGAAACGGATTACGGTTGGGGACAGAACCTGGACGCGAGTGGCCAAGCCACCAACGCCGTATCACAAAACGTTATTAGACGAACCTATTAATGTATAAGTGTAAACAATGGCCCGATTCAAAGATACAACTGATCCCGCATTTGACATGGACGCGCCTGTGTTTGTGGATCATAGTAAAAAAGATTTTCAGTATTATTTGTACCCGGCTAGGCTCCCTAACTGACAAAAAAATAGAATTGCAAGTGCAGAAGACGTCTAGGTTTTTTCTTCCGTGCGAGGCTTTCTTGGAAATTGAGGGAAAACTTGTTGAAGACACCACCGGTAACAGTTATCCCCACAATGCCGAATTAGATTTGTCAACATTGGCATCATGGTGCTGTTCAACAATGCAAAATATTCCATTAATGAAAAGGATATCGAAACAATTCTCGACAACGTTGATATTGCCACGACAATTATTGGACTTGCCTGATACAGCGACGATTATACGAGATACACTGGCCCGTTTATGTTATTTTACAAGGACTCATCCGATCATGCAGATCATAGAATGTATACCATTGGAAAAGTTAGAAATACGGCAGGAAATGGCCCAAAGCCCGCTGTAGTTGCCATTAATGCCAATTATAACCTTGGATTTGCAGTTTTCCTGTGCGATTCCTCTCAGTCACATATTTTGGTTTTGCAGAGATGTTCGCAAGGTAATTTTTGGAGCCAAACACACAGTCACGTTAAACCGTAAGAACAACGCCAATGATACAATTTGGCGTACAGGTGTTAATACTGGCCAAGTTGAATTGTCAACATTAACATTGTGTATGCCTGTGCTAATCCCTTCACATGTCACATAATCACATTTGTTGTCGTTTATGAGTTCTGTAACCACGTCAACGTTGTCGTTGCTCGGGAACACCACAGAGGCGCACCCAACATACGATATTCAGGGACAGTTTACATGGCAAATAAGTACCCAACATGGCCTCAGCGCACCAAAACACGTGTTTGTGGCGTTTGAAAATGCGAATCGCGATAATCACCAAGAGCGTAGTAAAATGATATTTGACAACTTACAGGTGTCTGAAGTTTCTTTGCGGTTAAAAGGTCATCAGGAACCCTCTGAAGAAATTCGGCTTAATTTCGTAGACAATCAAGTCACACTTGCATATCAGAATTTGTGGTCGTTACCGGACCAGCATCAAGACATTAACACGGGTCTGCATATTTCTCAGCATGACTTTCTTACATTGTACCCGATTTATCACTTTTCATTGGAACATCTGGAGTTGTTCAGACAGTTCGTGCTTGACATTTATTTTCATGCATGTGTAGGTGCAGCTCCCGCCAGTGGTTACAATATTTCGCTGTGATCCTGTCTGACAAGACTCTGTTGTTGGAGGGCGCAGGTGGTCGAATGAGGGTCATTGTCGCTCCCGTGGAGAACTCATAAAGGTTGCAAATGAACCTGTTACATTTGTAAATAATAATGTCCTACCACGAAGTTAAGGTTGGCCTTAGCGAAAACCAGCTTGCGAAAATCAAAAGCGCAATACGAAACGATTGTGGAGTCACATTGAAACTTTCTCTGGAAAGGTTAACCGGAATAGTCCCTGTGTGGTTGACCAAAACACAACTTAATCAGCTTAATGCGGCCAAACGAAAGAACAAATTGGTGACATTAACGTTATCGAAATATAAGGTGATGGTTCTGTAAAAAAAAACCGGTGGAATATTTCCATTCCTTGCGGCGTTTCCAGCGTTGTTAGAGGCTGCGGCTCCTGCGGTTGCAAAACCAGCTTCGTTAGGGGCTGTCGGAACCGCATCCGGAATGGCGCTGGAAAGAGCGGTCGGTGGAAACATCTATAACGAATCAAAAAAGGAAAGGTCGTCGATTACCCAGAACGAGTCGCAGAATACCCTCAGGCAGAGGCCTTCGACTACCCGGTACAACTCGCAGAAGACCATGCCGCTAACCAATCTTGATTTACTCGCGATGGTAAAATCAGTCAAGCCTTTCCGAGGTGTCTCTTTGCGGAATGAACTTGCATCGATGATTCCACGCACGAGGGAAACCGGCATTGTTAACATGGATTTGACAACAGGACCTGGTACTCATTGGGTCGCATTTGTGATAACGCCTCGACATCTTTTGTATTTTTACTCATACGGGATTACACCACCACGTCAAGTTGTTGATTATTTAACCCGAGGTGGACAAAGTCGTCTACCGTTGTTTTATTCAACGTTACCGTTACAAACTCTGTTTGACGGACCAATATGTGGTCATCTTGTTGTTAAAGCGGTTCATGCTCTCGCGAGAAGCAAAGCTTCCTCAAGCCCGACCAAGCAAGCACTTGTTGATTTTACATTAAAGTACACTTGATAATGTACAAAATGCCTATTAACATTTACAGACGCTCAACCGCCCGACGACGCGGCGCCGATGCGTATCTCAGCAGGTTTGCCACCACAGCGGATTCGACTGAGCTTACCAGCCGGGTTGTTGCTGACGTTGACACTGGCGAGCTTGTGATTTTCCAAGATCAAACTGGAAAACTTAAAAAGTCTAACGTGGACATTCAAAATATCATTTTAAAAGCTGATTTGCCCGAGTTTATCAGCCGGGCTGACATCAACCCAGGCGAGCTTGTAATTTTCCAAGATCAAACTGGAAAACTTAAAACATCTAATGTGGACATCAACGATGTTGTTTTGAGGCTGCGAGGCGCTGTCGCGCAAAACCTGGCTGTGATCAATGAAAACGGGGCAATCAGAGACTCTGGCATATCGCTTGCGTTTATCAAAGACTATGTTGATAATGCTGCTGCTACAACAAAACAATACGTGGATGAACAGATCGCAGATGTGCCTTTGCCACCATGCGTAGTAACGTTCTGGAACAAAATTATAGGAATATTAATCAGCGAAGAAAAGGAAGAAACTCATTTGTCAACCTTAGCAAATGGTCGACTTGTTTTCGATTCTTTTGCAAATGGTTTTGATAGACCTAACCGTCACATCTTAAAAGTGCGCGAGTCCGGATTATACTTGTTTATCATAACCGGAAATAAAGATAGAAAATGGGGCAGTGTGGGAATGTTAATAAATAATGAGCGGATTCTTGGTTTTGATTTTGCACAACTAATATTGGGTCTTGGCGACCCGGACACTGCTTTCGAATTGTACACCTATACAGGATCAACATCATTATTCGCCGAAGATGAAATTCAGTTTGACGGACTCAACTTTTATCCAGACGGATACTTAAACGTCTTTGGCGTTTGTGTTAAAAATTAGATTTATCATTACATATAAGCGGTGGATTCTGACCGCGGTGATGAGGTTGCGGAATTTACCGACGGGGTCATTGATGACCTAACAAAGGATGCTAACATCGATAGTAATTTTGTTTCACTTATATCTGCTTCAGAATGGTGTTACCAGACCCTCGTTTACACTCAAGTATAATTTACGCGAGGGTAAGAAATTAACCCTTGGGACAACCCTAATGTGCCATTACCAACGCGAGGCCAGCTTGGAGCCATAGCATTAGCGCGTGAAAATGCCTGATAGTTGACTGCGCCACCAGGTGTGAAAACATCCAGAGATTGTTTTTACAATGAAGAAGGAATATTCAGTGGTGAATCCACCCGGTTAAATTCACCAACGAATTTGTTAAACCGACTTTGGCTCAACCGAGGAGAAAAAGAACTCGACTGTTATTCAACAATGATGTTCTTGTCCTTGTAACAGTTTTGGGGGAAGAAGAGCACAATCGTTTCAGACACCAACCAACGGTGTAATCATTATGGTTCCATATAAACATATTGCCCAGCCTCAGGAACCCACACTTGCCGGAGATCTAAGAATTCCACAGGAAGATATTTTCTATGATTGTGTGGCAGTTGTGCCAGTAATAAAGGGTAATTGGTTTGAAGTGTGTGTGCGTGTTGCACATGAACAAGGCATGGTTGTCGAGCAATTGTACTACGTAATTGTATTATTAACAGAAAAATTATAATGGATCCTCAGTGTTACCGACACGAAAAAATAGTCGAAGCGGAACTGTAACTGCGAGATGAAGTTGTTAAGAGAACCGCGCTACTCACGAAATACAAACGTGTGTGTGTGGTCGTTGATGCTATTTGTGGAATCGCCGCTGCACCAACCGTTGGTCTGGGTGTTGCTGGATTCACAGGAACGACAATTATTATAGGTGCACCAATCGGGATTGTTGTTGGAGCCATATCGGGTTCGAGTAAAACAATTTCGTTACGGCTGCATTCTCGAATACGTATCTATTCGGAACTTCTCGCAGCAGCAAAAAGTAGTCGTAATAAGAGTAATAATTTATACTCGACTGCTATCGCAGATAAAATCATTAGCGCGGCCGAGTTCGAGATCGTGTTGGCGGAAATGGAAAACCACAGGCAACTCCGAGATACGCAACCGCGTAGTGGATTTGCAAACAGCAAAAGTCGAGTAACTGTTTGCATAACAACCTACAGACACACGCGTGCACATGTGTGATTATATTTTGTAAACCCAATCGCGCATATGCTAATATGCGACGATCGCGATACAAATACTAATAGCCACAGAAGTTGGTATAAAAGGCGCTGACGGATATCAACAAAAAAAGATCTAGAATGCACAATATACCTCTACTTGAGATTACCTGTAGGTAAATGTTTTGTATTTTTAAATCTTTCATCGTGTGATCTGGTCAGCTAAGCCGTTTTGGTGGACCCTTTATTTATATGTGATTCTCTTTAGGAATCAGAGAACAATGTTGCGCTGTAGATATATACCCAGAGAATGCTCTCCTATACCACTAATTCCTCTGATTAGTGATTCTACGACTTACTTCATGTTGTTTCGTACGTTACTACTACATATAACTGCGTATTATTACTCGACTTAGTCTGCCCTAAACAGCTAAAATAATCACTTTTTGTTTTAAGTGTTCATCACCATAAATTTTAGTTCAACATGTTTGAAATATCATCTCTGCAATGAATGTGTTTAGGAACAGAATTAAGATAAACCATTTAGCTGAGGTTTTTCCTATATCAGTCAGAACATCTCTCTCTCTCTCTCTCACTCTCTCTCTCTCTCTCTCACTCTCTCTCTCTCTCTCTCTGTTTATATATATATATATATATATATATATATATATATATATATATATATGTGTGTGTGTGTGTGTGTGTGTGTGTGTACACGCGAAAAGAGGTGCGAGACAATCGGAAAAAATCAACTTTCCTTGTTGGTGCCTTTCACGCGAGACAAATCATAAGTATCGAAAACAGTTTAAATTAAAAAGAAAAAAGGACAAAGTAGGGACCCTGTATTTTATTTATATCGTACTCAATCGATTTCAGTCTTGATTAGTAGCGCACGTCTGGATTTGAATTATCAGATACTATTAAAATGTTCGAGTCCATCATTTCCTTAGACCTGACAGCGTCCTGACTGGACGTGTTCAGTAATTAGTCACCATCGGAGCTATTGGACCACCTATAGAGAGTAATTGCATTTGAAACTGATGGAAGTGTTCGTGAACAATGGCGATATATACGGAGCAACGGAAGTAAAGCAACCGATACACATGCTCACCGGAAAGCTAGATGAATCAACTAGGTGTCAATGTTATTAGTTTGGGATATACTTCATGAGGACTTGAGTCACGTAGTGGTTATTTCTGTAATGAAGATATTATGTCAATTATCACGAAGTAAATTTCTGAATCCATTCGTATTATACAAATCATTACGCGAGTGTGAAATGTTCAACGTGATTTTCTGTACGCTAGACAGGAAATCAAAGCATTTCTAAGCACGTTGATAGATCTTTTGGTGCGAACTATATTACATGTATGGCGTTGGGAAATTAATTGGCTCATTAAACACCACATAGAAACTCTACTACGCATACTGAGGCAGGAATACTGACCGCAACATTAATTAGTTAGTACGAAGTCTCCCCAAAATTAAATAAAACAAGCATGAACATTTAAGGTTTGGAAAAAAGGATATCGATAAATGGCGTCATAAACAGTCATTAATATCAGGGAATGTACATTATATTATACTATCTTAAGTCATACAACTATATACCGAAAAAGTCTTTCATTTTAATGTAGGATAGTTTGGAAAAATTAAAATTTTGTATTCTTGCGATTTAGCTCATATTTTAAAACGATATTGCAAGAATAAATATGGGGCTGGTTCAACACAGGCTAAAATTTTGGGAAAAAAATCTGAAAAGAAGACATATTTGTTCTCGTTTTCGATCTCCTCTACGATTGACGCAGCTTTCTTTCAATAAGCTATGCGAAACATAGCTTTGAAAAGAAACATGATACTCAGGATTAAAGCGTTCTTTAAACAATCCGAATATAACCCATATCCGAATCTGCGCCATCCCACAGGTATTCGCAACTTCGAGGTCAATCCTACGAATCATACCGCGAATGTATGCCGATAGCTGTCATGCGAACCACCTCGGCTATTTACGAAACAAGGATTGACCGAGAAGTTGCGAGTCAATCCAATCGTGGAAATAGCCGAGGTGTTCCGAATAGATTGGGTTCTTTTCTGCAGATAAACATCGTACGAACAAAATGTATGATTTGTCTGGAAATTACTGCGCCGACATACATCCGAGGCATGCTTTTGTCTCGCAGAAAAAACCGAAGTTGTTATGAATGTCTCTCGGAGACCAAAGCGTTCTTAAACAATCCAAATATAACTCGGGGCCCCGGATGGCTTAGTGGTTTAAGGCGCTCGCCTTTCATATCACTCACACATCTCACCTCTGTCCGCGTCAGTTCGAGTCTCACCCCGATCAACCTGGGCACGTGAGAAAGCTTGCAGTAGTTTCCCGTGGATCGGTGGCTCTTCCCGGAGTCCATCCGGGTTCTGCCTCCACCATATACTGGCGGCCATGTATAGCCTATCATGTTCTGAAATATGGCCTTAAACCATTCAAATCCAAACCATATATAATCCACATCAAAATCTGCGCCATCTCTCAGGAGACTGAAGCGTTCAGAAACAATCCAAATATAACTCATATTAGAATCTGCGCCGTCATTAAATTGACATACTTTGTCAACACCTATGAAGTCTAACGCCATGAGCATCAGCTGGACGGGGAGCGTATCATCAAAAGCAAACAATACTTTCATCGAGAAGATAACCTGGGACAATTTGTGCAAAAGCTCAGGGGAATGGTTTAATAATTGATGCATAAGCATCAGAAAAGATTAAAGAGCCACTTTTACTACAACTTCAGGATGCTGATAATTAAAGACAATTGTATTGTTCTCTCATCTCTACAGGAAAATCATTAGCGGAGATATATTATATTGTGCAATGCCCCTCATCAGCATTCTTTAATGTTAAAGTCCTCTAAAAAGATTTTGTGTAGGTATTTAAAAACGGATATTTCAATTCCGGAAACTAAAATCAGTTTCAGTAAAACAACGAACTCGTAATCCTTAAGTTTTGAATATACAGTAAGAAAAAACACATATAATTCTACTTTTTCCCCTCTGTGGAAAAAAAAAATATCAAGATGCATACTTTCTTACAAAGGGAGTTTGTACAGAAGTTTTGAGGGCAGAGAAGCAAGCAATTTCTGAATTAAATCCAACAAACTAAAAGAAACATTGTCTTTTTGACTTTGCGTGAAATTAAAAATAAATAAATAAATAAAACAGTATTGTAACTATGGTCTGTTCACTTTATAATAACAATAATATTTTAGAAAGAAGGTACAATTTAAAGATAAAACAGCTTTTTTCTCTTCGCTATCTTACGTATGAATCTGTGCAAGTGCTCAAATAATTATTCAGAAATCTCTGTATAGAACAATTATTTACCAGCATAATCAGCCTTAATTTGTCTTTATGCAAATTCAGACAAATGCTTGACAAATTACTAAGCTACTTCTCTCTAAATTTAGTCGTTACATTGACGTAGTGATGAATGACAGTGCCAAAAAAAGTAGCTTTCATTCCATATTTGTAAAGTTTATTACAGCCTATGAGTTACCATATTACAATTACTAGTCGTAGCCTATGTTAATCACAATGTTACATTTATAGGTCATACATAGCCTATAAGTTAATCACAATGTTACATTTATAGGTCATACATAGCCTATAAGTTAATCACAATGTTACATTTATAGGTCATACATAGCCTATAAGTTAATCACCATGTTACATTTATAGGTCATACATAGCCTATAAGTTAATCACCATGTAACATTTACAGGTCATACAAAGCCTATGAGTTAATCACAATGTTATAATTATAGGTCATACCCTATGATACTCACCATGTTACAATTATAGGTCATACCCTATGATACTCACAATGTTACAATTATAGGTCATACCCTATGATACTCACAATGTTACAATTATAGGTCATACCCTATGGTACTCACCATGTTACAGTTATAGGTCATACCCTTTGAAACTCATCATGTTACAATTGTAGCTCATACCCTATGATACTCACCATGTTACAATAATAGTCATACCCTATGATACTCACAATGTTACAATTATAGGTCATACCCTATGATACTCACCATGTTACAATTATAGGTCATAATCTATGATACTCACCATGTTACAATTATAGGTCATACCCTATGATACTCACCATCTGCACCTATCAATAAAAATTAAACCGACTGTGGCATTCAGAAATATGTAAACCGCACTTTTTATTTTAAACGTCTATGTAGATATAAAGCTACACTCAAGGTTTGTTTTCTCAATGGTCTACGATAATGATCGACTACAAAAATTAATCCTATTGTTATTTATATGAACCAAATACGAACGGGTGTCTTAAATATGACCTTTTTATTTGATATTTATATGAACCAAATATGAACGGGTGTCTTAAACATGACCTTTTTATTTGATATTTATATGAACCAAATACGAACGGCTGTCTTAAAGATGACCTTTTTATTTGATATTTATATGAACCAAATACGAACGGCTGTCTTAAACATGACCTTTTTATTTGATATTTATATGAACCAAATACGAACGGCTGTCTTAAAGATGACCTTTTTATTTGATATTTATATGAACCAAATACGAACGGCTGTCTTAAACATGACCTTTGTATTTGATATTTATATGAACCAAATACGAACGGCTGTCTTAAACATAACCTTTTCATTTGATATATATATGAACCAAATATGAACTACCACCTTAAACATTACCTTTTAATTCGATATATATATATATATATATATATATATATATATATATATATATATATATATGTGTGTGTGTGTGTGTGTGTGTGTGTGTGTGTGTGTGTATAATGTTCTGATATTTACATATTTAACTTTTGTCATACATATTTAACTTTGTCCTTGATTGTAGGATGTAAACAAGTTGTTTACTTAGAATTCGAGGTCAGGGTTTCTTTTGTTTACAATTGGATTGGGATATCCACTAGAATTACTGATTTGTGTCATGTATGCATAGAAAATTCTGTCAGGTGATCAATGTTTATATATAGGAAGTTTGGTGAGCAGTATTTCATTCCTATGCTAACTATCAGTCTTAAAGGAATTTGGTATAATAATCAGATGTTTATAGTTGTGTTGTGAAAATCAGAGCAAATTCAGAGAGAGGAATTATTTATTTAATTGGAAATAATAAAGTGATCATAGATTTTATGACTTTTTGAGATTTATGTGAATTCATTTAAGACACTCTGGATTATATCATTCAGGCATATCAGGACAATCAAGACTAATGCACATCATGACATTCAAGACTACTGGTATTCATTCGAGACGTTCTATATTTTGGACTTGTGATTAGGACACTTAAGATTATTGGATTATTTGGATTTTAATTCACAATATTGTAAGTGTCTTTTGAATTTTCACTTTAATTGACTAGAAATAAATTGCTTGTTGATTTTACGTACATTGTTGGTTTCATTTTCTTTCTGTCACATATTTTTAGGTCATAGAGTTGTAATAATATATATATATATATATATATATATATATATATATATATATATATATATATATATATATATATATATATATACCAAATACGAATGGTGGCCTTAAACATTACCTTTTTATTTGATAAAGTGATACCCTCGATCTTTAATTTCTATCATTACAGTCAAAGAAAAAGACGTTTATGGTTAGCGATGTCAAGTTATTTGAAATATCTCACATCTGTCACCGTGTTAACTGTATAATTAAATTTCAGTTAGTTATGTTTTCAATTAAGAAGTGTTTGTATTTACTTCCAGGTGAAAATGTCAATGAAAAGTTTTAATATTCCTTCCTCAACTGTCATTCTCAGAACATTTCAAATTAAGTGTTCACCCAAACTCATTTTTTGTGTCTAAAGACAAATTTACTTGCAAGCAAAGGTTTAAGAATTGTCATTTACTTAGCTGACGAACTTTGTAAAGAATATTAAAACATAATATTTTTAAACTATGAAAATTGGAAGCAAGCCACTAAAGTTTGAATGTGTCCTCGGTTTATAGAAGAGATTTAAGACTATGAGGACAAGATATTAAGAATATGTCGTACTCGATTTTAATATAGGAAAAACTGAACATCGTGCTCTTCATGGAACTATTTACAATGGAAGCGAACAATTAATAACTATTTTGAACATCATCTTAGAAATTAATGACGTGATTTTATAATATGACGGTTGTATGTACAATGAATTAAGAAGATAGTGTGATACTGTCACATAATTTTCTTTCTGATGCGCAGATGTTTTGTTATGTCACGTGGGGTCAGAGACAGGTCAGTCACATTACGGCAAAAGAAAAGGTACAAAAACTGGCAATATATTAAGATCCTATTCCAGTCCGGACTCCCTTCCCTTGAGTTACAAACGTCAAAGAAGCTATGACCCAGCGATATTCGATTACTTCCTTTGTTAATGCGATTAACCTTCGCTTTGATCACGTTGTTCGCCATTGTTGCGTTCTCATTGGAAATGCTTCACCATGGTTACATCTTTTAGCCAATAAATGTCGTTAATGAGTCACTATTGCAAGAGTAAAAGTAGTAACAGTAAACTTTTCAATGACGAAAGAAATAAGATTAAGATCTTCATTACATTTACTTTCACCAGTTCAACATAATGTTAAGTTTTGCCACTAAATAGTCGACCTGTATTGTCTTAGTCTTAGTATCATAGTAATATTGTTAATACTCAAGGAGGCAATAACATGGTACCTTTAAATGTAAGCTTTACAGTCTCATTAAAAGTAATATGCTGCAATTTTACTAATACTGTCGTTTATCCGCATTAATTTAGTTCCCATGGTAATTATTAAATAATACACAAAACATACTTTAATCAAATATGTTACGAATTTTCATTCGCGAAGTAAGAACGTGTAGATGCTAAATCTGGGGATAATAAAACAGCTTTACAGTGGCAATCGGTTGTCATTTTTGTAGTGTAATTCTCCTTGGACTGGTTCCACACATACTGTTAGACTGGAAGTAAGTTTTGAATTTTTTATTATGAAGTTAATGAGAATTAAAAGAACAGTCTGTAACAGAGTAAAAATGTCATGGATCTTGATGTGACAACAACCTGCATGTTGGATGAAAAAAGTGATTTTCGGAAATGACTGAAAATCAAGGACAGAAATGAAACTTGCTTCATGGCAACCCTTAAAATTTACCGTGAAACAATTGTGCTACAACGAAACAGAATTTAACTCCTCATTAAAAACCTTAATGTTGGAAAAATCGATTGCCGTAAAAAAATACCATGAAAATATGAGTGGTATTTCATCTATGTGTTGCTAGTATTGTCATGAAGGTTTTATTAGGAACAAATAATATTTTATCGGGACGCATTGTTACGTTATTCATAGAGGTTATTTGTTATTAATTTCTTTTTCATTAAAATTTGAGTTGTTATCTCGAGCTGGGGTTCTTTTTTCACTAAGTTGTGCACAGGGAGAAAAATATATGCGAACAAACTCACTAGGGGACTATGTCTTCTACTAACTCTTCTGAGGCGGAAACTTTCACGTCAATACGCTGTTGGTTTAGTTCTTTCTAGTTTTGGAGACGTACACTTCTGTTAGTCATACAATTGGTCATAAAGTGTATATTTTACCATATAGTAATTTCACCTTATCTTCAATTTCTTCAGTCTCCTTTTTTATTGAAGGGACAATACTGGTCAGTCGTGGAATTCCATTTTTTTTATTGAAGGGACAATACTGGCCAGTCGTGGAATTCCATTTTCTTTTAGTGAAATAGGGGGTTCAAAATCAATATTTTATAACGATCAAAAACTTTACAAGATTGCATCAACATTGGGCCATAAAACTGCGAAAATACCACAATAACAAAGTATTTAACAATAGTTTTTGTCTACAATTGTCAACAAAGGCCATATTATTTTGGAAACGTATTTCCTAAAAGCATTACTTAGGAAAAACTAATTTTGCCATTTCTATCGTCCAATATTCTAATGTTCACTTTACAGAATAAATTTTCAGAGATTTCTTTTCTTTACTAAGAATAATTTCAAAGTATAATTGTGGCAGGAATCAAAGCTTAGGTGGATAACTTTCTGACACATGAAAGCAATTGGGATTAGAAACAAAACAATGATTGAAAGATGATAATATATCATTATCATGTTACAGTAGGTGTTTGGTCCTATGCATTATACTTCATGCGTGAAACAAATAATATTTAAAGATACAATAAAACTGATTGCTGGAATAATTTCAACTACACCCAATGGCAGCCTCAGTGTGTCCTCAGAGAGGTAATTAGTTCCCATTTTGCTCGGCATGATATAGCCCATAATGTGTTATAAGTGCCGTTAAAAAAAACAAAAACAAAAAAAACCAAACAAACAAACAAACAAAAACCCCCCAAAAAACATTTAACTGCTCTCCTTTCAGCGGCATCTCCTGGCCTTGTTGATCTATGTGCACTCGTCATATTATTCTGACAAGCGTCGTCCAGTATATCACTTGTCCTTCCTCCTCCTCCTCATAACAAGGCTTGTAATGGAGATGTCAGTACATTCAATGAAATTAATTTACTATTTCTTGCACTTTTGATCGTAGGACAAGATTGCTTTGAATTAGGGATTTTAGCCCGTCTGTAACAGATCGCTGCGGTAAGAAACTGCTCCATTATCAGCGGACGAATGTCGATCACATTTGCTGGAATGGGCTTAATCCGGAACCTGCGTTAAGAAACCGATCGATATCATGTGAATGAT
Organism: Margaritifera margaritifera; assembly: GCA_029931535.1. NCBI lineage: Eukaryota > Metazoa > Mollusca > Bivalvia > Unionida > Margaritiferidae > Margaritifera > Margaritifera margaritifera. The sequence continues at coordinate 7,327,157 of JAQPZY010001669.1, read as the reverse complement.
TGATGAAAGCTTAATACTTCCTCTGACCAATCTCTATACCAATTAAACCATTCACTACATGTTTACAGAACTCCGTAGTATGAATACTTCTTGTTTTCTTGTGCTGTCAACAACATGCAATATTAATGCACGAAGACACATACAAACCTTTAAAGTTGCTTGCTTGTGGGAATTATTCAGGAGAAAAACAAAAACACAACAAACTACCGTATATACCTGTGTATAACCTAGGTCCAAATGCAAACAATATAGACCCTGATCTGCCGTAGCATAATGCGCCGGCAGATCAGGGTCTATGTTGTTTGTTCTATTGATTAGTTCTTACAAACTGCATAGACCCAGATCTGCCGGCGCATAATGCGACGGCAGATCTGGGTCATTGCAATTTGCAGTTGGTATCGGATTATACGAGAGTATAGACGGTACTCATTAAATAAATACAGAATGATATACTTCTTGCGCGAAAGAAAGGAACAATGGATGCTTTATTTAAAGGTGGTTAGTAAATTTACAGTATCGAGCTCTATCCTACACTAATGTAATTGCATGAATGAAGACAGTTTCTTATGTGTAACAACTTATTGGTAACTGGCTGACTCAAAGATTGATTAACTTTATGACTAAAATACATATTAACAATTAAGTGACCCATAAAATACCTTGCTGACTCACAGACAAAAAAGACGCTTGTTGGGTAAGGGATAGGAGAAACTGGTTAGGAGGAAAAACTCAGTTTTCAATCATCTCATCCACGGGGAAGGTAGTGTTTCTTTCTATTAATGTAAATCATACAATGCAAAGTAAAATTATGTCGTGAGTATATACCACCATCACACGTGTCTGTTTCGGAACGAAACATCGATACGAAAAATATACATTTCCTCTAATGATTCTTTCATAACTTTTGTTTTAATATTTTATCTTTCAATGCAACCTAGTTTTCAATGCATTAGAAACAAATCATATCCAGACTGTTTGACATCTTTATTTCTTGCCTTCTTTTCCTGTTTACTTTCTTTAAGTCTCCAAAGTTTCTACATCTGCCTAGAAAAATATATTTATGATGATATCTCTCATCTGTAACGTCTCGATCGATACATACTTGTTTTGGCTCACAAGTTAATACACACCACGGCCATAAAAGTGCAGCTGGATTGCACATGCACACGAGGACAACTAAGCGGTTATTATTTTGAAGTACAGTTGAGGTAATTTTACAGTGTGTAGTTTGACTGTTGTGTTTAAAACATGTAGATTGGAAATACACCGCGTATATAAATATATTGGATTTAGGTAAGATGCTTTATTTTAAGCAAAGAATATACACGTACTGTAGCAGATTCCTCAAAGCGGTAGTGCGAAAAGTGATTTGGGAATGCTCAAAACGTTCACCTCAATAACTTAAAAAATAAATCTCTTTTCCATTTAGAACTAATGTAGAATCATGTCGGTTTAAAAACACAAGGGAAAAAATAATGATTTTCTTTACACATTATGTTTATTTAAATATTAACAACATAGTATAATGTGTGTCAGTTCACCCAGTATATCATTAACACAGTACTATATGATTCTTTTACTCTTTATTTTCTGTTCTGTTTCTTTGATGCGTAAGATCTTGGAATCTATTTTTCTTTGTCAGTTGCGCATTTTCACCCAACACTGTATGGGTTGGACTGGACAAAGGCGGGGTGGTTAGGAGGGAAGGGGGTGAGCAAAAATCTGATTTGTGGAAATTTGTTTAATTTTGAACGTTAGCAGCTAAATTTAGTGGCGATACGCGTGCCGAACAGTTTTCAAAGCTACTGTAGTTAGATTTATCAAGCGATCATAGTTACTTTGGCAAAGTACGCCAGAAACTCTTAGGTGCCCAGATAATCCCCACTGCATCGTATCCTAGCGCATGTACGAAATTCCAAGTGACCGCTGACCAATCCTATTGATTTTTCGCTAGATGTTAAGTTTTCCCTGAAGGGTACTACTAATTATGATAATTATCAGCAAAAGTAGGTCGTAGTGATCACAGAGAGATTTGTATATGCAGCTATGCAATTTGATGGGTGTGATCACATTTGAAATCACCACAGGCAGAACATCTAGGTAGAAGTGGCATACATGTACTAGTCTGAGTTTCCTCTCACCTTTCCCACCCCATTTAATTGATAAGTTAATCTTGATTTTAATTAGATTGACTCGTGAGTTGGCTGGTAAAGAAACGAATTACTTTTAAATTGTTATGAATGAGAAGATAAATAGTATACTTATTGATATCAGGCAGATAGCGTTAAAATACAATGACTCTTAATTTGCTAGCCTCTGTTTAAAGCGGCAACCATATGCTGCTACATCATGGTTTGGGATACTTCCATGTTTTCTATACGGAATGTGTTCAGACCTCCGATCCTAGCATAACAGTCAAAATATCTAAAACTCTGTGGTAAAAGTCAGAGGAAACTCAGACCAGTACTTGTCATGCTCTGTTGATTTTTTAATATAATTTATAAGTAGCACTATTGATTTTGTAATATAATTTATAAGTAGCACTATTGATTTTGTAATATAATTTATAAGTAGCACTATTGATTTTTTATATAATTTATAAGTAGCACTATTGATTTTTTAATATAATTAATAAGTAGCACTATTGATTTTTTAATATAATTTATAAGTAGCACAGTTAGAAACTGTTGGATATATGCTCATGAAACTTAATGTGTGAATTCACCTTGTCACTTCCGCTAGCACCCACTAAAAATAAATTGTGGTTGCAATGACCTGCTTTTCTTGGAAAAGGAGCTATACTAAGTTTTTGGACCATGTACTGTCAAGGCAGGCGAGATATAGCATTAATAAAAATTCTGTTGGTTAATTTTTAGCACATACGTTCAAATATTTTATGAATGATAAGCATGAAAGAAGAGAAAATCTTTAATTTGGATTGATTTCGTGGATGGAAAACACAGTAACAACTCTGTTTTATCCAATTTCAATCGCTCCCCCCAAAGTAGCCTCGCGTCCCCTCTGGGTATTTTTCTAAAGTATCGATATTATTCGTGTAGTCCTTTATAATGAATTTTGCACCAATCAGTCTCGATCACTATCCCTTCAGGACCCAGACCACTGATTATTAATTGAAGAGGGTACCAGTCAAAAAGTGGGGAACATTGGATTCCGTACTTAATACTTTTGATATAGTCATCGACTAAAATATCAGTGTGGAATGTTTACTTTTTAATTTTCCAAAACTTGCCCTTCTAACTTCTAAATAGATTCTGTCTGTGCACTTAAACGATTTCGATTTTTTTTCGGGAGACCAAAATTATCCAGTGTCAACCCGCGGTAGCTAAATATTCGGCGAAGGACCGTATTTTGATTAGTTAGAAAGTTTGGGGTAACTTTTATCACAAAGTACATGCGGTGTGTATTTGGTCATCTAGTGTAAAAAAACAGTGTTTTTTTCTCACACGTTAACATGGATGTCAGCGGAAAATTAATGAGTTGTTTTAGCCTTTCAGGACTATGTGTTTTGTCCCATTCACGGTCTCTTACATTGGTTCTACAGTATTCAACGGAAAAACATGATGAAACGCGAAAGTTACATGTTTTAAGGATCATAATCACAATTATTTTAGACCAGTGTTTAAATGAAGTAGAATGTCTTGTTAAAAGTTTGACCGCTTTCTAAGCCTGTATTCAAATGACAAAGAATATCCTTTACAACATTTTGGTTACACTTCTAACCCCGCCCCATCTCTTTTTTGACGACCATCAGCTACAGTCCTTTCTTTTCTAAAGGAAACCTCTCATCATCAAATACCTCTTATATCCAGTAAAAACTTGGTTTTTACCAAATCGATTTCCCCCTTAGTATTGTCAAATCTCATTGTATGAACTAATATAATACGAAACGTTGCACTGTCAATACATTTATAGTACGAAAATCAAATTAAGAAAAGTTTAGTTTTCTTAATGACACAAAATGGAAGTGCAGTTAGCCGAGCAGATGGATATTCTTTAACTTAGTGGTTTTCTTTTCTTGTTGACAAAGAATATTCCGACAATGAGCTAATTTGAAGCTTCCTTTTCCCGCGGCAGTGTTTGCCTCCATAATTAAGAAACATTTGAGATGGGGCTGGATATTAACAGGAATTACTAATGAGTCTATGTTAGTCCATGTGCAATGCTAGCCCCTAATTTTGTTGAACCTTAATTCATCATTCATTAGCTTTTAAGTTCTAATAAGAAATTGCCACCGAATAATATTTATTAATGAGTAGACTTTTCTCTGTACTGACTGGAAATTCAATTTATATATATTCTTTCTAATTCTCTTTTGTTTAGTTCAGTAGTAGTAATGGATAGAAACTGTTGATAGGTAAAGTCCATCCATTGGGGAAACACACATATGTAGTTCAACATCTACGTGGATTTGTTTTATATTTCTACGAGTTGAGCATTGAACGGTTGACCGTATTCTTGACAATTGACCTGTTAGTGATTGAGAAGTCAAACCCTCAGTATATTTACTTCCTTGAATGTAAATTCAGACAAAAGCTTCATCATTTGATCAAGTGTATCAAATGCATCCATTTCTTTTAAAGATACATTGTCAAATATGTAAAATATTTGTTCATTGAGGGAAACGGGATTGGTATCAAATTTATCATATTTATTCCCTTTACATATTGTTTACTACTAGACACTTCTAGAAGCTTTCAGAGAAGGTCATACTTTTGACCAAACTCGATGACATTTACATTCATCACAGTGCATAGACGCTAGTTAGGAAGAATATTGCTGCATATAATATTAAATTACTCTATTGAGATGACTGTACTTGTGCAGTGAAATCTTCTGCAATCCTTTTGGCACATGAGTGTATCCTAATGCCCCGAGAGGTAAATCGAAGTTAGAAAAGTCTTTGTCTTCCAACGCCGAACAATCCCTTACATCCATCACGGAATGAGCATCAAACTGATTTGTCATATTTGCTAATCTGAATTTGGCTGCGAGAAAAGAGTATGCTAATGATGGCCCCTAATTTCATTGAGTCATGATTAAGCATCACTGGCTCTTTCCCTCTTAATGCCAGATAAAAGCTTATGTTAACTGAATTCCTAAGCTAATTTTGTGTCCAAAAATTGAATTTCTAGAGATAACCGCAGAAAAAGGCATGAAAGTGTTCCTCGCATAGAAGACCTGCAGTTAACTCCATTAAAGAGTGATAAGAGATGAGTATTCCTCCACCATCTGTGCATGTTTGTCCTAATGAGATTTTTTTGTATCTTCAAAAAAATCGTCCAAAACAATAGAGTTAGATATCTTTTGTTGTCAAGCGCATGTTAAGTTATTCATCCAAGACAATTTAAGTTGCTTACCCAATATCAATGGTTTCGAATTTAAATTTACTATGCCAGTAGTTCATTTCCATGCCAAAAATCTGACTGTTCAGGGTAGCTTACAAGGGGAACTCTGTGTTGACGAAAACCTACCAAAGAAAGAAATGCATGGGTAGAATAGCCATATTTGCTCCTTGGAAGCACTTTACCAAATAGAATCTGAAACTGACTATTTTCTAAGAGGTGTGAGACGCTTGGTATCCCAATCATCAGAAGCGTGCAAACAAAGCAAACTAATCGTATGAAATGTTAAAGTTTTCGTATCAAATCAGAAAACTAAGTATGGAGTTAAAGGAACCAAATTTAACCGCAGTTAAATTCTCGTTCTTTTAATGGCGAAGCTCTCATTTCCATCCACCTTATCTGAGTCCTCGTGGAGCGACAATCAAGAAAATAATATCTATGAAATGATATAATGATGTGGTGAGTGTTTTATATATATTTTACAGGCCGTCACATAGCAGTTTAAGATTTTAATGCCGAAATATTTTTTTTTTTTTTAACTAATCAGAAACAGCTGTTTATGGCATCTAGATTTTAAACACGAACAATGTATATTTTCAATAACTAGAAAAACATTTTTATAGAAGAAAAGACTCAAAGGTAGACACGAAAGTCATAAAATCACTAGAAACAGATGTAGGTACGATTAGAAGACACGCTATATCCATACGCAGATATAACTAGAAGACATGCTATACCCGTACGTAGACACAACGAGAAGACACGATATACCCATACAGTCGTATACATATAACGTTACATTTTCAATCCTCAAACATTCATCGCCGGAGATTGAAAGATATAGTGTACAATATATGCAGTTATCTTTAGATAGGAATAACATTAAAATGTTTTTGTTGAGCCAACAATTGAGCGCCTCTTGAGACCGGAACTGTAGAACACTGAATTTATTTTCTTTCTCAATCGGCTTATTTCTGATTGACAAGGCTTTCTGACTACGTATTCTCTTCATACCCCGCTCCCCCCCCCCCCCCATTATATTGGTAACACAATGATAACCCTTCGTTAGATTTCAATTTTTTGGTACTGAGAAAAGTGTTACGATGTCAACAGAGAAAGCATCATAATTTCAAAAATAGAATGTGAAGCATCGCATTGTGGTTTCGATATAGACTTAGACTTACAATCGTTCGACAATTCAAGAATTTACTTCATCTACTGATTTTCGATGAAAATGAGACAAAAATATCCCGAAGATATCTAATTTTCTATTTAACCTTTACTTAGTTCCTCCGTTTATTTGCCTCGTTCATCCATTTAAAATATAAAATGCCTCAGCATGTTTTCGAATTGTTCTAAGGAAATCGCTTCTTGGATGTCAATTGTTGGCAATCAGTGTCACTGTGGGTCAGTAATTAGCAGGCAATACAAAATCTTTCCTGATTACTCAGAAATCTATTTTCTTTTGACCCATTTATGATATGCCAGTTATGGTATGCAAAGCTGAATTATCGTATGCAAAGATGAATTATCGTATGCAAAGTTGATTTATCGTATGCAAAGCTGAATTATCGTATGCAAAGTTGAATAATCGTATGCAAAGTTGATTGATCGTATGCAAAGTTGAATTATCGTATGTTTTTTTTTTTAATGAAATCTGACATTGAATTATGTTTGTTTACTAGACACCTTTTCAAGACATCTTGTCTTGTGTGAAACTAGAATTAGGAAAATTGTGGATACTTTCTAGCACCAGTTTGTCATGTTGCTTAATATTGTTTCCCCAAAGTTTAGGAATCGGAATGTATTTTTGTTTTAAAGTCACGAATGCGTTTCTGTATAGGAAGATTTTAATTTTGCTGTTGTATTTACAATAACATGGAAACAAATGTTTACAATTTGGTTCTTTTTCGAAGGCGATACGACATATTACTTCCCCAGAGTAGCCTCGCACATGTCAATACTGGAAGAAAGTTTTTGATATCGATTGCTAGTGGTGCCACTATAACCGACCTTGGCTGGTAGAAGTGGCCATATATACTAGTTTCAGAACTAATTCAGCTGACATAAATGAAACTTTTTGTCCCGAAGGATGGGGAGTTTATGCTTTCTTCGCAATACAATTGAAAAGCTAATACATCAATCACGGACTTCTGAACTAGGGAGATGTTTTCCAGAGCCATTCATTACTTTGCTGGCTCTCAAACGTTATTCGAACCCGAGCCATGACTTGACGACTGAAAGGTGTCAGAGATAAGTTTTATTCCATAGCTTCGAAAACAAATCGATCAGACACAATGTACTTTATGTAAGTATAGATTATATATATGCCTTATATATACTTAAGGGTGAAATACAGAAAATTATTGGTGAAACATTTTTCATATTTTGTTAATTCCTATATTTACACATTTGAAAAATATATTCTTATATTTTCAAATGTGAAAATACAAGATTACCCATCATACCATGCGATGCTTAATTGTGTGTGCCAATATAAGTGATATTTGCAGCAAGAAAAACAAGCTTTTTGAGAGCTTCAGCAATACATGAAAACTGTTAACTCTCAGGCCATTCGGAACTACCTCGGCTACCAGGACAAAATTATGCCTCGGATGTAAGTCGGCGCAGTAATTTACAGACTAATCATAAATTTTGTTAGCCTGAAATTTCTCAACACAAAAAAGAAACCTCCAATCTATTAGGACCACTTTGGCTATTTCTGCATTTGGATTGACTGAAGGATTGACCCAGATGATGCGAATGAAAAAAATAGTTCGATCAGTGGTAACTTCTCGGTCAACCCTTGTTTTGTACATAGCCAAAGTGGTCTAAATGGGAACTCTCCACATACATTCGAAGTGTGATCAGTAGGATTGACCGCAAGGTTGCGAATGCCCTCAGGCATAGAAATTATTATTTGCCGATGATATCTGACTCGTCTCCGGTTGCTTCTTTACGAAGTTATGCCCCTTTTACTATAGCTTGACAACAATGGGAACAACGCGGTGTGGTGTTGCATGGCGCAATCGGACTGGATTTTGTGGTCAAATAGGGTAAAATAGTCTACAAAATGTCACAAATGTTATCGATTGCAACAGAGTAGTTCAGCTCAAATCAACGGTTCTCTCAAATCGCTGATTTTGTTATGATCAGTCAATAAATGCGATTGAACTTGAGGTGAACTTAATAAAAGAGGGGTGGGTGTTGTGTGCGCAAGAGTGAGTTTAATTTTTGAATCTTCGATTCAGAAGCAAGTTTAATATAAAAGAAAAACAAAATTTTATTTTCCTACGGTAATACCAGGTATATTTCATCTTGTGGTACAAAAAAGCCCCACATTTTATCTTGTGACTGCATCACTGGTTCAAATATCGCTGTGTTTTGTTGTTGTTGTTGTTTCTTTTTGTACCACACGATGAAATATATCCAGTATTAACGTAGGAAAAAAACATCCTCTGTAATTCTTTCTTTAATAGAAGAAAGCTAGACTAAAGATAAAAATTATTATATTTTTCAAACCAACTAGTGCGCGAAACTGAGTTTTGAATTTAAATATATAAATCTGACCCTCTTCTCTTAGCTTGCATTTCATCACTTCATTGGGTTTTTTTAAATGTCAAGATGGTGTATTGAACCAAGTCTCCAAATCGACGACCTTACGATATAAAACTAGTCGAATTCTTCCGATTTGTTTTCAGAAAAATGGATAAAGTGGGCATTAAATGCAACACGGTTCATAATATTTGCCAGATCGTCGTATCAGCAATATGGAATCGATTCACCTATATAAGCGCATAGAGTTAAACATGTCTACCGGCGCTCCTAGGGAAATCCATTGCCTGAAATCAAAAATTGTTATGCAGTATCGTGTAATCAGTTGATATCTGGTGTTGTCAGACGCTGTAAACTTGTAATAGAAATCGCTTAGAATTAAATTGAATTGAATTCGATTTGGACTTCAGAATGGGAATGAAAAGAGCAAAATAACACAGTAGTCAATCCTTGTCGCTGATGCCGTTGCTGACTTGAACATTATAATTATTATTTTTTTATATTTTTTTTATAATCTTTTTCTGATTATTATTCAGACGCTCTTATCTCAGACCATGTATCGACCTTCATAAGCTTTGTATTTATGTAGGTGATCACATGTTGGTAAGTTTCTCTTATAACCAGACACCATTAAATTTCTATATGATTAATAGACACCATTAAATTTCTATCTGATTAATAGACACCATTAAATTTCTATCTGATTAATAGACACCATTAAATTGGTATATGATTAATAGACACCATTAAATTGGTATATGATTAATAGACACCATTAAATTGGTATATGATTAATAGACACCATTAAATTGGTATATGATTAATAGACACCATTAAATTGGTATATGATTAATAGACACCATTAAATTGGTATATGATTAATAGAGACATATTTATATCTTTATTTCATTTACCGGAGATGGAAGTTTTACTCATAGCGAAAGAAAATCATAGTAAGATTTTGTATTTAGTTCATAATTTTACAATTATACTAGTAAATGTTCTCAGAACATTCTAAAAAACAGTTATTCAGTATATTATATTATAGAGTGTTGAAGCTACAATGCTTACGTTTTTGTTTTTATAGTACACGCAAGGTCCATCTTCAACATAGTTGGATATGCCGAACTTTCCACCTGTGAATGACCTCCAGATCCGAGAAAATAACAAGAGAGAGGGTTAATTAGTATTTACGTTATACTCGTCAGGTGTATCATGTTGAAAAATTAAGTTCAGGTTTCACCAACCAAAAACAATTAAGTCCAGAATTTCACTTATGTCTAGAGTCCTAAAACATACTGGAAAACATTTAAGCCAGAGTCAAATATAATTAATCAAAAGTCTTAACTTCTGATTGAGACTTAAAGACATGTAGCGTCATTTTGTGCCATACCAAAAAGAATCTAAACTGAGACTAGTTTTAATACAGCAGTTTTTGTTTGCTTGTTTGTTGTTGTTGTTGTTGTTGTTGTTGTTTGAGTGCAATGTCACTATTGGTATAACATTTGTATAAGAGCAACCCTGGCGCAGTTAAAAGAAAAAAAATATTAGTAAAAATTTTTACCAATTTCTTCAATTTCATCGCATAGCGTTATATTTTATTTAAACAAATAACAACAACATATATACTAGTAAGGGTACTGTTAAGTCCTTCTTAATATGTGCTTTTACTATTTTAGCAGATTTTGATGACACATCATCTTCACAAAAATTATCGTCTCCAGTTGTAAATAGCATTCTGTGTGGTTCAACTGTATTTATTCAAGAAAATATCCATCAGTATAATTATAGGATAAAAATTACTGAATAGGAAATAACACAGGTCACTGAATATAAAGGTTTTCCCGTTCTGTCTTGAACACAATTTTTTTTCCCCAATGTTTCTGTAACCGATTAAATCGGAACGGGAATAATTATATGAATCAGCTAGTATTGGTTTTGGAGTAGATAGTCAAGTATTCTCAGGCTTACGTTGGAGTGAATATAACGACCAAGTAATGTAATTTTGATTCATACCTTTTGGAAAAATGAACAATTCTTTTAGAAAGTTTGAAGACAAAAGTTTCAGATTTTGTCTTCCAACGTATTTGTTAAAATTGACGTTTTATAAATTAATGTTTTCCTTTTTAAAACTTGACGTGGTTATAACTGAGTATTTCGGTTGATAGTGATGAAAATTGGATGAAAGATAGTCATAGAATGACGTTTGAAATGTATACATTTTATATATTGATAACTACTAAATGAAGTACGCTTGCACCGAATAAGATATTTCATTACTCCACGTGTGATTATTAAAAATGTTATTACTCCACGTGTGATTATTAAACGTTTCATTACTCCACGTGTGATTATTAAAAATGTTATTACTCCACGTGTGATTATTACAAATGTTATTACTCCAGGTGTGATTATTAAACATTTCATTACTCCATCTGTGATTATTAAACATTTCATTACTCCACGTGTGATTATTAAACATTTCATTACTCCACGTGTGATTATTAAAAATTTTATTCCTCCACGTGTGCTTATTAAACATTTAATTACTTTACGTGTGATTATTAAACAATCACCCTTGCCCCGGTATCAGACTGGTAAGTGGTCCAGTGGAAATTCGAATAAACAAAGTTTGACAGCTGATGCTAGATAGTTGGTATTTGGTGATTCTTTAATAGTATCATGTACACATAAGTAAGTAGTCAATCAAATACTAGCCTATGGCTAAGATGAAAATATGCGCGACCACATAGGCTTTCGACACATGGAGTTCTGGAACCATTTATCGGCGCTCCACAAGCACGTGTCTCTATATTACTGAGCTTTTTTTAAAAACAAATTCCGCCTTGTGTATTGATAATTTTCGTACTCCCAGTAGTGTTTTCTTCTCAGATAATAAGACACCGAATTTGTATGTACTGCCACCATTAACAAGCTGCCCCTGAAGATCTGTGATGAGGGGCAGTTTTTTCTAACAATTGTGACGTCATTGGTCCAAAATTGGTATCGATTTAAATGCAAGGTTGACGACTATCAGTACATTTTACTAATCTCACCACATGATCACAACAAGAATAAATCATGCTGACAAATGGTTGTTGATTATTTGTCGACAAAATGTTTTGTACTTGTCAGCGTTATCGAAGCAGTCAAAGCTCTACAGCACATAACACTCAGATATTCTTGTCGGTGCAAAATTTCATTAGGATGACTGAAAGGTTTAAGTAGTCCATACAATTTAAAACCTTTTGCATCATTTATTTTCGGTGTTTGTTTTCTCTGGTAACAAACGCTATTATCGAAACTACTCCGTGTATACTTATACTTATACATACATATATATATATATATCGAAACTACTCCGTGTATACTTATACTTGTATATATATATATATATATATATATATATATATATATATATATATATATATATATATATAAGTATACACGGAGTAGTTTCGATAATAGCGTTTAGCGTTTTTATATATATATATATTTATTGTTTGTACTTTTTATTTGTAAACACTTCTACCTACATCCAGATTTATGATGTTATATTTTTACTACTGTTGGGGAGACAGTGCTCTAATAAGATCATACTTTCTACTGAATTCCCAAAATCATGCTTGTCCTTGCATTTGACAAAGTTTCTGAAATAAATATGGTTTAAACTAATGTCATTGATCAAATAAAATGGGTTAAAATTTACCTAAATCACGATAGCTTCTCATTGATCATCAGTAGAGATACTAGTGAAAATCAGCTGCAGGACGGATGGTATGAAGGTGGGCAAGGGACCGACTATTTAATTTTCTGAGGTGGGGTGAACGCCTGAATTTTTTTGAAAAAAAATTCGGGTCACTCAAAAGCTTAAAAGATTATTGTGCTCAAAAAGCCGTCTTCAATTCATCATTTCAGTTTACACATATTATCTTGTGATAAAGAAAGAAAGAAAGAAAAAAACATCCTGGTCGGTCGGAATAAAAATTACCCCAAGCTCCCGCACCCCCCCCCCCCTCCAAAACAAAAAGAAAAAATTAAATGATCGGTTCCGAAACAACCTGTGTCAAATTTTAAATGTTCTAAATTGTGTATATCATGAACGTCTGGATTAGTTACTAAGTCAAAAGTGGCTATGTAACGGTATGATAGTTTCAGTCACGGAACAACGATGACTAATTTAAGTTTCTATACAAACATATTAAGAATACATTGAATAAAATTATTGTTGAAAAAAAGGCATGTTGAAGAAATATATACATGTAGGTGTTGAAAGCTGGGAATAATTGTGTTTTTTTTTTTTACATAAGCTTTACTTAAAAGGAAAATGCATTATTAAACTAGAATTAGAAATTATGTCAATGGCATGCCATTGTATATCTTCGCACTACCGTGCTTTGTATTACCACACAAAAAAGTCTTTGCTTTTGGATCCAGTCCCAGATGGGTAAGAATAGAGCAAGGGACTAAAGTTAGCTGCATATCTGAATTTGCCTTTTTAAGCCGAGTAAGTGTATATGTGGTTATAGAAGGGAGATACCAATAGTTTCTGACCAGGAGGTTAAGTCCATGGGGTTAGGGATGGACCACATGGTCAACATCAGTTGCACGTATAAATGTGTCTTTTCATGCTCAGTAAGTGTAAACATGGTTACATGGTGTAGATCTTGATAGTTTCCAAGTTATGGCACAGGGGCTAAGTCCTTGGGATTAGTGATCGACCCTGGACCAATGTCAGTTGCATGTATAAATTTATTATTTTATGACCAGTGTTTCTATGTCATGACCCTGGGGTAAGAATATACCCAGAGGTAAAAGTCAGTTGCATATCTGAATTTGTCTTTTCACGCCCCAAAAACGAATATAGATTTATAGGGTAGGGATCTCGTTGTTTTCTAAGTTGTGACCCAGGGACCACAACTGATGCCCCCGGAGCAAGACCCAGGGGTTTCATTCTCACCCCCTATCTGATATGTGTTGACAATTGAGTTTTGTGATCACAAATACCAGTTCTCAGACATGTTGGTCTCATAATATGAGAGTTAGTTTAAATTTATGCAAAACAATCCCAACCACACAGCCCTGGCCCCACCGCACCAACAGGGCCTGTATCAAGACAACCGCCTATATTGAAACGTGTAGAAGGAGTTACGCAACATTACAAATACATGCGCACACGCACGAACGCACACACAGACGGGCGATATTACATAATCTGCGTCTTTTTTACGAAAAGCGCGGTGATAACTAAAACCCTTGGTCCGGAAGATCCACGATAAGTTGTGTATGAATGATTCAATCTACAAAAATAGTTTTAAAATAAAAAGTATAAATATGCCTCTCAGATGCATGAGTTGACCTTTTAGCAAATATTACCTCAGTTTGCCTTAAATAGTTTTAAAAAATATAAAAGCCACCTCAGTCGGAAAATAATACGAGAAAGTTGGTATATCATCAATGCGGTGTTATCACTGTTTCCTTCAGACAGTGGAAAGGTTAAGGAAACAAGTGTGACCAATAATACGAAACAGCGGAAAGGTTAAGGAAACAAGTGTGACCAATAATACGAAACAGTGGATAGGTTAAGGAAACAAGTGTGACCAATAATACGAAACAGTGGAAAGGTTAAGGAAACAAGTGTGACCAATAATACGAAACAGTGGATAGGTTAAGGAAACAAGTGTGACCAATAATACGAAACAGCGGATAGGTTAAGGAAACAAGTGTGACCAATAATACGAAACAGTGGATAATAGACGTAAAGACTTATCAAACACTTGTATAACAAACATCAACTATTTCAATTGATGCGTGTAACAAATGCCACATATACAGGGAAAATAAAATGGAAAAGTATTTTTCTCCGTATCATACAATTTATCGATGCTAACCCACAGAAATAGGAAAGCACAGAAAATATAAAGTTTAGAAAATTATAGACACATTAGTTCCAGAACTGGCACAGTTAAGGAAATCTATATATATCGAATAGTTTGTTGATTTTGTCTGGGTTTTGTCACGTTGTGACTTATGGCCAATGTCAACTTGGCACCTTTAACCAATTGCAAGATCTAGGAGGCAGCTACCAGTTTTCATAATGCATACTTTTCACAGACTAAGTCGTATTAAAGCTTGCTTTTCTTTATTTATAAGAATATACTCAGAGACCTATAGTTATAAGAATATACTCAGAGTCCTATATTTATAAGAATATACTCAGAGTCCTATATTTATAAGAATATACTCAGAGTCCTATATTTATAAGAATATACTCAGAGTCCTATATTTATTAGAATATACTCAGAGACCTATAGTAATAAGAATATACTCAGAGTCCTATATTTATAAGAATATATTCAGAGTCCTATATTTATAAGAATATACTCAGAGTCCTATATTTATAAGAATGTACTCAGAGTCCTATATTAGACCAAAGACGGTGCTGCGTGAACTCCAACAGCCTGAAACATTTGAAGTAATATTGTGAGTGACGCCTTAAGCAAAGTCAAGCATGGTTATGCCACAGAGTAGATAAAGCTCACTGTATTTGGTGTTATGAATGAAATTTTCCCTGAATCCTCATTTCTTACTTTTTCTTTCACAATAAGACTTCTTTGTACATTGCATTTGTATGGGTAAGATCCTTGAAACTATTGTCTAGAACTTAACGAACGCCAAACATAAATAGGAAAGTAAAGGTTCTTCAGTGAGGTGCACGTAAATTTCAATGTGCCACTTTGATTAATAAATATTTTTGAATTCAATGCTTGTATATTTATTCAGTTGGAGTGAAGACCACGCCTTTTTTTTCTCCATAAAATCACCTGTTGTTATCCATATATAGCCTTGGCATGTCACATTGACAATTAATATGGAAGAGAACAACACTTACAGAAAGATCAGGGGCGGATCCTGAGCGCGAAACAACCGAAAAGTTTCATAGAGTAAGTTTTCTTTACGGTTAGATGGTTACATTTATTGCATGGAAACGCTAAAAATGCAGAAGCTTCTGGGGACTTCTCTCCGTGGAACCTAACCAGGGGTTCCATCCCACAGACCCCTTGCCTACTTGTTTACCCCCACCCCCACCCCATACCCCCCCCCCAAAAAAAACAAAAAAACAACATATTTCTGGATCCGCCCCTAGAAATGTATGAAACTTTTTTAGCAAATAACAATTGAGAACTAACATATACTTGAGCTGGAGAATGACAATGAATTTCCTAATATTACGTGCTTAGTGATGACCCCAAACTGGCAATGGAACTTTTCGTATTCGTCCGTATAATAACAAGCAATAACAATGTATGGTCAGATGGTAAATATTACAGATTATTATATATTTTAAAACAATTCTCACTTATTTAGCATTATTAAAACTATTCAATATTTTCCCATATTGAACGTAGCCAAACTATTGCACGTGCCATTGACAACCATATGACCTATGGCGACTCTTATGTATTTACAACCCTCCCCCCCCCCCCACCCCCACCCCCCCACACAGAAAGAAAAACCTGTTGCTTCCAGAGACGTTGATGGCAGTGTTGACAAAATCGCAATTTTCGAGATTGTTGAAGAACTTTTCAATGCGATGCAGGTGTCGGCGGTATAGCTGCCGTTGCAAATAGAAGAGAGAACTTTGGTTATTAACAGAGTTACCATCTCTCAATTCCGATTTCGCTAACCAAAAATTGAAATTGCAGAAATCGGTATAACTGCCGGTTGAAAGGACAGAGACATATTTTATACCAAATTCTCGATACCAGCTACATGAAAGCCAAAAAATATGCTCAGATAATGATGACGCTTGATTACTTTAGGAAATTTAGATACGTCATCAACAAAACAAGAAAGAGTACTAGTATTTTCCACACTATTAAAACTTTACTGGCAACGCAAAGTGATATCATCGATATTATGTGATGTCATCAAGAAGTAAGCATGAATATAACGCATTTATTGAACATTTTTAAGATGGGGTTGGATCTTTTAAATTCATTCGCGTTACATGAAACTGAATTTTAAAAATAGAACATTATGTCAGGTGTTTGTTTCACTGACTGCTGTACGGAATAAAGGTTGTATGTATCTGAATGGTTTTCAGTATATATTGAACAGGTTACTGAATTTGAATGCAATTAGTAATGACGTATCATTTCAATCACTCAGCAAAAGATAACTGCATTATCAATACAAAGGTCATTCATTCCACTTAATACTAAGTATTATTTTTATTATTTATAGAGGAAGATTAAATTGTATACATAAATACCATTTCTACTTCAACAGAATCCCCTGTGACTCGCACATTTATAGAAATTTTTAACGGAAAATAAATCGTACAGTGGTTGATGTATGATGAACACGTTCATAGGAAATCTATTCTGGGAGATATTTGTGACGATATTTTCCCCAATTTTAAGTTCTGTATTCGATCCAACAAATTACACATTTATCCCAAAGAACAATTGAGATTAATATTCTAGAATACCTTTATTGGTGGATTAAATAAAATAAACCAAATTAAATATTTTCTTCTGTACAAAAGTTATGATTGAAACGATTTCGATCGAAAAGGCGATAAACAGAATCGCTTTAGAATCGAGCTTAAGGTCTGCAATGGTAGATGTTCCAGACTTATTATCTATATTCTTCGCTGTAATTGTATATCTGCACGGAAAGAAACATTTTCCCGCCTAATCGTCTGTTTCCTTTTTTTTTTTTTTTTTGGGGGGGGGGGGGGGGGGTGGAATGCCAAAAAAGTGCTATCGTTTTTGTCTGATTTCTTCCCAATGCGATATTTATGCAGTTTCTAAGAAAATAGTTATAATCATTAACTCCATTTTCGTATATTTGCAGGAACATTTGACAGAGTTGAAAAAGAGCAATTCTGGCGTAGAGCTTTAAGTTGTACGGGTAAATTCTCCTTTAAGGCAGTGATAACAAACAACTCACAAAACGTTTAAGAATTACAGGAGCACCTTCAGATTTCGAAAACACGGAGGATTTATGCCTCTAATTCTTATCATGGCGGATGAGTGAAATACCTTCGGTAAGCAGGAGTTTTCTGACGGATGATGTTTTTGCTACACAAAAAGTAGACCAGTGAAAAAGTAGACCAGTGTGGTATATTTTTCCCATTTTCAAATGATTTTAATCACATTTTTATTGGAAAATGTAAAAATGTTTATATTCCACTCCTTGCTTATGGTTTGCTCGGTAAATTTAGAATATGTATGTGATCGATCCTCTGAAGTAGATTCCGGTGTAAAATGTCTTTTTGCATCAATGTTGTGTTTCGCAAAGTATATCTCCATTATGGATGTTTACCCAGGGCGATCTTAAACAAAACATATCCACAAAAATAGGATAAATAGGTATTGATTCAAACGATGCTACCATGCTATTTATCCGATTTCACAATCTCTATGCAATACAAGTAGTGTCCTATTTGTAAATTACCGTATATACTCGCGTATGACAACGTCCAAATGCAAATAACATAGACATTGATCTGCCAATGCATAATGCGCCAGCAGATAAGGGTCTATGTTGCTTGTTCTACTGATTAGTCCTTACAAACTGCATAGACCCAGATCTGCCGGCGCATTATGCGAAGGCAGATCTTGGTCTATGCAGTTTGCAGTTGGTACGAAATTATACGCGAGTATATACGGTAAGATTGATGGATCACAATGCTGATGTTGGAATAACACGCGGCAGTAATGTTGGTTATATTATTTTCCAATACTGGTATTTTATAAGCATCAATCAAATTACATATAAATGACGGACGCGGTTACACAAAAATTGTCTGAAATATATGTATAATCATCCGTTCTTATAAAAAGGGCAGACTGAGATAATTATGCAAAGGTAAGAAAAGGCCAATAAATCAATTTCTATAGACAATATGAATATTGATGCAAACTACTTGTCATGAAGAATAACTATAACGTCTCCCCAGACTGTCCAGTTTGATAAATAAAACATTTACCTAACTATTTTATGAATGCTGCTTCTGATCTAATATCGTTATCTTCCACATAACAGAGTCTGTATATTTATAGAGCTGTTAGATGCTGTTTGATTGAGGATGTTAAAAATAATTTTCCTCTCTCTCTCTTTCTCTCTCTCTCTACATCTACATATACACACACACACACATCACATGAAGAGCAGACTGGATGAAATTTGTGTTCAGTAAGATTGTAAGATCACGGCAGGGTTTAATATATAGTTTGAAGTTTGAGGTGTTGGATGGATTTCATTCGTTCATTCTTTTGTTCTTTGATGTGTTGGATGGATTTTATTCGTTCATTCTTTTGTTCTTTGAGGTGTTGGATGGTTTTCATTCGATCATTATTTTGTTCTTTGAGGTGTTGGATGGATTTCATTGGTTCATTCTTTTGTTCTTTGAGGTGTTGGATGGTTTTCATTGGTTCATTCTTTTGTTCTTTGAGGTGTTGGATAGTTTTCATTCGTTCATTCTTTTGTTCCATGAGGTGTTGGATGGTTTTCATTTGTTCATTCTTTTGTTCTTTGAGATGTTGGATGGTTTTCATTTTTTCATTCTTTTGTTCTTTGAGATGTTGGATGGTTTTCATTCTTTCATTCTTTTATTCGTTGAGGTGTTGGATGGTTTTCATTTGTTCATCCGTTTGTTCTTTGAGGTGTTGGATGGATTTCATTGGTTCATTCTTTTGTTCTTTGAGATGTTGGATGGTTTTCATTCGTTCATTCTTTTGTTCTTTGAGGTGTTGGATGGATTTCATTCGTTCATTCTTTCGTTCGATGAGGTGTTGGATGGTTTTCATTTGTTCATTCTTTTGTTCTATCAATTTTATCAACTGCGGGATCGGGATGTATAATAGGCCCGCCGCTCTCCCCATCATGTTGTAAGATGCGACTAATGGAGACATGTGCCGCGGTGGCTCAGTGGTTAGCGTGCCGGACTCGCCACTGAAAGGGTACGGGTTCGAGTTCTACCACTGGATCAGCCCGGGTCGGCTTCCTTGGAGTGTACTAGGGCAAGACACTTTAGTTCAATAATTGCCTCTGTACTAAATAACCTACTATGTGTTGCTGTGCCGGAAACCACCAAACCAAACCATTTATTCAACTGCATACTGTGTTTCAGCTCTTGTTACTTTGGAAAATTACTGTAAAAATTAGCATCATGTCATTATTTTCCTCGTGGAAGCATATTTTTTAATAACCGTACATTAAAAAAATGCATCAGGGTATCATGCAACGCTGGGACCTGCTCCCAACTTGGACATGTTGTACGTCATCATCTTTTTCTCTTCCTACCTCTTAATTAACTTGTCAAATTACGTTGTGTTGTTACTTGAAATGAAATGTTATTGAAGATATACTGGAGAAAAACGCGTTGCTTCTCATGTTTAATACCTTTCCTTTTGCAACTGTAAAAGTTGCGATCTCTAAATGTGCTTGAACTAACCTTTTAAATGTATTCTCAACGTTTTCATATCTTAGTGTAACACAAATAAAGAATAAAACAAGATTAGAACGACATTGTAAAACGATCGATTGCGATGATGCAGCCAACATTATTTTGAACTGTTAAGTCTAGGTTACTGGGCAATTCTTTTCATTTATGTGACAATTGTTATTAATGAAAATTGTTTGGATACCAAGAAAATTTTGTACTGCGATATTCCTGAAAATGCCGCGATACGTACCATGATATACCGCAATGATATTAGTGACCAACAATTTCATTTAGGGGAGCTGCGGGGCGGGGCAGCTTAGGATTTGTTTGAAAAGAAAACTTTCCGGCTCCCAAATAGGTTGCAAAATATATTCTTGCTCTGGTTTACAGCAGAAAAAGCATCCTATTATATCCATTACATTACCCGAAGAAAAAGAATTGTATCTTAAGGGGAAGAAAAAAAAAATGGTAGAAAACTGACCATATTAGTAGATGAATTTGATATGTGTATGTTAATGTTTGCATACGTTGTCATTCATACACTGTAACTAACGTGGGATTATTCGGCTTACACTATAGCGGACATCCTGTAAAAGACATTATGCTGACGTTATAGAGCTTGTTGATAAAAATAGGAAGTGTTGACACTTGAGTTCACAATCCAGCTACACTATTGATGTAATAATAGGCAGGAAACTTCGAGTGGAATGCCAACACCCGGTCAAGATATTTATCAGAAAGGGCCAGTAGACATAAAATAAACACACTGTCTCAACAAGCGAGAACATATTTGGTGGACTAGAGAAATTACGTAAAATTCAAACCGAGAACGACTGCTCTACTGAAATCTCAGGATGATTCTAGGTCCTATAAAATATAAAGGAATACATGCACTCAACACATACGCTGGAAAATAACTGAAAATTGACATTTTCTCCTCTTTTTTTAAATCTGACATTTTGGCCTGAATATCTTTCACAACATCCCATTCGACCGCTATGTTTGCATACGTGACACTTTTCAAGCATATGATTAAAGGTTCATAAATATAATTATTTTTGTATTCATAGAAAAAAAAAAAATGGAATTTTTTTGTCATGAAAAACGAAAAGATGCTTTTAATATCATTAAATTCGTAACAAGATTATTCGGGAATTTCCGTACATTCCTTATTAATGGAAACTACCGAAGTACCGTTATACTGGAAAAGTACCGTTATACGTACCACCGGAAAAAAAATATCGCGGTAAACCACTATACCGGTAATTCAGCGTGCATCTAATTGTTTTATAGTCAGCATTAGATTTCGTGCCTTTGCAAGAAATATTAGAGACAAATCTTCTCTAACTTTGCAACAGTTTCATGCATTCGAAATAATGGTAGATATAGTACTAATGTAAATGTCTATCAAATGTTTGAATGTTGCTTTGAAAGATTATGGACTAAAAGTCTATCTCTGTCTGTCTGTCTGTCTCTGAATCTCTATAATCTGAGAATATTATCATCTTGGAAGCTACCTTCATTTTGTTTCTAAATCCAGGGCATGGAAAAAACAACAATAACAGCAACAACAACAACAAACGTTACATAGCGGACAAAAAGGTAATTAAGTGCTCTAATGTATGTTCTATTTATAGGATTTTGATTGGGATTATATATTGATCTGGATCGTCAAATTACTATTACTCCATTAAAACCTTGTTCGTCATCCATGTTTTTAGACGATGGAGTTCACTAATCAGTGGTCAAGAAGGCTATTAAACCACCTATAGTAATTACATTTCAAACTGATGGATGCATAAGTGGACAATGGACACAGAAGAACAATGGAGCAGGAATATAAATACAAAATGATTACCGGAGACCCTGATGGGTCAGCAAAGTGTCTATATAATTAGCTGGGGATATGTTTGATGCCGAATAGGATAACGATGTTATACTGAGATTTTAAAAAAAAATTAGTACACTATATAAAAATTGTCACAAGTGAAAAATTATTCAGTTTAACGAGAGAGAGAGACAGACAGACATAGAGAGAAAGAGGGGGGGACTGATTTACGATAAAAATCAAATGAGCAAACTATTCAAAATGTTCAGAAGTGAAACTTATTCAGTTTAACGAGAGAGAGAGAGAGAGAGAGAGAGAGAGAGAGAGAGAGAGAGAGAGAGAGAGAGAGAGAGAAGTGTAGATGTACAGTACCATACATGTCAAATGAATCTGTATGTGTGATGCACAATATTGCGATAGAACAAGTTACTTTCATTATGATATCTCTAACCGCAGTATCAGTTATCAGCATCAAATATTGATTCATTTTACCATATTCCTTGTACCTTAAAGTACAGATTTGTTTGAATTTAGAATCAACGCACTGAAGCGTAGTATCTGCACATAGTAATTAATGTATTTATATATAAACTTGCTCTAATTATTCAAGCATTATCAACTCACGTTAATGGGATATCCTATACACAAAAGTGACGTCATCTCGTCTTTTTCATTATGGCGTCGAGTTACCGAAGACTAAGGTAAAAAAGGAATCAATAGTTGATGCTGTTAACTGATACGGCTGCTTTGTTCAGTAATCAGTGGCAACCGAGGTCATGGAGGAACTACTACCATTAGAGACCAATGTGCCATGAGAAAATCAGACTATCAGCCTCTTGCGCACCTGCGCCATGATTGACTTGCTAAAAACTTGTACATTGCAGATAACACCAAACAATGCATCAGGAGTGTATTATTGTAAAGTTATACTTTTTCAAATATGTGACATTGGATAAAGCCAGGTTGAATGAATGAAGCAGTAATATTTAATGAGGCCCAATCCATAATTGTGCCAATACGTCGCCAGTGATAGTCAACAAACCAGCTATTTGGGATTCGAGGGTTCATTTGACGAGTAGATTTCCTCTGTGTTTATCCATTTACGTCCTCTAATTTTTTTAATTTTTAAGCATTTTGTTATAATGATTATAATCCTTCAATAGTTCTACACGGATCTGATGGCACGCTGTTTAATAATATAGGTGAGTCCAAATATTAATCAACAGCGGGCTAGATTTGCAAACAAAGTTTAAGGGTTGTGTTCCCATTGTGGTCCTAACGCCATTTGTTTGGGTCATATGACTGCAAATTAGCACAGCAAAAACTATCAATTGTAATTCATTTTAACTATTAGGAGTATCTAGGTTACATTATTGTAATTGTAAATAGGCAAAACTATTTAATAAACTGCCACTAGAACAAGAAAATGTATCTTTTGTTAGTTGATAAAACTTCGCTAAAAATGGCCAAGTCCAAAACATTTCAAAGCTAATTTTGAAACAAACCCTGTTAAATGTATTCACACCATATTGATCACTGTCACTGATGTTCAGCTATTCACACCATATTGATCACTGTCACTGATGTTCAACTTAACAAGTAAACGTTAAAGGGGTCAATTCAAACGTGAATTTGTGAACGTTTGATAAATGATCGGTCCCTACGTTTTAGGATCGGCAAATCTCAGAAGAAGGGGATGGCAGGTATCTCATGTAAATTGAGTTGGCACAGATGGAAATTTTTCATAAGTTCTCTACACCACTTCAAAAAAGACTAAAGCATAATGAGCATCACGAAAACAGGTATTTGTCGCACAAGATTTCTGTACATGAATTATAGGTCACAACATTCTTATCTGTTTTACCTGTTACGAGTCAAGCAGTACTATAAGGCCATCTATAGACAGTTGGAGAGCCATGTAGGTCCACGCAGGTAACATATTGTAAAATAAAAAGACCCACGCGTACATTTTCCAATCTAAACAGGTACACTCTGTGCCTTAAGGTGTTCAAAGCAATTGCCTTTGAAATGACACGTGTAACTCACGAGCTTTCTGTGGTCGCAATTTGAGGGTATTTGTATAGTCTGTTTACAATAATAGTTACTGTTTACTAACCTCAGTTTATCCTCGTCGACCTATAGTAACTTAATTGATCTACGAGGAGTAAACATGCAACTTAAAGAATTACGGCACAGGTCAGAATTAGAATATATGTACTACCCTATTTCTGGGCAAGTCCATGTTTTTATTGACTTAAATATTTACTTTTGTGTTGGACCCATATGTGCCGTTAGATATGTATTTAACTGTTGAGGGTCTTTGTTCTTTTAAGATATGAAGTATATACAAAATAAAACGGTACCGTAAAACCATTCACATGATGTACTGAAACTAATTTTGAGAATTTATATAATTGTATGATTGGAAAGAATTTGTAAGCCAAATTCAAAAGATAAACCTCGAGTACAACTGAAGTTTTCCTTGACGGTAAAAGGGCTCTAGCAACTATGTTAAAGTCATTGGTCGAAACATTATAGCACATATTTAAACAACTGATCGTACTGTATATACTCACGTATAAAGCCACACCAACTACAAACTGCATAGACCATGATCTGCCGTCGCATTATGCGCCGGCAGATCTGGGTCTATGCAGTTTGTAAGGACTAATCAGTAGAACAAACAACATAGACCCCGATCTGCCGACGCATTATGCAACGACAGATTAGGGTCTATGTTGTTTGCATTTTGAGCCGGTTAATACACGAGTATAGACCGTAAATAAATAATATTGCACACGGAATTCTACAAGAAATATATTAGCTCTCGTGACAGATAGAAAGTGCGGTAATGTTAAAGTATTTTCTCACATTCAATCAGTCAATTCATGAATCATGTAGGGTGGATCATGTAGGGCCATTCAAGGGTCAGTAACATCACACCCTTAGGAAATAAGTAACTGACAACATATAGAAAATCAAATTTCAAACTGAACCTCCTTCCTTTTATTTACAGACGGCTAAATAAATTTTAACCCGACCAAACTGGATACGCCGAGTGTTTATTTGATTAACCTATGCTCTGAAAAAAATTACTTTTCCACTAAAATTATTAATTTCAACCAATAAATGTTGTCAAAATGTCTCTCACCAGGAAAGCAGGGTAATAACAGTCAACTTGTAAATGATCCAATCCACATCTTTATAATGTTAAATACATTTACACCTTTCTACATCTTTATAATGTTAAATATAGCTACATTTACACCTTTCCACATCTTTATAATGTTAAATATAGCTACATTTACACCTTTCTACATCTTTATAATGTTAAATATAGCTACATTTACACCTTTCCACATCTTTATAATGTTAAATATAGCTACATTTACACCTTTCTTCTAGACCTTAATGCAGCGTTTCACCATTTGTCAATCTATCTTCGAAATTTATTAAATTTCACATTTTCAACATCACAGCATGTATTTCAAATTCTTGAGAAGACTGTATCTGTGGTTTTGTTGCAGGAAATTCTACAACCCTCATGACAGCTAAAATGGCAAGTTTATTGAGTGTTTTGATTCTCAGCATTGAATAATGAATGTGGGCGTCGCTTTTGCAAAGTGTTGCCTTAAGAAGTTGGAAATTCCGCATGAATACACAACAAAATAGTGAAAGACAACATTTAAAAGTGATATCATCGAAACGTCAAAGCATCGAATATATCCAAAAGTATAAAAGACAATGAAAACGAAAAAATATCAAACGACAAACAACCAAATTCTCGAGGAACTAGATGCGATTAAGCATCGATAAACCTACCCGTTGTGAGGAACTTTAGTTTCTGCCTACACTCCCGGCAGCTTGTACCCCCACCCCCTACAGATTTTAAAAACGAAAAGCATAAAGGATGTAAAAATGCACAAAACTTACTCGTTTCATTCATGGATTTATAATTTCTAACTCGATTGCAACCAAGCGGTCCATAACATTGTCACTTTCTTCGCGTTTCAAACCTAACGGAACTTCAACACTAAGACGGCGTCCATATTTGCGTGGGCAAATACGTTTTTTTTATTTATTACATATGGGGGGCACCATAATCTTTTCAGTGTTTAGAGCCTCTAAAGCAAGGTGTCAAACTCATTTGCTATGGCGGGCCAGATTTGATATAAATAATAATAGTAAATAATGAGTCTGGCGGGCCGTATCCGGCCCGCGCGCCGTATGTTTGACACCCCTGCTCTAAAGGTCTTAATCGGCCCTGGGTCTGTAATAATAACAATAATAATAAAAGGCGTAAATAATGGAGAAAGAAAGCACTAGTTAAAGAACAATGACAAACATAACTGCAACATACTTTCAGTAAATATTCTAGTATGTGCAAAAATATCATAGAATGGATGGAAACTGCACGAGTGAGAGAAAGAGCTTAACTAATTAACTGCAAAATGCTAACTGGCAACTGGCCCTAATCAAGGTCATATAAAGATATGAATTTTCCAACATTTGTGGAAACTTTTGTGAAAATAAAAATAATGGAGCAACTGACTGCTACAACTTCCTGTGTTGCAGTAGCAGCTCCCAGGCAGCATGGATACCTTGCAGTAGCAGCTCCCAGGCAGCATGGATACCTTCTTTGTCAAGTGATTATTAAAGAGTAAGTTTGATCGGGCAATGCTGACGCAGTGAGCCAGCTTCATCAGTCAGTCATTCAGTCAGGTAATAGCGGACGGTCACGTCAAAAATGGCCGTGTCCACTGAAGCGTAAATTTAATTGTCAATTGAATCTTTGCAAAGATTCGAATGATTAAGAGCACCTACTGTATCTAATGGGAGCTGAGGGAGCTGGGTGAGTAAGGTCAGATTTCACATTTATTAAACAAGTGACCATTAACTGATCAGCTTGAAGCACCGCCCTCACTCCAAATAGACGTAACTGCAATCTACTTGGATTTCTAACCTAGGTCTTTAACGTTTGGCTTGGGCGCAATTATACAAGTCTTCCACTTTTTTCTATTTTAGCTTGTTTCTTCTAAAGCAATTCGACTGAGTGAAATGCGACCTGACATTATTTCATTCACCCGCAATCGATTGCGATGCGTGCAGTACACAAATCTGCAAATTTATGACAACCAGTGCGACACTTTTCTTATCTCGCCACGCGATCATGGCGGGCGCTAATTTTACCAAACAAGAGCCAGATTGATTTTCCGCAACGAAACATTAAATACTATTAGTTAAAACGTCCGGTCGATGCCAGATAATAAGTATAATCCTGATATTGTTTAGACTCCTAATTATTTCATTAATTTGAAATCCTAAGCCTAACACACTTTCTCATAAAGCGTTCGTATGAAAAGAGGTCGAGCACGGATGCTTGGCAGCAGATTATAGGTAATTGAAAACAAATATTTCATGCCTGCCGATTATTCATAGAAATCCAATTCATCAAATATTGTCTATTTTTTAAGTATTACAATTTACTGCGTCATTGTGAAAACAACTAAGCTAAGATGGAAAAGTTTTCATCAACGGATTCAACAATTCAACATTTATTTTCCTTCCCGAAAAATATGCATCCGATAGTATTAAGTGAACTTTTCTTCTGCTGCTGCTAGTCTCTCTCTCTCTCTCTCTCTCTCTCTCTCTCTCTCTCTCTCTCTCTCTCTCTCTCTCTCTCTCATTCATAAGTACATTTATTAATAAATTCATACATGTCATTCATCCTTACGAAGTAGCTATACTAAGGGGTGTCTTGTGGTGGTTCAGTAAATCCGGTTAGTATTTAAAAGGTTAGATCAGATCAGTTGCTCTGATGTATTACATTTTCTATTAGCAGTACAACCTATTAAATTTCATATCGCAATACAAAACATTATGTGCCTGTTCGGTGAACGTACACATCTACATATAGATGAACATTATTTAATTATCATTGAATACCATTCTCATAATTTTAATTGGAATAATGATACTATATTATTTTATAGAAGACGACGTTACAGGTACTTACATCATGCACAAAGCTAGTGTAACAAAGTATGTACAATACTTGACTGTAAGATACTGAAAATAGTACGACAGTGCCAGAATAAAATCTTTGAACGAGTCAACAATCAAAACTTGAGAAGTATAAATGGATCGCATGCTCAAAACATAACTACTTTTAACGTAATTTTAACAGCATATCCGCAGAAAAAAAGACCCGATTCATTTTGTTCTCGATGGTGGCTGGGCTGCTGGAATGCGATATGATGATCTTGTTAATTACATTAATTTTGGGATATAAATATTACAAGTTCGTAAGGAAAAAACATTTCTCAATAACGTATGTCATTATTCTGAGTTTTATTCATGGTGTTACATGCAAGGGATACAAAATGAGTAGTATTAGAACCGGGCGTTTAAAATTTTTCAAAGACAATATAGAATATCACTCGCTAAAAATATAATAATATGATTTTATTCCAGGCTGGCTTGATCATGTTTCTCATATACATGTGTCCCATTTTTTTCTTACAGTAAAAATATTGTATAGGTATTCTTAAAATTTTCAAGTTGCGATTTATTCTGCCAATGAATCCACGAGTTTTTTTCTCGGTAAGATTTCTCGGTACACTTCTATTATCAAAGAGAATGATTTTTTTAAAAAAAGATCACGATATTTGTATCACGGTGTGAACATCACTGTAGCTCGTACTCTAGAAAAATAAAACCTGATTTTAAGTATTGCCTATCCGTATTAAGAAGGGTTTTTCAAAACCCATTAAATTTCAACCATCACAATAGTCAGACTTGCAAGGGGTCCCTATTTGCATTATTTGATCATGGATGAGAAGAATCTTTCTACACTCACCCTATGGTTAGGTATAATTGTTTCAACTACACCATAGTAAACGTTTTGATGAGTATATCTTGATATAGTATAAATGAGATTTACATTTATAACCCAAAGAATGTATAAAACCTAATTCTGGATGAAACTCTTTGATACGAGTATGAAAAATATAGGTTGCTGATTGTTATGCATATTTATGACTGTCGCGGGATAAAACGAACAGGAAATAGAAAAGCTGTTTACGTGGACACTAGCGATATTGGCCGACAGTGTGCACATAAATATTTCAGAAGTAATTTATACCCACCCTTGGGGGTTCCGATTACATCTTAGTTAAAGGTCAGCCTAGACTATTTCCGGTATCTTGCTACACCAGCGGTACTAAATTAGTGAATTTAGAGTACGAATTGAAATTCTCTAACCTGTATGATAATATTATTTATTTGTATTTTAAAATTCTGTTAATGTTATCAACATTCTCCTGTAGAATCAAGGGATAGCACTTTCCGCTCTGTTTGGTGTATATTTGTAATTCTCTCTCTCTCTCTCTCTCTCTCTCTCTCTCTCTCTCTCTCTCTCTCTCTATATATATATATATATATATATATGTATATATATATATATATATATATATATATATATATATATATATATATATATATATATATATATATATATATATATATATATATATATAACTCTGAAGGTCGTTTGTCTTTAGTTTTTTTCGGAATTGTAACATCGATTCCATGTGTTCTCACCGCTTGGACCTCCTAGCAGCAATTACAACACTGACCTTACCAAAGATGATAGATTGTCTTCTCTTATTACCATTCTATGGAACGTCTTGCCTTGCAAGAATTCATTACCAATGACGATATATATATTAAATCTAGAGAATATACATGTTGTTTATGTTTCAATTAATCTTAATAGTGACGCGATAAATCTTAGTTTCACTTCCAAGCTTCGTTTGTTGTTGTAACGATTTGTATGTTAGGAAACCATGTCTAAGTCTTGAGCCTATTCGTAGAAACATTTCTTGCTTATGTGTCCTACCTGTATTGAGACTGAAAACTGTACATAGGATAATCCCGTGTAAACAGAACGCCACCTAAATATTGCTGCTCTCATGGTTTTAATAAAAATAATGATAATAATAATGACTCCCTCTCTCTCTCTCTCTCTCTCTCATGAGCGGCTTCGATGTACTTTTATGGAGTTATATTTATATTTTCCAACGCCGCGTACTATGTAAAAAAGTACACTACCCTTGGTTGACAGAATGTAGGGTATACTTTGTAATATTGACAGACAGACAGACAGACAGACAGACAGACAGACACCCTTGATTTTCCTATAGAATGATTTAGATTTAAATCATGATTTATCTGTTCCTGTTTAAAGATACCTCTGAAAACATTTTACCTAGTCAAATTGATTACGTGAAATAGAAGGCTCTGTGACATTAGTTTTGTACTTTTTCAAACACTTGCACCCAGAAAAAATGTAACATTGTATGCCTTGTATTCAGTCAGAAGATATCATGCTACCGATAGAACAAGACGTGAAAAGTGTTTACCAACTCGCTTTGCGTAAACCAAAATGTACAGTCCTTGGTTTAGGGAATTTTGTAACATTGTAATAGTTTCCAGGCATACATGGCATAATTAGAGCGATAATGGTGGAAATAGCAAACAGAACCAAAATTAAACACTTCGACTGGACTATTAACAACACATCTATAAAGCACACTAACGTGTCAGCCAGAGTAGGGCCAGAATTAATACCCGCTAGTATGTCTTTTTTTTTGTAAACACGCTAACATTTTGCATCGGGACATGAAGTATACAGTACTGAATATTTTCCATGTGGCTATCTAACGGATATAAATAAATATATATATATATATATCCTTTGCCATCAGAGAGGTAAAGTTTCTGAGTATCTAAACGAAGCTACGCTATCGAGCACAACAGGCATGTCCCAGCTGATCAAAGCTCCCATAATGACCAATAAGCCTCTGCCTAACACCGTTATCGAGATGTAGGCAATGAAGCCATGGCAATCAAAAGAAGCCGTGTCAAGCAAAGGTCAGTAAAGCCGTATCAAAGAAATGTCAGCAAATGAGTATACGCGAATAATTTCCTTTAAGAATCGAAAAATGATGGCGTTAACTTTTAGGATTTCTCCAGAAGTTCGATATTTGGGTTCTCTTGAGGCTCAAATAAAACTTCTCAGTTCCATAATCAGTCTGACTATTGCTTTACAGACTTTACAACAGTATAAATAATACTAAAACTGCGACTCGAACAAGTCTGTAAAGCGGAAAATCACTTCCAGAAACACAATTGAATAATTTTCATTTCAAACATTCCAGTAGCAACACAGTACTTGGAAATCTTTATCAGCATTGCACATTAAGTACGTGGCAAGCGATGCAACATATCAACCAAGCAAGCGATCAGTAGTTTTTCTTTCCTTGCAACACATTTACAGAATGAATCTAACGTGTTTCTGTCCCTCGAAGGACACAATTCTCACTTAAAAAAGATGAATCATTAAAATTCATGATTTTGATATAGATAGGACCAATTCTCTATTTTTGGGCTACACCAGAAGCAGTGAACTGTTTCCATTTAGTATTTGAGGAACATACCACTGAAATAATTCAGGGTCAATTTTAATGAGACAAAAAAGCTACAATAAAACCCATTGAAGTTTAATATAATTCTACAAGCAGAGTTGGACCATTGGTTTAAATGTCGATTATAACCTCTGTGCCAAACTTTCTGGGGTACTTGGAAGGATATTATGTTGAATGTGGCAGAAAGGTAACCTTGGATCAGAGGTAGTGGGAAGATGATGCTGAATGTGGCAGAAAGGTAACCTTGGGTCAGGGGTACTGGGAAGATGATGCTGAGTGTGACAGAAACGTAACCTTGGATCAGAGCTAGTAGGAAGGTGATGTTGAATGTGGCAGAAATGTGACTTTTTGTCTGTGGGAAGATGAAATTGAATGCGTCAGAAATGTAACCTTGGGTCAGAGGTACTGGGAAAGTGATACTGAATGTTGCAGAAAGGTATCCTTGGGGCAACCTTGTTTTGACATTTTTTAAAGATAGCATTTATAAACAGACTAGTCATATATATATATATATATATATATATATATATATATATATATATATATATATGTATATATATATATATATATATATATATATATATATGTACGTGTAGTCCGCCATTTTCACACAGGTAGACTTTCTATGGACACGAAAACAGTTCTCTTTGTCAATGTTGTTGCAATTTTAAAACATATACAAATCATTTTGCTGTTTCTTTCTCTGTTCAAAGTGACAATTAGCATTTATGTGGAAATTATCTTTTTTCAATAAAGAAATTATTGTAAAAGGTAGAAGACTTTTCCGGGTCGGACAAACTTAATCTTTTTTATTTTGCATTAGGGTCTCAAAGATTACTTCGAAGAAGAATGCTATTCTTTTGATTTTTATACGTACATTTGTATTTTGTTTACTGATGGTCTTCCACATCTCTGTCTTCTCTTTCGTGACTATAGTTTTTCATACCCACCAGTTAAATAAATGCAGAATAAATTGACAAAAACGAAGGCCTATAAAGAATTGATCGTTTAAGTAATTCTTGAATGTTTTATCTGATGGATTTCTCTTTCCAGTCTTCAATCCAATACGGACGTAAGCCAATCGAATGTGACCTTCCCCATTGGTTATGTGGACCTCTATAAAGGAATGAACTGACTGGGTTGGGCAAGATGTTTTACCTATATAACTAAACCGTCCACATTTCTCTCCAAGTACTGACTATATGCAAATTATAAAACCTTATTTTATGAAAATCTCTCTCTCTCTCTCTCTCTCTCTCTCTCTCTCTCTCTCTCTCTCTCTCTCTCTCATCACCCCTACAATTTTATTTAAATAATCGTAGCAAATATTTATACTTAGCCACTGTTGTGTACATTGTAAGACCGTGTCTCTAATTTATATTCAATGCTCACAGTCAGTCAGTTCCTAAATTATGTTACAAGAATTAAGGAAGTAAAGACTACTATTTTCATCAATTTTGTTTGTGAATTCCATGGGAATTCGTTTGTAGCTATCTCTAGGATTATTCCCAGATTTTGAAGTTAAAGTAAATTGCTATAGTTACATCGTCTGAACATACAATTTATTATTGTGCATACTTTAATCGATACTACTTACATAAAGGTTCTAGTGACTATGAAATACACTTCAGGGAAGACACCCTTTTCCCTATAAAAGAGCTTCTTATTCATGAATCTTTCCAGATTTAAGACAAAAATTCTTTATTTCAGACTCAGTGGTCCATATATACAATTATATATATCTAATCTAAATGTAAAATGTACTTTAAACATAAAAAACACAGGTGGATATGTAAAACTATAGACACATATATAACCAATGAATGCTTCCCTCATTGTTAAGAACAAAATTATGTTAGACATTTATAAAGTAATTAGCTCCATCTATCAATACTCTGGGAATTAAAACGAATTTCATAGTTACACAGAGATTTCAAGATACAATTCTTACTATTGGATTTAGTCTTCATTGAAAACCACACATACATTCTCGTGAATTCTTCAAAACTAAATACATTATAATCTAGAAGGCATACTAGCAAATGAAACTATAATTATAACAAATAACTTGTTTTCTTTAAACTATTGTTATAACAAATAACTAGTTTTGTTTTTATAAATGTACTGTATTGGAACGCAAAATAATCATTTCCCTTCCAATGGAGATAAGATGGCAAACAGCATACGATTGAGATCTAAAGATAGTACCAGTCGCTGCCCCGGTAAGTGAAAACATTGGGTTAATCTTGTGTAGCACCAATTAGGTTAAATCTTATTCTTGTGTAGCATCAATTAGGTTAAATCTTATTCTTGTGTAGCATCAATTAGGTTAAATCTTATTCTTGTGTACCACCAATTGGGTTAAATCTTATTCTTGTGTAGCACCAATTGAGTTAAATCTTATTCTTGTGTAGCACCAATTGGGTTAAATCTTATTCTTGTGTAGCACCAATTGAGTTAAATCTTATTCTTGTGTAGCACCAATTGGGTTAAATCTTATTCTTGTGTAGCACCAATTAGCTTAAATCTTATTCTTGTGTAGCACCAATTAGGTTAAATCTTATTCTTGTGTAGCACCAATTAGGTTAAATCTTATTCTTGTGTACCACCAATTAGGTTAAATCTTATTCTTGTGTAGCACCAACAGGTGCCAAGTGGGCATCAAAGAAAATCAATATTTGATGGTCATGTGACCATTGTGACCATTACATTCTTTGAAAAGACATTTCCTGTCAAAAAAGACAAATTAGGGTGAAAATAAACAATGGATACTAAATGATTTGTTCGACAGGTTTGTTTGTGTGTGTTTTATGTGCGTTCTTATATTCATTTGTGTTAGGGATTTTATGTTGTACACATGTTGTTGTGTATACAGCAATTTTATCTGAAATGTCAAATATATTTATGTGTGTGTCGCGTTCTGTATTTGTAAACATTTTAGATTATTTGAAAGAGAGTTGTCACATTAAACTGTCTTCGCTCTGGGAATCTAATCTGCTTATTACTGAAGTCTCTTAAGGTATACTTGGGATTTATTTAATCCGAATGACTAATTTTTCTTAAATGTATAATTTTCATTTTGAAATACGTCTTCCTTTATGTTCTTTTGATCAGAGTCTCTTTTCTTTGGAAACTATATAAATTATTCCTCGCAGCTCTTTTTTTGTAAATTTTGCCATCTTTACACGTAAATAGAAATTATAATCATCAATCCGTTGATCAGTTTTGGCATTTGACAATACTTCCTTATGTATGCTATCCCATCCTGCCATAGGGTTCCCATACCTCTTGTTCATTGCAGAGTGTTTATATGCTTAAAAAGGATTTGCTGTGTAAAGTGCACTATTTCGTACTAGCATTAATACACTTTTTATTCCTTCTTAAGTTCTTTTTTTGGCTTATGTTTTGATACCATTCTTACTCTTCGTTTCTCTTAATAATAATAATAATAATAATAATAATAATGATAATAATGTCTTTATTTTAAAATAATAGCATATTTAGCATTCTAGCTAATATATTGTCCTTATACAAATTTATAAAAACTTCACACGTATATACCTCAGTTAAACTAGTAGTTCTACTTAGAACGTTGACAAATATGACACGTACAATAATAGAGGATGAGATCATTCATTTAAAACAATAAAAGAAGAGGAAAATATGTGTATACAATAAAATTGGAATATAGGTCTGGATATCATTAGTGGTGAGCCAAAAGGTAGTCATTATGCAAGGACTTGCATTTACAATATGAAGCTGAATTTCGAACTTCAATGGGAATAGTATTCCATGATACAGGGTGAGATTTATCGACATAGGAAGAGCGAGATCGTGGAAAATAAAAAGATAGTTTGGAAGAAGAACGTATGTCAGTATTATTTATTAGCAGTTTTAGGTGAGGTACTATAGATAATCAGACACAAGGTCATTGTTCGTGTTGTACATCATGCAACCTTTCTACGATGCAACACGTTCACAAAATGGTAACCAATTTAATATCGAAAACATTTCAGACGATTGTGTGAAATATCAGTTTTTAGAATTATACGAGCAGCTCGTTATTGAAATTTAGTAATCTTATCAGTTTAAGCGGTATTGCAGTTGCCCAAATGGTGCATCCATTTTCTAAGATTTGTTGCCCCAATTGGTGCATCCATTTTCTAAGATTTGTTGCCCCAAATGGTGCATCCATTTTCTAAGATTTGTTGAATATATCTATTGCAATATGGTCAAAGAATATTTTCAGACACCTAATTAGAAAGAATTTGTATAAGGGCAATCTGTTTACTCTGTAAAGACAAATGTGATTATCTTGGGTATCACAATGAAGACTGTTGTCACTGAAGATACCTAGCAATTTTTTAGTGTATACAGAGGCAAATTCAAAGTTATAGAGCATAAGTTTGAGTGTAGTGATTGTCGACAGCTTGTGAGTGGAGCCAATTGTCATACAAGTAGTTTTTGATAGATTTATGTGCATTTTATTTTGCGTACACCACTTTTGAACATAATGAATATCGGTCTGAAAATGAGGGGGAAATAAGATTTTATTCGGCGGATTGCTAATAGATACGAAAAATTCATTCATCCTTTTTGCAATTTCGTATTCATTATGTACAGTTTCACGAGGGACAGAGAAAGAATTATATGCGTTAATGCCTTTGAAATGCTTCAAGATGAGCTTTATGTTCTTTGCACTAGAAATTAAACTAGACTAATATTTTCTCTTACATTCTTTGTTGTGGTAATAGAAGTCACGCAATTTACTAGCTATTTTTATATCATCAGTGTACCATTGGGGTTTTGTGTGTCGCTTGATCCTTTTGCCATTTAGTGGAGCATGTTTATTAAGTAAGATAAAAACCTGTCAGACCAAACGTTTAACGCATTTTCCGGATCGAGTGATAAGAATGGTGCGTTCTCGAGGATATACCATGCAGGAACAAATCGTTACTAAAATGATTTAATCATCTGTGTATGATATGTTTATGAGAATTTTTGTATTGTTTGACAAATTGATTTCGCGACACGCGGACTGGATAATGGTCATTTAGAACTAAACAGGGTATGATGGTATCGGATATGAACTGTGGGTGAGTTGTGTAAATGTGATTAATCAAAGTAGTCAACACTCATTTACTCTTGTTGGTTTATTATCACGCTGGGTAAGGTTATGACAGAAAATCACGTCCTCACACTTTTTATGATTTTGATTCCAAATCTATGTTAAAATCGCTTATTATGATATATTCCATATTAGGCTTGGAGAGAGTAGCGCGTTCCATTTAAATCTAAAAAAAATGTCAATTCAAGTAGCAGGTTACATGGGGGATGGTAAACTGAACACAAAAAAAGGTTTTGAGTTAGAGAGTGAAATCTCTATCCATATTGATTCTACGGTATCACTTTCAAGATCTAATCTACGTTTGTTCTTTGGGTTAGAGAGTGCAATCTCTATTCATATAGATTCTACGGTATCACTTTCAAGATCTAATCTACGTTCTTTAAATGATTGGAAATATAAACAACTATCTCACCGCCAATTCGGTGTACTCTGTCTTTACTCTCCAAAACTGTAACCTTCAATGGTAATCATCTATAGAATTGTCTACAAATGTTTCATATAGACCAAATATATCGATAATGCTAGACGTAGCAACTGTTGATTTAAGTTTATACATTTTTAGAAGAATTTATTTAATATTTAGATTTACAATATGTAAAACCTATCTCGACCCTTACAACCAAGAGACAATCGTTGGATTAACTTTATCAGCAACACAATTGGAATTCATTACATGTGAATGATTAGTAAGGGAGGATGCAGAGAAACCTTTTAGAGACGAGGAATAGTGCTTATTGAGATCTGGATGGGAAGTAACAAAGTCGGTACATTTTAAAAGGTTGCATTACGGACACATATATTTTAAGGTAGAAAAGAAGTTAGTTAGTATGAATGGGTCACCACCATGACATAGAGACTTAGACTCCTAATAAAAGCTATCTCTGTAGTTGTAGTTCAGCCTACGGGATTGATCATGATTTACTGAGGGGTACAATCTGTCATTAAAATCATGATTTACTGAGGGGTACAATCTGTCATTAAAATTATGATTTACTGAGGGCTACAATCTGTCACTGAAATCATGATTTACTGAGGGGTACACTCTGTCATTAAAATCATGATTTACTGAGGGGTAAATCTGTCATTAAAATCATGATTTACTGAGGGGTACAATCTGTTATTAAAATCATGATTTACTGAGGGGTACAATCTGTCATTAAAAATTGTTTATCATGGTTTACTGAGGGGTACAATCTGTCATTAAAAATTGTCTATCATAAACTCTCTAATTTGAGCTATGTCTGTTGTACACTTTATGTAAACGTCTACGACCAAAGTCTCTGTTCCGGTCATCTAAATGGGTAGACTTTAGACGTATGATGCATCCTCTGTGTTTAGGAGGCTGCACTGAATGAGGTGTAGGGAGGCGTGACAAATGGTAGGATCATGAATGTACATGAAGTCTAGGTGACTTCAGCAGGTCAGGTGCCTGCCAAAGGGTCTGTTCTTGGTTCACAAACTGATTCTGATGCCGGCTTAATGATAGGGCACAGACTGTATGTTTTTCAAAGTGTAGATGCACCACTGTCACGAAGATGTATTTGTCTCTGTGAAACAGAGACATTGGGAGTCACCCGAAGCTAGTTGAAATGAGTTATGATTGGCTATGATCTTCAGTTGTGTGCATACCTCTATTAGGCCGACATCAAAAGGTTAAACATCTATATCAGATCGAGGAATTAGACCTGATACTATTACAAAATGTGTGGGAAGGAGGTTATGGAGCTTCACAACATGCTATTCGTAATTCTGATAATTCCGTGGCCGGTTCATAGTGCCAAAGTGATAGTCTGTATTAACTCTTTTTACTCGCTTCGTGGCAGCGTCGGTTCCTCTTTCCCAGCATGTTCTTATATTCATGTTTCGGACGAGACTCATTTATAACTTTGAGGAAAAATACATTTGAAAGTCAATTTCCTCACCAATATATATTGGAGCCTGAAGTGGATCTAATACGGCCTAGAAATGTATCCATGTGTAGAAAAGATGTGTGTGTGTGTGTGTGTGTGCGGGGGGGGGGGAGAAACTTATTTTGTACAATGCAATAACTGCAAAAATCCGTGGTTTTGATGCCCATCAGCCATAAAGGTAACTCTTGTGCAAATTATCTTCTGTGAGTATCTAGCTTCACAACATGCTATTCGTAATCCTGATGTTTCTGAGTCTGGTTCATGGTGTCAAGACGTACGTGGTTTTCACGGAGAATATCGATAGTGCATCACTGTAAGTTCTGACTTTAACATTGTTGTCAAGACCTGCCACGCTCATACCCTTCAAAAGAGATGATACTGTCAAGATGATATTCCTGACCATAGGGGGTGAATCAGAACAGGGACTTCTGTATTGATTGTCCTCCAGAGAAACTTGTGGGTGATCAACAATTTATGTGGCCTTTGTTGGAATCTGATGTGGTAAATTATTGGGGCTTGTTGACTTTAGTTTGTCAAACACTGATTCGTGTTGTCCTACATGACAGCTGATTTGTGTGCTATTTCGTATTTGATATTATCTGTGTTCTGTTTTATGTCATTCAAATTTGTGTTACAAAGGAGTCATTACATTTGATTTGTTTTGAAACTGCAGATATTTGACATTATTATGATTTCGTAGACTGACTGCATTTGATCATTTTGCTGCATTATTTGGTCCATCGGAGTTTGTACATTTGATACTACAGCTAGAATGGAGTTTACTCTTTTAGGAAGATATCTACATTCTTGACACACTCAGAACCCAACTGCGTAATTGTTCTTACACACTCTTCATGATCCCAAATCATGCAGAGATTACAGCGTATTATTTCAGCTTTGCTTTAGATTTACCAGTGAACTTATATTCATTCAAGCATATTGATAAAGTCGTTTTATCATGATTTTGATTTACTAAGCTATCACGTTTTGATGCAGTTGCAATTTCTTTTGAGTTCTGTTATACTATCATCACACTCGTTTTCATAGTTTTGCTACGTGCCAGAGTTGTTCAGTTCTGTTGTCTGCTGTTGTGTTGCCTGTTTGAAGATCATCCGTTGTTGACATGACACTTTTGGGGTTACATCTGACCTATCGTACCTGCTGGCTTTTTGTGCATTTGGGCGATGCTTTTGTCTTCTGCTTCCATGAAGGCGAATCACTTCATTGTTGAAAGTGTTACTTATAACAGCTTCGCTAGTATTTTGTTCAGGAAGAAGCTCCATCATTTCATTGATGATATTTTGTTTTTACTTCAAAAGAATTCTATTGGAAGAATAACAGTATTAGCAACACTAACTGTCTCCAAACTGAATCATTTGTTGTTGACTTTACCCAACCCACCTGATAATAGTTTACAACATTTTTGGTAAATGTCTTTTAAAATAGATTTGGCAAGGCATACATGACAGAATAAAAAGGGATAAAATTGTAAAAACTATGAGAATGGTGGACTAAATATTGTGAATTTAAAAAACTTCATTCAAGGTCTGAATATTCCTGCATTAGAAGAATAATTAATTAAAAAAATTGCTGAAATCATATTTTTGGGAAATTAAACATATTGCAGATCTTGGGATGTTGTACGTGAAAAAACTAAGAAATAATACAACAAGTCCTTTTTAAAGATGTATTGAGTGCTTTGATTAAAGTCTACGAAAAAAATAACTTTTATTCTTTGGAAGAATTGTTCAACCTACCTATTTGGGAAAATGAAAATATTAATATTGCAGATAAAACGGTATTTTATAAATCTTGGTATAATAAAGCAGTGAACTTTATAAGCGATATCTTTGATGGTGTTAACTTTAGTACATTTGAAAACTTTAAGACAAAATTTAATATTGAAAAGGGAAATCAATTATTTTTTCTGGGTCTTTGTAATAGTATTAAAAAATTATCAGATACAGAAAAAAATAAGTTCGTTCCAATTCAGATACTTCACCAATGTATACCGACCCATATTAGGATATTATTAAAAAGTACAAAGGGGTGTAGATATGGATAAAACCCTTAATAACAATATTCCAATACCTAAATCAAGACAAAAATGGGGATTGCTATTTTTTAATCTTAACCCAGAGATATGGAAACTGATTTACAAAATTGTATTCAAAAGCACATAGACTCTAAAATACAATGGTTCCAGTATAGAATACTTTACAGAATGTACTAAAATAATCTATGTAGTTTATGTAATAAAGAAGAAGAAACCATTCAACGTTTGTTTTGGGAATGTAGTCATATTAATTCTACAAGAAATGGAGTATACTGAGTAGAATGTGTCTCCGTAATAGAATTGATGATTAGAACAGCTGCTCGCTCCATTAATCTTACCCAGGCAACAAATTTTCGATGACAAAAAAAAAAAATCCAAAAAAAAATCAAAAAAAAATCAATGTTTCGTCTTGCATATTGTCTTCATGGCTTAATACCTTCCTATTCTTTTTTCTGCTTTTTCGTTTTATTTTTAGATCTCAGACAATAGTGGATGCGAATTTGAAGAACTGATTTTATAATTTACAAGGTACCGTGTATAATTCGCGTATAACCCGCGTCCAAATGCAAACAACATAGATCCTGATCTGCCGGCGCATTATGCGCCGGCAGATCAGAGTCTATGCTGATCACAGATCTGCCGGCGCATTATGCGATGTCAGATATGGGTCTATGCAGTTTGTATTGGACTATACGCGAGTATATACTGTAATAACTAGAAGTGATTCTCAGTGAGTCCAAGGCTCCACAACCTTTGCACCATACATGTCTGGGGTAATTAAAAAAATGTAAAGAGAAGGAAAGTGATCATAAAAAGAGATATTTTGTTTGTACTTGTGCTTTTGAAAATGTTTCATTTAATCATTACTCATGTTTCTCACAATTGCCACGTATCTTTCACGCATCATTTCATCTAATTCAGACAGAATAATGTTCGTATCAGCTGTATCCATGACTAATATAACGTCAATATAAGCGTTAATAATATTTAATATTTTGATGAGTTCAAAGAATATAGCCTTGCTATACTTGCATAACATCAGTGAGTAGAAAAAAAGCACATATAAATATGTTCCTCCTGCGTTTCCGTAGATTTTATTATGATCTGGGTAGGCATGCTGAGTGCGTGCTAATTTGTCCTTCTGTGCTTCCGTAGCTTTAATTATGAACGGCAGGGCTTTCTGAGTGCGTGTTCACACAATCATACATACAGTAGTAAATGTACTACGTCTTTTATTCTTCGTGCTTGTGTCGATACTCAAATTATAAACTCAACGAAAGTAAAAAAATAAAATGAAAAGAAAAATAAAAACAAAAATATAAAATAAATACAGAATCACACAGGTTAGTAAACGTATTCATACGTTTGCAGACTGAGTATGGAGTCGGTGGATGTGTAAAGTAAATATTGGATAAAGTTAAAAATTGTTGTCGACAGTTCGTGTAACTGTATACTTGCAGGGGCGGATCAAGGAATATCGTTGGGGGGGGGGGGCGTAAACAAGCAGGCAAGAGGTAACTGGGATGGAACCCCTGATGGGGGCCCAGGGGTCGACTCCCGCCCCTCCCGGAAGCTCCTGCATTTTAAGTGTTTCTAGAGGCATAATGTTAACCATATAACTGTAAAGAAAACTTCTAAAAAACGTTCCAGCTGTTTCGCGCTCATTTATTTTGGGGGCGGAGCGCTAAGCTGAGTTTGCTTGTTCTTCTCAAAATACTTCCCCTGACATGTATTTCCTGTGTGACAATTACAGAAAGCCCTGACATGTATTTCCTGTGTGACAATTACAGAAAGCCCCTGACATGTATTTCCTGTGTGACAATTACAGAAAGCCCTGACATTTATTTCCTGTGTGACAATTACAGAAAGCCCCTGACATGTATTTCCTGTGTGAGAATAACAGAAAGCCCTGACATTTATTTCCTGTGTGACAATTACAGAAAGCCCTGACATTTATTTCCTGTGTGACAATTACAGAAAGCCCCTGACATGTATTTCCTGTGTGACAATTACAGAAAGCCTTGACATTTATTTCCTGTGTGACAATTGCAGAAAGCCCCTGACATGTATTTCCTGTGTGACAATTACAGAAAGCCCCTGACATGTATTTCCTGTGTGACAATTACAGAAAGCCCCTGACATGTATTTCCTGTGTGACAATTACAGAAAGCCCTGACATGTATTTCCTGTGTGAGAATAACAGAAAGCCCTGACATGTATTTCCTGTGTGACAATTAAAGAGAGGTCTTTAGTAATATGAGGAGGCATGAAACTATTTCATAGATATAATTTTCAACAGGTGCACACTTTTTTTTTCATTTACCTTCAACACTAGGAACAACAGGACCATCTGTCATAGTTGGAGTGACTGACAAATGAGCGAACATTAACCAGGTATTCTGTAAATGTACTCACAGTCATTTAGACATGAATTACTAATCCACTGAAATAAATTGATGGTTTGAAAAAGGAGCTTTTAATTATGCATACATCCATGGATAACATAATACACAAGATAGCAGATCGTAAAACTGAAAACAAAACGAGAATGCAGCTATTGTACCTTTCGATCAATTTTTAGTCGGCAATAAAATAGAAGCGGAAACCAATCTTTTAATCGGAAAACATAAGATCCCATTTATAGGACGTAAATCCTTATAGAGTTTCGGCAGACAAAAGTTCTAATGGCGCTTGGCATCGATAATGGCCGTATCAATGTAATCCAATCTCATGCGCTTTGTTAATGTATGAATTATAGTCTGATGTGTACAAAATGTTTGCCGGAGTACCAGGAAAACGTTAAAGCCTGAGGGTCAAAAGTTTTTTTCCGAGTGCTCCGGCAAACGCTTGCACGCAGCAATCCGTGTATCATCATTACGCTTATATGATCCATTATCAGGTGCGCAAATTAAATACAAAATACTTACAGAAAGGAACACAAAATAACATGTACTCAAGCAGCACATAATACACAAAATAACATGTACTCAAGCAGCACATAATACACAAAATAATATATACTCAAGCAGCACATAATACACAAAATAACATGTACTCAAGCAGCACATAATACACAAAATAATATGTACTCAAGCAGCACATAATACACAAAATAACATGTACTCAAGCAGCACATAATACACAAAATAACATATACTCAAGCAGCACATAATACACAAAATAACATGTACTCAAGCAGCACATAATACACAAAATAATATGTACTCAAGCAGCACATAATACACAAAATAACATGTACTCGAGCAGCATGCAAAATTAAGATCTTGAGTATAGCCAAAGTGATGAAAAATGCAAGCTGTCAAAACTAATCGGAACTTGTCCACTCATGTAAGAATTGTTGAAAATACAGGATACAAATTAATGCCTAGCCAAATTTAAGGGAACTGAACAGTTTACCATAGATCTATTTTATAAATGATATTTTTATCCTGTATCTTACGATCGCAACATAATAAATATTCTCCCAGACTGACACACTTGTATGCTCTAGACACGAAATATTACCGTATGTACTCGTGTATAAATTGATACCAACTGCAAACTGCATAGACCCAGATCTGCCGTCGTTTAATGCGCCGGCAGATCTGGATCTATGCAGTTTAAAAGGACTAATCAGTGGAATCAACAACATAGACCCTGATTGGCCGGTTCATTATGCGACGGCAGATCAGGGTCTATGTTGTTTTCATTTGGACCCGATTTATACGCGAGTATATATATACATATATATATATATATATATATATATATATATATATATATATATATATATATATATATACGTTAATATATCCAACTCTGTGATGCTGTTGTTTTTGTCATACCATAGTCAAATTAGTAATTGACCTAAAACTTAGGCAAGACAGTCAGTGGAATTAAAGATTAAGGATTAATTTTCATGTACACTGGGTATATTTTTTCATGAAATTGTCTCAACTAATGCCAGCGAATGATTTGAAAGAATGCACAATTAAATACAGCAATATGTTCGAAACGTTAGCAGCGTAAAATCATCAAAACGTTTATCTGGTCCACTATTGGTCAGATGTACGTATACCACACCATTATCTGTTTCATGTTAATGTATGTTAAATGCTTCACTAGCTCTTTATAAACTGACTGTATATATATATATATATATATATATATATATATATATATATATATATATATATATATATATATATATATA
This sequence comes from Margaritifera margaritifera, assembly GCA_029931535.1. Taxonomy (NCBI): domain Eukaryota; kingdom Metazoa; phylum Mollusca; class Bivalvia; order Unionida; family Margaritiferidae; genus Margaritifera; species Margaritifera margaritifera. The sequence goes on along the minus strand of JAQPZY010001669.1, from coordinate 7,282,158 downwards.
TATATATATATATATATATAAGGTACCACACCATTATCTGTTTTATGTTAATGTATGTTAAATGCTTCACTAGCTCTTTATACACTGACTGTATATATATATATATATATATATATATATATATATATATATATATATATATATATATATATATATATATATATATATATAAGGGTTATTTCAATGCATGCAGGAGTTATTGTACAAAAGGCCCCTAAATAACATTCATTCTCAGATGGTTTGATCCATTTTATGTTCATGCGTTCTTATCAAGAAGACATATTTCATACCATAACATTATGTTATTTTGTGATTAAATAAAATAAAATTAGACCTGATTTACAACTGATAGCGACATGCTATTGAATTCATCGACGAGGATAAAAGATGTACTATCATCTGGTATAGAATGTTAAAGTCTTTTGTAATTTTATTCCATCAAGTAATTGGTTAAATATGTTCAACACTCCCAGATAGTAATGTGATCTAACATGGGAGAGAAAATCTCTCCCGGAGGAGAGCAAGCCAAACGGTCGATTGCCAGAAATTGTTAAGGCGTATTGACCCACTAAACGCTTCAAGTTTATATTTCTCTCTGCGCAGATCTAAAGATGTTTAATGATTCTAATAACGATAGCAGGGATACTTCATCACATTGTATATTAAATAATGTTAGATAAGAGGATAATTGTCTAAAAATTTCCATCTTCAAAATCGATTCGATTGAAGCAGACGCAGTTTTTGCTCCAAATATTGAGGTCATCCATTAAGTGTTTGTTTAGCGCATTGCTGATGAATCAACTTGCTTGCTAGATATATCAAATAAGAATAGACAGAATCTAGGCAATCTGACACGTTTAGCCTATGATGAATGCTGAAGACAAAACCTCATCCTGTCAGGATGTTCCTAAGCTCATTAAAAATATGAATCCATGATTTGCATCTCTTTAAAATTTCCACGGTTGGACAGAAGGGTTCAGTTGCTTCGTTTAAAAATAAGATATAAAAACTGTACTTTCTGCAAATACAATGGAAGTGCTCTTTGATGTTTAAGTTGTGCGAACGTATCAGCTCTGCAGACGTATGATCCGGAACCAGAAGCATAGGAATTAAGAACAGCTTGTTTTAGAGTCCTCATTCAGCATATGAATACAAGTTTAAGGTTTCAGGTATGTAGCTATTTATAGAACATGAGATTCTCCGTCAACAACGTAATTGTTGTGTCAACATCAAACAACTACTTAAATCTATGATAGCCGATCGTAGGTTTTTGAACAATCCAAGACATGGTCTCAGTATTTTGTCTAAATTGGCACATGTATTCTGAGCGAAAGATCAATATTCAAAGCAAAGGTTATGTTGCTCTGTTTGACATAAAAATGACTCAAAGATTGTATGCTTTCATGGACGGATTCAGTGTGATCTGGCCGATTTACCATTGTCCAGACTAGTGAGTAACAAATTTTTTTTTCTATCAACCTTTTTTCGTGTTCATAAACAGGCTAGGCTAACTAAAAGGAATCCTTACAAATGAAATTAAGAATATCGGTAAATGGTTATAGGGATGGGGGTCCAATAGTCTAAATACATCTACCATGATGGTTATGACGGGGAGGGGCGGGGGTATACTCCCCACCCCCTAACGTCATACCTATTAGGATGTGCTTCTTACACTGCAGGACTGGGGTGGGGGTGGGGGTCCAAGAGTTATATTATTAGTCTTTTGACCCCACCCATCCCACCCCCATCCCTATATCCATTTACCGATAGTTTTAGTTTCATTTGTAACTAGTCCGAATGAAAGCGTTTTAGCTGCAGTGTTTTTCTTGGTAGAATTTGAGTTTCGCAAGGGATGGTCCCATATATTAGATTCCTTTCCCGTCTGACGAAGGACCCGCCAGGTTAAAACTTAAACCGTCGACACGTCAGATGTTTAGCCGGGCGAAAACCATATGGTTCAACCACCAAAACCGGAGTCAGCCAGAAATATACACATACATGAATTTATCGACAACAAGAATAATCACACACGATTATACAAAGGTCGAACTCTTTTCATCGTTTACTATATACAACATACAGAATTCAATCCAACTTGTCAATTCAGATGAAAATACGACTGTAACCTTAAACAGACTATATTAAATCTGATAGTATTAAGTCATATGAAATTTGTCTGACCTGATAGAAATATAGGAAATATCTGAAGCATTTAACGTAGCAAACTACTCTATCTATCCAACACAGATGATGGTAGAAAAGAAGAACATCTACAACTATTACATACCTCTGCTGCTGAAAGATAATTATCGTGAAGAAAACAGTTTCATAACAAAGCATCCATGCACTGTAACCATAGAGAAGAATTAGCACTCGATATAGTATTACGTGGCGGAAACCACAGACGGAAACCACAGACGGAAACCAGGAGGAAAGTGAACTCTTTCCGTTGGCACTTTGCACGTGCCGCAGTAAGCCGGTTGACCAGGTAACTACAATTAACTATGTCGTAATCGTTCGACAGCACTAAAATATACACCATAGGTAATACTGTACGCAGCAACAGGACCCATACTATATTTATATTGAAAGTACATTATAATGGCAATTTTGTGCACGCCATAACATGATACTTTCGCCGAAGACTAAAGAACAGTATACACATAGAAGTATTAAAGAGCATGCAAACTTAGAGTTGTTAAAAGATAAAGAGTTTTTAGAATGTGATTGATGTGAAAAATCAGCGTTTAGAGAATGAAAAAGCTAAAACAGGGAAAAAGAAAATAACACAAATGTTGATTCAATCGTGCGGACATATAAACTTCTTTCAAACTTCATTATATATATATGTATATATATATATATATATATATACACACATACATACATATATATATATATATATATATATATATATATATATATATATATATATATATATATATGTCCCGGAAAGAAATAAAACTTAATTAGCAAATTTTATGTTGTATAGGAAGGGTTTTTACACCACATGGATGAACTAAAATTCAATACAACTTTAACGGCGTGTAAATGTACAGATTATGAAGATTCAATTTTTTTTCTCAAAAGTTTAATTTGACCTTAGTAATTGAAAATCAAACTACTACATAATTAAATTGTACAGACACCATTGCATATTGAGGATGAAGTCCAAGCGTGCTCAAGGCAACGTCTATCGGATTTAAAATCAGTTGTACAATGTTACTAATGCAACAGAGAAAAGTGATGGAAGACATTGATAAACGAAATACAAAATACCAGAGATGCATTGTTGGTCTGAAATAAACGAGATTTAAATGGTACTAAAATCGATTAATGAACAGAAAAAATTTAATAAAGAATTAGATGTGAATGCAAGAAAACTCAATTTCATCTACAAGATATAGGTGAACATTATTTAACATATTAATGTTTGAATTGTGCCAAAGGCACACATGCTTTATACATGATCTAAATAATGGACTTTATATTTTAAAAAAAAGAAGACAGAAAGACTCCCAGGCACAACATTATATCCATGTCATACAGCTCATGTTCAGTTTACTATTAATCCCAATCATGATATTGCAAATATATTGAATGAGATAACACAAATATATTACATTGAAATATATATTTTTCACGTTCAAACCATTACACTTTCCATTTTGAGGCTTCATTGAATAGATACAGGGCATCATTAAAATGATATTCTGGCAGAATCAGTTAAACTGTGCAGTGTGGATGGCAACAAAGGGTTGTGCTATATATTATTAGCATTTCAAAAAGTGTTTCTGAACTTGCTAAATCTATTTATCGATTTTATAGTTGCTTCCAAATTTACCAAAAATGTTGTTTGAATATACTATTCCATTACTTGATGAGTATAACCTTAATCCAATCAACAACAACAGTCTTGAAACAATTTAGCATAGTCTGCAACAATTTAAAAAATCCATCCTCATCGTGATTGAGGATATGATAGACACAAAAACTGGTTAGTTATAAATAATGGTTTTTGTTATTATAAAAAAAATGGCAGGACTTATAAGATGAATTTTTTTTTTTACTGGAGACCATTGTGTTGGTGATTGCGGTTTTCTTTTTTTTAAGGTTAATATTCCATACAAAATAATTAATAGTAAAACAAAGTAGACGAGAAAACATGCTGTAGTACTTATTATAAGATGATAGCAGCAGACTCACAGTTGAAGGTATTGCAAGGATAAATCATCAGATCACATGTAATCTGCATCTCAGGTCAACAAGGGTGGTATTCCAATGCCTGGTAAACAATCTGCGTCTTAGGTATACAAGGGTGGTATTCCAATGCCTGGTAAACAATCTGCTGCAATACTATAGAAAATTGTAAGGAACAAAAAAGAAGACCAAGTGAGTAGAAATTATGTAGAGAAAAAGGGATACGGTGGTGACAGTCCTACTGTCAGATCTTCTAATGAGATTCGCTACTCCTACGTTCAGTCGACATATGGCGATTTTAGAAACGTGAAAAGACAATATATGTTATGAAGTAAACAAACAATAATTTATATTGATACTTGTGGCTGCAGGAGCTGCCGTACTTTAGTTTTTAAAGTAGCCAAGTAGTGGAGGACAATTAAGAACCTCTAATTCACACACGACGATGTTCTTTCAAAGAAAAACCCCATCTACGCTGACGATCTGTCTCCATATGAGTTCTCTAGCTGCTTTGTTTACACCTTTGGTCAGAAATGCAAATAAGTAACCAAATAATGCAAAACCAATCAAAATAACATGATTAGCAAGGATAAATGCGACTTGTCTAGCACTCCTCAGGAAACAATTTATTACACTAACAATAATTGCAGCCCGATGCTGCTGTTTCTTGGCTAAATCAAAACAAATAATTACGAAGGTTTATGAAGTCTTTTTGATTTTGTCAACGAACAAATTATCATTACTTCCCATAGGGTACTACTGCCACATGGTTCATTACCAACTATTAAACCTTTAACAAAATGTTCTACAGTTTATGTTGATATGGCTAAACCTATTGCAGAGGCTATATCAGCTATTTTTGCACCCTTTTCTTTAAATAGCTATTTCACCCTTTCATCTAATGGTGATTTATCCTTAAGTTTTTATTTTATTTATTTCAATGTTTTCTCTCAAAACCTTCTTCAGCTGTGCAATATGTCGAACTAATTGCGCTGTTTTACTTTTAACACTTTCCAACTGTTCTTGAAATAGAAGCGTTTGTGTTTTGGTTTGTTTCTTTGCTGATGTCTTTCCTTAACTCTTCAAACTGTTTCTAATACATTTCATCATATTATTTTATATATTCTATTTTTATAGGGCACAATTTCTACACCATTTAGATAAGGCTTTAGTTATCATTTCTCTTGTGCCGTGAATAATATGTTAACCCTCTCAACTTTGAATGTTTTCGTTGCATTCGTCAATTATAGTCTCAGTTTTTCTTACCTGCCCATCAAACGGCTTATTATTGTCTATTGTTCGCATTTCTATTTCCTCTGATATATTTGTGTGCTGTTTTTTAAAGATAACATTAGCTTATAACGGATATTTAGGTTCTGTCTCTTTAATAGGTAACTCACATTCATCGCCTTGTTTTGTCCAGACTAATGTGATGTCAACTTTCCTTGCGATCTGGATTGTTTTACTATCTGGTTTTAAATAACAGAGAGTTCTATCTTTCATTTTTGGGCTATTTTGTCCCCAAGGTGTACTATAATTCATTCATCCTGTAACTCCTCTTTGTAGAGAAACTTGCACCTTCACTTGTAGTAACATCTTCAAAACGTCACAATCTTCGCTCTGAGAAACCACTAACACGATTTACAGTATCCTGGGCTTGTATCTGAGCTAATGCATCTATTACATGATCATCATTATGCAAATGATTTTCAACTGAATTATCAAAATCACCACCACCAGCTTTAGGTAGTTTCGTTTCTATATATAGTAAAGAAATGGAGAAAGCACAGCTGGGAAAAGAATTGGGATTTACCGAAAACAAAAGTAGAAAAAACTCTACTTCTACTGAGATTTAAGAGTAGAAACAGGAATTCAATATAGCTATTGTGAACGGAACATACAAATATATAATTAGTACATAATTTAACTGTTAGAAAACACAAACATAGGGCATGTCCTGAAATCCGTCTCTTTTATTTGCCCAATTAAATTTTAAATTAATTTTCACTGCTGAAAGTAATCTTGTCAGTCAGTGTGAAAAGAGCCTTTGTCTAGATTCAATTTTTTTTATTGATCTTACTTTTTAAATTTCCTTGTTAAATACACGGAAGATAGCAAACATAAAAATGAAACTGAAAACAAGATTTACTTCATAAATACCAAAACCCCTAGTAGAGTTGAACTTGGCAGACAACGTGGAATTCAATCAATTAAAATCTGAACGTGTGAAGAAAGAACAAGAAGATGGTGAAACATCACAAAAGCACACTATGTGAAAGAAACGATACAAATTCACATAACTCAAATAGTACGATCTATTATATGATAGGTGGTGGTGTAGCTGTTTTAGGTCTCTTGTTCATTTGGTCTAAAGGCAAAGTTTCTTTTCCTGTGTTTAAAGTTGACGAATTGTAAGAACCTACATCAAACATAATGCTAGACACAAAGAAAATCAACACCTCTAAAGAACAACAGCAAAGCCTATACAAAGTTCGAGATAGGACCATGTATGTACCGTAAAACCCAATACCAGAAATATTTTCACTTTGCATGTAATAAAAAGCATATATGTTGTCTAGAGACAAACATGTCGAGCGAGAAAAAACAAAAACAACATTATTAACTCTGCATACCATCCAACACTTAAATCTGCTGTCACTGTTGCCTGCTGCATGCTTTTAAAGAAGTTATTTAAGATGCAAATATGTCCTCACCATCACATATGGGTAGTGCAGAAGTTGTAGAACTAATTATTCCATTGTCAATTAGTCAAATCTTGATCGACTACTTGTTCAAACTAGGATGTTTCTTAACAACGTAGAGACAAAAGAAAAATTAAACTTATATTATTAAATGTTTTCACTTTTTTGGCTAACAAATATCAAATTGTTTACCTGCAGACAAATGTCGACTGAAACGAAAGGCATAATCATCGCAACGTAACATGTAACATTAGATTCTGCTCTTGCGGTAGCCTACAACAAACCTTTGAAAAGCCTACTGAGGTTTACAATTGGAGCACTGTCAGACATAGATATTAAAGAAAGTGTAGACTAATCATCCCAGTTTCTTTAAGCTAGTTAAAAATTGACTATCCAATGGCACATTAAGTTTTGGCTGATAAAAGTGTTACTCAATGAACATCATAGCATCTGCAAAGCAGAATGATTACAACTTCAGTGCAACCTTTATTGTGCCCTTTTCCGGGACAGTAAATGATGAGTACTTATGGACCAAAGGATAATCGTGTTTCTGTTTTAAAAAGTAGATCATAGAGAAATCATAAAATAAATTATACAACATTACTGTCTAAAAAGGCTAAACCTGCGGAATGCGAAGCGCATACTTCGTCACCGGAGGTGAGGTGTTCCAAGGAAACAACTCTGAACGCGACAAAAAGCACAACATCTACAGAATTAAAATTGTTTTTCCTCACTGATGAAAAGAAAAAAGCAATCTAAAGTCTAAGCTGTCTCTATTACATGCATAAATAACACAGCCTTTATCGTTAGACAAATGAGTCAAAATACACCAGGTGCTCCGTCGACTGAGGTGTGCGTATGGAACACGGACTGTGGACAGTTACTGATGATTCACATAAAGTGTCAGGCATTATGCACTTTTGTTGGAACACCGTTATATCCCACAATACCAACTGTCAATGGTATCAATTTTTTACTGCAAAACATTAACGAGATTAAATTTGATTTGGTAGAAAAGATTGAAAGCTATATAGGTGTTAAAAAATACTAAATTGCATACACATTTTTGAATTTGGTGGCGGCAGGGAGGGAAGCAGATTCGGCTGGTACAAGCGTTTCTGTAGCTAGGTTGGGTTTAGCTGAACAGTTATAGGAATAGTTGTTTCTTTGACTTTTGCTGATGTTAGCACAACACTTATAGTTACTGTCGCAAAAGCTATTAAGGAAGCATTTATTTACAATACAGTATTTACAAGGTATGACATATTTATGTCTACTATTAGGAAATTAATTAGTATGGATGATTTAATATCCAAGGCTATCAGTGACAATAAAATTAATCCCAAACAGTTTATTTTAATCTTTAACAAATGTAACAGATACAAGGAAATAAAAAAAACCGATAAAGGAATAAACCAGCAAATGAGAAGCATTGGAGACCGCAACTCCAAGAAATATAGACACAGATAAATTAAAACAAACCTTTTGAACAATGTAAACAATTAAAAGGAAAAGATATACCAAAGAAACTCAGAGGTAAGGATACAAATTAATCAAAGAAACTTTAACCTTTGTCTGTTTAAATTTTTCCTGTACAGATGTTTTGCTAAGAAAACAGCAAGCCTATATTGTGTCGTTTCAGGCACAATAGATGTGTATGCTATAAGCATATACTTCGTTAAGCACACAAAAAAATATATATGGAAATGTATACTACCATATTCAGCGCAGCACAGACAAAGGTCTGACGGACTCTCTAATTATAGATAATAGATTGTTTTGTTGGGTATTTTTTATTGCATCAATGACAAGAATGAAACAAGAACAGTGTTATTCCCTAATGATTGTTCAAGTCTGAGATGTACATGAATAAAGTAAAAGAGCGAATGACTGAAAATGGAGACAAAAAAGAAAGTTCAGACGCTGCGATGCTGACAAATAATGAAATTACTGCAGAAATTGCCATATATCTGATAGGTCATAGTGAAATAAGCTTTCCTTTAAACACAAGGGAAAAATATCACGTCAACAATAACCATATTACAAATTTACATGATCCTACTAAATAAACAAATGTAGCTACTAGTCGGTGTGTACAAAGACGTGTTGATATCCGATACGTAAGACTCAAGTGGATAGCAAATTGAAATATATCAGCACATGGAGAGAACAAGTTCACGATAAACTAACATCTATTGAACGTAGTTGTAATGAAAAAGACAGCAAAATCGTAGGTCTACAGAAACTGATTCACGAGAATAGAAAACATGTTTTAGATGCTCATGACCTGTTTAAACAACGATTCAACACATTTGCTAATGCTGTTTAAAACATTGCAATTAGCAAGAGACACAGCAGGTGAGACACCAGACAGCCAATAATATTTTCAACTAATCGATTGGAGGATAAACAGTGAGATAGATGGATAATTTTGTTGCGCATGAGATTAAAAAGACATTGGATAATTATCCCACATAAATTACTGACTTGAACAACAAGACAACAAGATATCCTCTGACACTAATACTCTGTCAGAGTTGCAGAAGAAGAATGATTTATCGAAAGATACCACCCCCCCAAAAAAACAAAAAAAAACAAAAAACAAAAAAGAAACAACAAAAAACTGAGGGCAATAAAGCAAAATAACTGTTAACGAAGTACGAAAACATTTATGAAAACAACTCACGATTAATCTATTATAGATTTCAGTAATAAGATCCAAACTATACAAAATGCTACATTCGCTGAAATTTGCAACAAGGTATATACCGATGCTGGACAAGAATATGTTGATCGAATTTTTCTAATACTAATGGTATAGTACAAGGTAGTTTTGACGGGCTAGTCAAAGGATGAAACGAATGAAAAATTGTATAATTATTTGAAGCAAACTTTTGCAGCAGAAACAGATGCATTAAAAACATAAAGAAAAAAAGGTCAAGCGTTAGAATTCCTACTGTTAAAACCAAAATATAGATACATTCAAAACTCAATTGATCACCGAAATGATTGTAAATAATATTGCTTTGTTTTAAAGAGTTAAAAGATTAAAAGAAGAAAAATAGATATATAAAATAGAGTTTAAGGGGAAAACTAGACTAATGCCAGGATGGATATTGCTCTATGCTTTTTGCACTGTAGAGTCATGTGCATCCATACGATATTAAATTAATTACATATGAAAATCACCGGATCGTATTCATGTTTTCAATGGAATAAAGAGTTGTTGCAGATTTTCAAGTCTGACACTACGCGCCAGACATTAATTAACAGTGATGGATGTAATTATGCTTCAACACGTTTTGCTGGAAGCAAATTACACCCAATAGATCTGTTACAGCAATATGTCATCAAATATAATGAATCTAATCACCAATAAAATAATGTTAAACTACATTCCTAAACTTGTTAAACTACTGAAATCGAATTATTTCTGACAGATGAAGAAGTAAAATGCGAATACATATTCATTTCCCTTGTAATGAGTGTTGATGTGTTTATTGCTTCCAAGAATTTGTAAAAGGTCCTCAACGCTTGTGTAGCTAATACATAACAATTGTCGAGTGTCCTTGGCACATCCTTTAATAACTTTTGCTCTATATGAATAAATAAAATGTCACAGTATTGTAAATACATAACTCCTTACAAACAGGAAAAAGATATACAAGGAGTTAAATACCTTAATCCAACACATCCTTGAATCACATGCACACTTAAAACATTAAACCATAATAAACTGTACAGGTAGCAATTGCAATGCTAAGCCCATATATATTGATTGTACCAGGTAGTTTTCTCGTCTCGTTTGTCATGAAGGTACAAAGAGATATTAACAATGCAGTGGTAAACACATTTGGTAGAATGCTTGTGAAGGGCAGCACCATATTCCACGTAAGCGATGATTGTTTTAAGCAGTATGACATCTTCATGGCATACAAAGATTTATGGTCACCTCATTCGGTTAAACAGGATTGAGTGAAAAACTGAGAAAGTTACGGAAATGAGCTGATGATGCATAAAACATTTGCAAAGAGTTTATCAGGCCACAGTCTATGGTAACATGTTTAGGATACTACTTGATGCTAACATATCATTATCCACTGTAACCTTGCGCTCTTCCTCAGGATTTCAGATTTAACACAACACTTGCAAAAGCCACTAAAAGGACAAAAGGTAGAAACCATGAATACGAAGTGGAAATCATTTGTCTCCATTACGACACGAATACTTCGGAATGAATTGCACAATCAGTAAATGACAAATATAGGCATGGACTTGCTTCTTTTACGACTACATTACGAGAGTAAGAGAACTTTCGACATAACAGCCAATACAACTTTAACGAATCTCACAATTGATTCTCCGTGAATGAGCTTGATAGGTGTTTTGATTTTATTGCAAAAAGGTGGAGTAAGTAATCCTGAACTGTTATGCAACTCAACAATAGAAAGAAACCAAATCTTAGTGACTATATAAGGTCTACCAAACATGGTTTATTGCCGGTTTCGAATTCATACAACACTTTACAGAAGTCACACAGTACGTGTTAGATGAACAATTCTGTAATACAGTAATTAGAAACATAAGTGTTAACAATTTTATTAGATCGATAACAATTGCATCCGGCTTGATTTAGGAAGTACACTTGATAATGGATTGCAAAGGTAGTGACTTACATTTTCTAACGTTCAACGATATATTCACTATCAAAACAATAGAAAATAATGAAGATGCTCACAAAATGTGTTTGTTTCTGATGCTCAAGTAAACATTCAAAACATTTATCTTCAAAACAATCAGTAAATTTCAAGCATGTTTCAGGCATTGTTAACTGTATCTTAAGCAACTGCATGTAGAAGAGTACAGCCTTGTAGCGGAAAGACAATTGGCATATCCTTTACTTAACTGAACGGAAAAGACTTTTTTAAAACATAACATCAGAACATGATAATTCGTTGAGCGAATAATTGCGCAAAGTTTCCACTAGATCTGAAAAAGTCAATACAAAGAATTTAATAATTACAACGTTGTCATCTGTCAAACGTTTCTAATCAGCAAAACTTACAATATAAATTGGTTACTTAAAGATGAGGAGATTCTGATAGATCCTGTGGATAAATGGTTAGAGTTACTGATTGATGTCTACCAAGTTGCAAATAGTTTGGTCATGATTGATGACTGTGGTAAAAGAGAAAGCAATTACCCTAACGAAACTAGCTCTATCTCTATATCCGATTGAATGTTATTGTTTTGTATGTTATCTTTGGCATATATCAACCTTAAATTCACAAATTGAAACGTGTGTTGTTTTTGTTTGTTTTGTTGATCAGGATGTTTCATATCAGAAGAGGCAAGTGGTATACAATTATCAATGTGTGGATGGTGTATGCTTACAATTTTAGAAAATGCTAGCAATTTAATCAAACACTGAATAGATGGACTACTACGAGAAGTTCTTTTAGCAATTTCTTGGGTTTTTTTGTGGTTTTTTTGTGTGTTTTTTTTAGATTTGTAATTGTATTTGAGTGCTCTATTAAACAATTCATATAAATGTCATACCCACATTTTACACATAGTTTTCCATATTATCTTTATTGATCTTCGTGTTTCTGACAGTACTCATTGACATTTTGTATCCCCCATTCCTTCTTATTATCATAATATTGTCTTTGGTATTGTTTTGATCTATCTTTGTTCGTTTCCCATTACTCTTTCTCTTTGTCGCAGATATAATTATTTTGATTTTTGTTAAATTCGTTAAGTGACTTATCCACATAACCTCTGCTATATATTTTGCTTTACATTTATTATCTTGCGTTATTGCAGGTGATATCTGTCAAATGATGTATTCATGTTATGAACTTAAAGAAAACTCTTGTCGTCATACATACACAACGATACATTTTTAATTGGATGATGTGCATCTTGTGATTGTATGATATGAGTAAATTCATCTCTTGATAATCTTCTGAGTATGATTTAATCTTTGTACTTTTCGAATTGTAATTTTTTAAAAAAATTCTCATTATCTTTTATTACTTTATACAGTTTCTTTTCGTTTTTATCAGACCTGAATGAATACAGATTTAAACGTACCCACAATCTCCAATTGAAATACCCTTCAACTCATACTTAATAAGTCCAGTAACTTTCTTATTCATTTGTGGGATGTCAAATATGTTATCCTTTGGATATTCACGTTGTCGTAGAACTTGGTGTCACCCTTCATGTCCCTGTAAAAGTTTTCTGCCTTAACGGAGTTGCACAATGGATCAGTATCAGTCATTAACCGTGTCATTGTATGGCCGTTTTCATCTTGCTGTGGTACAGTTCATATATCAACCATTTAGATTACTCTAGCACTGTGAATACACTATACAATGGTTTTGTTAATTTGACTTTCTTCAAGTTTCACAGGCAAATAATGCATATTTCTGATATTTGAAATAAACATATTTTCATATGTACATATTATATCTGTTGTTCTTTACCGCAAATTTTACATTTGCACCAAACACACCGTCCGCTAAAAGTTAAAGTTCTACACCTGCTATCTTTAAACCTGCACTACATACTGCTCTAGACCTGGTACGCTATAACAATGAGTAGCGTTTAGTTTAAAATATTTAATAGAGACATTCATAAATTCCTCAGAAATGTCACATAGTATCAAAGTTTTCTTCATGACATAATAGTCATGTATCTCTAAAGTTGTTGGAAGATTAAAAGATCCCAAGATATAATTGACATACTTGAAGCGGTCATTTTATATATTTGAATTGATTTTTCTTTTGGTGGTATAGCTGTTTCGTGAAACCTTTCAAAGCAATCGATATATTCATATAGGCAAATGTCTTTCCTCAAATATTTAAGTACCATGTCTATAAGATGTTTCAGTGCCACATTATTTTTCATCTCTTAAATTTGTATGTGGATATTATGTTGATTGTCTCACGAATCTAATGCTGTTTACATACCTGATGGTCATTCTGGCTTGTATTTCCTTATTTCATGAAACCACCAACTAAAGCTTACTTGCTGAATTAAATATATTTCTTGTCGTTGTTCATATGATTTTTACAAGTGTCCTGAAGGACATATGGCTGTCAATATAGGATACATTTTGAATGAACAGTGGTATGTATTTTGAATATTTAAAATTCAAACTATATTCTTTTTTTGATGGACCTATACACGTACCTATTACGTGATTCGTTATTGGATGCACCTTTACACGTGCCTATTACGTGATCATGGTCTCTTACTTTGTTTTCAGTTATTTCTTTCTCACATTTTTGGCATGTATTTGTTGAGGTCAAATGTTTTTCATCATCCTCAGTGAACACCAAAGGTTTTTGCATTTGTTGGTCTTTTTTCTCCATACATTAATTTGCAATTTTATCCAACGCCTCGTAAACATACTCTAATGCAACCTGTACTTCTGTAAACTGTTGGCAAATATTTCTGGCAGATTGATTTGAGGTACGAAAAACCAAATGGGATGTATTTAGCTGTTTTTATTATCCAAGATAATTCATAACCATCGATGTTATGCCCTTTGAATACTTGGCCGTCATCAACAATGTGTTCCGTAGAAACATCGTCATTTTGTTGTTTGCAAGTTTGTGCTTCTGTACGACGATACTTTCGAAATAACAATAAATAACATACGGAATGTTTAATTGATACTGAAACGTTATGAAGTTTACATCAGAACCCACATCAGGCATTAGTCTATCGAATTATCTACTTTGTAACAGAGACTTTTGTGTTCAGATAATTGTTCTGGTGTATGGAAAAAAAAGGATCAAACATTTCTTTACAGATGTGTTTCTGTCTGTAACGCCTATTTGTCTGTGATAACACTAATTTTGATAAATCTTTTATTCCAACGTAACGGTACCTTCTATATGTATAGTCGTTAGGACCAGCATTTAAATATTTTTAACATGTCAGCAGATCTTTTGATCTTATTTCAGTTACTCTAACGCATTCAATAAAGTTTTTCTCGATTTCCTCTGACATAAATCTGATGTCTTCCATTTCCAATATTACATATACCTTAGCAGGTATATCAAATTCAATTTGCAACTTTTTCAAATGTCAATCTTTTGTTTTTTGTGTATTTGACACAAATTCCACAGTACAAATGAAACATTTATTATCCATTGTTTTCTGTAAGTTAATACAATTTTTTTTTTAGCCCATTCAGGTAAATGTATGATTGGACTTCCTTTTAGCAGTTGATATCTATCTATGTGCCATGTCAAATGTTCAATCCTGTTAAATATCCACCATGAACGTTTGCTTATTTCCTGTCCAAATTTTATATGCAAAGTATCGACTTTTTCTAATGATGACCTTCTTCAAATAAGTCTCAGTGTTATGGAAAATTTCATACCAATATTGATTGTTGCCGCCGTAAAATCTGAATTTGTTTAAAGTGTGATTAAATTAATCTTTAAGTTGTTAATTGATGATTCTGTTTAAATCCTGTATATTCATAAATTTTAATTCGTTTATTAGTTTGAAGGCCTATTAAAGGTGCTTATAATTTGTTCCTAACTTGTCTTGGTTTTGTCTCATTGAGTATATAAGTCTTCATTTTGATTTAATTAGCTAAGAAAATTTTCACAATAAATTTAACTTATTTTTAATTTCACTACTATGATTTATTTAAGCATAAAAATTTCACTATATTTAAATATTTTTTTTTTTAAAAGTAGAAATAATGCAAAATTATGGGAGCGGATTTGCGTCTGTGATACGAACCAAATGTACTCGTTCAGCAATACGAAATAATTTGAAAATGAATGGTCATTAATTGTCTTCATAGTCTTGTTGGTCCAGTAATTTTATTTAATTTGGGAAGAAATATCCTCAAGTCAGGCTAATATAGTAATTCTTTAATTTTAAGTCTTAATTCTCTCGTAACACCATACAAGATGGGAGTACACAACCATATGACTTTCTGGTTTAATCTGGTTTGACTGGTACAGCTTTCTCATATTTATTACTACTCATTTTGATCCAGAGCAAATCTCTGATTCAGACAAGTGAAAATAACCCGTCAACATGTCGCGGATGCATTGAAATAAAGGACTGTTCATTCTCCTCCCCTCCAAGGATCGTTCATTCTCTCTTCTCCAATAACCAATTTTTATTACCTAAGTATCATCGATTTGTGAAGTATATAACATATGACCTTGAGTATTTCTCTCAACTCAAATAGGGAATGAGGAATGGTTCGGATTAATGTATGTCCTCGCCTTAATGCAATTACCATATGAATTTTTCTATGCTCAAATATACGGCAACCATCTTGTAAACAAGAAAATCTTTCCGCAATCACATTTTATTCAGAGCAAGTGCATAATTACTCTAAAGATTCTGATTCATCCATACCGTGATTCATACAACACCTATGGGGTTTCAGTAATATTGTAAATAGATAGAAAACATACAAGTGATCGTGAGAAATGCTGTCCATCAGAATAAATGTCTTCTACCAACGGAATCTGGCTTAGGAGATTTAACTTGTTGGTTTCTTTGAGCTAACAATAAATGAAGTAAGATACGAAAGTTCAGAAGAAAAACAAAATTATAATGCGAAAGTCATGTAAAGAAATGTCTTATAGAAAAAAAGAAATACCTTGTTGGATTAAATCTGGACTATTTGTTATACTTCAAATTCAGTGCATGGAATATTTCGTCTGGATTAAACAGGCTTCTCAAAATAAAATACGAAGATAAGAATATTACTCTCTATCGTCTTGAGATCTTTATGATTCCAGCGAAGATATGTGAGCGGCTTGGACTGATCGAAGATCTGCATCCCCTCCCTGTTTAGACACAGTGATAGCATGAATTATTGTATATCGATCACACCGTCACCTGTATTGTAATGGTCTGGTCCTGTAATGTAATACTCTGAACAGAATCCGTGCTATCTTGATCAGGGCCGGTTTAACCGCTAGGCAAACTAGACGGTCGCCTAGGGCGGCAAAATTTGGGAGGAGGGCGGGAGGGCGTACAAAAACTGAATGAATAAAGAAAGAAAGAGAAATAGCGGAAAATAAAAGATAATAAGCGTCTAAAAATAGAAAGAAAAAAAACAGATACAGAATTTGTATTCATACTAATGCACAATATTCATTTTCGAAAGTTAATTGGGGGGGGGGGGGCGCAAGGTTGAATGTTTGCTTAGGTCGCCAAATACCCTTGAGCCGGCCCTGACCTTGATTTCCTTCTATAGTACAATGTTCATGAACTTTAGATGATAGACTGGCCAGTTATTCCTTGACCTTCGCTTTTGGTGGTCGAGTTTTCTTCTCTATTACTTCTCTATTGCGGTCCTCATGCTGACAACACTTTTGAGTCTTATCCTTCTGGCATTGCCCTCATTGCCCTCACTCAGAATGTCCGTCATTGACGTCACAACGATTCAATAACGTGTCATCACTAATAGAAACGCAAGCAATAGTTTGAGCAAGCTCCTCACATCTCGTACTCTTTCCGAATATATCGCTGCCACAAGGTTGTTTTGACCCCAGGATCATCTAAAGCTTAGTACGTCGTCTTTGCGCATTAATACACGAGCATGTTTGCGTTGATTCTACCTTGTATCTATTATTAGAGATTGAAATCCAACCAAAAACGAGGTATAAACAACCAGACTATGTAAGATGGTTCAGTCTTGTTTCATTGTGACGTTATCGGTATATTGTGAAGTCTGCCGTGTGCTACCGTGTAACATCGTCAGCCCTGTGTTCCATCTGTGAAAGTAAAGAATTCTTACAATTTCCTACTATATATTAGATAAAACCTTCACATTCTGTAATAAATTCCTGGGTCAGGTAGCATCAGCATCATTATCATATTTCAGTTGGTGTATGAAGTCAGACTGATCCAGACTTAGTATTTCCATTAAGTTATTGGTATGGATCTCAACTGAATACAAATTTTGAAAAATTCTTAACCAGTCTTATTAATCCAGAGCAATAAATCGGCTTATTTAGCACATTATTGTTAAAGTGTGTATCTGATTCGATACAATACTTACTACGAGTTATTGATTCAAGTTGAAAATATGTAAACAACAATGCTTTCTGACTAGATGACGCTTTGATAAAGAATAGGGTAATGATACATAAGGCTAAGATTGCATATATAAACTGAAATTTGAATTTGGAAGGTTGAAATTAAAATATTACCTTTGAACAAATAGAAAGAAGGTTAAAATTAATAGTTTCAACATATTTCAGCCACTTAAATTTTTTTTATCGGCAACAAGATTTCAAGATTCAAAATTCAAATACTTTGTTAGTAATTAAGACCACTGGCCAATACCCATTTAATCTTAAATGCTTGATCTGGCGTTCGACACAGCTTTTCAATCCGTATTTCCGTATCACACACCAGATTCGAACTACTTTAGTGCCTTCTTTGACGTCCGCGCGTAGATATTTTTAGACGGAGTGAATCGAACTTTTATAAATCCCAGTTTGTTTTGAATTTCATTCATACAGTAAATCTAAAAATATTTCGAAAGTCTAAAAAGGGGGTAAAAATTAAATACAAAACCGCATTCGTCTTTTGTTCCGAGTCGGGGGGGGGGGGGGGGGGGGGAGAGCTCGTTTGATATGGCTTATGAATACGTCTCGGCGTGACGGCCTCGACGTATCTCTACGCCATATCAAACTCGTTCTTTCCGCCGACTCAGAACAAAACACATATGCAGTTTTGTGCATGTATCAATCAAGAAAAAATAAATTTAAATGTATATCAAATACAATTTCATGGCTTCGACGATAATCGGAATCATAGATCTGAATTATAGATAGCCATTTCTTAATATTAGTTATAAATATGTAGGTATGCTAATTCTTACAGCTATAAAAAAAACGAAATGTATTGATAAAAATACGTATTATCAATTTTGTATTATCTCTTCATTCTAAAATGTGATAGATTATTTAGACTTATCATTTTGATAGTTGTAAAATAGTAATTTACCATAAGCAATAGAAACTCTGTTCAAGAGTCTAGGAAATTATGCTAGGTATACCAATACCGTTCTCTTAGATTGCTATATTTTGGACAACACGCGAATACATTTTATTCAGCTTCTAATACCAAGATATTTCCGGGATTTAAACATTAAGAAAAAAAACTAGTTTCCCTATCTAACCTGTCATGTCTTTCTATGTCTATGCTACATTTGTGACTGGAAAACATAAACCAAGCAAATGATTTCCTTCAATAGTATGGCATGTCAATACTTAATTATCTTTCAACATTCAAGAAGGTTTTAAAATAGTTATTAGTGTTCACTTCGACTAGATTTATTGATACTAGCAAGTAACACTTGTTGACAACAGTTACATACTCTAATACTAAATTGCCTAAAGAAAATGTTGATATCAACAATTTCTTGAAATACCAAAACATAACCATTGCAATATTCAAACAGTATTTTGCAAACTTGCAAAATGTCCGTGCTCTGCGTCCACTGTCGTCAAGTACACTAAGCATCCAACAGCATTGTTTTAAAAAAGGAATTATTAGCATATGTAAAAGTGTATACATATTTTACTAATCTTATATAAAAATTCACACAAAGCGACAGTCTACCACACCTGATAATGCTACAGTATTGTTGACTGATCTATTGACACCCAGGAAATATTTACAGAAGTCAGCATACAATGTTTCAATAGTACCAGTATATTTGTAATCTCAGATTTCCGACCTGTAACGAACAATAAAGCCTGCCATGGAATCAACAAATTTGAATACATCGTTTTGTAATAAAATTCCAAATTTCTTTTGATAATTTTTAATCGTAATTAAAAGATGATTGGCTTGTAACTTGAGCCTTAATTTAGCTGGCGTCCATGATAATTTTGGAGATGAACTTGGAGAAAATTGTAAATGGTGCGGCTGCTTCATATCGCATTTCCGAATGTCACATATAAGATCTATCGTTACTACGGGATACGCACACTTTCCCAGTTTCACGTAAATGTTACTTAATTAGTATCATTTCATCCAAATGATCAAAGGCACCGTTTATTATTATTATTATTATTATTATTATTATTATTATTATTTCACAAACTACCTTATAACCAAACATTTATATCGCTTGAACTTTCTAATATAAAGTCATATTCTTAAGCAAGAAACCAGAGTGTCTTATGTCTTCGACTTTTAACTGAAGCTAAATCTTTGTTGGCAGCACAAGTTAGAAACCCAAGTTTCTAATTTCAATGATTATGTGTCAAAATTATATCTGTGTGTGCACAATTTTCATACAGGAGATTAATTTCAAGACGTTCTCTCGCTCTCCAATTCTTTCTTGGGCCATGAATTATTTATTGATAAATGGTGCATGAACTAATGGTCGTCAACATCATTAATTAATATTTAAGACCACTCGTTTCGTTCATTTCTCTTTAGTACAGCCGCCTTGAGACAATGTTAAAAATTAATAACACATTATAATTTGACTGTGTCTAATTTCAGAACCTAAAATGACTTCATAAAATTGGTCTCCATTCAAGCCTCGCAATATCAGCATAGTTCCATGTACGGCTACGGGACGCGTGTACATTGAATGAATGCCTTTTCATTATCCAGAAGAACAGCATATACCTTAGAGTTATGATTTATATAGAACATCAGACATTATTAAAGAGTGAAAACAACAGAAATAGCTCCAGCCTCCTTACGAAATCCAAACTGATATTGATGTGGAAAGTTTATTTTGTCTAAATAATTTTGAATTCTGGCCATCAATATGTTTTGTCAAATAATTTATCCAATCAAGATATTCATGTTATACCACGATAATTCATCGGATCCCTTTTATCTCCTCCATTTTGTTTGTATATCAGTAGAATCATCCCAAATCTATATTCATTAGGTAAATACTTAAACAGGATAATGGAATTAAAAGAGTAGTCAGATGTCTGATGAGATACCTTCTGCGATGCTTTAAATGCTCGCTGGACACGAAATCAATACCAGGTGATTGGATTATTTATGGAGACTTTATATGCCGCAATACCTCCTTCTCATCTTTGATAGCATCACATTTTATGTTTTAACTCTCAGATTAACTTGTTGGTACATCTTCTTGCCATCCTCACAGTAAAGATTTTCCTCATCTGTTGTATCACTTAATTCAGAAACGTACAGTTTCCTTAAATCGACAAATTCATCCGAATTATTTGCTCACATTTTGTGTGCTTAAATCAGGTCTTGAGTTGATATTGTCCTCAACTTGTCTAGCATGTGTTAGCAATATCAATGTTATACAGAGACCTTCTGTCAATGTGGACGTCATCCACAACATCGGGTTGAGAAAGCAACTTCAACTTTGTCTTTCGCTCAAGAATAGCACCAAATGCATCCACTTCTCGAGTGTATTATTTTCTTATATGCAAAATAAAAACAACAGACCTAGATTTTCTTTTTATTATATATTTGGTAATGAATAGGAGAAAGAAAGATAAAAAACAAGCGTCTACAACGTATTAATTTATCAGCTGATTGACTACGGCAAAACTCAAGTTAAGATACAAATATAAAAGGGATTTAATGGTAAGTTCAACCATAATGTCAACACTTATATTCTTGCTACTGGATCGGTTTATGGTAGATTTTACTTTCATTCACTGTCACTACCATCATAAATAACTCTGATCCATTTGAACCGGTGTGATCCAGTTAGGCCAAATGCTGGTGAGGTAGTATGTAGGTGACGACGCTGCCTGGCTGCCAACCATTCTTTTGGGCGATGAATTTACTGTCTGCGGGGACATTTGCACCAAGTTTTAAGACTGCATGATGTTTGTTTATTCTGGAAATGAACATGGACGCTTTCATTTATTGTAATATTACTGAACATGTGACTTAGGCCGGTAAATATTTCGGACTTCTACAGATGTGGGTGGGGGTTCACAATGCGGGTGACCCGAATGCCGGTAGCTGTGCACATCGGTACATTGGCAACAGAGAGAGTGGATTGTGCGTTGGATAGGATGTATGAAATATTTCTGCTCTGCAGGACATCGAGATTACTATAGTTATTAGGGCTGTTACCTTCTTGTGTCCAGAAATGTTCAATATTTGTTTTTGGGGTAAGATCTCATAGGTACATATTTGAATAAGATGTTTCCTCACACAGTCAAATTAACAAGAACAAAAAATGGAATTCGAATATTAGTCATGAGACTTTTTTTTTAATAGAAATTTATGAATTAGCAAGTTAGATTGTCTGTAGTCAAAGCTTACGATTAATTCAAACACCGTTAGAATATTCGAGTAGATTTTAAATTTCTATCTCCTACTTGGATAGCAGAAGGGGGGCATACTATTTTGCTGTTTATTCATACTCAGTATGACTGTCCCTAACCCATTTAACGGAGACAGCAGAAAAATTATAATTTTAAGAGTCATACAATTTTACGCACTTAATCATGGCCATAAGTAGATGATTTTCGGGCCAATACACAAACTTTTCAATCTTTTACACATGTTTTGAACTTTGTGGACAAACAAATTGTTAACACAGTTAGGGCAAAAAAAACCCCAAAAAACAAAACATTTGAGGTAGACAAATAAAACGATATTTGTTAGGCATATTTATATATTGATATTTATATGACCTGATAGTTTCTGCGGCCATTACAGCAATTTTCTTTTTTAATACATTTTTTAATTATTGTGACTTTTACATTTTCACAAAAACTTTGTTAGCACAAGTATGCAAATACATTTTGCAGGGATCGGCTTAAATTCTATCAGGTAAGATTCTTGTTTTTTCTTCTTTAAATTTCACACTTTGAAAGGAAACTATGTTATTATTTCACAATAATTTATACCTGTAAAGTGTTAATCGCTTGTCAGTATTCAGTTCAGATTCATCCATTTCAGCCATAATGCCATACAATTTATTGATTCCAAGAGTATTTCTTTTGTACAAAGGTTTAACACGATTAATTGCTAGTGAGAAGAGGCTGTCAGGGACTAACATTTCTGCTGGTCTTTTATCCTGAAAGAGTATATATAGTCTTACTTGGTTTCCGTCAGGTATTTCAGGTACAGCATAAGCCCTTGGTTTCACATTTCATGCATTTCTCGGCCAGTCCTCACTCCCAAGTTAAGAACGCACACCATCCACAGTGATCTTTGAAGAGAAGAGGGGGTGTGAGGTTTGTCGCCTTTCCCGATGGATTTCACAGCTTTTGCTTACAATTGTAAATCTTTTATGATTGAAAACTGATAATGTTTCTCCCTCAAACTCCTCTCAAAGGATAAAAAAAAGAATGCAATGTTGTGGCTTCATATTCCTAACTACCGTTTTTCCTCACATTCAAAAGAAAAGACGATATAAGATCGCAGATTTCGTGTGGTGGTATTAAATGGGATAGTATAAGACCACCTTCGGATTCCAGGTACTTTTTGATAAGAGTGATATTTCCTTCTGTTTCCCTTTGATATTGTCTAATTTGTATACTGTTCAACCTGTTCTGGAATCACCTTTTGAAACCTGTTACTTGTAATATTTCTGTCTTTCAACAAATGAAAACCACCATCAAAACGACACATAGTCATCACAAAACCTCTACAAATTCAATATCATCCATATCTTTTGTAGCAGACGAAAATATAGCAGGTGAATTTATCGATGTTACATTTTATTTTATAAACTAAAAGAAGAGTACCAGTCACTTTGTTTACATTGCATTGTCTAAATATTTCTTCTTGCAGAAGATCTCTTTTAAGGGGAGATGATTCATTAAGAGTATTTCCTTAGGTCTTGCAAAAAAGAGTTCCAAAAGTGATATCGCTACTTTGACTGTAAAAGCAATATCAGTATATATTTCATCACGCTTCTCACAGCTCATATTCGTTCAAAATATATCGCCACCATAAGGCTGTTTTGACTCCAGGGCAAGATAAACTTTAGTTCATCGTCTTTGTGCATTAGCAAACGAGCACACTGACTGCTTACTACCTAACTTCTCTAATCACAGACTGAAATACAATTAAAAACGAGATAGAGAACCTTACTATCTAAGGCGGCTCAGATGCACTTCACTGTGACGTTATTGGTATTGTGTAACGCCGTCAGCCCTGTGCTCCATCTCTGCCAGTAAATAATGCCGTAGGTTTTGCTCGTACGCGTTAGGCAAAATCTTCGCATTCTGCATTAAAGCCATTGTAGAGAAAGAAGGCAGAAAATGCTATCTAAACTGCGCATGGTGCAGTTATCAGAGTGTACAGTTTTCTCCAGGTGGCATTTTACAACATAAATTTAGAGTGTCGTGGCAGTGGTCTTATCCTCCACTGTGAGTGGTATGATGCTTCTTACAAGAAAAACAAACAGCCAAATAACCGGTCCCTTAGAAAAAATGTGCATTCCAGAACGCGTTCATTGGAGACAAAGAAATTATCACAGTGCAATCCAGCTGCAATTAAGCACATCCTAACAATCATCGAAAACAATTTCTAATCAGAGGCAATCATTCCCGTTTTCAGCGAAGTTATAATAGCGCGTGCAACAGTGAACTATCGAATGACGATGGAGTTACAAATGGATCTTTCCGATATGTGAATCAACCTTACTTAGCAGCTCATTGTTTTGTTACATAGAGCCAATGGGAATGCTAGGAAATGAGTCCTAGCAACATATAATCAATCCTTTTTTAGCATAAAACTCATGGACCAGTTCAAAGTCCCAAATATTTCACGCTCTGTATCTTTTATTACAATAAAGCTAGAATCATGGAACTTTGAGGATATTCTTATCTTTGGTTCCTCTATATGCATACTACATTTCAATTACGTAAGTTTACTCCAAGCATAATATGTGACTTAGGGATTGTGAGCTTGAGCTTGAGTTTTTGACTCAAAACGTGTCGAGAATACGGGGTCTGGCGTGAGTAGTTATTTAATGTTGCATAATACGGGACAGCATATAGGAATTTTCCCCACAAACATGTGTAAAGTATAGGAAACATATAGTAACTTTGAGTATGATGAACTCAAAAGCTAGTATTTTCTTTCTTGTTCAAATTTGAAAGTTATCTAAGTTTTAGCTGAAGAGATAAATTTTGTAAAATTTCATAATTTTTTATACATCAGAAAATATTGTCTTATGTACATGAGAGCTTGCGGGGCTTAGAGCAAATTTCGGAATTTCAAATGTCTTTTATTCGTTTCAGCCATGTAGCTTGTATTTGCATTTTCCTTCAAGTAAGACATCAGTCAAAAATTAGAAGATTAGTGAGGTTTATGAAAATCAAAACTACCCAACGTAAAGGTATCTCAAAGCTAATTTAACTTTAAATGTATCTATATACTAATATTGTTTCATGTAAACAAACATGAAAGCAAACAAGTGTAAGCCCCGCTAGAAGGTATTTGTTCCCTCGATAGAAGGAGAAGGAAGTAACTTCCAGAGTAAATGTATTAATGTTAACAAGGTACTTTGACAGGCTGGCTACTCGAGGTGGTTTCAAACACAGTATAGCTAGAATAAAAAACTAACGTTGTCCAAGTCGAAACAGAATTACATTATGATTTGCGGTATGGCTATTACTATATACAATTAATTGTTTGTTGACAATATGGATATGGATATTAATTTGTGGTTGGCCGTCATACGTAGCCCGTCAATAAAAATTTGATAGGACTGAATGACATGAAACAAAATGGGAAATTCGAAAGTCAGACCAGACACATTTATCGATCATCTATTCTTAAAGTGTAAGAGAGGTGGCTGGATTCATTTATAACTTGAATACGATTACACCATGTATTAAACGTTTTTTAACATTTAGACTTAAACACTTGATGAAGGTGACGAATCTTTCAAAAGCCACTTTGTAGTCTTCTGGAAGCTAAAACCTTTCGAAGACTACGTTACAGTCTTTTGATAAGATTAAGAAATGTGCCGATGGTTACGTTTATATTTAAAGGACAAGATCGAGATCTCTTGCACGAATTAACTTCTTAAGCACTGGCGTAGCAACCGCCCAGCCGGGGGTGGGGGTGGGTGGGGCTGACAGGTTCAGTGAAGGCCAAAATTCCCATCAAGCGACGTTTTTGTTTTATTGGAAAGGGGCCCCAGAACTAATTTTCTTTTCTGTTGGGGGGGGGGGCAGAATTTCTTGCTACGCCACTGCTTTTAATAAAGCAATAACATAGCTGAGCAGTTGCCAATAAGACATTATTTGAGTTATAAAAATAGGATTACGGTTTTTAATGTTTCTAATGCAGCTATGCCATAATGTACACACACTATTCTCCAATAAATGAACACTCTTGAAAACTTCTCTAACTTTTAAGTACATACTGAACTGACGTATGTTTCTACAAATCAAATGAGTCTCTCTTTGCGTCAGAAATTTAAACTGTATTTCTTGTTACTATTTAAGGAGTGTACAAGTTCATGGTCATTGGAAATAATATACATTTTATTTATATTACAATGACATTTGATAATTATTAGATTTCTTAGAAGTTTCTGGATATCTAGAGAGAATAAGAAGCAAGAAAAAAGTACACACGACTGCTAAATACCCACATTATTCTGCAATCTGTTACGAAATTTTAGTTGAAACGGAACTTGAGCTGCATTTTGTACAGGCAGGACATTGACTCGAGTGTCGTGACTGTTAACCTTTGAAAATGGTAGAGTCAAACGCGGGTAACAAAAAGTGTTGGATTGAACTCGGTAGCCAATCATGGACACTTGAAATTGTTGGTGCTTTTTCTTTTTTGGGGGTGGGAGCCTGACTGTCCCGGTAGGAGGATAACTGTATGAAAAAACAATCCCACTAAAACTAGATTTACTACTGAAGTCGTCCATAACGAAATAACATGAATACATTTGCAGGCATGCGTGCTCGCTTATATTTTTTTTTCTCTCTCTATCTCTCTCAAATATTAAAAGTGGAGAAATTGGGCTTTAAATCGTGTCCTTGGATCTAACGGGCCTGGCTTTCAAGGCGCCCGCGGCAATGTTCTGCAGTGGCGCCCCTACTTTGCTACAGAGAACAGTTTTTATATCAGTTGCCAAACTCCCCACCACCCACCTCCTAAATATAAGTTTTTTGAACAATTGCGGCAAAAAAAAAAAAAAAAAAAACACCCGGCGCCCCTCTAAGTTTTGCACCCGGTGGCAATTGCACATATCCAACATCACTCGCGCCGCCACTGGATGTAGGATGATCAGATAGCAAGTAGCAGTCGCCGACATGGCAAGAACCATCTAACGGACTTTGCTAATTACGTACACGTACCGGATATAGGATGGTCAGATCGCAGGTAGCAGTCACCGACATGGCCAAAACCAATCCTAGTCGGGTAACAGGTTCATAAAAACTTAGTACACATGCACTTTATTTCCATCTTTATGTGTATTCTTTATCTTTGATGTACTCCCATAAACTCGAAAAACATATTTCGTCAGAATTCAGCATACAGATTGTTTGGGTGATGTTTGTTTTGTTTTTTGTGTGTTTGTTTTTTGGTTTTGTTTGTTGCTGTCTTTTATTTTTAAATCTAAGAAATTAATATTACCAATAATGGCGAGTTCAAATAATGTTCTTTGGTTCATTATTATAAAGTAATTAGTTTACCACAGACTAATTTGTGTCTCATTTATATTAATTTTTCCTCCTTTCCATTTATATCAACATCCATGTGTTGCGTTGGGAAGAGATGAATGCAAATTTGTGTGTGTGTATATATATATATATATATATATATATATATATATATATATATATATATATATATATATATATATATATATATATTCCATGGCTGATATACACGCATGCAAGTGAGATGCTAATATTTGTATCTCGTATTTGCTTATTGCAACCTGAGTGAAATCAAGATTTTGCCATTGCCATTTTGTCATTGTGTGTGGAGATGGAGAGAGAGAGAGAGAGAGAGAGAGAGAGAGAGAGAGAGAGAGAGAGAGAGAGAGAGAGAGAGAGAGAGAGAGAGAGAGGGGGGGGAGGGAGGGATATGGAGAGAGAGAATCTTTGCTTTAAATAATTTACCTCATTATTATGTCTAGATTAATGAATCCATTAGCACTAAATGGATGGTTGCGAATCAAGTCAATACAAATACAGCGGAAAAAGAGTCGCCTCTAGAAAATAAATACCCAGATGTCAGCGGGGTTACTTGTCCCTCTCAATGTGCATAGGAACAGCGCTGAAGAATATTTTTGCAATTTGCTTTTCCCATATTTTAGTGCCGCAAGGCAAATACTAGATTTTGGTTTTGCTTTTTGGATTTTAAAACTGAACTTGTTTCCGTGTGTATTAGATTAAATTAGGCCCCTGGGAATGTTATTCTGCGAGCCTATTTCAGTTAGGTTTAGCAGAATCAAATTGCATGCATGATCATGAAATGTTAAATGCTCTTAACACTTTTTGAAAGCATTTGTATAGAACATGAATAAAAAGATGAAAAGCACAATGACTAATTCCTTAAATGTGATGGAAGATACTTTAGAGAAAGAGTGATGTTTGTAGAACGCAGTTATCAGTTTATTTTTCAGGATTTTGAGGAACTTAAATTAAATCTGCCGCACCATTACTGAAGTGCACAGGCACAGACGGAAGTTGAGTTTGTAAATACAGTCATTGTGACTCCGTCTCTACCTTAATTTTTGGTTGCGAAGCAATAATTGTGTTTTTAAACAACGCTCACACTTTCTTCTGAAAGCAACTACCATCACCACCCATTAGGCTAGAATTATATTGCTTTTTAATAATAGTATCATTATGATAGGAAATTCCGCTGGATTAAACTGCGTAAAATTTTCGTTTTTAAATTTGGAGCAAGTAACGGTATATGATTTCTTCATCCTATATTTTATTTGTCACGAATTTTTAAAAAAGATTTGTTTCCCTTTATAATGCTTTGAAAATTCTTGAAGGAAGTTATTCTTGAACGCTTGGACATCTATTTGTTCCCATCCCGCCTCTGAATCCGTTGTATGTTACTTCAGTATCATCATGTCGCATGAAAATGAACTGCTTTTAGGCCCAATTTGCTATCTCGCACAAAGGTCCGGTATCTCAGACTATTATGTTGACATATTTATAAAACATCATATCTATAGCATCTCGGATGATTATCCTGGGTATTTTTTGTACCCATAAAGAAACTATTGAAGAAAAATACTTAGTCCTAAAGACCAGTCATTGTCTCTGGGACCTAGTTGTGCCATCCGATGAAATAACATTTGAACCAATGGACGCATTTGTTGTAATCAATTTTTGAATGTTTTCTTCCTATCATTCTTGCATCTTTACTATTTCCCGAAAATAAGAAATCAGGTAATTATATTTATTGAAAGAGTCCAGCAATGCACTCTCCTAATTAAGCAATGGTGGCCGTCAATTAAGACAAATTGTAATGAAATGTCACTTTACAGAGTTCTCCAACCTGTCAACGACATTTGTTTGACTGAAATTCGGTAAAATTAATCGACATGGAGGTATATAGCTGAGACAAGCCGTGACCTCTAATAACTGCAAACAACGATGGAATGAGTTCATTTTCGAGGAATATTTCATGGAGATTAATTGTGTATTATGGTCCATCGTCTGGTGTTGTCAATGACCATTTTATACTTGTATAACATGTTATGAGATTCAGATTGCAAATAAAGAAAATGATGACACAAGAAAGACCGATACGAAATAGTTGGTATGATGTCAATTCTGGTGCAATTGATAGAAACGATTATATTTGAAATGTTTCATTTTTTGAAAATGTCAAACCCGCCTTTCACAGGTCCATGAAAATCTGTTTATAAATTTATTATTGGTTTGAATTGAGCTGTTACTTTTTTATTGTTGGTCATAATAAAAGTGTATATTTTTTGAATATTTTAATATCCAAAGCAATATTGATTTACACCATCAAAAGTACACTTTCTATCATCTAATGATAGTTTTATTTATTTCATAAACACCCATCTTATGTTTTGGGGATCTTATTTGTATCTACTTCTTATTTCTTTTCCATCAGATGAAACATTTGCATACAACTCATGTGATAAATTTCATTTTACTACATTATAACTTACACTTTCGCTCCTTTAATATTATTATTATTTAAAAATATAATTGAATACATTTTTGCTTTTAATCCTATACACTCAATAATAATTAATTTTATTATTTACTCATCCATAAATTTACAACAAAAGTTATATGTCCGCCTTATGATCTTTCGGATATTCAGCTGCATCATAAAGATGTATCTTTTTCATATCTTCATATACATCATGTATATATATATAATTAATCAATGAGTCTGTATCAGTATATAACAATTTCATTTTGTTACGATATTTTACTCTTAAATGATTATAATAAAAGTTAGACATTAATAATTTTGATAGATCAAGTATAGCACTGCCTGCGTAAATTGGTTTATTTAGTATTATTTTTGTTTCTATCATATTTATACCAACACAATTTTCATTTACTATTTTTCTTGCTGAAAATGATGACTTGCTGAAACATTTTTCTTATGCTATATGTTTCTTCTATTCTGCTTAATTCTACATCTAACTTACATTTCCATCGTCTTACCAGAAAAACAGCGTTATTCTTTAGTTTATATAAATTAGGTTCAAAATCACTACTTTGTTGTTTTGCTTCAATTCTTAGTTTTATAGTATGATTAATTTAATATGATTTCATCCATGGCTTTTGTTTGAATTTAATTATTCTGTGAACTTTTGTGATTTTTAATTCTAGCTTATAATTTTTGTATTCTGTAAGGCAGAACATATTTGTCTTTATTCATTAGAAAAGCTACAAGTTACTCTACCAATTATCTTTTTTATTCCTAGACAATTCAATGGATATCACTATGTACATCATGTAATTCATTTTGGATATTTTAAACCAACTTCTAAAACTGATATCATCAGAAATATTTAATATTTCATCAATGTTTAATTTTTCTGGATCAATTCATCTGAATCCTTTATGTGGAAGAGGCTGTGTCATTGACCAGGAATATAATGCATTTACATCAAGGTATACAATATATGAAGATGGTTTTGTTTGATCATAATTTGGCATATGTTTTTTATTTGCTCTTGTATATCTTTCTCCTATAACCATTCATATACCAGCTATGATTGATTTAAAAAAATGTGTTTGTCAATATCAGTAAGAAGTTCTAGATGTGATCCTGTATTATATTTCAATAAGCAATCAAATGATAATGATGCACTGCTTATATAATAGCATGGATCCAGCTTATATTCTTTTAACATAACTTCTCTTAAACGCCGGAACATGTCAGCAAGGATTAATACATCAGTTTCTAAATATCAGTCATGATAATCTCGAAACTTTTTGCTGGCAGATTTATCTCAAAACAATTTACCCTTGAGCATAATCATTATCAGATATGTTTTCATTTTTTTAGGGTTGAATAAAAATCTCTTTCTTCAGGTAATATTTTTTTTTTAAATTTTTAAAAACCGTCTATATATTCGTATGGGTAAACACCATTGTTTCGTAATAAAGAAAAATCATAATTGCTTTTCACTGCAAACATTTTGGTTATCTTAAAATCATCATCTTTCATAGCTTTGCTCATATTGACGAGTCCACCAATAATAAACTGCATACTATCAATGAATGTAAGCTGTCCAATAGAAAAAGACATAATTGTGACATATTCTTAGCTATGCATTTTATTTTATTGTATTTTATTTGAAACTCTCGAAATTTCATTTATGATGAAATCTCCATCATACCGACGCAAGTTAAGGAAAATAACAGGAATTTGTCTTATATGGAATAATTTTAAATTTAAATTACATTTGTTGTGTGCTGCTCCATGGGAGTTCCCACTTATATGATCTCTTGCTTTATCATTATTCAATTCTTTTTCACATAAAAAACACTGCGTTTTAGATTGATATTATTTTTTATCCTCGTCACTCATTATCATTTCTGCTAGTTGTTTGAAAAACATATCGATAGTTTGTGTTGTATATACATGATTTTTCATAAACTTTTCAATTACATTTTTACCTGTATTTTTATGCTTAATATTTTTTATCACTTCGTACTAATATATGACACAAAGACCATGACATATGTTTTGCAATTATTTTTATTTTATTACCTGCATTTTTATTTTATTTTTGGTTAAGAGTTTCGAAATCAATATATATTACAAATGACACAGGCATCATATTTGGAAATTTTAAAAATTAAGTAAATTGTTTCATTTTTCAAATTTATTATATCCTTAATCTTTACTGGAAATTCAATTTTATCGAACTTGAGTTCTTACCAAACCACTGGCTGTATTTCATTGTTCTTTGTGGATCTTTTTCTTGAGGATGTGATGAGGATAAAATAGCCCATTCAAAACAACGATTATGTTTATTCATCACATTTATTCATAATTTTGTGTTTTCCAGTTTTGGCTCTAATATATAAGAGGATCAACCAAATTTCGCGTATTTTGATATATTTATATTGAAATATATAGAACCTGAAACAGTACAGTTAGTACCTAGTTCACATTAATCAGCACTTTTGTTATTAATTAGTTCATAACTTGTAAACAAAGCATTATCTGTCTCACTATCATCCGAAATAGTCCTAAATGGGCTAGATATATGCACTTCAATTTTATCACCATTCTCTTTTTTAAATTGAATTTTAA
This sequence comes from Margaritifera margaritifera, assembly GCA_029931535.1. NCBI lineage: Eukaryota > Metazoa > Mollusca > Bivalvia > Unionida > Margaritiferidae > Margaritifera > Margaritifera margaritifera. The sequence goes on along the minus strand of JAQPZY010001669.1, from coordinate 7,249,504 downwards.
TAGCTAGCTGGTATATCGCGGCCCTTGTTTTTTAATTCTTTTTAGCGTTCCAGATTTTAAAACAGTTATATGTGTGGCAGTGTCAAGGTCGGGGTATTTATTTATAGCATCTTGAAACATATAATCTCTTGAATAATTGCTTTTTGGTTCAGTAAAATTGCATTGTTTGAATAATTGCTATTTGGGTCAGTAAAATTGCATTGTCTGAATAATTGCTATTTGGTTCAGTAAAATTGCATTGTCTGAATAATTGCTATTTGGTTCAGTAAAATTGCATTGTACTGTCCGCTCAGGATATCAAATACTATTAATTTTAACAAAAATCGTCTTACATTTTTTTCTTCTTCAAATATCATATTGTTTTCATTTGGTTATTACTTCCGTCTGCGCTCTAAAATGTTATAAACACATGTCTTGGAAGTTGTTCTGATGCATTTGTGGTGATTCTCCATGTTGGATTAGATTCATAAGCGTTATATTGTTGTCTATATACTTTCAACTGTTCTAAATACATCTTTTTGGTATAGCCAGCGACTAATTTTGTTTCAACATCACTTGCTATTTACAATTCAAGTATGGGGATCGATAAGCTAATATGATTAATGTTAAATTTACTTGCAGCAGCAACTTTTGCCGTTTTCATAATATATTGTTCAGGTAGATTTTTATCTAAAATCATGGAGTGTCTGACATAACTAAATACTGTATTTATATCATGACATATACCAAATATACTAGATAATGGTAAAAAGTAGTGAGAAGCTGTCTTTGTGTAAATCCTTCATTACCACCTATATATATATATATATATATATATATATATATATATATATATATATATATATGTCTCTGTCAAAAGAAGCATTACCAATACCACTATATTTAAATCACAACAGATTTGTCGCTGAAGAGTTTGCATAATCATTTGAATATGATATTAGTGCTATTATTACGGTACTAGCTTGTGGCAGATATAAGGAAATTTGCTCTATCACATTATCATCCATCAAATATTGGGCACTATGAAAGCAATAGCATTATAAATGACTGGGAGATTTGTTTGTAATCTACCTCTGATTTCAATAAACCCATAACGTGGTAGTAAATACATATCTTTATCCATTGTTTATATGGTACTTTCACCATCCCTATTCATATCATTAGTAAGGAAGGTATTCAACTTATTCAAATTTCCTAAATGATTCATCAGTTGGCTCATTTTCAAAAATATATAAATATGGTGATACAGCTTTTTTCATGTCTATATAAAATAAATAAGTTTTTCATTCCCCTGCCATACATCAAATTATTACCACGCACCAAAGCTGTCATGAGTTCTCTAGAATGCTGATTTAATAATTTCTTTGACATCTAAGACATCTTGTACTTGGGTATTTCCAGTTGATAATTCTTATCTTGTTTGATTTTCTTCCGATGATTGTTAAAATATTTTTTTCAACATCTTTTGGTTTTATTTTTACAATTATTTCTCAACAGCTTTTTGTTCAAGCTTTATCTGATTGTGTCTGTACTTGGCCTTTTACACCTTCTAATGCCATTGAGGCAAATGAACCAAGTTTTGAAGCTAATGGTTTAACGCATCTTTTCTTATTGTTGGTAATTTGATTGCTAAATCTTTGTTCCACCTAGGGGACAATTTGGTGTAAATGAAAATAAAATACAGTAGAACTACTTCCGTTAATATAACATCATGTAACTAAACTACAATGTATTATTAGTTAATTAATATCTGCTATATTCACAATTCCATCACCAGTATTGTATTTTGGTCCAATACGCTAGAATTATAACCTAACGTAATACATATACTGTTTGGAGCTGTAAAATCAACCTGGTCATTATCTGCTAATAGTGTTTTACATCTTGGTGTGTTGTAGTCTTGTTCAGTTGTGATGTTATTTCCATTTGCACGTAATCTTTCTATTACTCGATTTTCATCGATGAGATTATATGAACCTCGTGGTATGGTTAATGTATTCCATTTATTATCATCATAATATCTGAAAGTATTATTTACTGGTGTGATATTAAATCAACTATACCAAATTTCTGAAATCATGAAAGATATTTTATATAGCTTGTTAATATCCAAAACAATTGGGGATGAAAACTCTACTGCAAAATGTTTTGGTGTGTCGTAAGTCGTATTTCTACTATCTAAGAATAATATAGTTTAAAACACCATTATATAATATATGAGTACATGTAATTTTAAAATATTGTTTGATAAGCAGTTTTATTCAATATTTTATCATGATACAATTTGTTAAGTATATCTATAATTTCATTATTATTTTTTTTTTATTTATTACCAATTTGTTTGCTGGCACATAATAGATGTAATCGTTGTACAAAATTCATTTGGATCATTATAATATCTGATATTGCCAAAACATTACTTTGTTGGACCTTTTTTACCTTTCATTATGGGGATATCCCGCTAACTCTGTAATTTTTTAAAAAGATTTCCAGAGATTTACTGCTATAATCTTTGATGGTGTTTAATCATTTTGTTATCAAATCAATCAAATCCTAATCTATTTTAATAGATAACACACGTTTATTGTCACGGTAAGCATCTAGTTGTAGTTCTAATAATTTTCAGGATCAATGTATAATTTTCCAAAATATTATTTCGGGGTTAGCTTGAATAAACTTGGTAAATTAATTTTAATATCCGAACCTTTGTCGTATTCTAGTCCAAATTCTTCTCCTTCTATTCAAGAAGGAACGTATTGCAGCATTAGTGGATTCGTTGCTTTACAAGGTTATTAACTGGTGGTGCTGTTGAAGGTGTTGTTGTTGTTTTTTCTTGTGGCTTACTTTCTTTTATTTCAATCATAAGTTTTCAGTGTAACGTTTGTGGTTTCTTTGGTACTTCTGGGTTCCTTTCTTTAATGGGTTTTAATCCTGACTTTCCTAAACTTACTCTTGTTTTAAGTTATTCCCGATGTTTTTCTTGTGTGTGTGTGTGTGTGTGTGCGTTTTTTATTTTTATTTTTGGTGGTTCTGTTGCTTTACTGAGATATGCTGGTATAGATGGTGGCGGAGTTGGTGGTAGAGGCTGTAGTGGTGGCAAAGGTGCAGTTGTTTTTTATTTTGGTATATCGTTAATTTGTATTGCTTTTGGTAATACCTTAATATCTTAATTATACTTTTGTAATGAACTACATTTAAAATTTAAACCTTGCAATTCTTCTGTTTCTTCCTCTGTTATTGATTGATTTTTTTTCTTTCTATTTTGATTTTTATTAAATTGGCTTTGCTTAGACTTTTTCCAAAAGATTTTTCACTGCATCATTTTTGTAATGAATTTAATGTATATATATATATATATATATATATATATATATATATATATATATATATATATATATATATATATATATATATATATATATTCCATAGAGAGGTTTTTAATTTTGGTAAATTAAATTTTGAAAATAATATTGTTTACCATCTGGTGGAAAATTTAATTACAAATTGTAAATTATATTTTCCATTTCTTGTCTTGACATTAATTCTTTCAATATCTCTTGTCTTAGAATTAATTCTTTCCATCTTTCCAAACGTATTTGTTGTAATGCTGCTATTAATTGGTATTGTTTCTCTTCAATTTTTTTATGAATTAACTGGTGATATAATGAAAGGAGATTTATTAGTCAGCTTTAGTGATGATGAGTGCAGAATAAGAACGTTGAGATGTAGCAATATTACTTCAGGAAAGACTTTTGCATTCAAACTAGGAAACGATAAAAATATAATAACATGTGACGATGATGATAAGAACCCTGTAAATTTCATAACTTCTGATGGTTTACTAATAAAAACAAATGGGGACCAAATTGTTAGATTTGTTACAACAGACAGTGGTTCCATAATATTTTATAATAATTTAATATGAAGTTTTAAAAAAATTGCAAATCTGGCAAGACTAAGACTGTACAAAATATGTTGATGATAAAATAGTTAAAGTTGAAGATAAACTAACATTATTTTATTCCAAAAATATTCAGAATATAAATGGGTTGAGTACTTACATGTTGTGATCCAAAACACAACTATAATATCTTTGTTAGAATGTTAAAAAAGCAGCAATATTGAAATGGAAATGGTAACACTATCTATAGTAGTAAGAAATATAGACGCAGGCTATTCTATAGTAGTAAGAAATATAGACACAGGCTATTCTATAGTAGTAAGAAATATAGACACAGGCTATTCTATAGTAGTAAGAAATATAGACACAGGCTATTCTATAGTAGTAAGAAATATAGACATAGGCTATTCTATAGTAGTAAGAAATATAGACACAGGCTATTCTATAGTAGTAAGAAATATAGACACAGGCTATTCTATAGTAGTAAGAAATATAGACGCAGGCTATTCTATAGTAGTAAGAAATATAGACACAGGCTATTCTATAGTAGTAAGAAATATAGACACAGGCTATTCTATAGTAGTAAGAAATATAGACACAGGCTATTCTATAGTAGTAAGAAATATAGACACAGGCTATTCTATAGTAGTAAGAAATATAGACGCAGGCTATTCTATAGTAGTAAGAAATATAGACACAGGCTATTCTATAGTAGTAAGAAATATAGACACAGGCTATTCTATAGTAGTAAGAAATGTAGACACAGGCTATTCTATAGTAGTAAGAAATATAGACACAGGCTATTCTATAGTAGTAAGAAATATAGACACAGGCTATTCTATAGTAGTAAGAAATATAGACACAGGCTATTCTATAGTAGTAAGAAATATAGACACAGGCTATTCTATAGTAGTAAGAAATATAGACACAGGCTATTCTATAGTAGTAAGAAATATAGACACAGGCTATTCTATAGTAGTAAGAAATATAGACACAGGCTATTCTATAGTAGTAAGAAATATAGACACAGGCTATTCTATAGTAGTAAGAAATATAGACACAGGCTATTCTATAGTAGTAAGAAATATAGACACAGGCTATTCTATAGAAGTAAGAAATATAGACATAGGCTATTCTATAGTAGTAAGAAATATAGACACAGGCTATTCTATAGTAGTAAGAAATATAGACACAGGCTATTCTATAGTAGTAAGAAATATAGACACAGGCTATTCTATAGTAGTAAGAAATATAGACGCAGGCTATTCTATAGTAGTAAGAAATATAGACGCAGGCTATTATATCATAAAATTATTACCTTGTACATGATATTATAAACGTTAATTAAATCAACAAGTAACATTACAGAATTACATGATTTTGCAATAGTGTTCTGCGTATAGAAAGAGTTATAGATTGGGTGGTGGTGGTGGTGGGGGGCACATCTATTATAGAGGAAATACTAACAAATCCAATTTTTGTGGTAATATTGAGTGTTATTCCTGTAATAGCAACATCAGTACATAGTGCATTGAAATTGGATGAAACAAGAGCAAAATGAATATTCAATCACGGATTTTGTAAAGGATTATTAATGTATGTAAAATCCTATTTCGATACAGATAATAACCACACCATAAAATATGTGTTTGAAGAAATGTTGTTGTTGTTGTTGTTGGGGTTTAACGCCATTTTTCAGCACATGGTAGGATATACATGGCGGCCAGTTTTATATGGTGGAGGAAGAACCCGGGCAAACCCCGGGAAGAACAACCGACCCACGGGAAGCTACTGGCAAGCTTTCTCACATATCCACATTGGCCGAGCCCGAGACTCGAACCCACGCGGACAGAGGTGAGATGACAGTGATCGGTAAAGGCGAGCGCCTTAGACCACTCGGCCATGCGGGGCCCCATGTTTGAAGAAATAAAAAATAAAAAAAATAAAAACAAATCCAAACAAGTGAAATCTATGTAGACCCCATAGGAAATTTGTACCAAAAAAAATGTGTACGAGTCCAATGGTTATGAGGAAAATCAAACTTAGTTTTTTTTAATAAGTATTATAATGGAAATAATCAATTTTGATGTTGATACTAAAAAACAAAAAAAAAATAAAAATAAATACTAAGCATCACTTCTCATTACCTGATTGCTATTATGCGATTGTTGGAAGTACAGGCCAAGAATTTTTTTTTTCTTCAACTTATATTATGACCAACCGAAATATACCATGTTGGAAGAATTATACAACACAAAGTAGATACAACTAATTTTAAAAATATTAGATATCTTACACACCGAAGAATAATAAACAAAAAATAACCGTGTTTGAAGATATTAAAATTAACCACAATAATACGAATAATATTAAAGAATACTTTTTCTATCAAGGGATAAAAACACAAAATTGCATCTGTCTAACTCAGTCGTATTTTGATGTGCCAAGTATATTAGGCGAAATACTTAATGTTTTGTATTGTTTAATGCGTTTGATAACAAATATATACAACGTCAAATATCTGATGATCATTGTTATAATGACATGAATAAACATCTATTTGCAAATATTTATAATAAATATACAACTGAGACATATTCTTTTATGGTCTTTAATAAAAAAACTTTAAATAAATCAGATCGACATAGAAAGAGATTTTATCAGTTATATCGTCTATTCAAGTTCATAGCAATAATTTTATTATTACAAACAATAAAAAAATTGATAGCTCAAGTTAATCCAATAATATATTTATAATCAAATTTTCATGAACCTGTGAAAGCTGGGTTTAAAACAAAAAATATAAATTTATTACAAGTTTTCAAATGTTTATAAAAAAAAATGAAACAATGCAAATAAAAACACAGCAGCTTTTATCAATTATGCCCAAACTAACATTTTACCTAGTCTTGAAGGGATCTAATTAGTAATGGGACAAAGTTCAAACAGACAGAATTTATTTACAAAATATGTAATTTCGGCTGAATCCCGTTATCAAAGATTCGCTGATGGGCAGACAATTCGAAAGCCGCCATGCGGGCGGAAGTACAGTTTTCCCGTGTATGAACAACATACTACAAAGTCCATACAAAATGACATTTATTAATTCGGACAATCAAACTCAAAAAGTGTGTAGAGGTGCATGGGAAGTACTTTAAGGCGATGCACAGAAGAATAAAGAACTTTGTTCCACACAGCACTAATATTCAGAACTTTTTAAATACACATCGTATATGGTGTCGATTAAATGTTAAATTCTAAAAATGTAAAGATGAAAATTCCACCCATCCCCTCCCCCTCAAAACAAAAATTAGGAAGTTCACCTTTCCAAACAAACATGTAGTGCATCAAAATAAAATATAAACAGTAAAGATGTTACAACTCTGTAAAAGGTACATACAATAAAAGATAAAGGTTTACAAAATAAAATCCTTAAAATATAGTGTCACAATTTGCTATATCAACCTCATTCCCTCCAAAAGTCTAAGAATTTCTCCGGTGGTACATCATCATAAAGTGTCTTAATTGAATTCACACACACACACACACACACACACACACACACACACACACACACACACACACACATATATATATATATATATATATATATATATATATATATATATGTCTCAAACAGGGTGTATGTCCATATACCAGACAAGAATGTGTTCCACAGGATATGCACTCTGGTCGATGTTCACCACTCAGGAGGTATGCTTGAGTCAGGTATGTGTGTCTTATACACGATTGGCAAAATACCACCTTATCTTTATTCTATATTAGGGATGCCATTCTTCTATGATGTGTTCGGTGTTCCAATGCCTGTTCGTGGAGTTTTCATTTCACATACTTTGCAAAGTTAATAAAACATGCCGATTTATATAAAATTGGACGGCACTGTATGGAATCTTTCAATCTGAAACGGGTGACTGGAGGACAGCTTTGGCTGCTTTACTTACACTTGCCATACCCTGAATACTAATATGACTAGGCATCGAAAAGTAGAGAATACTTTTTTCCGAAGTGTAGGAAGAAATCATGTTTTTGTAAGATTGAGTATATTAACCGGTTTTCAAATTTAAAGTTTTGCAAGGCTTTTGGTGCACTATTTAGGCGGATGACTATGTGACACTATATTCGTATTAAAGTCATACTGGAATGTTTAAACTGGACTATGCAATTATATAGAAAATTTGGCCTAAATGAGAAAATCTAACCTTCCAAATGCAATCTTAGAAAAATTCAAAGTCAGGCATCAGTTTATTCCCCGTATGCAATTCTTGCCACAATATTCACCCAAGTAAACGTTCCTTAACTCTTTTCATGAATTTGTATTATTATTATTATTATTATTATTATTATTATTATTATTATTATTATTATTATTATCTCTTCTTTAGTATCCCGCTACAACGTTCTCATGGCATCTTTCACGCCATCTCTGATTATTGTTTTTAAGGTTTGTTAATCAGGCAACAACACAAGATAGACATGCAGTTTACTCATTTTAATACCAGTTTCATTTTTTTTTATTTTACCCCATTATTTATCTTATGTCTGTAGATTCTCTCTGTCATTCAAATATATAATAATCCAGGGTTTGTTTAGGCTAACGTGTTTAGTGTTTGTTTTGTGGATGTAAGTTGATTCTTGATTCTTATATATATATATATATATATATATATATATATATATATATATATATATATATATATATATATATATATATATATATATATAATCTCAATGAGCTTCCGCGGTTCCGTTTATCAAAAAAGGTCACAAAATGAAAACAGTTTTCATTTTAATCTGTAAATGTATCCAAAGCCAACAAACAATCTCATGTTTATTCATAGCAATGGAACACCGTAAAATGTAAATCTGAGACATTGATCTGGTTTTTCCCATTTGTTCTCTTAGACAATCAGGAGAGATTTCCACAGATGGAACCAAAGGTTAAAGCACTCACAACAGCAATATATTTATTAGCTACTAAGTTTCAAGTACTGTATTAGGCTGCAAGATCTCCTTGGAGCATTGTTGTAAAATTCACGCGCAGCAGCCTCACACATACTGAAGGAATATTTGTATTTTTTATATTTGCAATTTACACATCAGTTTATTTAAATATTGCTCTGCTTAAGTTCATTTCAAACTTGAAATATGTGTCAATAAAGCTTATAGAGTTCTTATTCATTGCAAGCTTGAAATATGTGTCAATAAAGCTTATAGAGTTCTTATTCATTGCAAGCTTGAAATATGTGTCAATAAAGCTTATAGAGTTCTTATTCATTGCAAGCTTGAAATATGTGTCAATAAAGCTTACAGAATTCTTCTTTAGGTTTATTAAACATTATTTTGTTTAGAATACATTGATATCTTGGACTTAGATGCCTATCAGAGTGTGAAATCAGATAATTATGTCACTTGTACCATTAAGATTTATATTGATTCGGACCTTGATCAGGTAGATTTCAGGTACATATATTGTTTAGAAGGTATATTGATATCGTGCACAATATCGAAAATAATTGTGTTTTCAACTTGAAATCTTCATATCAGGAGCCCTTATCACCGTTATCAGTACCTTGATGTGAGTTCGCTCTGAGTAAAATTAAGGTGGATGCCATTTTGATTTGTGCTGGAAACATTTTGCAATTCCTTTGGTGACGTCATGTATTAATTGATACTATACAATAGAAAGTATCTGCTTTCATCCTACAAATTTCATTTCTTCTGCTACAACGCGTTTGTTCAAAATACAACTTGCAAATTAAGTATCCATGTTGCACAACTCTGCACCATCGCCTCTAAAAATAAAGTGCCTTCGCTATATGGTGATCCAATATATAATTTTGTATATTATCCCTATTCCGACAAGAGTGGCTGACACACATTCACGTGAAGGGTCCAACAAAGTAGTTTAACACCCTTGATTCATTTAATTTGTTTCTTATGATGCCTTACTAAAGTCATACTGATAATTTGTCTTGATTGTAATTTGAACTAAGTAAAATTCTTAATAAAAATGTGTTAACATGTGTTTTCCAAAACGTATCATTGACTATGCTGATTGGAGCACTTCGTTGTCAAACTCTTCGTTTCCGAAGGTAATTAGTTCTTGCAAGATTTTAAACACTGCTATTTCAGAGGTACGAAGTTCTTGCAAGTAGTCCGCAATCCCATAATACTTCAACGGAACTGATCGGTTTTGAAAACACCGGAACTTTTGAAGTTTGATGGAGCACCAGAATTGGCAAATAGCACGTGCTGTTTGAGAACAATATGACAAGTTGTCATCTAAAATGAACGAAATCTAATTTCAATTGCACTCTCTCATATCAACGCAAAGTATATTGACACTGAAAAAATCTAGACACTTTAGCGCGCCAAACGGTCGATTGTACAGGAGTATTTCCTCATCGATCATGGACTTTGCTAAGTCTATAACAATTTTTCAGTGCTTCTATCGGATTATTTGCTTCAGGATGAAAGGACCTGATAATACAGTTTGCGCATGATTGCGCTATAAGTCGTCAACTGTACATAAACAACCCCCCTTCCCCCCCCCCTTCTCTCCACAAAAAACAAACACATAAACACATATACCTGCACTCAAATGGTTAATATATCAATACAATTAAATGATTATCTCGTGAACTTAAATTGATTGTGGCAACATTAAACAAATTTAACCTTAATAACTACTTAAAAATATTTCTTCACGTTGCTTTTGTTCCCGTCGCATTTTACCGACTGGTTAAATCAAATTTGCTTAGGTTCATTAAAATATATATTTAATTTTCAATACAAAATTGTAAAGTAATTGACATTTTTCACTCTTATTTAAAAGATTTTTATTGAACGGGGCAGACAATCATGACCATCGTATACTCTGAATATTGCTTACAATAATGTGTATTATCAAATGTATATTTGACAAATAAACATATATAGATATAGAGTGAAATTAATACTTGTCAGCCTAAAATGCTTCTTCCTCATCTTCTTCCTTGTCTTCAAGCTTCAACGGAGAGGACTTTTTTTGTTGGTTTTAACGGCACATTTAACACGTTATTGGCTATATCATACCGACGAAATGGGAGCTAATGCCTTTCACAAGGACACACCGAGGAAGCCCACCCGAGCTGGTCTGGGCGGGTATTGAACCCGCGACCCTTGGATTACGAATCCGACGCTCTACCAACTAATGGAAAGGAAAAGTTCAGAGGAAAAATACATGAACCTGTATAGAGTACATTTTTGGTTTTTATATAATTGTAATTGTGCCCTTTGCAAGACTTATAATGAGCGACAGCTTTATCACGTGGTCGCAATAAATTAAATGCACAAGCATTAAAAGTAAACTTTGGCCGTTCGAAAAGCTGATCTAGATAACATTCTAGTCAAAGATAACATTCTAGTCAAAGATTAATATTTAATATTCCTTTCGTATTGAACCGAAATGGTCGAAGTTGTTATTCTTGGGGTAAAAGATTCGAAGATTGATTTCTGACATCTCCACTGTAGTAGAATGCTGACGTAAATGGTGATTTTTCCAATGTCACTTCTGACACAAATTAATCTAAATTATTGTGCAATCATCATTTTGGTGTAAAACTGACAAGCCGCTAATCTAGAGTAGTTTATGATACAGCCAGACATGAGCAATCTCTCCCATGATAAGAAATTTGCATCTGATACCGATGCATCATCTGTCAACTGAGTAAACTCCTGAAATCGACTAAGTTAATTTGACCATACAATGGTAGCTATCAAATATATACTTCAGGCCGAGAGAGAGAGAGAGAGAGAGAGAGAGAGACAGAGAGAGACAGAGAGAGAGAGACAGACAGACAGACAGAGAGAGAGGGAGAGAGACAGAGAGAGAGGTACTATAGAAATAATAGGTTAACAAATATTATTTCCAAATGTAAAAGGAGTGTCGAAGTACTATAGGTTTTAAGGTCAGCATGGGTCGGGGTAAAGCTGATGTATCATTTGTATCCACCACTGGCTGCTATATCCCAGTATCCTTTGCATCCACCACTTGCTGCTATATCCCAGTATCCTTTGTATCAACCATTGGTTGCTATATCCCAGTATCCTTTGTATCCACCACTGGCTGCTATATCCCAGTATCCTTTGTATCAACCACTGGTTGCTATATCCCAGTATCCTTTGTATCCACCAATGATTGCTATATCCCAGTATCCTTTGTATCAACCACTGGTTGCTATATCCCAGTATCCTTTGTATCCACCAATGATTGCTATATCCCAGTATCCTTTGTATCAACCACTGGTTGCTATATCCCATCTCTTCTCTTGTGAACCGATTTTGCATCAGGCGTAATTATTATTCAAGAAGTGAAGTTTGTTTTTATAATAAAACGCTGTGGTACAATTTTTACTGCTGTATCAGAATGTAATCGATTTTTGTCAATGTCGTTTCTGATACCAATAAAACTAAATCATAGTGCGATCACCATTTGGGTGGAAAACTGGCAATCCACAAACTCAGAGTAATCATTTTACAAACATCGGCAAGCTCTAAATGATTTGAATGTTACATCACATGTTGATACATCATCTGTCGATCAAAGCAATGCCCTCAAATTGACAAAAGATAATTGTTCATGCAATGGTAAACGGTAAAGATGTTCAGAGAGGGACAGACAGACAGAGACACAGAGAGAGACATATATATATATGGTGTGTGTGTGTCTGTGTGTGTGTCTGTGTGATAGGAAAGAAAGTGTTTCAACAGTTTCAGGTGATTGACAAAAGTGATGGTTGCAATTATGTAAGAACCTTAAATCTGCATCAGATTGCTATGTCCCATTTCTTTTCTCGTGCACCTATAATGCGTAAGGCGTAGTCATTGTTCAAGGGTGAATTTTCTATGATTTAAAGTTGATCGTCTTCACCGTGTGACAATGTTTTTCGGTTTCGAGAATGAGATTAGCGATTTTCCAAGGTCATTTCTGACACCAATTAAACTAAATTATAGTACAATCACCATTTGAGTGGAAAACTGACAATCCGCTAACCAGGGGAATCATTCAATTAGACACGGACAATCCCAATAATTGGAAAATTACATCAGATGCGGATACATCATCTTGAATAGAGTCAAACCCCAAAACTGACAAGGTTAATGTGAACATGTAATAATTACAACCAGGTAAATTATCCAGAGAGAGAGAGAGAGAGAGAGAGAGAGAGAGAGAGAGAGAGAGAGAGAGAGAGAGAGAGAGATTCTTATCTGTGCAAAAATCTGAAATCGCAAAATTTCAAGCCATCTGTTATATTGTCACTGATTGTCAATAAAATAATGATTGAATGAGTAATTAAAAATTCATAAAATTTGCACAGGATGAATATTATAGGCCCCTTTCATCACGTATGTTGGTTAGTAAATGTTTTTAGCATGACAAATTTATTGACATTGCATTGGTGTTCTGCAACTGAAAGCTGCGCGGCTGATTCACGGCAGGCAATCGCTAAATCAAATTCAAAAGATCTCTTACATTTTTCGTTGACTTTATCAATTTCTTTCACAGGACTGTCGTTGTGATTATTAAAATTGTTTAAGTGTTTTTCATTCTAATTATTTACTAAAAGACAGAAGCTGCAACTAACTCATTGTTTGTCCTATCTCTCCCCCATTTAGTAGCCCTACGGTATACCTTGGTCAAAAAGGACGGCATTGGGTCAGTTGGAACCTCCTCATCCTTTTCCATCGCATGCTAGAAAACTCGAATGTCATTATTGACCATTTTGAACTAGCCTCAAGCCCGTAGTGGTTATTACGTCATAATAACTTCATGACGTCACAATGACTAGCTGACATGTCATCACTAACAGAAACGTAAGCAGTAGTTCCAGGTTATTGAAACCGAATGACTTCTTAAATTTTTCCATTACAAACTTACAGAATAGCATTAAAAGTTAAAAGTGCAGGTATTTAATTGATTTTCGATACGTTGTCGAGTGTTATTTTCAACATTTTTCATTTTGTAAGAATCTGTGTTCTGATATTTAGTGGATTGTTCGTCCGCCAGAAACTTTCCAATCTGAAAGTATCACTATCATTACCTCCGAGTTTCTTACAGAGTCCAAGTTTTGTGATTCACATATGAATAAGACGATGATGTTCCGAATGGTCACTGGATAACCACTGACGGATTTTTTCTTACTGCGCAGCTCGAAAAATGATGTGGCCATTACTTAATGATTTTATCAATATGACGTCACTTGTTGCCACAGTTTGTCGTAGCTTTATAACTCTGGGAGAGATCAGACGTAAGATGATATGATTGCGATTTCTGTCTCTGATTGAATAATACAACATAAAAGTTGTATACATTGTAATAGTCCCACGAATAGTGAAAGAAAATATGAAATCAATGAAAAGTGTAGGCTACCTTGGGTGATCATGAGCGATTTACGACCAGCCGTAAATCGGCCTCGCAGGCTTTCTGTGTAGGAATTCCATTGTGAGCTCATTAATGTGTTATAGCGAGAAAAAAATGACTTACCAACATACAGTTTTTTCTATGTGTCTTAAAAGAAGGATATGTTATCTTTAACCTTTATAAATGAAAAGCACTTTTTAAAATACCTAGTCAGCTAACTTTTTATAAGTTTGTGATAGCACACCATTTCCTATATTTTATATATCATGAACTTTACATGCGGATATATATTTAACTAAGTGTATCGCTTTAAAATGTACATCAAACTATACATGTTTTCGTGGTTCCGGATTGTTTGGACCCTTAACTATGCCCAAATATTCATTTTTTTTTTCTTTTTCAAAAAGTTGAATACTCTAACATTCCTCTATCGATCATCGTTACGATTTCGCGTCATTCGGCACGCACGATCGCAAGGATAGGAAGTCTAGTACATCCTTCCCCAGTTTTCTTCAACAAGTTCAGGAACGATGAACTTGAAAAAAAACTAAAAGACATAATATATACATTTCTACTATTGTGGGCTAGATTATTGGTTGGTTCATCCTATGTTATTCCTACTTAAACCATCAGCGTAATTGTTATTAAAAAAAATTCTCGAACCCACTGCATTGTAACATTTTGGCGAGAGGCGCGGTAATTTAGTGGTTAGTATGGTGGACTCCTATGCAGGAGTACTGGGTTCAATTACCAGACCAAGTTTTGAATGAAATAAATCATCATTTACTTCTTCGTCTCCCCCATCCCCCGTTAAATAAAATTGATGTTTGATTGTAAAGATTATATTATATTAATACAAACTTAAATCAGAATTAGGTCGCAAAATAAAGGAGAAGTTTAGCGTAATATAAGTTATTAAAAGAAGAAGGTAATATAATTTTTTTTCTTCTCAACAGCAAAGGCATATTCACTTAAAGAATATACCGCTTAAATTTTCGGTGTTTTAGCTTCTATAACAACACAGACAACAACCAGTCCTGTCACTACTACTATTATTATTTCTACTACTACTACTACCCTGAAATGGTATACTCTCATCATGGGATCCATTTGTAAACTACTTTGTAAATGTAGCATGTCAAGGAGCATCAGGGGATCCATTTGTAAATTACTTTGTAAATGTAGCGTCGAATATTATTTCAGAATCCATTTAAAGATTATGTAGCGGTATTATTTCGTTATGCCGCCTAAAGAAAAAACTGAAAATCAAGCCTCTCTTTACAAGAATACGAAACGCTAATTCACTACAAATAAAACAAAAACAAAAAGCAAAAAAAAAAAAACACAAAAAACCCCAACCTAATTTCTAGTGCCATCCTCCTGTCATTTGCCGTAAATTTTATCAACAAAATGTTAATGTAGTTTTCGTGGTCGACACAAAATGGACATTAGAGGCCTTGAATTTGAATTTACATCAATCAATGAAAATCCTTAAATTTCTTATTTATAAATTTTGCCCGGTTGGTTTTGTGACTTCGGCGCACCGGTTTATTAAACGACTACTGACTGAACTGCGTGACGAGTGGTCGTTCATGTTGCTTCGAGGCTCATATTTAGGATTTTTGCCACCAATTACATCCCTAAGTCCATTAGCCGGTAACAATATATGGCGTTTAGGATTTCAACCTGATTTTGAATGCAACATTTCTCCCCTACATGCAATTTTAAAATGTTATCTTTTGATCTTGTCATATATTACACCATCATGATTTTAGCGCCACTTATCGGGAATAGAGTACTAGAAATTTCTAGGCATCAAAATGCTTACAACAAAAGTTCTGCTTAAGAGAATAGCTCCTTCGAGAATAGGAATCGAGTCGCGAAGTACATTTCATTGCAACACCTTCTTCGTGAAAAGCAGCTAAACAACTTTATTTACTTTGCGAGTGATTAGGTAAAATCTACATTTCGATAAAGACCCAACCATAATCATTTAATCCTATAATATATCTGATATCAGATATTAAGGAAATACTCGCATTTTATCGATAAATTAAAAGGGTGATTCATGATAAAATCCAATGAAAGAAGAACGAATTTAACAATTTAAAAGAAAGGCAATAATAGTATAACTCATAGTATTTTAATAAAATTATACAAAATTGTAAATACTTAAATGAAAGTCCGAAGACTGGTATGTAAACAAATGACGAGATTATGTCTTGTAAGAACTAAAGTGCTGTCATGATGGCATTTTATTAGCGAAATATGATCATCCCGTACTGTTGAATACTCACTCGCACACGTTTTTCGTTCTGAAGAATTAGAAACATTTCTGTAATATATAGAATATAAAGTCCAACGAATATATATATATATATATATATATATATATATATATATATATATATATATATATATATATATATATATATATCTTAAAAATATGTAACAGAAAGAAAGTGAAACCAACAATTTAAGTAAAGTTAACACAATCAATTTTTTTTCCTATACTACAAAGGGATATTCAAAAGATACTTAAAAAAGTATGAATCAAATTCCAAATAATCCTAAATGTCCTAATCCCAAGGCCAAGAATATAGAATATTCAGAAAGAGTTCCAATAGTCTTGAATATCTTGATATAACATAATGATACAAGCCAGAATATCTTTGATTGAGTTAACAAAAGTCCAAAGTAACGTATTATTTCAAAAGTCAACGAGCACTTTAGTAATTCCAACGAATAAATGTTAAATATATAATTACTCTCGAATTATATCTGATTTCAACGGTATAATGTAAAAACTGATCACATGTTCCCACAGACTGATCTTAAATCGGAATGAATTTAATGTGCATGAAGTCTCTATTATATACATATTTTCTAATGACCCACATCCTAACAGGACGTGTGCCATTCTATGGGACCCATCCCCCCCCCCCCTAGCCGAATAGCAAATAAGACCGGCCTTGAACTGAAATGGTGGTAAACATCCTGTTTACAAAAAACCGTATTTGAAAGTACAAATAAGTACAACCTTGCTATAATGGACAAAGTTAAGCAGACATGACAGATTCAGTATTGTTATGTGTATTGAATTTATAATAAGTGTCCATGATTGTAAGTTGTACTTTAGTCAGATTATGGTAAACAACATGTTTACATATCATTTGAGTTCAAGGTTGGTTTTGTTAGCAGCTGGACTGTTATTTCCATGTCTTGTTGTGACAGAAGTCAGGTACACAGGTCAGGTTCACAGAGTAATTTTCCACTAGAATTACTCATAATGTGATGTGACATAGGTCATGTAGGCGTGTATTTAAATACAGATTTTTTTTAACAAATTCATTCCAATTCTACAATTTCGATTCTAAAAGATCAGTCTGTAAGGAATCTATTTTAGTTGTAAATTTGAAATCAGATAAAATTTAAAAGGAATTATTTATTTAAAATATTCATTGGAAATACTCATATATTTTTAGGACTTTTGGGGATTTATGTGAATTCATTAAAACATTCAGGATTACATCATTGTGGTACATCAGGAAATTCAAGACTTGCCGTACATCAGGACATTCAAGACTTGTGGTACATCAGGACATTGAAGGCTTTTGGAATACATTCGAAACATTCTATATTTTTGGATTCATGTTTAGGACACTTAGGATTATTTAGACTTTAATTCACATTATTGTAAGTGTATTTTGAATTTTCACTTTAATTGTCTAGAAATTAATTGCTTGTTGATTTTACTTGATTTTGTTGGTTTCACTTTCTTTCTGTTACATATTTGTAGGCCATAGAGTCGTAACAGAAACTGGGGGCTCGTCTGGATGTGAATTTCTTTTAATTACAATTTAAAACTGACTTTGTTTTGGAATTTTTATTGTCCCGGGTACAGATTTTTGTTTCACCCATTTGAGAAATCTTTGGTCTGTATCTGGTTTTGATCGGAAAATAAGGGAATTACAGCTAAATCGCTGATGGAATTAAAATTAAGGAAGCTTCAGCTTCAGAAAGAGGAAAGAGAAATAGGAAAGTAGATGCAGAGAGAGAGAGAGAGAGAGAGGGAAGGAAACGAAGGAAAGGGAAATACAGATGCTGAACGAGAGAGAGAGAGAGAGAGAGAGAGAGGGAGAAGGAGAGAGACAGATGCAAAGAGAAGAAAAATAAATGCATTATAGATTAAAAGAATTAGAACTGGCAAGCGGAGCACTCTTCCCCCCTTTACACACAAGTTCAGATTTTGATGTTACCAGATATAATAGGTTTGTACTCCCTTTTTAGGAAAAAGAAGTAGATAAATACTTTCCTAACTTTGAGAAAATTGTTGACAACTTGGAATGGCCAAGAGAGCATTGGATTTTGTTATTATACAGTGAACTTTTTGGCAAAGCTCATGATGTCTACACTTTTCTTTCAGTACAACAGAGCCCTGAGTATGATGTGGTTAAGGAGTACATTTTGAAGGGTTATGAGCTAGTACCTAAGGCATATCGGCAACAGTTTAGGAATTGTAGAAAAGAAACTGGACAAACTCGTGTCGAATTTGCGAGGGAGAATGAACAACTATTTGATAGGTGGTGCTCAGCCAGGAAGGTTGATCAAGATTACGAGAGTTCAAGTGGTGCATAAATGGTGATTCAAGACCTATCTTGACGAGCAGAAAGTGGAGACTTTGGAAAATGCTGTTCGCATGACTGATGATTATTCCTTGACTCACAAAATTTGATTTGTCAACAAGTCTTCCTCTCAGCAGTTTTCTGGGAAAAACATCTCAGTCTCAAAGGAGTACTTTTAAATTTTAAAACAGCACAATTGTTAGAAATCAAGCATCTGATAATACTGATCAGAATTCCTTATCTCTTCCTACATGCACTTATTGTAAAAAGAAAGAGTACGTCATTTCTGATTGCTTCAGGTTGAAACATAAGCAACAGAATGAAGACAGAGCTATTCCAAATGCTCTTATATCAAAGAGGTCAAGGTCACGGTCCTGTATTGAAAGCAATACATTTGTTGGGACAAACAAACTCTAGTCTGATTCTATTTTGGAGACTTATAAACCATTCAAGTCAGAAGGTTCTATATCACTTATTGGTGATTCTGTCAAACCTATCTCTGTTAAAATATAAAGGGACACAGAAGCTTCCCAGAGTCTTTGTTATCAAGGACTTTGCCTTTGTCAGAGAAGTCTTCTTTTAGTGAAAGTGTACTTATTCAGGGAGTAGAGTGAGGCTTTGTAAATGTTCCTATCTACTGTGTCAATTTGGCATCCGACTTAGTTTCGAGACCTGTGACTGTTGGGGCAGTAACTTCTTTGCCAATATAAGGTATCTATTTGTTACAAGGCAATGACCTAACTGGAAATAAGGTGGTGGTTAATCCACTTGTAACATAAAAAGCCTTGTTTGGATCAAAAAGTTGATCCTATTAAAATTGAAATCCCTGATTTGTATCCTGCTTGTACAGTTACCAGAGCTATGGCAAAAAGAGCTCTTGAGAATGATGTTGATTAGGATATTATTCCTTTAGCTGACACATTTATTGGTCAGTCTTTTGATGAAGTCACTTTCTCTTCTGATATTGATCAATAAAAAGGTATTGATACCAGTGATCCTCTTTTTACAACTCATTCTCTCTATTCTAATCGGGCTGACAAAAGACAATCACTCGTTGTCACACAGGAACAAGATCATGAAATCTCCTTTTTGTTGCAGAGGATTATTAGTGAAACTGAAGCCACACAAGTTCCAATGTGTTACTTTGTGAAAAATGGGGTACTTATGAGAAAATGGAGACCACCTGAGGTACCTGCTGGTGAGGAGTGGTCAATGAGCTATCAAATTGTCGTTCCTAAGTCCTATCGACAGGAAATTCTTACTCCAGATCATGAAACTCCCTCGGCTGGTCATTTATGAGTCAATAAGACTTTCACAAGATCTTGAATCATTTTTTTTTACTGAAACTTAAAAGTGATGTTTATAAATACTGTAGATCTTGTCACACTTGTCAATGGTAGGAAAACCGAGTCAGAAGATACCTAAGGCTGATCTGCAACCTAATCCTGCTTTCAAGGAACCATTAGTAGCATAATGGTAGACTGCATCGGTCGCTTACCGAAGACAAAGTCAAACAACCAATACTTGTTGACCATCATGTGTGCGTCTACAAGATTTCCAGAGGCAATTCCTTTGAGAAATATTAAAATTAAAACCATTGTAAAAGCTTTGGTAAAGTTCTTTACACTTGTTGACCTTCCTAAATCTGTCCAGTCTGATCAAAGATCCTATTTTATTTCTGGAATGTTCCAACAAGTTATGCATGAACTAGGCATCCAACAATTTAAATCTTCTGCCTATCACCCAGAAAGATTTCATCAAACTTTGAAGACTATGATTCGATCATATTGCTTTGATACAGGAAAGGATTGGGATTATGGTGTTTATTTGTTGTTGTTTGCTGTTAGGGAATCAGTTCAAGAGTAATTGGGTTTCAGTCCTTTTGAACTGGTTTTTGGACATACTGTCCGTGGACTATTGAAATTATTGAAAAATAAATTTCTTCAAATGAAGATTCTATGATTAATCTTCTTGACTATGTCTCTGATTTCAAATATAACTTGTCAAAGGCTTGTGATGTAGCAAGAACTAATCTCGAGAGTAGTCAGTCAAAAATGAAATTAAGGTGTGACAGAAATACACAGGAAAGGAGTTTTAAGCCTGGTGATAAAGTTCTGACTCTCTTTCCCATACCTCAAAATCTTCTTCAGGCTAAATTGTATGGTCCTTTTTACGGTTGAAAAGAAAGTAAATGACTTAAATTATATCATTAACACTCCTGGGAAGCAGAAACAGAACCTGTAGTAATTCTGGTTTAATCAACCTTCGGAATTAAGAAATATTGAACAATCTGGACCAGAAACTTTCACGTCTACAACAACAGGAAAGAAATAAACTATATCAGCTATTTCATGGGTATTATGAGCACTTGTTTCCTGATGTTCCTACACGAACGAATAAAATCTATCATGACGTTGACATTGTAGATTCTACACATGTGAATCCTCTCAAACAGGAATATTTGGGAAAAGAAATTTAATATTTACTGGAAAATGATTTTATAGAACCAAATAAAAGTAACTGGAGTTCACCATGTATTCTTGGGCCTAAGTCAGATAATACATTCTGCATGTGTACTGACTATAGAATAGTCAACAGTGTCATCAAAACGGACTCATTTCCAATGCCAAGAATGGATTGATAAAATCGGAAATGCGAAATATGTCACCAAGTTTGACTTTTTAAAAAGGATTCTGGCAAATTCCACTCACGGAGAGAATACAATAAATGGGCTTTATCAATTAAAAAAAGTGGTGCCTTTTGGAATAAAAAATTATCCGGGAACATTCCAGCGTCTTATGAACACGATAACATCTGGTCTTGATAATTGTGACGCATACATCAATGACGATATCATCTAGACCAACACTTGAGAAGATAATTTAAAAGTATTCGGAAATTCTTCTTCAGTGATGCAAATCTGCCATGCTTGTGTCACATTTTTAGGACATATTGTGGGACAAGGTCAAGTTAAACCTGTAGAAGCTAAGAATCGCATCAGTTGCTTTTCACTACCAGGCACCTCGAATTCAGAGATAGCGTTTATCTTTATCTAGGCGGGCAATCAATCATCACTGCAATCAGAAACAAATAAGAGAAAACATATAAGTATGGGATTTTAAAAGTTACTTTTCAGTTTATTTACCATTTAGTGGCCGTGATTTTTAGCTCATCTGTCCATAAGGAGAAGTAATCTTGCGGTATGGCCCTGCGTCCACCGTGCGTCTTTCAACATGTGCTATTTTCAACTTCACTTCCAAGTCAGCTTGACAGAATTTCACAGAAATCATACTGGAATAATGTTCTCTCTAATTTATACATATTATTTAGATAGTAATGCAACATTTACTAAAAATAGAAAACACTTAACTTTTCAAATTTCTCACAACAGAATTTGACTAAAATTGACAGGACGCAATTTGGGAAAAAGGGCCTTTCAGTTGATACAAATGATGCCATTCCCCCCATTGAGTTTGACCGCCGTCACGAAAAAACAAAACAAAACAAAAATAAATAAATAAAAATAAACAAATAAATAAAACAAAAAATAAAAATAAAGCAGAATTCAACGACTTCTTCTCAAAAACCGCTAAAGAGAGTTTGACTAATATTGACAGAAAAAACTCCCACATGAAGGCCTTTTAATCTGGTGGTAAATGGTGCCGATCCGTAATAAAAGTTGACAGACAAACAGAAAAATGTTTGAAACAACCCCTTCTTAAAAAGCCGCTCCACAAAATTCAAATAAATAAATTTTACAGAAAACATCATGGGATAAATGTTTTTCAATTTTGTGCCAATAATGCTGTTCATCTGCTATCAAATACAGCCGCTGTTCTTAAAATAGAAAGTCATTTAAACAACTTCTTCTCAGACACCTGTCAATATAAGTTAAGCAAATTTTAAATAAAGCATTTTTGTATGCAGGCATGTTAAGCTTGTACAAATGATGCCGATCAGCTTTCAAATATGGCCACTGTTTCTAAAAACAAAACAAAACAAACAAACAAATAATATAAAATCCCAAGTTTATCTTTAAAACTGTAAAACAAAATTTCAGCAAGTTTGACAAAAAGTATTATTCTTGAAGGACTTTTAATTTTGCACAATTGATGATGATCTACTATTCAGTGGCCATTTATACTAGAAAAGAAAGGGAAAAAATGAAAAGAAAACTAAACGAGTTGGCCAGATTCACAGAAAGTATTCTGGCATAAGGTCTTTCAACTTTGCACAAATGATGAGGATCCGCCAGTCAATATGGTTGCCATTACTAAAATATAGAAAAACCTTTACATGACAGAAAGCATCGGACTAACTCAGATTTCCTGGCAAACTGATCTTGCCTTTGGTTTTTAGGTAACTGACAACCACGTGAGCGATCTCAGGCCCACTTGCGTTTCTTTTTTGAGAACCTCCAAATTTCAATGTGACTGATCTGATACTTTCTATGGAAATGTCGTAGCACTTTCTCGCAAAAGCCTGCTTTTTGATCGCAGTACGTTATCTCCTAAGGGTTTAGATTATTGTCATGAATCTCTATAGTAACAAACTGTCCCATCATGAAAAGGCTAGCGTTGGACACGCTCACTCAAAATAAGTGCTTTCGGAGTCCTGTGTTGTTGAGGTATTCGAGGAACCATCTCTTTCATATATCACAATCACATTCACACATTTATTGTATTAACAGGAAACCAACTGAATGGGCTGTTTTCAACTGCAAAGGGACTTTAAATCATAAAATTCTGCATTAGGATGACGAGTTAAATGAAGGGAATTTACTCAAACGGAACTTACTGATTGGTCTTACCTCCACCAGTCATAATTTGAAAGCTCTTTAAAATTGCAAAAAGAGGTTACTTTTACAAAGGTTTCGATGATAGATTAAAATAACAAAAACTACGTTGGCGCTTAACCTCTTAATGATTTTGACTTAGTTCAAAGCTATATAGCCAATGTTAAGTCAAAATTGAATCGGCATTGGCTGTACAGTTTTCCTTGTGCAGAACTATTTTTTTTGTCGTGATCCTCAAAACAATGCTGATTCTCAAATGCTAAAAGAACTAATCAGCTCTCACTGAAGAATGACAAATCAATTTTGTCGGAATTTTCTCATGAACAGATATGAGAATACTGATGTGAAAGAAGCCGGGAGCCAAAGACGATACATCTATCATGCACTGGTTACTAAAAGGTCTTGGTCGTTGTAGACTAAACAGTTCTTGATGCCATGTGTTAATGTGAAGGAATATTGAGGTTTGTTATAGCTGGAGTTTGTATATGATATGAATACAAACTTTTTCTCTTAAAAGCGAAGTAAACCTAGCATCACGAGTCGTATATACTCACTACAGTTTAGGCTTAATCATAAATCAAATTGACTCTATGTTCCTTTATGCAGGCATTATCGTCGATACTTCTGAATATTTGGCATCTTTTTGTTCTGATGCATTATATATATATATACATATATATATATATATATATATATATATATATATATATATATATATATATATATATATATATAAAGTATCCTATTGAAGATATTACCATCAAGTATCCTGTTGAAGATTTTTTCATCAAATATCCTATTTAAGATATTACCATCAAGTATCCTATTGAAGATATTACCATCAAGTATCCTATTTTTTCATCACAAATATCTTTGAGGCATTAATTGAGTTTGTATAGTTTCCTTGGAAAAACTGAACATTTGCTTTTCACAAAAGAGTGCTTTTTCGATCGAACTATTTTATCATGAATGGTTCTAATATCAATATGACTTTGTTGGAGCTCTACGGTAACAAATTACACCATTATTATACAACCGCTGTCTGTCACGTTTACATAATAAGCACTTTGTTATTGAAAGCAGTTGATATGAAATCATGAAATACTGATAAACGTTACAATCATTATCGTACATTGCATTACTGATTTACAGATATCTGTAAACCATACAACGTTAGGACCTGATTTTGAGCACGAGATTGTGCGTCAACCAATAAACCAGAACTGTGATTTCAAAGCGAAATAAATTTAAATCTGGGACTTAAACACGTTCTTTACAAAACACCGGTTGTGAAGTTTATTAAAGAGTGAAGGATATAACTATCGGCATGCCACCCCCATGACATAATTGCGCTAATGAGAGTATTCGAGCGGCTGAAAAGGTTTTAGCCGTTTTCTGTAACTGTATCCAGTCATGCGTCAAGCATCACGTTGTCTGGATATATTAAGCAAGAGTTAATATAAGTTAACTCCCGATTTTTACTGGAACACACACACACACACACACACACACACACACACACACACACACACACACACACACACACAGACACACACGCGCAACCTGTGTATGAGATCTTGATATGCAGTTTTTTAGGGTGTAACTTCTATTCCGCATAAACCTATCTGCTACATCTCACTCAATATGGCGAAAGAAAACTAGCTTTTTCCTGGATATCTTTTATTGAATTGTATCTTATTTCATTTATTTTCTTTGTGTTTTACTACATCCTCATCCATGGTCGACATGACTTCATCACTGATAATGACCTTCGGCACTAACATAAAATGCATCAAAACATTCTAACTAACACTATTAGTGATATATAAAATGTATAAGAACATTGCAACTAACACTGCTATTAATATATAAAATGTATCAGAACATTCTATCTAACACTATTATTAATAAATAAAATGTATCAGAACATTGCAACTAACACTATTATTAATAAATAAAATATATCAGAACATTCTATCTACCACTATATATTAATATATAAAATGTATCAGAAAATTGCAACTAACACTGTTATTATTAAATAAAATTGTACCAGAATATTCTCACTAACATTATATATTAATATATAAAATGTATTAGAACTGTATAACTAAACTATTAGTAATATATAAAATGTATCAGAACATTCTAACTAACACTATTATTAATATATAAAATGCATCAGAACATTCTAACTAACACTATTATTAATATATAAAATGCATCAGAACATTCCAACTAACACTATTAATAATATATAAAATGCATCAGAACATTCCAACTAACACTATTATTAATATATAAAATGCATCAGAACATTCCAACTAACACTATTATTAATATATAAAATGCATCAGAACATTCCAACTAACACTATTATTAATATATAAAATGCATCAGAACATTCGAACTAACATTATTATTAATATATAAAATGTATCAGGATATTGTAACACTATTATTAATATATGAAATGTATCAGGACATTCTAACACTATTATTAATATATAAAATGTATCAGAACATTCTAACACTATTATTAATATATAAAATGTATCAGGACATTCTAACACTATTATTAATATATAAAATGTATCAGGACATTCTTACACTATTATTAATATATAAAATTTTATCAGGACATTCTAACACTATTATTAATATATAAAATGTATCAGAACATTCTAACACTATTAATAATATATGAAATGCTTCGGAACATTCTAACAATATTATTAATATATAAAATGCATCAGAACATTCTAACTAACATTATATTGTTACGACTCTAGGTCTTAAAATATGTAACAGAATAAAAGTGAAACCAATAAAATCAAGTAAAATCAAGAAGCAATTTATTTCCAGACAATTACAGTGAAAATTCAAAAGACACTTACAATTTATGAGTTAAGTTCCTAAAAATTCTAAACGTCCTAATCACAAGTCCAAAATAATAGAATGTTCCGAATGAATTCCAATAGCCTTGAACGTCCTGATGTATCACAAAGATGTAATCCAGAATGTATTTGAATGAATTCACATAAATCCCATATCATATATTAATCCAAAAGTCAATAAGCACTTTAGTAATTCCAATGAATATTTTTAAATAAATAATTCCTCTCAAATTATATCGGATTTCAACAACACAACTGTAAGCTCGGACTGAAATTTTAGAACAAGAATGAAATTACTTTAAAAAATCTGTGTATATATATATATATATATATATATATATATATATATATATATATAGATAT